>CM075979.1:48518899-49038154 GCA_038087875.1 Malacoraja senta | reverse complement strand
AATAACAGTATTGGCTATTAAAGTTCAGAGTTTTGAACGAGCCAGGTTTAATAGCCTGATGGCTGTGGGGAAGTAGCTATTCCTGAACCTGGTCGTTGCAGTCTTCAGGCTCCTGTACCTTCTACCTGAAGGTAGTAGGGAGATGAGTGTGTGGCCAGGATGGTGTGGGTCCTTGATGATGCTGCCAGCCTTTTTGAGGCAGCGACTGTGGTAGATCCCCTCGATGGAAGGGAGGTCAGAGCCGATGATGGACTGGGCAGTGTTTACTACTTTTTGTAGTCTTTTCCTCTCCAGGGCGCTCAAGTTGCCGAACCAAGCCACGATGCAACAGCATGCTCTCTACTGTGCACCTGTAGAAGTTAGAGAGAGTCCTCCTTGACAAACCGACTCTCCGTAATCTTCTCAGGAAGTAGAGGCGCTGATGTGCTTTCTTAATAATTGCATCAGTGTTCTCGGACCAGGAAAGATCTTCAGAGATGTGCACGCCCAGGAATTTGAAGCTCTTGACCCTTTCAACCATCGACCCGTTGATATAAACGGGACTGTGGGTTCCCATCCTACTCCTTCCAAAGTCCACAATCAGTTCCTTGGTTTTGCTGGTGTTGAGGGCCAGGTTATTGTGCTGGCACCATATGGACAGTTGCTCGATCTCTCTTCTATACTCTGACTCATCCCCATCAGTGATACGTCCCACAACAGTGGTGTCGTCAGCGAACTTGATGATGGAGTTCGCACTATGACCAGCTACGCAGCCATGAGTATAGAGTGAGTACAGCAGGGGGCTGAGCACGCAGCCTTGAGGTGCTCCCGTGCTGATTGTTATTGAGTCTGACACATTTCCACCAATACGCACTAAATTGCACTAAATATAGTAGCTTGGAACATATTGGACTTGAACGTCAGAAGATCCTTCAGGAGGGTGAACCATTGGACAGTGTCTGGTCCCGATGGTATACTTGGTTGTGTTCTCAAAACCTGTGCAGACCAACTGGCTGGAGTTATTGCGGATATCTTCAGCCTCTCATTACTGAGGTCCGAGGTTCCTGCCTGCTTTAATTATACCGGTGCCCAAGAAGAATAAGTGATGTGCCTCAACAACTACCAATCGGTGGCACTAACGTCCGTGGTGATGAAATCCTTTGTGAGGTTGGTTATAGTGCATATTATTTCCTATATCAACAAGAACCTTGACCCATTACAATTTGCCTCATGCCACCAACAGGTCAATGGAGGATGCGATCTCACTGGCTCTCCACTATGCACTGGACCACTTGGACAATAAAACCACATACGTCAGGCTGTTGTTCAAAGACTACAGCTCGGCGTTCAATACCATCAAGCTCGTCACCAAGCTTACGGGAGATAGACATAAAAAGCTAGAGTAACTCAGCGGGAAAGGCAGCATCTCTGGGGAGAAGGAATGGGCCTGAGTGGCATTTCGGGTCGAGACCCTTCTTCAGACCAAGCTTACGGGACTGGGTCTCTGCACATTTCTTTGCAACTGGATGCTCGACTTCCTCATCAACAGATCACAATCTGTATGATTTGGCAGCAACACCTCCTCCTTGATAACCATGAGCCTCGGGGCACCTCAAGGCTGTGTGCTCATCCCCACTGCTCTACTCACCCTATACTCACAACAGTGTTACTGGACACAATCTGAACTCCATCTTCATGTTTGCCCACGACACCACTGTTGTTGGACGAATTACAGATGACGATGAGTCTGAGTGTAGGAGGGAGATCAGTCGAATGACCAAATTTGTGCTAGAACAACAATCTTGACCACAACGTCAGTCACTAAGGAACTGATTGTTGACTTCGGAAGAGGAAGGTTGAGGATCCACAATCCTGTCTTCATCGATGGAATGGTGGAGGGAGTCCGATTCCTGGCCGTGCACATCTCTGAAGATCCTCACCTGGACCCTGTGCGTTGATGTAATCATAAGGCAAGCCCATCACTGTCTCTATTTAGAAACATAGAAACATAGACAATAGGTGCAGGAGGAGGCCATTCGGCCCTTCGAGCCAGCACCGCCATTCAATGTGATCATGGCTGATCATCCCCAATCAATATCCCGTGCCTGCCTTCTCCCATATCCCTTGACTCCACTAGCCCCTAGAGCTCTATCTAAATCTCTTAATCCATCCAGTGACTTGGCCTCCACTGCCCTCTGTGGCAGGGAATTCCACAAATTCACAACTCTCTGGGTGAAAAAGACTATAACCATGTAACCATATAACCATAACAGCACGGAAACAGGCCATCTCGGCCCTTCAAGTCCGTGCCGAACATTTTTTTTTTTTACTACTTCCCCCTAGTCCCATCTACCTGCACTCAGACCATAACCCTCCATTCCTTTCCCGTCCATATACCCATCCAATCTATTTTTAAAGGATAAAATCGAACCTGCCTCCACCACTTCCACTGGAAGCTCATTCCACACAGCTACCACTCTCTGAGTAAAGAAGTTCCCCCTAATGTTACCCCTAAACTTCTGTCCCTTAATTCTCAAGTCATGTGCCCTTGTTTGAATCTTCCCTACTCTCAATGGGAAAAGCTTATCCACGTCCACTCTGTCTAATCCGCTCATAATTTTAAAGACCTCTATCAAGTCCCCTCTTAACCTTCTGCGCTCCAAGAATAAAGACCTAACTTGTTCAACCTTTCTCTGTAACTTAGTTGCTGAAACCCAGGCAACATTCTAGTAAATCTCCTCTGTACTCTCTCTATTTTGTTGACTAAATGGCCTCCCCTTTATTCTAAGACTGTGGCCCCTGGTTCTGGACTCGCCCTATATTGGGAACATTTTTCCTGCATCTAGCTTGTCCAGTCCTATTATAATTGTATGTTTCTATAAGATCTCCCCTCATCCTTCTAAACTCCAGTGAATACAAGCCTAGTCTTTTCAATCTTTCCTCATATGACAGTCCCGCCATCCCAGGGATCAATCCTTGTGAACCTACGCTGCACTGCGTCAATCACAAGGATATCCTTCCTCAAATTAGGAGACCAAAACTGGACACAATACTACACAACTGCAGAAGAACCAGTCTACTCCTATACTGAAATCCTCTTGTTATGAAGGCCAACATTCCATTAGCTTTCTTCACTGCCTGCTGTACCTGCACACCAACTTTCAGTGACTGTAGAAGATTGCGGAGATTCGATGTGTCCCTCTTGAACCTCTACAGGGCTACAGTAGAGAGCATAGTGACTGTTACATCACGGCCTGGTTCGGCTACTCGAGAGCGGCCAGGAACAAAGAAGATTGTAAAAAGTGGTGAACACTGCCGAGTCTCCTATACTCTTTCTCATCACCATCTGTAATTCTTCCAACAACAGATGTTAGACTCACTGGCCTATTGTTCCCAGGCTTTTCCAGGCAGTCTTTTTAAATAGAGGCACAACATTTGCCGCCCTCCAGTCTTCCCAGCACCTCACCTGCATTTAATGAGGACTCATAAATCTTAGCCAGGGCACCTGCAATTTCTTCTCTTGCTTCCCACAGTGTCGACGGATATATCTGATCCAGCCCAGGAGATTTGTCTAGCTTCATACGCCTTAGCACCTTCAACACATTCTCGACCATAATACTGACTTCCCTCAAGACACTTCCATTTACAGCCTCCAATTCCCAGTCCTCATGCATTTCTCCATGGTAAAAACAGAGGAGAAATACTCATTCAGGAACTTGCCCAACTCAGAGATACCAGCTTTGTTTCCTGAGAGGTCCTATTCCTTCTCTGGTTACCCCTTTCCCCTTTATGTACCTATAAAACCTCTTTAGATTATCCTTAACCTTCTCTGCTGGAGTTGTCTCTGGCCCACTTTTTGCCCTCCTGATTTCTTTCTTAACATGCCGAATCTCTGTAGCAGTTCCCGAATCTCCTGCAGGGAAACATTTGATCCCAGTTGCCTTTACCTGTCCCATGCCTCCTTCTTATTCATGACCAGAGCTTCAATTTCTCTCGTCATCCAAGCTTCCATATGCCCACCTGCCTTGCCCTTGGCTCTGTGTAAGAAAGAAGTGCAGATGCTGGTTTAAATCAAAGATAGACACAAAAAACTGGAGTAACTCAGCGGGACAGTCAGCATCTCTGGAGAGAAGGAATGGGTGACGTTTCAGGTCAAGACCCCCCTTCAGACTGAGTCAGGGGAAAGGGAAACAAGAGATATAGACCTGTACCTATATAGACTAGATATAGATGAGTACCAAGTGATTAAATCAAACAATAATATATTATTCTGAACCACATTCATAATTCAAGGTTTTGTGAACTTGCCCTTTACTCTAACAGGAACATGCATGCCCTGGACTCTTGTCAGCACAAGTTTAAAAACATCCCACTTTCCGAATGTTCCTTTTCCTGCAAACATCTGCTCCATCAACCTGAGCGAGTTCCTATCTAATACTGAATAACTGTGATCAATGAATAGCATGATGTTGAATGAACACCAGCTGTTGTGAAGAGTACTATTCATCTAACCGCTAACACGTGTGAGTTACCAAGCTAATAATTCCCATCAAAAATACGCAGGTCCTTTTTTTTATCACCACAAAATCAATTGTGATATGTAGATAGATACAAAAAGCTGGAGTAACTCAGCGGGACAGGCAGCATCTCTGGAGAAAAGGAATAGGTGACAAATCGGGTCGAGACCTTTCTTCAGACTGAGTCAGGGGAAAGGGAAACGAGAGATATAGACCTGTGTTGGACTAGTACCAAGTGAGTAAATCAAAAAATAATATATGGTTGTGAGCCACATTCATAATTCAAGGTTTTGTAACCATTTCTTTCATTTAGCGTATGCCCAGATTTTGCTCTTATTTAATTGTCCACTACTTTCTCCATCAACCTACCACAAATGCTGTATGTGGCGGGCTAACACTGGAGTATACCTCTTGATCCTCTTTGAATGAATTGATTCTAATCTTGCAGAAACCACTTCTTAAAATTAAGAATAGAATTTATGTTCACGTTTTCTGATGAGCATTCTTTGGCTAAAGCTGAACTACTGACTAATGTAAATAGGCTTACTCCAGGGACTTGAACGGATAATTGACACTTTCTTTCCATACTGCACTACTGGAAGAATTGCCTGTTGGAAGAGATGTTTAACTAATTCCCCATTGTGCTTGCTGATGACAATGTCCACTCTGCTAAATGAGGAGCAGCAATGGAATTCTCCACATGTTTGTTCCAACAATTATCCCTCAGCCAGCATGAGCCACATTAGATAGACACAAAATGGTGGAGTAGCTCAACAGGGCAGGCAGCATCTATGGAGAGAAGGACTGGGTGACGTTTCGGGTCGAGACTCTTCTTCAGACTGAGATTCAGTTGGAGAGGGAAACTGGAGACATGGATGGGTACAAAGAGAATGTAAGGTGTGAAAACGACAGATCAAAGCAGACGATGATTAGCCACATTAGGTTGATTTGTTCATTGTTTAATCCAGCTACGCGTGTCTTGATTGTCACATGACCTATTTATGCTCGGAAAATGGATGTGAGACACACTGGGGTTGCCAATGTATGAACATTCCCACATACATGTGGGCTGTTGGAACCTCATGAACTATAGCATTTTCAGTAAGTCACAAGGCAACACTGGAAAAATAAATGTTCTATTGGTGATAGACACGAAAAGCTGGAGTAACTCAGCGGGTCAGGCAGCATCTCTGGAGGAAAAGGAATAGGTGATGTTTCGGGTCGAGACCCTTCTTCAGCCTGAGAGTCAGGGGAATGGGAAACGAGAGATATAGACGGTGATATAGAGAGGTGTAGAACGAACAAATGAAAGACATGCAAAAAAGTAACAATGATAAAGGAAACTGTGCTGTGGGCTAGGTGAAAATGAATCACTGACAAGGAGACTCAACAAGACCACAGTGAAATTGTTCTATTGGTGATCACATTCGCACAATTTTCCCTGCCACAATGTATTTACGTATAGGAAGATCACTAGTCTCAATGTCCATAGTGTAACACACATTGAAAATATAAACTTCATAATAAGTGATGCCTCAAGATGTAGTACGTACATACTAAATAAAGAAACTCAATAACTAAATGTTTTTAAAGCCAAAAGACAATAGACAATAGGTGCAGGAGTAGGCCATTCGGCCCTTTGAGCCAGCACCGCCATTCAATGTGATCATGGCTGATCATCCCCAATCAGTACCCCGTTCCTGCCTTCTCCCCATATCCCCTGACTCCGCTATTTTTAAGAGCCCTATCTAGCTGTCTCTTGAAAGCATCCAGAGAACCTGCCTCCACCGCCCTCTGAGGCAGAGAATTCCACAGACTCACCACTCTCTGTGAGAAAAAGTGTCTCCTCGTCTCCGTTCTAAATGGCTTACTCCTTATTCTTAAACTGTGGCCCTGGTTCTGGACTCCCCCAACGTCGGGAACATAAAGGTGTTATATTATTTCATAGTATCTATTTCATTGTAAAACATAAATGCAAATACAATTCAGAAGGTACAATTAATACACAAATGTACCACTGATCTGCAATCAGAGTGAAACTGTCATTTGAATCGTGTTTAATTACAAGGGATTCAGACTGGGGATTATCTACTGTACCTGCGGCACTCTGCTACTTGTCAGATCTGGACAGCTGACAAATCTCATCCAGTGTGGGCCGTTAAACTGATGTGTTTACCGGTGCTGTTATTGGCTGGATGGTGCCTGATCTGGCCCTGCTACACACGTGATGCTCATGGCTGTTTTTGTGTCCATAGCTGTTTTTTTGGACGCAGCCCAGAACATCAACCAATCTCTCTTCCATCGACTCCATTTACACCTCACGTTTCCTCGGCAAGGCCAGCAACATAATCAAGGACGAGTCGCACCCTGGCCACTCCCTCTTCTCCCCTCTCCTATCAGGCAAAAGGTATAGAGGTGTGAAAACGCACACCTCCAGATTCAGGGACAGTTTCTTCCCAGCGGTTATCAGGCAACTGAATTATCCTACCACAAACAGAGAGTAGCCCTGGGCTACAATCTATCTCATTGGAGATCCTCGGACTATTCTTAATCAGACTTTACTGGACTTTATCTTGCACTAAATGTTATTCCCTCATCATGTATCTGTATATTGTGAATGACGCAATGGTAATCATGTATGTCTTTCCGCTGACTGGTTAGAACGCAACAAAAGCTTTTCACTGTACCTCGGTATATGTGACAATAAACTAAACTGAAACTGAAATAGTTCAAAGCATAGATGCAGTTTTAAGCACTAAGATCAATGGGTCAATAGTTCAATGGTACTGTATTGGAGCATGTATCTGGGTACAGTGACATTTCTTTCTTGCACACATCGACCCTGGAACTGACTGTACCTCACCTTACCCCGCCACCGTTTAGTCTCTGTGCTCCGGGCACCTCACATTGCAGCCGCCCTGCATATCTTTGTGGATCTGATAGATCTTTGTGATCCACCATTCTCCGGTTGAGGCTCCAGGGTCCCATCCCTCAAGGCTCAAAGAATTTTAAATATTAAAAAACAGTAAGTCCTGAATTACATTAGTATTCACTAAACCAGTATAGCCTCCCAACCCATGTCTAAATATTCAGGGTTTCAAGGACAGTGTATTGTCACATGTACCAATTAAGATGCAGTGAAATTTGAATTACCATACAGCCATACAAAGTGAAAAGCAACAAGACGCACAACCACATAAAAGTTAAAATAAACATCCACCACAGTGGATTCCACATTCCTCACTGTGATGGAAGGTAATAAAGTTCATTCTTCTTCCTCTTGTTGTCCTGCGGTCGGGGCAGTCAAACCATCCGCAGTCGGGGTGATCAAAACCCCCGCAGCCGACGAACGAAGCCCCCGTCGGGATGATGGAAACTCCCGCGTCGGGGCGGTTGAAACTCTCCGCGGCATGGAGCATCCAAGTCGACCTCTTCTTACCAGAGATATCACTATATTATAGAAATTCAACACTCCATGGTTTCATTTTTATTCTTTAAATTTTGTTTCACACCAAATGTTATCTAGTACAATGCACTTTAATGAAGAACGAAATGTGCAGGCAAACTATTTTCAGTCTATTATATTTTGCGTCACACTTTTATAGGTTGTGAGGGGAATTTTTTTGCATGTGTCATTGCAAATATTCACCTCGTTTGTGTTACTGCATTCTCTTGGAGTGCAAATACATTCTCTTGGAATGCAAATAAATACAGCTAATCTCTTCGTACCCTTGCTCTATCATGAATGTAAGACTGGAATCTCTGCAAATGTACTGCCCTACTTGCATATTCAAATCCCTTTGAAGTTACCAAATTTGTTACACCCATTGTACAACATAATCCACAGACGTTTGTGTGTGTGTGTGTGTGACAGATTTGTATCTTAATTTTTTGAAATGTCTTCCCCTCTACTTTGTATGAGGAAGTACACACACGAATCGTTGCTACCCAACGGAATTATGTACAAGGATACGAAGGAGAATGGATATAATGTGGTTGTGGTAAAGCAAAAAAGGGGTAGGATATGTCTTTGGTTGCAAGCACTAAATACCTGCAAAAGTATTGACTTCCTATTGTATTAGGGTGTTCAGGTCCAGAGAGGTTTGTGCATCCCACAATTGGGATGTGAGGACAATTGGCGACTGATATTCTTACTGCATTTATCACAAGTTAAATTTGTCTTGTGGTCTTGTGAAGTCTGTGTTTCAATATTTGTACAGCACCATATGACAGTAACTATGCCAACAGGATTATAAATAAAGTTCATCTTATACATAAAATTACATAAATTGTAATGGGTAAATTGCGAACAATATCTCAAACAGCAGTGGATTTTTTAATAGAAGAAATGTGGACAGTAAATAACTTCACAACTGCACAACAATATTAGCTGACAAAGCATTTGATAGTACAAAGTTGCAATTAAGCCCGCAATCTTACAATATTTAGTTTAGTTTCGAGATAAAGCATGGAAACAGGCCCTTCGGCCCACCGAATGCACACCAACCAGTGATCACCCGTACACTAGTTCTATCTATCCTAAACACTAGGGACAATTTACAGAAGTCAATTAACCAACAAACATGCACATCTTTGGAGTGTTGGAGGAAAGCGAAACTCCTGGAGGAAACCCACGCAGTCACAGGAAGAATGTACAGACAGCACCCGTAGTCAGGATCGAACTCAGGTCTCTGGTGCTGTAAGACAGCAACTCTACCGCCACAGTAATGGTTTATCAATCCCTGTAAAGGATCTATAAAGAGCATTTGGTAATGATTAGACGCCCTTACCCATTTAAGCATTAATATATATTCCATCCCTGGTTGCTGGAAGTTTTGGAGAGAATCTAATCAAACCTTTGTGTAGGAAGGAACTGTAGATGCTGGTTTAAACCAAAGATAGACACAGAATGCTGGAGTAACTCAGCATCAGGCAACATCTCGGAGAGAAGGAAGGGGTGACATTTTGTGTCAAGATCCTTCTCCAGACTAGTCCAATCAAACCTTTGTTGCGAATGATTTGATACAATGGTGAATTTCCTAAGTACATAATATACAATGTATCGCAAGAAATATGACAGGCAATGATTATTAGACATTTGTTAATCCATCAATTGTCAGTTGGCGTAGAGTTATGCCTTTTACAGAGTCTCTGCTGTCTGAATGAATAAAAGCCAACAACTTAATCAAATTAATCTATTAGATTTAAGCATTTTGAAGCTGCCAGTACAGGAGTTGTACTAGGAAGTGCAAGTTGGAACGATGAATTCAAAGTTCAATTAAGATATAATGTTGCAAGTAAACAAAGGGAAGGAAAAATCAGATTACTACATCAATCAAAACTTGGTTCATTTAAAAAAAAGAAAAACACACCAGTAAATAATTTAAAACCTAAACAAATTAAATTCTAGCATATAATAATTGATTATAATACTGGAAAGATGGACTGGCAAAAATGTATGTGTCAGTGAAAGTTTATTTAGAGTTAAATTGACTTAACTTTCTGTGGGAAATTTACTTTCTACCGTGCGGCATGGTGGTGCAGCGGTAGAGTTGCTGCCTTACAGTGCTTGCAGCACCGGAGATCCGGGTTCGATTCCAACTATCTGTACGGAGTTGTACGTTCTCCCCGCGACCGGGTGGGCTTTCTCTCAGATAGAAACATAGAAAATAGGTGCAGGAGGAGGCCATTCGGCCCTTCGAGCCAGCACCGCCATTCATTGAGATCATGGCTGATCGTCCCCAATCAATAACCCGTGCCTGCCTTCTCCCTATATCCCTTGATTCCACTAGCCCCTAGAGCTCTATCTAACTCTCTCTTAAATCCATCCAGTGATTTGGCCTCCACTGCCCTCTGTGGCAGGGAATTCCATAAATTCACAACTCTCTGGGTGAAAAAGTTTTTTTTCACCTCAGTCTTAAATGGCCTCCCCTTTATTCTAAGACTGTGGCCCCTGGTTCAGGACTTACCCAACATTGGGAACATTTTTCCTGCATCTAGCTTGTCCAATCCTTTTATAATTTTTTATGTTTCTATAAGATCCCCCCTCATCATTCTAAACTCCAGTGAATACAAGCCTAGTCTTTTCAATCTTTCCTCATATGACAGTCCCGCCATCCCAGGGATCAATCTCGTGCACCTGCGCTGCACTGCCTCAATCACAAGGATGTGATCTCTCTGTACCTCCCCCTTACCTAACCTAACCCCATTGTGATAATAATCTTCCCCCTTGTTTTTGCCACCAAAGTGATAACCTCACATTTATCTATATTATACTGCATCTGCCACGCACCTGCCCACTCACTCAACCTGTCCAGGTCACCCTGCAACCTCCTAACATCCTCTTCACAGTTCACACTGCCACCCAGCTTTGTGTCATCTGCAAACTTGCTAGTGTTGCTCCTAATTCCCTCTTCCAAATCATTAATATATATGGTAAACAGTTGCGGCCCCAACACTGAGCACTGAGGCACTCCACTCGCCACTGCCTGCCATTCTGAAAAGGACCCGTTAACTCCTACTCTTTGCTTCCTGTCTGCCAACCAATTTCTATCCACGTCAACACCCTACCCCCAATAACATGTGCTCAAATTTTAGTCACCAGTATCCCGTGCAGAACCTTATCAAAGGCTTTCTGAAAGTCTAGATACACTACATCCACTGACTCCCCTTCATCCGTTTTACTTGTCACATCCTCAAAAAATTCCAGAAGATTAGTCAAGCATGATTTCCCTTTCATAAATCCATGCTGACTTGGACTAATCCTTTTACGGCTATCCAAATGCCCCATTATTACCTCTTTAATAATTGAGTTCCCTTATCAAATTTGGTTCATTAGATAACACTAAATCCAGAATTGCCTTTTCTCTGGTCAGTTCCATTACAAGCTGCTCTAAGAATCCATCTCAGAGGCATTCTACAAACTCTCTTTCTTGGGGTCCTGAACCAACCTGATTTTCCCAGTCTACCTGCATATTGAAATCCTCCATCACCACAGTGGCATTACCTTTGTTACGTGCCAGTTTTAACTCCTGCTGCAACTTACATCCGTGCTACTATTTGGGGGTCTGTAGATAACACCAATTAGTGTCTTCTTGCCTTTGCAATTCCTCAACTCAATCCACAGTGACTCTACCTCGTCAGTCCCTATGTCTTCCCTCGCAAGGGACTGAATTCCATTCCTCACCAGAAGAGCTACCTCCCCTCCTCTGCCCACCTGCCTGTCCTTTCTATAGGATGTATAACCCTGAATATTAAGTTCCCAGACCCCATCCTCCTGCAGCCACGTCTCGGTAATCCCCGGTTCTCGGTAATCTTCGGTTTCCTTCCACAATCCAAAGACGTACAGGTTTGTAGGTTAATTGGCTTGGTATAAATGTAAGTTGTCCCTAGTGTTTGTAGGATAGTGTTAATGTGCGGGGATCGCTGGTTGGTGAGGACTCAGTGAGCTGAAGGGCCTGTTTCCACACTGTAAATCTAAACTGAACTAAACTAAACATGCATGTACAGGAACTTTGTGACACTCAAAATATTTGACTGGGAAGCTGGACTTTGCAAAGTTCACCCTGGAGAAGCACACCTCTGACAGTAACTTCTCAATTTCTGTGTTTAATCGTGTATCTCCATCAGCAGAAACGCTGCTGTTTGGGCAGCAGCGACTCATGGAGACCATGGGAATGGTTAAAAATAAATGTAAGGCATTACTCAGTGGTTGTTGAGAATATGTAAGCTTTCCATGTTAAACATTAAGTAGTTTAATTTTTCACAAAGAGATCAAAAGGTGCGGGAAATAATAAGTACTTTGTTATTTGCTTCTCCAGCTCCTCTTGTGTAAGATTCTCTTGTTTTTCTCGTCTTCTCGTGCTTCAGATTCCTGTCCTCGGGCATGTACTCAGACTCTCCCTGAATGGCATAGCTGTGATTGGTAGCTCACCAAGTGGAGGAATGTGGCTGCAACCCAGGCCTTATCACTCAACACATTGCAGGACAAAGCTCTCATTTGCTCTGCTGCTGCAAAGGCCTGGGTACGCTCTTGAAGTTAATTCCATTTATAGTCAAAATATTTGACTTAGAAAGGAAATTGTTATTGGGAAGAAACGTTAAGCGCATTCTCGGCTAGTTTTCATAGATGCGTTGCTGTTCTTTTAAAAAAAGGCTGCAGAAAACTAAACACAACCACAGTTCATGATGATCCAAGAATTGATTACTTCAATTAGATACAAGGCTCGAAAAATTGATTCCCTCAGATGGCAGCATAGATGCTTAAAATATAACAAGATTTACCTCAAAGAGGAATGTTTAAATTTATGCTCACTATGGTTCTACATCATTTAGTTTTGGAATATTGATGTGGTGCCAGACAAGATGTTTATATCAGCATTCTGTAAAATCATCAGCCACGATGCCACTGTTCATCATCGACCAGGGTTTGAAAGTTAGAGGCACTATCATGTATGCTTTGCCAGCTGTGAGTTTCAACTGTCCCAAACACCAGTGCACAGTAACTGATTCGACATGCTCTGAGGCATTTCAGGCAGTGATGTCTGGTGAATCACTCGCCTGGAATGTAGTACGTTGTAGTTGGGGTCAAATTCTTCCCACTGCGAAGCTGGAACCAGAATGTAAAATGGTCTTTATTATTATTTATGTCACTTTAATTGTGTCCTGGGTCCAGATAGCCAGGAGGGAGGTCCCCTTCAGACATTCTTCATTTGCCAAGTTGCATAGAATCACTGCTGCAAAACCAATGATTGTGATTGAATCATTTATGTTCATGTAATATTACTGCCTGGGAACCCCTCTTATTGGCCTGAGTGTGACTATTTGTCTCTCTACTGCATACTGTGGAGCAGCACCATTCTACTGAGGAACTTACATGTCATTCTAATGCTAGATTCTAATGCTGATTAAGCTTTTAGAGTCACACAATGTGAAACAGGCCCTCCGACCCTACTGTGTAGGAAGGAACTGCTGATGCAGGTTTACACCGAAAATAGAGACAAAAAGTAAGTCAGCGGGGCTGGCGGCATCTCTGGAGAGAAGGAATCGGGCCAAGACCCTTCTTCAGACTGAGAGTCAGGGGAGTCCCATTCCTTCTCTCCAGAGATGCTGCCAGCCCCGCTGAGTTACTCCAGCACTTTGTGTCTATCTACCTTCGATCCAACTTGCCCACGTCGATCAACATGCCCCATCTACTCTAGTCCCACCTGCCTGCATTTGGCCAATATCACTCTAAGCCTGTCCTAGCCATGTACCTGCCCAAATGATTACGTGTGCGGCGGGAGTATCCCGTGGAGCGATGACCAGCCCCGCCCCACAGACAGGAACCAGCCCGGAAGGCCCTGGTCGCCGCTGCAGATCGAGGATCCACGCCGCAGACTGGGAAACCAGCTGGAAGGTGCCTAGAGTGGAAGGAGTCGGACATAGGGCCGGTGAGCAGACCATCTGTGGGAGGGAATGCATGGCCTTGACTAGGCAGTGGGCCGCTGCAGGCCCTGTAACAGCCTGGGGCTCGGGTGGAGCTGCCGTCATTGCAAGAGGCAGAGATCGTGACCAGACGCAGCCTACAGTGGTGAAGCAGTGGCGGAGGACACCATGGCTATGCTTGGCCATGCCGGGACTTTGAACGATGAATTGGTACCAAACATGGTGGCGCCAGCATTATATGCAAAATGAATTTAATTGCATATGTGACGATAAATATCCATTGTTTAAGAAACATATTACCTGCCTCAACTACCTCCTCTGGCAGCCATTCCATACACCTACCACCCTTTGTGTAGAAATGTTATTAAATGTTAAATCTTTCTCCTCTCACCTTAAACCAAAGTCCTCTGGTTCTTAGTTCCCCTACTCAGTGCATTTACCTTATCTATTCTTCTCATGATCTTATACACCTCTATAAAATCACCCCTCATCCTCCTGCGCTCCAAGGAATAAAGTCCTAACCTGCTGAAACTCTCCCTATAGCTCAGGCCCTCGAGTCCTGGCAACATCCTCGTACATCTTCTCTGCACCCTTTCCATCTTAACAACATCTTTCCTTTAACAGGGCGTGACTAAAATAACACAATTTTCTAAATGTGGCTGCACCAATGTCTTGTACATCTGTAACATTACATCCCACCTTCTATACTCTGATGAAAACCAATGTGCCAAAAGCCTTCCTGACCACCCTATCTACCTGTGACGCCACTTTTGACACAGGTAATCCTTGCAATCCAAACAAGCCAATCTGATATGCATATTCTGTATTAAAGAGGACGAAGAAATGAACTGTCACAAATTTTCATTGAAAAATAACTTTTGAAATATTTACTTTTTAAGTAGAAAAAATGTAAGTAAAAGTAAGCTCGAAACATTATTGCCATCAAACCAATGGGCTCACTTCCAGTCAAGGATGGGTTAATATCCACGAACTAAGAGCCAGCCATTGTATTTGGACCTAGCTATGGACTGCACTCCCTCCCAATCAGTATTTACAGCTGAAGACTCCTTTTAAACCACACCTGAAATTTCAATCTCACTACATCACCTCCCCTTCACTTCACTGCCCACCCTACTAACTAACACTTCACCCATGCTCAAAAGTTTGATTAAAGTGAAATGTTCTGAACAATATCCTAACCTTCATCTTCCATAAACTCCAACATTTAAATTTGTTAAATTCTGTTGCCTATTATTCATATATTCAATAAACTCATGCCTAAACTCTTGAACTTAATTTCTAAAACCTTTACCGTTCATTTAAAACTATCTCATGAATGAGTTCGACCTAAACAGCATCCACTGAGTTTTTATTCCTTCTAATTCACTTTGGTTCACACTTACAGCTGCTAGTGACACACACGTAGGAATTCAATCCCTGAACCGCACCCTCCCAACATCTTCACCTCTTCCACCTTAAGTCCCTCCTTGAAACATACCTTTAATGAAGCTATTGAGTCACCACTGCGTATATTCCCTTCTCTGGCTCATTGCTGATATTCCACAGGCTCTTGTGAATGACCTTTTGATGATTTTCTGCTCAAAGTGCCACATTAATGTAATTTACTTTGGTAAAGACCAAGTGTGATCCTTCAACTAGTTCTCATTGTTTAGTTCATTTGAAAATGACACCATTTTGAAATATTACACCTTAAGTGATTTTACTAAATATACAATTTACCCAAAGATGACCTGGCATGCAAATTGTTTCTTAAAAAAGAAATATTAAAACAAATGGCGATTTTTTCACAGTTAGTAAAGACATTTAAATATTTACTCAAGCACATCTCATTATGATGCCTTCTAATTGAATTGTGCTGTTTATTTTTTAACCTTTAATCTCCATGTTGAGAGTATTCACAGTTTTCTATAAGTTATAGAACATAGCACAACACATAGGCCAGAACTTCAGCTTCGGCGGCGACACAGCGCTGAAGCACCATCGCGGAGCGGGCGATGTCTTACCCGTGTCGCCGTGTGGTAAGCTCCGGAGTGCTGAGACCGCCGACTCCAACATCGCGGAGCTGTCGTTGCGGGGCGTCCAGCTGCGGCGGCGCTGGGTTTGAACAGCGTGGAGCCTGGGATCTCTTGCCAAGATCGGCAGTGTTGGAGCTCCAACCCGCGTGGCCTGTGGACTTCGGGAGCCGCGGTCTCCGGGGAGGAAGCGGCCGTTCCAGACACTCCAAGCCGCGGAGAGTGTTCACCCGACGCCAGAACTCCATCATCCGGCGAGAGGGCCTGAAACATCGGGCCGCCGTTGCAGCGCCTGCGGAGGCCTCAATAGGCCCGGCCACGGGGTGAACAAGAGGAAGAGGACTGGACTTTGCTACCTTCCCTCACATTGGGAACCATTGTGGGGGGGGGGTTATGTTTCATGTTAAATTCTTTGATGTTGTGTTTTATTTTTGGTGTGCTGCAGATGGCTCGGAAAACATGGCTGCTGGAGGTGAGAGTGAACGCTGGAGCGATTGGCTGCCGCTGCTCTCTCTCCGAATTGTGTATTGTTGCTGTATATGTTGTTTTTGTTTCATACTTGTTTTAACTGTAAGGTGTCCTTGAGAGTCCTGAAAGGCACCCATAAATAAAATGTATTATTATTATTATTATTATTAATACAGGAATGTTTAAGAAGGAACTGCAGATGCTGGAAAATCGGAGGTAGACAAAAATACTGGAGAAACTCAGCGGGTGAGGCAGCATCTATGGAGCGAAGGAAATAGGCGACGTATCGGGTCGAGACCCTTCTTCAGACTGATGTGAGGGTGGGGGGGGGCAGGAAGAAGAAAGGAAGAGGCGGAGACAGTGGGCTAAGGGAGAGCTGAGAAGGGGAGGAGAAAGCAGGGACTACCTGAAATTAGAAAAGTCAATGTTCATACCGCTGAGGTGTAAACTGCCCAAGCAAAATATGAGGTGCTGCTCCTCCAATTTATGGTGGGCCTCACTCTGGCCATGGAGGAGGCCCTGGACAGAAAGGTCGGATTCGGAATGGGAGAGAGAGTTGAAGTGCTGAGCCACCGGGAGATCAGGTTGGTTATTGCGAACCGAGCGGAGGTGTTGGGCGAAACGATCGCCAAGCCTGTGCTTGGTCTCACTGATGTAGAGCAGCTGACACCTAGAGCAGCGGATGCAATAGATGAGGTTGGAGAAGGTGCAGGTGAACCTCTGCCGCACCTGGAATGACTGCTTGGGTCCTTGAATGGAGTCAAGGGTGGAGGAAAAGTGACAAGTGTTGCAAGGGAAAGTACCAGGAGAGGGGGTGGTTTGGGTGGAAAGGGACGAATTGACCAGGGAGTTACGGAGGGAGCGGTCTCTGCTGAAAGCAGACAGGGGGGGAGATGGGAAGATGTGGCCACCAGTGGGATCCCGTTGGACGTGGCAAAAATGTCGGAGTATTACTTGTTGTATGTGACAGCTGGTGGGGTGGAAGGTGAGGACAAGCGGGACTCTGCCCTTGTTAATAGTGGGGGGATGGGGAGTGAGAGCAGAGTTACAGAGTATAGAGGAGACCCTGGTGCGAGCCTCATCTATTGTAGAAGTGGGGAACCCCCGGTCTCTGAAGAATGAGGACATCTCCGATGCCCTGGTGTGGAGCACCTCATCCTGGGTGCAGATGCGGCGTAGATGGAGGAATTGGGAGTAGGGGATGGAGTCCTTACACGAAGCAGGGTGGGAAGAAGAGTAGTCCAGATAGCCATGGAAGTCAGTGGGTTTATAGTGGATGTCGATCAGTGGTCTATCACCTGTGATGGAGATAGTGAGGTCTAGAAATGGTAGGGAAGTGTCGGAAATGGTCCAGGTGTATTTGAGTGCCGGATGGAAGTTGGTGGTGAAATGGATGAAGTCAGTGAGTTGTGTGTGGGTGCAGGAGGTAGCACCAATGTAGTCGTCGATGTAGCGGTAGAGTTCGGGGATGGGGCCTGTGTACGCCTCGAACAAGGATTGTTCGACGTACCCTACAAAGAGGTAGGCATAGCTGGGGCCCATGCGTGTGCCCATAGCTACGCCTTGTATTTGGAGGAAATGGGAGGAGTCAAACGAAAAGTTGTTAAGGGTAAGGACCAGCTCCGCTAGGCGGAGGAGAGTATCAGTGGACGGGTATGGGTTGATTCTGCGGTCGAGGAAGAAACGGAGGGCTTTGAGGCCATCCTGGTGGGGGATGGAGGTGTAGAGTGACTGGACGTCCATGGTGAAGATGAGGGGATGGGGGCCTAGAGAATGGAATGCCTGGAGACGACGGAGAGTGTCTGAGGTGTCTTGAACATAGGTAGGGAGGGATTTAACTAGGGGGGATAGGATGGAGTCGAGATACGTGGAAATAAGTTTGGCGGCACACGAACAGGCAGAAACAATGGGTCTACCAGGACAGTCAGGTTTGTGGGTTTTGGGGAGAAGGTAAAATCGGGCCGTGCGGGGCTGGGGAATGATGAGGTTGGGGGCTTGGGAGGGCAGGAAGCTGGAAGTGATGGTCAGTGATAGTGCTAGAGATAGTGGCCTGGTGCCTGTCTGTGGGGTCATGGTCCAAGGATAAGTAGGAGGAGGTGTCTGAGAGTTGGCGCGTGGCCTCAGCCTTGTAGAGGTCAGCGTGCCAGACCACCACGGCACCTCCCTTGTCGGCAGGTTTGATCACCCAGTCTGGGTTATTGCAGAGTGTTCACATGCAGGTGCGGCAGAGGTTCACCTGCACCTCCTCCAACCTCATCTATTGCATCCGCTGCTCTAGGTGTCAGCTGTTCTACATCGGTTAGACCAAGCGTAGGCTTGGCGATCGCTTCACCCAACACCTCCGCTCGGTCCGCAATAACCAACCTGATCTCCCGGTGGCTCAGCACCAACTCCCCCTCCCATTCCGAATCCGACCTTTCTGTCCTGGGCCTCCTCCATGGCCAGAGTGAGGCCCAACATAAATTGGAGGAGCAGCACCTCATATTTCGCTTGGGCAGTTTACCCCCCAGCGGTATGAACATTGACTTCTCTAATTTCAGGTAATCCCTGCTTTCCCCTCCCCTTCTCAGCTCTCCCTTAGCCCACTGTCTCTGCCTCTTCCTTTCTTCCTCCCTCCCCCCCCCCCCACCCTGACATCGGTCTAAAGAAGGGTCTCGAGCTGAAACATTGCCTATTTCCTTCGCTCCATAGATGCTGCCTCACCCGCTGACAATACAGGAATGGGTCCTTTGGCCCACAATGCCCAGGTCGAACATAATGCCAAGTTAAACTAATCTCCTCTGCCTGAACATGATCCATATCCCTCCCCACCCTGGATACTCATGTGCCTATCTAAAAGCTTCTTAAATGCCACTATTGTATCTGCCTCCTCCACCACCCATGGCAATACGTTTGTGGTATTCACTGCACTCTGTGTAAAAAAAACTTTCCCCACACATTTCCTTTAAACTTTACCCTTCTCACCTCAAAGTCCCCTCTAATTTTTGACATTTACACCCTTTGAAAAAGGTTCTGACTGTCTATGCCTCTCACGATATTATACACTTCTAACAGGTCTCTCCTCAGCCTCTGACACTCCAGTTAACAACTAAAGTCTGTTCAGCCTCTAATCCTACCTCTAATCCTTCTTGTAATGCAGTGACCAGAACTCCAATTGTGCCCTAACCAAGGTCCTAAAAAGGGCAACATGATTTCCAGGCTCTTGTACATAATGCCTGACTGATGAAGGCAGGCATACAAGGGAATTCCACCAGGCAAGCCTTGTTTACCACTTTGTTTACTTGTGTTGCCTCTATCAGGGAGCTATCAACTTGGACCCCAAGATCCTTCCATACATCAATGCTTTTAAGAGCCTACGAACTGTAAATTTCCTCTTTATATTCATCCTCACAAACACCTGACTTGTATGGATTAAATTTCATTTGCCATTTCTGTAGCTGATCGGAATACATTGACAGCCTTCATCAGTGTCTGCAACTCCACCGATTTTGGTGTCGGCTGCAAACTTACTAACCAATTGATCTACTCAAGGTCAGTCATTTACCTAAACAACAAATGTCCCAACACAGATCCCTGTGGAACTGCACAGGTCAGATACCTCCAGCCAGAATAACACCCTTCCACCACTGTCTTCTATGAATAAGGCAGTTCTGAATCTAAATGACCAAACCACCAAGATCCTATGATCTTCTGGGTCAGCCTGTCATGGGGGACTTTATCAAATGCTTATGTGCTTACTATGTGCTCGAATGCTATGTGTTTACCAGTTATGCAGAACAAAAGACCTATTAATCTAAGCAGCAGCTGCAATGTGAGATGTCTTTGGAGGTCAGCTCAAAGATATGTACCAAGCCAGAAGGGTTAGTTAGACGTGTCAAGTTTTCACTTTTAACATAACCTTCAACTAGAATTTTAGCAATTTGCATTCTTAGCATAATGTTTGGTCAGCTGGTTAGGAACTCCTCCAACATTATCTGGGTGGTAAGCAGCATCTGTAACCTTTTTTTCCATTTAAGAAGTTGGGTGGGGCAGTGTTATCTGATGGTATTTTAGGCAACACGGTTTTATCTGACAATAATGTGAGTGAGCACTAAGCTGAAAAATCTTCTGGCAATGTGTGTACGTGGCCTATGCTGTACTGAATCAAGTAAAAGAAACATAAATGTAGGTGCCTGGTCTGTCCTATACTGTTAATGTAAGGATGTGATCAACAAATTCATGCTTTGGAGATGTGTATGAAGGAACTGCAGATGCTGGTTTACACCGAAGATAGACACAAAGTGCTGGAGTAACTCAGTGGGACAGACAGCATCTCTGGAGAGAAGGAATGGGTAACAAGAAGGGTCTTAACCCGAAACGTCACCCATTCCTTCTCTCTAGAGACGCTGCCTGGCCCTCTGAGTTACCCCAGCATTTTGTGTCTACATTTTTTGGAGAGTCCACTCATATCTCACAGATAATCAGGAAATGCATGAATGTCAGATTGTTTATTAGCGTATACATCTATTAGCGTAATCATTTGAACAGACTAAGAGCACACATATAAATGTATCATTGATCCATGAATGAGGCATTATAGAAGATTATTTGCTTCAAACTAGAGTGCAAGAGATCACTGAAGATATTTTACGCCATCTGACCTACATCCCACTGTATTCTTTGACAGCCTTCCTCACTGTCCTCAATGCAATGTTAGTCTAATGACAGGTTTACTAAAGAGGAAATGGAATGATCAAGTGAAAAATAAATTCCACATGTGCACTCAGGCTGATTATTATACACGGTAAACTCTCGTCTTTACAGACCTCTTTATAACAGATATTGGTTATGGCAAACTGACGTGCCGACCTTCACAGCCAGGCTGAGCTGCTGTGCCACCCTGGCCCATGCCACCTCTCCGGCAGCTCCTGCTGACGTACCACCCCAGCTGCTCCCTCCACCACCGCTGCAGTCACTACCACCATCGCCTGCACCACCACAACCACCACCGCAACCACCACCACCACTGCCACCAATGCCACCAATGCAGCCGCCGCCAGTATTGCCACCACTGCCCCGACCGCAATCGCTACAACTGCCGCTGCCACTGCCCCTTACCTGCACTCCAGCCACCCGCGACCATTAACGACGACCACCGACTGGGCAAATCCTCACCTCTCCCCCGGCCATCAACTCACCTCGATTCCAGCTCCAGTTCTAGACCGAGAGTCTGAAGGAGGGCTTGGACCTGAGATATCACCTACTCATGTTCTCCAGAGATGCTGCCTGACCCACTGAGTTACAGCAGCACTTTGTGTATTAACCAACACATGTAGTTGTTTGTTTCTACTGACTTGGTTATAGCGGACAATGGGCAATAACACACGACCTCCCCCCTATGGTCCGTTATGACGAGGATTTACTGCATTGACGTTTTGATAAGCCAGGACTGATTTTACTTCGGAGTCACGTGAGTGACTACGTGAAGAACCCGCTCAGTGCGCAGGCGCGGCATTATGCCAGCAGTGCAACAGCGGCGGCAGCTGGAGGAAGGCTCTCCGGCTGCAGTTTAAAAAACGGACCGTTGGGTAAGTATACTGAACTAGTCTAACGGAGAAGGAGAGTTGTAGACGTGTTCTTAAAAAATGAGTACACAGAAGAAAAGACTCTCCAAAAGAACTGCCCCCTGCTCAACTCCACCAGAGGAGCGTTCAATCTCAGGGGGGCAGCAACAGGCGGCAGGAACGCACATAGGGCGCTCCGCTATCCCCGAGACCGAGCCGAGCCCAGTCCCGCTAATGCCTGAACAGCGGACAGGGAGGAAATCCATGAGGAAAAGCAACCGGCCGGTAATTTCCGATTCGTCGGATGGGGACATGTCTCCACCTAAACGGAGGAGAGACAGCCGCCAGAGCTTACAACAGCTCTTGGAGCAGATGCTCCAGCAGGATACGCAGAAAGAGCGTTCTCGCGGAGGTAGGTCAGGCACCTCCTCCACAGTGTCTTGTGCACTGCCCTCTGCTCCCTCATTACTGGAGGCTAGCATTGGTGACCAGGGTTGGGCTGGTCTGGAACAGGGGCTGGCGGACGAGTTTGGCAGTATGCAAGGGGTGCAGGAGCAGGAAGAGCTGCTGGATGTCGTGGATCGCTATGTAGCAACCCCACGTGCTGGAAGACCGCTGGAACCAAAAATGGCGGCCAGCATCAATCATCTGTCAAATAAGCCGTTGCAGGAGAAGGTGCTTCTTGAGGCGCTCGAACTTTACACAGCACCAGAGAACTGTGAGGCCCTCAGAGTGAAGACTGTGAACAGCCAGATCTGGGGGCACGTGGGGTCAAACATGCGTAACCATGAAATCAAGCTACAGCGGATCCTAAGGCTCCTGACGTCGGCCATTACAGCCTTTGCTCGTTCTGTGGAAAGCACGGAGATGGATACGTGCCAGCAGGATGTGCTGGCACTGATGTGCAACACACAATTCGAGATCAATAATCTCCGGCGGGAAAACATAAGACCTGCCCTCAATCCCAAATTTGCTGGGTTGTGCAGAGCCCCAGCTGCAGAGACGGACGCTCTGTTATTCGGGAAAGACCTCAACAAAAAACTGAGGGACATGGAGGAAGCAGCGAAAACTTTCGGCCTCATGAGGGCAGGCCCCGGGACGAGCAAACCAAGAGTTACAATACCCAAGCGGCAGCACCCCATGGCATCCACCAGTCGACGTCCTCAATATGGGACTGGTGAAAGCTCGGGGACCGCATTTTATCCCCAAAGATCTTTTTTAGATCAGGGCCCACAGCGGACCCCATGGAAAATGCGCCACCCCCCAACATCGCCAGCACGTCAGACAAACAAACCTTACAAAAACCTCAGGAAACAAAAGAAACACCAATAACCATGGAGGTAGGTGGGTCTGGTTCCTGCCAGCATATAGAGAATAAGGGTGCTTTACTAACAGGGGGAGATTACACTTGTTTAAAGAAGCATGGGTTACTGTCACGAGTGACAAGTATATACTCAACAGCATTAGTGGATATAAAATTCAGTTCATGTCAGAACAATCGCCGCCAGTTCAGCATTGGCCCCAAAGGGTATTTTCTCCCTCCGTCAAAGAGAAACGTGAGGGACAAGCTGAACTGGTGAGACTTATCACAAAGGGGGTCATCGAAAAGACCAAACATGAACCTTTGGAATTTGTATCAAATATATACACTAAAACCAAAAAAGATGGGGGATGTCGCATCCTCATCGACTTAAGATCACTAAATAAGTTTGTTCAGTATATACATTTCAAAATGAAAACATTTGTTACTGCCAAACAACTGATTTCCAAAGGATACTTCATGGCAAGCATTGATCTTAAAGATGCGTACTATTCAGTCCCCATACACAAAGATCATTGCAGATACCTAAAATTTATCTGGTTGGGGCAGCTGTGGCAGTACAAAGCATTGCCCAATGGGCTAACTTCGGCCCCAAGATTATTCACCAAAATATTGAAAATAGCCATGGCAATACTAAGAAAACAAAAACATATTGTCATGGCATAACTGGATGATATTCTGATAGTAGGGAAAACGAAGGAATTGGCTGTGGCAGCAGTATCAGCTACAAAACAGCTCCTCGAAACTCTGGGGTTCGTCATACATCCAGATAAATCTAAGTTGAAGCCATCCACTATCATGGACTACCTGGGCTTCACAATTAACTCAGTCCATATGACTGTTACCTTGCCAAAGGAAAAAATGGTTGCATTAGCACAATCATGCAACAATTTAATGGTCAACAAACGACCAACTATTCGACAAGTAGCAAGAGTGATTGGGAAAATGGTAGCAGCATTTCCGGCTACACAATTCGGACCTTTGCACTATCAAAATTTACAAAGAGCAAAGGTACAGGCACTAAAACGACATACAGGTCACTATGATCGTGTCATGAAATTACCCACTGAAGCAATATCAGAGCTACAGTGGTGGGCAGAAAATGTTTGGCATAGTGTCAGCTCTATCATCATCACTAACCCTACTTTAGTTCTTCAAACAGATGCCAGTGCTCAAGGCTGGGGAGCAACTAACTCTATATCCAGCACAGGTGGTAGATGGACTAACCTAGAGTCATCATTACTACTGACACTGGGCATTAACTATCTAGAGATGTTGGGAGCCTTTTATGGTTTAAAAGCATATGTATCTACTATGCAGCACTTGCATGTTCGGTTACAGATTGATAATACTACGGTGGTGGCTTATATTAACCATATGGGCGGCATAAAATCATTATCATGCGACAAATTGGTCAATGTGATTTGGCAATGGTGTGTCGAAAGACATATTTGGCTATCAGCTACTTATCTACCAGGTAAGCTAAACACAGTGGCAGACACCAGGTCACGCAAATTCAATGATAACATCGAATGGATGTTAAACCCTAAAGTATTTGCTAAAGTTATTAAGCAGTATGGAATGCCAGATATCGATTTATTTGCATCACGACTAAATCACCAGTTACCTATGTATGTCGCTTGGGAACCAGACCCAGAGGCAGCAGCGCTAGATGCCTTCACGCTGGATTGGGGAAAGTTCTTCTTCTATGCTTTCCCTCCCTTCTGCCTCATCAGTCGGGTACTTCGCAAAATACAGATGGACTCTGCTTCTGGAATTTTGATGGTGCCCGACTGGCCTACACAGCCATGGTTCCCGGTTCTACATGACATGGTGGTTGAGTCACCAATGGTCTTTCCCAGTGATCCAGGATTATTAACTCACCCAGTATCAGGCATAAGCCACCCATGTCATGAGAAAATTAAACTCCTGGGTTGCAGGTTTTGAATAGACCTTATCTGGAACTGGGATTGTCCGAACGTACCATCACCACCATGTCGGCATCCCTTCGAACATCCACCAAGAGGCAGTACTTAATCAGCATAAGAAAATGGGAGAAGTACTGCCAGGAAACAGGGACAACGTATGCAACAGCCACAGCCACCAACGTACTGGAGTTTCTGGCCCATCTATACCATGATGAAGGGATTAGTTACAGTGCCATCAACACAGCGCGAAGTGCTCTTTCTGCTTATCTCAAACCAGCAGGACAACAGGCAATGGGATCCCATCCACTGGTAGTAAAACTGATGAAGGGCATTTATAATATCAAGCCCACTAAACCCAGGTATACCCATATTTGGGATATCAGTGTGGTCCTGACATACCTCAGGGAATGGCCACCTACCAGATCCCTCAGCCTCGAGCAATCTACACTAAAGACGCTCATGTTGATGGCACTCGTATCCGCTCAGAGGGTTCAGTCACTACACAAGTTAAGGCTGGACAACATGGTGACCACCCCAGATCAGATCACATTCATCATACAGGGTCTGGTGAAGCAAAGCAGGCCAGGAACAGCTAATCCACTGGTGGTATTCCGGGCCTACCCACAAGAGCCACGGTTGTGTGTCGTGACCCATCTACAACATTATATAGACACAACCCACAATATCAGAGGGAGTGAAAAAGCCTTATAGGTCAGCCACAAGAAAGCTCATGGCCGGGTAACGAGCCAAACCATTTCAAGATGGCTCAAACAGGTACTGAAGGCTGCCGGAATAGATACTAATACATTTAAATCTCATTCCACTAGGGCAGCATCTACATCAACGGCCGACAGAATGGACGTACCGGTTGACCATATTCTGAATACAGCAGGATGGTCGAGGGAAACGACATTCAGAACTTTTTATAATAAGCCGTTGATGAAACCTGATTTATTTGCAGAGAAAATATTACAAGCTGCAAATATTTAATTTAAGCCCGGGGGAGCTATTTAATTTTTGTTATTGTTAATAAATACCTTTTTTGTTTCTTGAGAAACGGATTCATTGGTTGATTACGATAACACTTCCTCCCTCAAGAACTTCGGCAGTGAGTGAAAATAAAACTGTTACACGGTTTGAAATCACAGAGCTTTGAAATCTTCATGTAGTCACTCACGTGACTCCGAAGTAAAATAGTAAGATTAAACGAGAACTTACCAGTTTGAAGTTTGATCTGTATTTTATGAGGAGTTACGATGAGGGATTACGTGCCCTCCGCTCCCACCCTCATTATATGGATCAAACTAATAAATTGATGTCTCCTTTTCTTTACTATGTTTACTTCAAATACTTGTGTCTATCTGTGATTCCACACCGCTGCTTGGAAGTATGCCGCGCCTGCGCACTGAGCGGGTTCTTCACGTAATCCCTCATCGTAACTCCTCATAAAATACAGATCAAACTTCAAACTGGTAATTTCTCGTTTAATCTTACTATTCTCTCTTATTTATGTAAACATTGAAAGTAACAAGGAAGCCAACAAGCTGCCTGATCTGCTAAATTCTTCTGTTTTTGTTTTTAAGTGGATTACAGGTTTAGTGGGACAATATAACAGTCTTATAATGTAACAGTTTGAATGATGGACAGAGGAAGATTTTTTAGTCCTTGTGGACTTTTCTGGAGGTGGGCATGTCGGGCTGCGATCTTCTCAAGATTGTTCCACCTGCATTCTGAAAGGCACCAGAAGTCAACCAGGCATGTTGCTGCTTCAGGTGATGCAATCAAAGCAGCTCAAGGGACATGAAAGGGTGACAATGTGACCAATACAACCTGTATGTATATCATCATGGATTGATGCATGCATTTTGTTTGTGGCTTTGGTTTGTCTTTTTATTTTGTCATTGTGGTCAAGCAGGTCTAGTGATGGTCAGCAACACATAGGTGATAGGATGGAAGCAATTGCAACATGGGGAATTGGATTATGTTCATTAATAACAGGCTGTCATGAGTTGACCTTTGACTGGCTAGTTGGGAAAAGGGCCGCTTGTTGCCTTCATCTTTCCTAGTGATTTCTCCTCCTCTCATTCCTCTCCCAGTCCCTCTCCATTTCCTTCCCCCTTCTTCTTTACTCTCTTCTCCATCTTACAGCTCCTAGCTGCTGGTTCACATTCAGCCTGAGCCTCTATCTGTGAGGGGCTGAGCAGTAGAGCACAATGAGCCCCAGGACTTGCTCTCAAAGGTCAAGTTAATGTTATCGAGTGTCTTGCGTTGCTTGGCAGAAGGCATGCTTTCTTGAGCGTGTTCCTATTTCAGGGGAATCAGCGCATTTTGTACCCTGCTGTCCCCAATCCGGAAAGGATTCGTCTGGGCAATGAGTTTAGCCGTGGACCATGTCACTGTGTTGCAGTGATGTCCCGGCAAGAGGGAATCATTCAAATCAAGTCACCTCGAGTTTCTTATCATGTGGACAAGCACTATGAGCACCGTATCTGAGGAAGGATGCACTGGCTCTGGACAGGGACCAGAGATGGTTTACAAGAATGATCCCAGGAATGAGTTGTTTAACATATGATGAGCGTTTGATGGCACTGGGCCTGTACTCGCTGGAGTTTAGAACAATGAGGCGGGACCTCATTGAAACATACAGAATAGTGAAAGGCCTAGATAGAGTGGATGTAGATAGAGTCTAGGACCTGAGGTCATGGCCTCAGAATAAAAAGACATTCTTTTAGGAAGGAAATGAGGACGAATTTCTTTAGAGGGTGGTGAATCTGTGGAATTCATTGCTGCAGAAGGCTGTGGAGGCCATCAATGGATATATTTATGGCAGAGATGGATAGATTCTTGATTAGTATGGGTGTCAGAGTTTATGGGGAGAAGGCAGGATATTGGGTTAGGAGGGAGAGATAGATCAGCCATGATTGAATGGCGGAGTAGACCTGATGAGCCAAATGGCCTAATTTTGCTCCTATCACATGATCTTATGGGGTTCACGTACCATGAAAGTCTTGTTTGCAGCAGCAGTACAAGCTCCGAGATTCAGACAAATGTACAAAAGGATATGTTATACATAATTATCAAAAATCCATATATTTAAGAATTGTAGAAGCCTTGGTTGTTGATCTTCATGATCGACAACCTGCAGGAAGAAACATAGTAAGGGGAGAATGGGACAAACGTAGCTGACAAAGGAAGTCAAGGACAATGTACATTGCTTGTTTCTAAGCTTCCCCCAGTATAGTTTCAGTAAAAACACTGAATCAAGCACTTGAAACAACTACATTTTATTTTAACAAAAGCGCATTAAAGTTCAACTACTGTATCTATCCCACCGCGAGTTCGATCCTCGTATCTGCCTGTTCAAGCCCTCTAGGCCTCGCTCAGACAGAGACACTACAGAAAGTCACGCAGTCTCAAGCACTCTCCCAGAAGATCGACCCTGATCCTCATGGTAGCATACTTTTACATGTCCCAGGACCTCAAGGGGCCGAACCACATGGGGATGGTCTCTGAACAATCCAATTACAGATATCGATTAACCCCATACATAACAGACATTCCCCTAACCCAATAATACAGCAGTTCAATACATTGTACTCAAACTGGACTTCGCAAGGAAGCCAACTTAGAAACATTTACCCTGATCTGCAAGAAACCCAGACAAGGCTCAATACCTCATCCAATCAATCCAATCAACACTCGGCAAAGTTGAACTCTGCAACATTATTTACACTTATTTACAAGGTGTATGTCTGGTTTGCAGCCATCCAATCCATTCTATGCATTTTGCACCTAATTGACAGGGTCTGCAGATGTTCTTATTCTTTTCTTGCAAATTGTATCTAGGCTCTAGACACACTGTGGCATCACTCTGCAGCTTGCAATTCCAAATTGACCAAATTTCCCAGCAGCCCTGAAGCTTTTACCCCATTTTGAAGTCCTAACCTCTCTAATTTGGTCAGGATTAACAACAACATAAAAGGAAAAGAGAAAGCATATAATATGGCAAAGATTAGCAGGAAGCTAAAGGATTAAAAAACAAACATACGGCAACTTAAAGAGTAAGTGGGAGAGCAAAGATGACATTAGAAGGTAAGCTAGCCAATAATGTAAAAGAGGATACCAAATGTTTTTTAAGATATATAAAGAGTAAAAGAGAGGGCAGTGTGGACAATGGACTGCTGGAAAATGACGCTGGAGAAGGAGCAATGGGGAACAAAGAAATAGCGGATGAATGTAATATGTTTTTGCATCAGTCTTCACAACAGAAGACACCTTGCCAGAAATTCAGGAGAGTCAGGGGGCAGAAGTGAGTGCAGTCGCTATCACTGAGGCGAAGGTGCTTCGGAAGTTGAATGGTCTGAATGTGGATACGTCACCTTGACCAAATGGACGACACCCCTGGGTTCTGAAAGAGGTAGTTGTAAAGATTGTGGAGGCATTAGTTGTGATCTTTCATGAGTCACTAGAATCAGGAATGGTTCCAGAGGACTGGAAAATTGTCAATATATCTCCACTGTTTAAGAAGGCGCAAGGCAAAGGAAAGTAAACTATAGGCCGGTTAGCCTGTTTTCAGTGGTTGGTACTTGGAAGCACATGGTAAAATAGGCCAAAGTCAGCATGGTTTTGTGAAGGGGAGATCTTGCCTGCCAAATCTGTTGGGATGTCTTGAAGAAGGAACAAGTAAAGGATGTTCTTTACTTGGATTTTCAGTAGGCCTTTGATAAGGTGCCACACGTGAGGCTGATAAAGATATGAGGCCATGGTATTAGAGGCAAGGTACTAGCATGGATAGAAGATTGGCTGACTGGCAGAAGCCAAAGAGTGAGAAGAAACGGGGGATTTCTGTTTGTCTGTTGGTGGCCAGTGGTGTTCCGTTGGAGTCGGAGTTGGGTCGGCTACTTTTGATGTTATACATTATTTATTTGAATGATGGAATTGTTGACTTTGTGTTCAAGTTTGTGGATGATACGAAGGTACTTAGAGGGGCCAGTAGTATTGAGGAAGCAGGAAGTCTTGGACCGGTCGGGAGAGGGGGCATAGAAGTACGGTAATTCACTTTGGTAGATGGAATAAAGGCAAAGACTATTTTCTAAATAGGGAGAGAATTCAGAAATCAGAGATGCAAAGGGACTTGTGAGTGCTGGTGCAGGATTCACTAAAAGTTAATTTGCTGGTTGAATTGGTGGCAAGGAAGGCAAATGCAATGTTATTTCAAGAGGACTAGAACATAAAAGGAAGGATGTAATGCTGAGGCTTTGTAAGGTGCTGGTCCGGCCACATTTGGAATATTGTGAGCACTTTTGACTGAATGAATGAATGAATGAATGAATGAATGAATGAATAGGTTTATTGGCCAAGTACGTACACATACAAGGAATTTGCCTTGGTGCTCAGCTCGCAAGTAACAAACATGACATACAGTAACAATTAAGAATGTCAAATAAAACATTAAACATTAATAATAAAACAATATAGTTTAAACATGTGGATGAAATAAAATACCAGAGTAAAAGGAGGCTATTGGGCCCCATATCTGAGAAAAGGTGCCCTGGCGTAGCAGCGGGTACAGGGGAGGTTTACGAGAATGATCCCAATTGGGTTAACGTTTGAGGAGTATTTGAAGTCTCTGGACCTGTACTCACTGGAGTTTAGAAGGATGAGGCGAGACCTCATTGTGGAATGAAGATTGGCTGACTGGCAGATAGAGTGGATGCCAGGAGAATGTTTCTAGTAGTGGCAGAATCTATGAAATGAAGGCACATCCTCAGAATAAAAGGACATACCTTTAGAATGGAGATGAGGGGGGAATTCCTTTAGCCAGAGGGTGGTGAATCTGTGGAATTCATTGTCACAGATGACAGTGGAGGTCAAGTCATTGAGTATTTCTAAGGGTTATTGGTTCTTGATTAGTAAGGTTGTCAAAGGTTATGGAGAGAAGGCACGAGAATGGGGTTGAGAAGGAAAAATAGATCAGCCATGATTGAATGGCAGAGCAGGCGATGGGCCGAATGGCCTCATTCTGCTGCTATGTCTTATGGTCTTACGCACTGCCACCAATCTCTCACATAACTGCTGGCTGGTTAGAAACGACATTAGCACTGGCCAGTGATGGAACCTTTCCTCTTTCTTGTTTGGAATTCCAGAATGGAAACATTAACTGTGAGTCATCAGACTTCAACTTATTTATTCTAAAGATTCTTAGTCACACAGCATGTTGAAACAAGAGTAATGAACTCTAAAAAAATTGACTGCAGGCCAGTACATTTCATTGGTGTGATGCGTGGAGGGGAGAGGTGGGAGAAAACAAGAGAACCGGATTTTGGCTCTTGGCAATCTTGGTCTTCTGCATTAGTTACTGTGGAACTTTACCCTGGCGATGCAGAAAGGGTGATTTGGTACCTTTGCTTTCTGGTTGCAGAATGAATACCAGGCATCCAAATCAATAATCGTGCCATTGCTTTTGCAGTAGCTTTATTTTAGAAATGACCCCTGCCTCGATAACGATAGATGGTCGTCATTCCTGCTTAAAGACATGACTGTCCGCTCAAGCCTATTCTTAGCAAATGGCTTGAAATTGCGAGTACCGTATTTCCCGGCAATGAAGACGCATCTGTATCAATGACGCACCCCCAATTTAAGTTGCTAAATTTTGAAAAAAGGATGGCGGGACAGGATCAAGGGTTTGTTTTAGTCCAGGGGTCGGCAACATCGCCTGCGTCGCCGGGACTGGCTTCATTTCCCAGATCCCTCGCGTCCCCGGGACTAACAACCTAACCTTCGGCCTCCAAGACACAGGTACATTTTCGTGCCTTCTTTTTGGATAAAAAATAGCGTCTTCATTGCCAGGAAATACGGGTAAATTGTTAATATACTTTGGTTCTTTTATTATTCCAATTGTTTGCTTTTCTTTGCAATTAGAGACCACTGGAAAACTATTAAGTTAATTTTTCAGCTTCGTGTTGGGCTCTAGATACAATTTTAACACTCAGAGGACATTTTCTTATGAATATTAAGATTAACCACGTATTGTCTTTCCGCTGACTGGTTAGCACCCAAGGAAGGATTTTCACTGTACCTCGGTACATGTGACAATAAACTAAACTACACTAAATAAAATTAACAGTACATAAAGAAACCACACCATGGTATACTTGGGCTAACATCTTAATTGATTAGTCAAGAGTCAAGAGTGTTTTATTCTCATGTGTCCCAGATAGAACAATGAAATTCTTACTTGCAGCAGCACAATAGAATATGTCTTCTTCTACTTGTGCTTGAGGCAATGATGCCATCCGGTTCGACATCCGTAGGTGCCTGCCCTAAGAAGAGTGCAAGAGCGCAAGACTCCAAGCTGCGGCGACTGAGGCTGCATTTCTGCTGCTGTCTCTGTTTGTTGTAGTTCGCCTGTCTGAGGTCAGTTGACAGGGTTCACCACGGGGAGGTCGACAACATGAGCCCTAACAGAGTACGTAAATATCTTACACTGTGTCATTCATTTCAATCTCACTTCCTACTCATATTCAAGTAACTTTTAATATTATAATACTTGTAATACCCATCCAATTATTGCACTGTTGGTAACTGTCACTGGCATCAAAACCTGTTTAGTAATATAAATGGCAAATTAGCGATTGGAAAATCCAGTCATACAGAAGAGACAAGTTATCCTGAGCCACCCAACCAACCTCGCACCAAGAAAGTCCCATTCTTTGTGCACTGTCACTGGATGTATGAAAGGAATGAGGTATGTCCAGGGTGGGAACACATCACAGAGGATGTGGGAGGAGGGATGGGTGATTTTTGGGGAAGGAGGCCTGGTTCTAGTGCGACATTTGTGAGAATGGAAGTGCAGTAAGAGGCAAACATGTGTAGGAAGGAACTCCAGATGCTGGTTTAAACTAAAGATAGACATAATATGCTGGAGTAACTCAGCGGGACAGGCAGCGTCTCTGGAGAGAAGGAATGGGTGACGTTTCTGGTCTGAAGAAGGGTCTCGACCCGAAACGTCACCCATTGCTTCTCTCCAGAGATGCTGCCTGGCCCGCTGAGTTACTCCAGCATTTTGTGTCTATCTAGAGGCAGACATGTCAGGGTGAGAGTAGATAAGGAGTGGGGACTTGCGTGAGGGTGGGCTGCTGAAGACCATTTGGAGGGGATCGGGTAGTTGTCACGATTGTTGCATCAGCTGATTAGTGGGCGATGGGATCATTCTTCTTCTTGTGTTTGAGGCAGCAGAATTCAGCTGCAGCAGGGTGATGCTATCCAGTTCGACATCTGGAGGTGCCCTCCCTAAAAAGGGTTGGCGTCAAGCCGCGGTGCTGCGGCTGCCTCTGTTGTCATTCGCCTGACTGAGGTCAGTTGATAGGGCTCATCACGGGGAGGTCGACAACACGAGCCCCGATGGGATCATTGTGCCAGCAGATCAATGGTTGACCAAGGGCTTTGGTAAGGATTGCTGAGAGAGGTTTATTAGTTGTGGGTTGTACGTGGCAGCTAAGCACATTGATGGTGGGAAATCTGACTGAAAGGGATTCCCGGCCCCAGACTCGATGGAATTGGAGTTTCTGAAGAGTCGACCCCCTCAGTAATAACAAAACAAATCTTGCAAGAGTTGCAAAGACCTGCTTCTGCATGAGTGGCCCGTGGATAGTGCAGGCAAGGGCATAGGGTGAAATTCTAAGCTTGGGTGTCTCCAGTCCGGTGTTGCTCAAAGATTGATTGAATCGATAGAGAGATACAACATGGAAATAGGCCCTTCAACCCACTGATTTCACGCTGACCATCGATCACACTAGTTCTATTTTCTCCCACTTTCTCATCCACTCTTTACACACTAGGGGCAATGTTATAGAAGCCAATTAAGCTACAAAACCGCACGTCTTGTAGATGTGGGAGGGAATAGGAGCACCCGGAGGAAAACACACGGTCATGGGGAGAACGTGCAAACTCCACACAGACAGCACCTGAGGTCAGGATGGAACCTGGGTCTATGGTGCCATGAGACAGCAGCTCTCCCGCTGTGCCATTATGCCACCTAGTTTAATTCCAGCACTTCGTGCCTGATTGTAAACCTCATCTCTGCGTTCTTGCCTGCTCACTGTTCACACGCAGGATTAGCAAAAGCGTATCTACCTTAGATGAAAACTATTTAAAGACTCGACTTCCACCAACCTTTGTAAAAACAGACTGAAGCCCCTGTCCCACTTTCCCGAGTTACTCACGAATTCTCCCGAGTTTCCCCCTTGATTCAAACTCGGAGATGCCAGCCGTAGGTACTCGGGGCTACTTTTTATAATCGTGGACATTTTTCATCATGCTGAAAAAACGTCCCGACTTACCTGATGCCCCGAGTACCTACGGCTGGCATTACGAGCTGCTATGAAATATCTACGGACTCGCAACGGACATTCTCCGAGTTTGAATCGAGGGGAAAGCTCGGGAGAATTCTTGAGTAACTCGGGAAAGTGGGACAGGGGCTTTAGAGTGACAACATTTACTGAGAGCAAAAAATGTTTCAACACTCTTAAAGAAGGGTCTCGACCCGAAACGTCACCCATTCCTTCTCTCCAGAGATGCTGCCTGTCCCGCTGAGTTACTCCAGCTTTTTGTGTCTATCAACACTCTTAAACACTTAAACAGCGTCCCCAAGAGGAAACACTTTCATCACATCCACTCTGCCAGAAGCCCCAGGATCCTATATGTTTCAATTACCACTCACTCTTCTAAACTACATACAGGAATGGACTGATCCACCCATTCCACATATTACTCTTGTAAACATTTGAATTGCTTCAAACACATTGACATCATTCCTTAAATGAGGAGATACGATACGATAGAACTTTATTTATCCCAGGAGGGAAGTTGATCTGCCATCAGTCATAAAAACACAACCAGATACACGAAACATGAAATTAAAGTGACGAGTGGAAAGTCCAGGACTGGGAATGTTCAGAGATTGGGGGGGGGGGGGTCAGTCTATCCCACGACAGAAGGGGGGGGAGTTGTACAGTTTGATAGCCACAGGGAAAAAGGATCTCCTATGGCGTTCTGTGCTGCAACCAATACACCATGTCAATAACCTATATAACTGAAGCATAATCTTGCTAGTTTTCTTCTCATTTTCCTTAACCACAAAGAGTAATATTTAGTAGGTGACCCGGCGTTATGGCCAATTTCTGTACACCTTATATAATCACTGCTTAGTCTCCTGTGCTCCACGGAACAAAGTCTTTATTAGGTGTGGTTTGTACCTGGCAGTAAGAACCAGCAATGTACACTGCCCGCAGGGAATCTGCCACCAGCTTTACCAGCTGCGCCACTGTTCCACCCCAAAGCTAAACGCAAAGCATGTTGGATACATTCAGCAGGTAAGAAATGGATTCAACATTTCAGGTTGATGATGTTAACCATGTTTCCCTCTTCACAGATGCTATTTGATTTAGTGAACATTCCCTGACTTTGTTTTAAGACCGCCTTGGTTGGTGGGGGCGCTGTGAATCGGCTGCCCTGCCTGCAGCGTGTTCGTTATTTTGACTTTTTGGGGGGGTTTTCTGTGTCTAAATGTTAGTTTAGGTGTCTCTTGGTGTGTCTTGTGAGGGGGGCAGGGGGGAAAGGGGGGAACCGCTTTCGGTCGCCTCCCTCGCAGCCTGACAGCATGGATTGGAGCGGCCTTTCCTGGAGTCGGGCCCAGAGCTTCAGCAGCAGGCGTAGCGTGGAATTTTCCATCACGGAGCGGGCAAACCCTTGCCGGGGGTCGCCAGAGAGGAGTGCTCCGATCGCTGGCCTGGTGACTTTGGCATCAAGGGGCTATGGTCTGCGGAGCTTCTAGCCACGGGTGTGGCATGGACTTACCATCCAGAGTCTGAGATCCCTTGTTGGGGATCGCCGGAGAAAAGTTCCGACCGCCGGCCTGCGGCCTATAACATCCTGAAGCCGCGGTCTCCGGTAGGAAAGTGCCGATTCGGGCACTCCAAGCCGCGGAGTATGTTTGACCGTCCCGACGTCGGAGGTTTGATCATCCCAAGGAGAGGGCCTGTATATCGGGCCGTCTGTAGCAGCGACTACGGAGGGTTTATGGCCCCAACCACGGGTGAACAAGGAGGAAAACTGACTGAACTTGGTTGCCTTCCACACAGTGAAGAATGCTGTGGTGGATGTTTGTGTTAAATTCTATTGTGTATTGTGTGTTCTTTTTAAGTGTATCGCTGCTGGCAAATCCCACACTACAAAGACGTACAGACGTGTAGGTAAATTGGCTTGGTAAATGTAATAATTGTCTCTAGTGTGCGTAGGATAATGTTAATATGCGGGTAGACAAAAATGCTGGTGAAACTCAGTGGGTGAGGCAGCATCTATGGAAAGGAGGAATATGCGGGGATGGCTGGTCGGCGCGGACCCGGTGGGCTGTTTCCGCGCTGTATCTCCAAACTAAACTAAACTAAACTAGTTGACTGGACACAGAAAACCTGCAAAAAAATCGCAGAGCTTAGAATTCACAGTGAACCCTGGTTTGCCATTACGTTTTATTTTTCATTGAAATTGAATTTAACTGTGCACTAAGTTGTGGAATCATACAATCTAATTTCTAGGCATTTACGTAAGTTAAATCTTCAATATGGACTAATAAACATATTTTCATTGGACCATTAGGTTTCTAAACATTTTAATAATTTCTTCCACTTTAATATAAACCTTTGAACAATTTGACAGAAGTGAAGGTTCTTGAACTGACATTTAAGGGAAGCACAATGCACTGCAAATCAGAGGAGTTTGTCAGGTAATTTATATTTTAAAAGATGTTTTTGGTGTAAAGGGAACATTGTGGCCACTACTCCATCATTAATAGCACTAGGGGAAGCACGGTGGCACAGCGGTAGAGTTGCTGCCTTAAACCCCTGTCTCATGGTGCGAGCTGACCCACGAGGTACCCCGAGCTTAAAACAAATTTAACTCGTGGTAATCACTTACGATTAGCGTAGCGGGAACGTCGGAACTCGTGGATGCAACTTAGCGACTCGTGGCGCTAACGGCAGGTACCCGTGAAACTTGTTAACTCTTGAAAAAGTTCAAACATGTTTAAAGTTTTCCACGAGTAAAATTTGAGGTTAAAAATTGAAACATTTAAACTCGTTGTAAGAACTTGGTGGCCCTTGAGTTAAACTTAGTGACTCTTGAGTCTACCGTGTTGGATTAACGTTTCGAGTGCGATCTTTCATCAGAGGCCCGTTTAATTAATAAATCCAGCCACGGTATTTTGACATCAGTTACAATTTCTTCCGGAATATGATCTATTTTGCTTTAATTCATAAAATGTCAAAAATACATATAAACTCACCCACTTTCCTCATTCTTTGCCGCGAACATAGATCAATTTTAAAAAGTCTCCAACCTTTGTACGTATGGTGTAAATTGATAATGATCTCCTTGCAAAGCTTAGTCACAGTTGGACTAATCTGATGTGGTAAATAATGAGAAGATTACCGCTGAAATGTTGTTAAAGGCAGCAAGTTTCAACTTTGATTTATGTTGGGTCTCAAAGTTTGAAAGGAATTGTGATACTGGTCAAGCATAAAGCAGTCCAAAGAGAAGGCAAGCCGAAAACCAACCAAGAAAGTTTCTCATAAACCATGAATTTAAAATCTTCAGATTAGCAATGATTCCTCGAGACAGCTGCAGTTTTAAGAGGCTATATATTTCATTTTCCGTGGTTATTTTCATGTATTCCAACATCGCTTTCTCGTCGGATCAACAACTTTGTTGATAGTTGCTTCTTGTAACTCAGATAAACACTAATATTTCATGAACAAGTTTTCTTGTGATTTAAGACGTCTTAATGCTCTCTAAATTGGACGACACCGTCAAAATCTTTCGTCCCCTGCAGCATTAGTTGGTTGAAAGGAATCAACTTATTTCACAGTGATTATATTGTGAACGTTTCATTTCCATTCCTTATGCTAATTATGAGAACCCCTCCCCTTGTCACTGCACAAGTAAAGGGTCAGCTGTCCTCGCCAGAACTAATAAACAGTTATTTTGCAAGTTTAAGGGATTTAATAGTTAGTCTTTTACTATATGTCTCAAAATGAGAAATAAAATCTTATAGGATATATTATTTTACAAAGACCAGGTCTCCCACCATTGACTCCATTTACACTCCACGCTGCCTCAAAACATATATAATCAAAGACTTGTCCCATCCCGGTCATTTCTTCTTCTCCTTGCTCCCTTCCGGCGGGCAGTACAGAAGTTTGAAAGCGCCAGCCTCGGGAACAGCTTCTTCCCCTCTATTATCAGGTTTCTTTAAGGTCTTTCTATAACCAAAGGTACTGTCCGATTCACCTCTGCCTCATTACGGAAATTTGGACTCTCTGTGCAACTGGTGCGGTGTAATGCTGAGAACTGTATTCTGCACTCTGTATACTGCACTTCGATTCGTACTTGAGTTTGACCATTATAATTAAGTATAATATTATTTGATCTCATAGAGTCAGTCATACAACACGGAAACAGCTTATTTGGTCCAATTTCTCCATGCCGAACATTGGCGCCCCACATGCCAGCGTATGGCCCATATCCTTCCAAACCGATGCTATCCATCTGATAACATAGTATGCAAAACAAAGCTTTTCACTCGGTACACGTGACAATAATGAAATAATAAACACATTTTTCTATAATTTATTTGAATCGTTGCTGTATTTTATTGCTAACCTAAATTTAGCAAGCAATTTTAAGTCATTCCCTGGCAATATAACTACATTTCACTTGCTATTATTTCCGAACAAAATTCTACAGCAAGAGTGACATTTGTAAAATATATAACGTATACACTCTTTTTTTTGATAAATATATGTAGAGTAGTAAATATATTTTCTGCCAGCAGACGTTAAAAAGTGACATAATCCTGCATATTTCCTTTTTTTTTTTTTTACCAATAGTTTAATACATTAGACCACAGTTATAAAAATAAATAGTTAAAGACTATCAACTGTAGACAAAGGAACAATATTTTGAGAGTTTGCTATATTTGTAGAATCGAGCATTGCAATGTACTTTCTCGTGAATTAACGTGGTGCTTTCTTATTTTGATTGAAAAGCAAGAATCCAGTCACTGATTATAGGGTGCAGGTAATATTAAACTGCGCACCCCCTGTTTCTGCAACGGATATTGCAAAAGTTCTGCTTCACCTGGAAAACTCGTTATCAATTCATAGGATATCATATGAAGGAGAAACTAGATTTGAGACACCAAATCAGCCGTGATCTACCTGGACGGCGGAAAAGACCCAAGGATGGCTTACTCCAGCTTAAATTTATTACGTCCTTATTAACGGCCAGTATTTGAAATGTTATCCTTTAAATGAAATAGTTATTGCCATTCCTAAAGGCTTTTGCGAAAACTTAAACCGTGGTTTATTATTAAGATACTTGAGAATGTTGTTTCATTAACAAATGCTCCTGCAGTTACTGAGATCAATTTAAAAACACAACAGTGCCTTCAGTGGATTTATTTCTAAAAAATAAACTTTATTCATAAAAAGATGTACAGGATATGCAATACACCAATGCCATGTGTAATTTCAAAAATAATCTTTCTCCTGAATAAAAATATGTATAAAACAAAAACCGTGCGAAATCTTTTCATTGATTCTCAGTGGTTAATGCCTTCGGTATTTTTCTAAAATAAACTTTACTCAGAATAAGAAATGTGCACAAAACAAAAACAGTGCAATGCATTATCAGTGTCTATACATTCAATAGTGTCATACTTAGGAGTGTTTCCATCTATATTTAAACAAAACTCTCTTGTCGCTATGTGCCCCTTGTGGTGATATCCCTACCCTTGTCTGACGGGTGTCCCCATTTCAATATCCTGCAGCGGAAGAACTATAGACTGTGGTCTAAATGAACTGCACGTAAATGTAATGCAGATACAAATATTCTGCGTCTGTGTCTGCCATTTCCGTCTTTATGGCTTTCATGTCACGATTGCCAGTTCAATGAGTAATTCGGCTTAATTCAGATTTTATATGCGGATGCGAATAGTTTAATTATAAAGTTTAAATTCTATTAAATATGTTACAGGGAAAAACGTCCAGCAATGAAAAGACATCCCTGTATTTAAATAGCGCCCATCACAAACTCAGGAGGTTCCAACGTCTATTACAGTAAAGGAAGTACAGTGAACGTAACCCCACTTTTTAAGAAGGGAGGGAGACAGTGAGAGTAGGAATGGAGCGAGGTGGAGGATAAATGCGTGGCTGAATGACTGGTGCAGAAGGCAGGGATTCAAATTTCTGGATCATTGGGACCTCTTTTGTGGAAGGTGCGACCTGTACAAAAAGGATGGGTTGCACTTGAACCTGAGGGGGACCGATATCCTGGCGGGGAGATCTGCAAAGGCTACTGGGGAGACTTTAAACTAGAATGGTTGGGGGGAGGGACTCAAATAGTGAATGCTATTAGACAGTGTGTGAGGCAAGAGGCAGAGAAGGAAAGCACTCAGACCCAACATGTAGGGGGGAAAGAAGAAAACAATAATAAACAGAGAATAAGAGGTGGTGGGGTTCTTAAATGGGTGAGCAGAGAAACAGAGGGGTGTAAAATGCGGGCGGAAGCAATAAGTAGCAAGGTGAAAAGTAAAAGTGGCAGGCAGACAAATCCAGGGCAAAAATCAAAAAGGGCCACTTTTCAACATAATTGTATAAGGGGTAAGGGCGTTGTAAAAACAAGCCTGAAGGCTTTGTGTCTCAATGCAAGGAGCATTCGTAATAAGGTGGATGAGTTGAACGTGCAGATAGCTATTAATGATTATGATATAGTTGGGATCACGGAGACATGGCTCCAGGGTGACCAAGGCTGGGAGCTGAACATCCAGGGATATTCAATATTCAGGAGGGATAGAGAGAAAGGAAAAGGAGGTGGGGTAGCGTTGCTGGTTAGAGAGGAGATTAATGCAGTGGAAAGGAAGGACATTAGCTTGGAGGATTTGGAATCGGTATGGGTAGAGCTGCGAAACACTAAGAGGGCAGAAAACGCTGGTGGGTGTTGTGTACAGGCCACCTAGCAGTAGTAGTGAAGTTGGGGATGGCATCAAACAGGAAATTAGAAATGCGTGCAACAAAGGCAAAACAGTTATAATGGGTGACTTCAATCTACATATAGATTGGGTGAATCAAATTGGCAGGGGTGCTGAGGAAGAGGATTTCTTGGAATGTATGCGGGATAGTTATCTAAACCAACATGTAGAGGAACCAACGAGAGAGCAGGCTGTTCTAGACTGGGTATTGAGTAATGAGGAAGGGTTAGTTAGCAGTCTTGTTGTGCGTGCCCCTTGGGCAAGAGTGACCATAATATGGTTGAGTTCTTCATTAGGATGGAGAGTGACATTGTTAATTCATAAACAACGGTTCTGAACTTAAAGAAAGGTAACTTTGAGGGTATGAGACGTGAATTGGCCAAGATTGACTGGCAATTAGTTCTAAAAGGGTTGACGGTGGATATGCAATGGAAGGCATTTAGAGACTGCAGGATGAACTACAAAAATTGTTCATCCCAGTTTGGCAAAAGAATAAATCAGGGAAGGTAGTGCATCCGTGGATAACAAGGGAAATCAGGGATAGTATCAAAGCAAAAGATGATGCGTACAAATTAGCCAGAAAAAGCAGCATACCAGAGGACTGGGAGAAATTCAGAGACCAGCAGAGGAGGACAAAGGGCTTAATTAGGAAAGGGAAACTAGATTATGAAAGGAAACTGGCAGGGAACATAAAAACTGACTGCAAAAGTTTTTATAGATATGTGAAGAGAAAGAGATTAGTTAAAACAAATGTAGGTCCCTTGCAGTCAGAAACAGGTGAATTGATCATGGGGAACAAGGATCTGGCGGACCAATTGAATAACTACTTTGGTTCCGTCTTCACTAAGGAAGACATAAATAATCTGCCGGAAATAGCAGGGGGCCGCGGGTCAAAGGAGATGGAGGAACTGAGTGAAATCCAGGTTAGTCGGGAAGTGGTGTTGGGTAAATTGAATGGATTAAAGGCCGATAAATCACCAGGGCCAGATAGGCTGCATCCCAGAGTACTTAAGGAAGTAGCTCCAGAAATAGTGGATGCATTAGTGATAATTTTTCAAAACTCTTTAGATTCTGGAGTAGTTCCTGAGGATTGGAGGGTAGCAAACGTAACCCCACTTTTTAAGAAGGGAGGGAGAGAGGAAACGGGGAATTACAGGCCAGTTAGTCTAACATCGGTAGTGGGGAAACTGCTAGAGTCAGTTATTAAAGATGGGATAGCAGCACATTTGGAAAGTGGTGAAATCATTGGACAAAGTCAGCATGGATTTACGAAAGGTAAATCATGTCTGATGAATCTTATAGAATTTTTCGAGGATGTAACTAGTAGAGTGGATAGGGGAGAACCAGTGGATGTGTTGTATCTGGACTTTCAGAAGGCTTTCGACAAGGTACCACATAAGAGATTAGTATATAAACTTAAAGCACACGGTATTGGGGGTTCAGTATTGATGTGGATAGAGAACTGGCTGGCAAACAGGAAGCAAAGAGTAGGAATAAACGGGTCCTTTTCACAATGGCAGGCAGTGACTAGTGGGGTACCGCAAGGCTCAGTGCTGGGACCCCAGCTATTTACAATTTATATTAATGAACTGGATGAGGGAATTGAAGGCAACATCTCCAAGTTTGCGGATGACACTAAGCTGGGGGGCAGTGTTAGCTGTGAGGAGGATGCTAGGAGACTGCAAGGTGACTTGGATAGGCTGGGTGAGTGGGCAAATGTTTGGCAGATGCAGTATAATGTGGATAAATGTGAGGTTATCCACTTTGGTGGCAAAAACAGGAAAGCAGACTATTATCTAAATGGTGGCCGATTAGGAAATGGGGAGATGCAGCGAGACCTGGGTGTCATGGTACACCAGTCATTGAAAGTAGACATGCAGGTGCAGCAGGCAGTGAAGAAAGCGAATGGTATGTTAGCTTTCATAGCAAAAGGATTTGAGTATAGGAGCAGGGAGGTTCTACTGCAGTTGTACAGGGTCTTGGTGAGACCACACCTGGAGTATTGCGTACAGTTTTGGTCTCCAAATCTGAGGAAGGACATGATAGGCATAGAGGGAGTGCAGAGAAGGTTCACCAGACTGATTCCTGGGATGTCAGGACTTTCATATGAAGAAAGAATGGATAGACTTGGCTTATACTCGCTAGAATTTAGGAGATTGAGAGGGGATCTTATAGAGACGTACAAAATTCTTATGGGGTTGGACACGCTAGATGCAGGAAGATTGTTCCCGATGTTGGGGAAGTCCAGGACAAGGGGTCACAGCTTAAGGATATGGGGGAAATCCTTTAAGACCGAGATGAGGAAAAACTTTTTTACACAGAGAGTGGTGAATCTCTGGAACCATCTGCCACAGAGGGTAGTTGAGGCCAGTTCATTGGCTATATTTAAGAGGGAGTTAGATGTGGCCCTTGTGGCTAAGGGGATCAGGGGGTATGGAGAGAAGGCAGGTACGGGATACTGAGTTGGATGATCAGCCATGATCATATTGAATGGCGGTGCAGGCTCGAAGGGCCGAATGGCCTACTCCTGCACCTATTTTCTATGTATCTATGTATCTATGAACGTACTTGGATAAACATAATGTTGAGCATGAATATTGTTTTGTTTAAAAATGGTGGTAACAAGGCTTGTAAATATGCAAAGGCAGACAAAAAATGCTGGAGACACTCAGCGGGTGAGGCAGCACCTACGGAGAGAATAGATATGCGACGTTTCGGGTCGAAACCCTTCTTCAGTAACACTGTTGCTTATTAAAACAGACCTTCATTCACGTTTGGCTCAAGAGTAATTCGGGAGAGGAACTTGGTAACTCGGGAGACGAACTTGGAACATCGCAGAAATGACAAGTTAACGGCAAACGTAGTCATACCCGTGGGAACTCGGTTAAACTCTTGATCATACACTTGGAATCTCGTGCACAACCACGTGTCTTTCACTCGGGGTACCTCGTGGGTCAACTTGCACCATGAGACAGGGCTTTTACAGCGCTGACAGCACCACAGACCCGGGTTCCATTCCGACTACGGGTGTTGTCTGTACGGAGTTTGTACATTCTCCCCATGACCGCGTGGGTTTTCTCCGATATCTTCGGTTTCTTCCCATACTCCAAAGACGTACAGGGTTGTAGGTTAATTGGCTTGGTATAAATGTAAAATTGTTCCTAGTATGTGTAGGATAGTGTTATAGTGCAGGGTTCGCTGGTCGGTGCGGACTCGGTGGGCTGAAGGGCCTGTTTCCACGCTGTATCTCCAAATTGAACTTCTGTGAAGAGAATTCATGCAGCATTTTTGATGAAGCAACATTGGTGAACATTCTTGGGAAAATTTAAATTCTTGTTCTGTTGAGTTATTATAGCAGTCTACAGATAATGGCTTGTTAAATTCCAAACTGAATTTGAGATAAATAATTGTCCATAAATCAAACAATTGCTGTACAAAAGTTGCCAACAAGGAACATGCACCGTGCCAATCCTCATAATGTATCTTTATTGCCTTAAAGAAGGTCTTCAACTTTGCAGTAAATATTGCAAATGATTGCAGCATGTACACTGGTATGCTATCGGAATGGACTTGGAATAGGGGCGGCACAGCTGGTAGAGTCGCTGCCTCGCAGCACCACAGACCCCGGTTCAATCTTGACCTTGGGTGCTGCCTGTGTGGAGTTTGTACGTTCTCCCTGTGACCGTGTGGGTTTGCTCCGGTTTTCTCCCACATCCCAAAGACGTGCAGGTTTGTAGGTTAATTGGCCTCTGTAAATTGCCCCTAATGTGTAGACAGAGGATGCACAAGAGGGATAACTGGTGTGAATGGGTGGTGTGGACGCGGTGGGCCAAAGGGCTTATTTCCATGCCTTATCTCCAAAACAAAAATCAAGGTGTACAGCAAATTACTATCTGTTGCAATTAAAGCCCATTGTCTTCTTCAGGGTGCAAACTTCTTTTCAATTGAATGATCCGATTAGATGTAATAACAGTTTAAGAAGGAACTGCAAATCGAAGGTAGACAAAAATGCTGGAGAAACTCAGCGGGTGAGGCAGCATCTATGGAGCGAAGGAAATAGGCAACGTTTCGGATCGAGTAGTCTGAAGAAGGGTCTCGACCCGAAACGTTGCCTATTTCCTTCGCTCCATAGATGCTGCCTCACCCGCTGAGATGTAATAAGAGTGATCAGTTGGCTTGGTCATTCACATGGCCAGGTGCCTGGATTGACTGCTTGCAGTGCCTGAAGACAAAGAGGAGTGAAAGTACTGTCTTCATACCAAGGACACCTTCCTTAGTTCCTTCAGATGGCATTACAATTGTGCTGAATGAGACAGACTGAGAACAGACCTGGCAGCTTAAATTTGGCCATCTATCTATCAGATGCTGCAAACCATCAGCTGCAGCAGAAATGTACGTCACTACATGCCGTTATCTCAGGCTCCTTATGTTCGTCACGCTATCATTACTTTTAACCAGGGGATCAAAGCTCGTTCAATGTACAGTACATCCACATTCACACAAAGGGTGGTGGGTGTACGGAACAAGCTCCCCGAGGAGGTAGTTGAGGCAGGGACTATCCCAACGTTTAAGAAACAGTTAGACAGGATAGGACAAATTTTGAGGGATATGGACCAAGCGCAGGCAGGTGGGACTAGTGTAGCTGGGACATGTTGGCCGGTTTTGGCAAGTTGGGCCGAAGGGCCTGTTTCCACACTGTATCACTCTATGACAATTACTCTAAGGTGTGAAGACCACAGCAGTCACAACCTACTTTAAGAGGTGCCCCTTTGTGTAGCTGCTGCCCATGGTCAGATGCATATTAAACAGCAAAAACAGAGCTGGATTTGCACATTGGGCTGGATAACATTTCAGCCACAAATCACTGAATTCTTGCTGAAACATAAACTGAAAATGTAACGTTTAAAATGACTCATTCGAGGTATAAGAAGTTTTAAACAGTTTTTATTGGATGAACAGAATTTATTTCTGGGATATATGAACCGATGCCAACTTAAACTGGTTGAACTCGCTCTTTGCTGTAAATGGCATACCATCCCTGTATTATTGAAGGCGTTCTGAGAGAGAGATCTGAGTGAACATGTACCATTCCCTGCATTGTACTTGGCATCGTGACAGCAACCAATGCTGATGATATACAGTTTCCAAACTATGGTAGAAGTAACACATATTGGATTTCTATACTATAGACAACGAAATGAGACAACTTAGTCAATAGAGTTGGCCACAATGTTATTAGCCAAGGAGCCAATCTTGTTAATGATGACAATCTCTACTGTAGAGCTGCTGAAATTATTGATCATCACCGTGGTGTTTTATAACCCACAGTCATATTGCTCTATGTTTCTGTCAACAGCTACACATTCCTACAAGTGAGGTTGAAACAACACAGTTTCAAGACCCCCCGACTGAGTGTACGACAGGCTAATGTGCAGTCTAAGGAAAGCAAGCTGGATGAACTTAAAAGCTAAAGATAGACACAAAATGCTGGAGTAACTCAGCGGGACAGACTGCATCTCTGGAGAGAAGGAATGGGTGACGTTTTGGGTCGAGACCCTTCTTGGACCTTCAACATTTTGTGTCTATCTTCATGCTTTGGAGAGTCCACTCATATCTCACTGATAATCAGAAGGAAATGCCTGAATGTCAGGTTGTTTATTAGGCAATACATCTCCTGAGCCATTTGAACAGATTTAGTGCTTCTCTCCAGAGATGCTGCCTGTCCCACTGAATTACTCCAGCATTTTGTGTCTATCTTTGGTTTGAACCTGTATCTGCAGTTCTTTCATACACATTTCATATGAACTTAAACCTAGACTGACTTACCTCAGAGAAGTGAGAGACTGCTGTGTGCTCTGATTCACAGAGACATGCCTCACCCCTGACATACTTGACTGTGCCATTCAGCCCGAGGGCTTCCCCCTTCACCGATGCACCGTACAGCATCTTTGGGCAAGGTTAGAGGCGGTGGTGTCTGCTTTCTAATCAACACCTCGTGGTGTTGAGACATAGCAGTTCCAGTTCCACAAATTCACAACTCTCTGGGTGAAAAAGTTTTTTTCTCACCTCAGTCTTAAATGGCCTCCCCTTTATTCTAAGACTGTGGCCCCTGGTTCTGGACTCACCCAACATTGGGAACATTTATCCTGCATCTAGCCTGTCCAATCCTTTTGTAATTTTATATCTTTCTATAAGATAACCCGTCATCCTTCTAAACTCCAGTGAATACAAGCCTAGTCTTTTCAATCTTTCCTCATATGACAGTCCCGCCATCCCAGGGATCAATCTCGTGAACCTACGCTGCATTGCCTCAATCACAAGGATGTCCTTCCTCAAATTAGGAGACCAAAACTGTACACAATACTCCAGATGTGGTCTTACCAGAGCCCTGTACAACTGCAGAAGAACCTCTTTACTCCTATACTGAAATCCTCTTGTTATGAAGGCCAACATTCCATTAGCTTTCTTCACTGCCTGCTGTACCTGCACACCAACTTTCAGTGCAAGGACACCCTGGTCTCGCTGTACCTCCCCCTTACCTAAACTAACCCCATTGAGATAATAATCTGCCCCCTTGTTTTTGCCACCAAAGTGGATAACCTCACATTTATCTATATTATACTGTATCTACCACGCATCTGCCCACTCACTCAACCTGTCCAGGTCACCCTGCAATCTCCTAACATCCTCTTCACAGTTCACACTGCCACCCAGCTTTGTGTCATCTGCAAACTTGCTAGTGTTGCTTCTAATTCCCTCTTCCAAATCATTAATATATATGGTAAACAGTTGCGGCCCCAACACCGAGCCTTGCGGCACGCCACTCGCCACTGCCTGCCATTCTGAAAAGGACCCGTTCACTCCTACTCTTTGCTTCCTGCCTGCCAACCAATTTTCTATCCATGTCAACACCCTACCCCCAATACCATGTGCTCTAATTTTAGTCACCAGTCTCCCATGCGGGACCTTATCAAAGGCTTTCTGAAAGTCCAGATACACTACATCCACTGGCTCCCCTTCATCCATTTTACTGAGTGACTACGTGAAGAAACCCGCCAGCCCGCATGCGCGTCAATAATTCTAACGCATTGCGCATGACTGGCTGGGAGGAGCATCGCTCCTCCAGCAGTAAGTTTTAAAATCCTGCAGGTAAGTTTTTAAACTTATTCTGAGGTCGTTTTTTTCGTGCGAAATTTCACTTTACAGAGTTTCCAAGTGCTACGGATAATGAATCCAGGGCGAAAATCCAGACGGGCCGCGGGGAAACCGGCTACGGAGGACCGCGGGAGTGCGGGTAGCTGGCGGCCGTCTGTTTCGCCGTCCGAGTCACTGACACTGCGGCCTGCGACTTCAGACTTTGGCAACCCCGAAAGGGGGCAAAGCCAAACGGAAGTCTGAGAGGGTACACAAAAATGCTGGAGAAACTCAGCGGGTGCAGCAGCATCTATGGAGCGAAGGAAATAGGTAACGTTTCGGGCCGAAACCCTTCTTCCTCACCTTTCACCCCACCAGCCGTCACATAAACCAATTCCTCCGTCTACGCCGCATCTGCTCCCAGGATGAGGCGTTCCACACCAGGGCATCTGAAATGTCCTCATTCTTCAGGGAATGGGGGTTCCCCTCCTCCACCATAGATGAGGCTCGCACCAGGGTCTCTGCCATACCCCGCAACACTGCTCTCTCTCCCGATCCCCCCACTCACAACATGGGCAGAGTCCCCCTAGTCCTCACCTTTCACCCCACCAGCCGTCACATACAACAAGTGATCCTCCGTCAGTTTAAAAATTAACTTTAACAGGAAGTCTGAGAGGCCTGTGTACTCAGGTGAGTCAGGCCAGGAGGATTCTCCTCCTACAAACGTGGATGGCGTCTTCGGGCATTTATCCCGGATGGAGCACCTTATGGAAAGGATGCTCCATCATGATATGCCCCGTGAAACGGGGACATATCAGCGCAGGTCTCCTTGCGAGCCTGAGGCAGCGCCTGGTCCAGGGCTGCTTAATATCTCCCACTCTGAGGAGCGGAGTGTACGGGGTCAGTATATGGCAGACTCCGAATTCGGAGGTATATCCGTGGAACATACTGGAATGCATTACATGTGTGAGCTTCAAGAATTGCCTGCCATGCATCAAGGTTTGTGATACCCTCGCAAACAGGGGAGCCGCTGCAAGAAGAGCTGGCTTCCAGCATAAACTACCTCACGTTGCATCAATTACAGGAAGAGGTGATGGTTGAAACAACTGCAAAATACCATACACCTGTAAATTGTGCATCCCTGAAAGTGCCGGCAGTGAACAGCTCTATCTGGGGGTGTATTGGAGAAAAATGGGGCATCAATGCCCAAGAAATGATACTCCAAAGAATTTAAAATTGCTGGCTTCAGGCATCACGGCATTTGCCAGTTCTGTGGATGGCGGGCCCTTATCGGACGTCCAGCAGGATGCCCTGGTGTTGATGTGCAATGCACACTTCGAAATGAACTGCTTTCGGAAGAACGCCATCAGACCTGCCTTAAATCCCAAATTTGCAGGCTTATGTAAAGCCAGCAATGTCCAGCCGCCGATTCTTCTGTTCGGGGAAGATCTACCCAAACAGGTTAAAAACCTGGATGAGGAAGCAAAAGCTCTCGGGCTAATCAAGGCACCAACGACGAGCAAGGCTTCACCATTTCGGCGACAACACCCCTACGCCTCCATCAGCAGTAAGTGGTTCGCTGAAGCTGGTGGTAGCTCGAAAGCTGATTTCTCTGGGCAGAGGTCTTTTTTAGGCCAAGAGCCAAGCCGGCCTTCATGGTGAATGCGCAATCCACGCACCCGAGCAGTTCTACCCTCCAAACCTTGAGGACGGAAATAGAACCCGTATCAGGAGCCTTTGGGGCCTACCATAAGACCACCGGTAACCATGGAGGTAGGTGGGTCTGGTTCTTTCCGGAACGTGGGGTGTGTGGATCAGTTACAAGTTGGTGGTAGATTACACTTGCTTTTGCACAAATGGCGGTGGATAACATCAGACCAGTTTATACTGCACAGTATACAAGGGTTCCAAATTGAATTTCCTCTTAACTCATTGCCACCCATACAACATACACCAAGTCGCATTTATTCATTCCAAACAAGAAGGTTTGGATATACAAGCAGAAATTCATAAATTACACACAACAGGGATAATCGAGAGGAAGCAAAAGCTGTCGGGTTCATTAAAGCACCCACAACGAGCAACGCTTCACCATTTCGGCGACAACACCCCTGCGCCTCCAGAAAAGTAAGATGGAGGATGTCGGATCATCCTTGATTTAACTCAACTTAACTCACATGTGCAGTATAGACATTTTAAAATGGAATACTTCGTTACTGCCTAACAACTGATTCCCAAACGATGCTTTATGGCATGCATCGATCTCAAAGATGCATACTATTCAGTTCCCATTCAGGGATCACCGGAGATATTTGAAATTTAGCTGGATGAGGCAACTATGGCAGTTTAAAGCGTTACCTAATGGGCTAACTTCAGCTCCCAGGTTATTTACCAAATTACTAAAGCCGGTGCTTGGGCTGCTCAGAGCTCAAAAACATATTGTTATGGCCTAACTGGATGATATTCTAAAATGCTGTATTTGGCTAAATTAGCTGTTTCAGCCACGAAACTCATATTTGAGAAATTAGGGTTTCTCAATCATCCAGTTAAAAATCTAAGTTGATACCAACTAGAGTTATTGATTATTTGGGATTTACCTTTAACTCTATTAATATGTCTGTGACTCTGCCCTGGGGCAAGAGATTAGAATTAATAGAAGCCTGTAACAACCTTGTTGTTATGAAGCAGCCTTCTATTCGCCAGGTGGCTAGTGTAATTGGCAATATAGTGGCTGTTTTTCCAGCTGCGCAATTTGGGAAGTGTTTTGTTTAAATGCTAATATAACATATAATATGGCACGGATAACTGACGTCTTGGAGTTCATTTTCAAATGGTTCTTTGACAAAAGAATTAAGTTATAGTGCCATTAACTGTGCCAAAAGTGCCTTCTCATCATATTTGCTGCTGGAATCGGGACCCACTCTGTCAGGTCTCACCCTCTGATATCCAGTTTTATGAAGGATATCTTTAACACAAATCCTCCCAGGCCCGGGTACACGGAAGTATGGGATATTAAAATTGTGTTAACACTACTTCGCCGGTGGTCTCCAGCTAAGTCCTTATCTTTGGCCTGGCTCACATATAAGGTAGTTTTGCTCATGGCGCAGGTTTCAGCGCAACGCCGCCAGTCGTGGCATAAGCTATCTCCAGATGGTTTAGATATGTATTGGCTTGTGCAGGAGTGAACACTGACGTTTTTAAATCTCACCACCAGGGCTGCGATAACAGCAGCAGCAAGGTTCATGGAGGTTCCGCTGGACAGCATCCTAGCGACAGCAGGATGGTCGAATGAGCGGACTTTTCCAAACATTTATAATAAACCGTTTGCCAACCCGGGATCGTTTGCCAACTCAATTTTAAGTTCTATTTAATAATTTGCTTATTATTTGCTTATTTATAGCATCAGCATGTTTTAAATCTATGTCATGTCTGAATGCATTATTTTTTCAATCATTTCTGGTCAACTAATGCAGTGTGTTGCATGGACTCGTGTTCGCGGCATGAAATCACAGAGCTTTAAATTCTTCACGTAGTCACACACGTGACTTCGAAGTAAAATAGTAAGATTAAACGAGAACTTACCAGTTTGAAGTTTGATCTTTATTTTATGAGAAGTTGCGATGAGGGATTACGTGCCCTCCACTCCCAACGCTCTTCTCATAAAGATCATGTGGTAGTTCTAGTTCTCAAATCTTCCTATAATCAGTTCAGCAACTGTTTTCTGTGATTTCACACCGCTGCTTTGAAGGTTGACGCGTATGCGGGCTGGCGGGCTTCTTCACGTAATCCCTCATCGCAACTTCTCATAAAATAAAGATCAAACTTCAAACTGGTAAGTTCTCATTTAATCTTACTATTTTACTTGTTACATCCTCAAAAAATTCCAGAAGATTAGTCAAGCATGATTTTCCTTTCATAAATCCACGTTGACTTGGACTAATCCATTTACTGCTATCCACATGCGCCATTATTACCTCTTTAATAATTGACTCCAGCATCTTTCCCACCACCGAAGTTAGGCTAACTGGTCTGTAATTCCTCGTTTTCTCTCTCACTCCTTTCTTGAAAAGTGGGATAACATTAGCTATCCTTCAATCCACAGGAACTGATCCTGAATCTACTGAACATTGGAAAATGTTGTGTCCGGAGACTTCAATCAAGCCAACCCCAGGACCGTACAACCAAAGTACTACCAACATGTTCCTTGTCCCACCAGGGGCCAGAACACCCTCGACCACTGCTACATATCAATAAAAAACACTCTACCACTCTGACCCTCGGCCATATTTTGGGAAATCTGTTCACTTTGCTGTGCTTCTACTCACTGTCTACAAACAAAAACTGAAGCAGGAAGATCTGGTACAGAGAGTTGTTCAATGTTGGTCAGCAGAAGCAGATGCCACCCTTCGCGACTGCTTTGAGTCAGTGGACTGGTCCATATTTTGGGAATCTGCAGGCAACCTGAATGAGTACGTCATTGCCTTGATTGACTTCATCAGCAAGTGCGTAGAGGAGTGTGTGAAGACAAAGACAATCCGAGTGTTCCCCAACTGGAACCATGGATGAACGACGAGGTACATTCCCAGATGAAGGCCAAGACCGCTGCATACAAGTCAAATTCCGAACGGTACAAAAAAGTTCACAAACCCATAAACATAGAAACATAGATACATAGAAACATAGAAAATAGGTGCAGGAGTAGGCCATTCGGCCCTTCGAGCCTGCACCGCCATTCAATATGATCATGGCTGATCATCCAACTCAGTATCCTGTACCTGCCTTCTCTCCATACCCCCTGAACAATTTAGCCACAAGGGTCACATCTAACTCCCTCTTAAATATAGCCAATGAACTGGCCTCAACTACCTTCTGTGGCAGAGAATTCCACAGATTCACCACTCTCTGTGTGAAAAATGATTTTCTCATCTCGGTCCTAAAATACTTCTCCTTTATCCTTACATTGTGACCCCTTATTCTGGACTTCCCCAACATCAGGGACAATCTTCCTGCATCTAGCCTGTCCAACCCCTTAAGAATTTTATGTTTCTATAATATTCCCCCTCAATCTTCTAATTTCTAGCGAGTACAAGCCGAATCTATCCAGTCTTTCTTCATATGAAAGTTCTGCCATCCCAGGAATCAGTCTGGTGAACCTTCTCTGTACTCCCTCTATGGCAAGAATCACTTTCCTCAGATTAGGAGACCAAAACTGTACGCAATACTCCAGGTGTGGCCTCACCAAGACCCTGTACAACTGCAGTAGAACCTCCCTGATCTTATACTCAAATCTTTTTGCTATGAATGCTAACATACCATTCGCTTTCTTCACTGCCTGCTGCACCTGCATGCCTACTTTCAATGACTGGTGTACCATGACACCCAGGTCTCGTTGCATCTCCCCTTTTCCTAATCGGCCACCATTCAGATAATAGTCTGCTTTCCTGTTTTTGCCACCAAAGTGGATACCCTCACATTTATCCACATTATACTGCATCTGCCATGCATTTGCCCACTCACCCAGCCTATCTAAGTCACGTTGCAGCCTCCTAGCATCCTCCTCACAGCTAACACTGCCCCGCAGCTTCGTGTCATCCGCAAACTTGGAGATGTTGCATTCAATTCCCTCATCCAAATCATTAATATATATTGTAAATAGCTGGGGTCCCAGCACTGAGCCTTGCGGTACCCCACTAGTCACTGCCTGCCATTCTGAAAATGACCCGTTTACTCCTACTCTTTGCTTCCAGTCTGCCAGCCAGTTCTCTATCCACATCAATACTGAACCCCCAATACCATGTGCTTTAAGTTTGCATACTAATCTCTTATGTGGGACCTTGTCGAAAGCCTTCTGAAAGTCCAGATATAACACATCCACTGGTTCTCCCTTATCCACTCTACTAGTTACATCCTCGAAAAATTCTATAAGTTTCGCCAGACATGATTTACCTTTCATAAATCCATGCTGACTTTGTCCAATGATTTCACCACTTTCCAAATGTGCTGCAATTCCATCTTTAATAACTGATTCTAGCAGTTTCCCCACTACCGATGTTAGACTAACTGGTCTGTAATTCCCCGTTTTCTCTCTCCCTCCCTTTTTAAAAAGTCAGGTTACATTAGCTACCCTCCAATCCTCAGGAACTACTCCAGAATCTAAAGAGTTTTGAAAAATTATCACTAATGCATCCACTATTTCTGGGGCTACTTCCTGAACTACTCTGGGATGCAGCCTATCTGCCCCTGGGGATTTATTGGCCTTTAATCCATTCAATTTACCTAACACCACTTCCTGGCTAACCTGGATTTCACTCAGTTCCTCCATCTCATTTGACCCCCGGTCCCCTGCTATGTCCGGCAGATTATTTATGTCTTCCATACTGAAGACAGAACCAAAGTAGTTATTCAATTGGTCTGCAATGTTCTTGTTCCCCATGATCAATTCACCAGTTTCTGACTGCAAGGGACCTACATTTGTTTTTAACTAATCTTTTTCTCTTCACATATCTATAAAACCTTTTTGCAGTCAGTCTTTATGTTCCCTGCCAGTTTTCTTTCATAATCTATTTTCTCTTTCCTAATTAAGCCCTTTGTCCTCCTCTGCTGGACTCTGAATTTCTCCCAAACCTCTGGTAGGCTGCTTTTTCTGGCTAATTTGTATGCTTCATCTTTTGTTTTGATACTATCCCTGATTTCCCTTGTTATCCACAGATGTGCTACCTTCCCTGATTTATTCTTTTGCAAAACTGGGATGAACAATTGTTGTCAAGAGACAATACAGGGACAAACATGAGTCCCAGTACAATCATTCAGACAACCACAGATGTGGCACGGCCAGAATACCCATACTGGGTACAAAGCAAAGTCAGGCAACATCGCTGGTGATAAACTTGATAAACGTAATGCATTCTATGGTCGCTTGGTGCAGAAAGTCATTCGTGGCAATGAGTGTCCCAGGGTCACTGTTGCAGGAGTTAGATCAACCTTCCTGAGGGTGAACGCACGGAAAGCATCAGGTTTGGACAGAGTCCCTGGCCACGTCCTCAGGAAATGCACAAACCACCTAGCGGGAGTGTTCATGGACATTTTTAATCTCTCCATACATCGTTCTGAGGTATCCACCACCTTCACAAAGACCACTATCATCCCAGTGCCAAAGAAAAGCAAGATCTCATGCCTGAATAACTATCGTCCAGTGGCCTTGACATCCACCATCATGAAGTTATGGCACACTTTGAATCCTTTGCAGCCTTGATCCACTGCAACAGATAGTGGTTTGTGCATTTCCTGGCTGATACCATCTCCATGGCCCTACACTCATCCCTGGAACACCTGGATATGTGAAGCACCTATGTCAGTATTCATTCATAGATCACAGCTCTGCTTTCAATACCATTATCCCATCCAAGCTCATTTCCAAACTCGTGGAATTTGGAGGCAGCATTCACCTCTGCAAAGGATCCTCGATTTCCTGACCAACAGACCACAATCGGTGAGGATAGGGGACATTGTCTACGTTAATATTCAACACTGATGCCCCACAAGGATGCATCCTCAGACCCTTCTTGTTTGTACACCCACGACTGTGCGGCCAAATACTAATCCAACTCAATTTACAAATTTGCAGACGACACCACTGTAGTGGTCTCGATATCGAATAAAGACTACACGGAGTACAGGAAGGAGATTGAGAACCTCGTAACCTAGTGACAGGACAACAACCTTTCCCTCAATGTCAGCAAGACAAAGGAGATTGTGATCGACTTCAGGTGGTGAAGCAGTACACACATATTGACAGCGCTGAAGTAGAGATGTTAAAGTGTTTAGGAGTAAATATCACCAACAACTTGGCCTGGACCAGCCATATTGAAGCAATGATCAAGTAAGCACACCAACACCTTGACCTACTTAGGAGGCTTAGGAAGTTCGGCATGTCTCCAACAACTCTCACCAACTTCTACAGATGCGCGGCAGAAAGCATTTTATTGGAATGCATCACAGCATGGCTTGGGAACAGCTCCATCTAGAACTGCAAGAAATTAGGAAGAGTTGGGAACGTAGCCCAGACCATTACGCAGACCAAGCTCTCTTCCATTGACTCGTTTATCTACACATCACGCTGCCTCGACAAGGACACCGCTATAATCAAGGATGGGTCTCATGCCACTCCCTCTTCTACCCTCAGCCATCAGGCAAGAGGTACAGAAGTGAGGGAAAGCACACCTCCAGATTCAGGGACAGTTTTCTCCCAACTGTTATCAGGCATCTGAATCATCCTATCCCCAACTAGAAAGCAGTCCTGACCTGCCATCTAGCTCATTGGAGACCCTTGGACCATCTTTAATCAGACTTTACTGGACTTTATCTTGCACCAACCGTTATTTTCTTTATCTTCTATCTGTTCACTGTGGACAGCTTGATCAACATTAACAGTCTTTTCACTGACTGGATAGCATGCAACAAAAAGCTTTTCACTGTACAAGTAACAATAATAAACTAAACTAAAGTATGTGAAATCAATCTTGCAGGCGTTCAAATCAATTTTGCTAAAATGCTTAAAACAGATCTTCTGGCTTAGGCCACTTTTCCATACAGTGTATCCTAGGAGATAGGATTATATTTCAGACTGTGTACATGCCCAAGCTATAAAAGTCTTCTTTGCTAAATGAATGCTTCCATTAATCAAGTAACCATGGGATCCATGCTCATGTTTTGTACACATTTCCTGCACATTCCATGACCAAGGGCAAATCATTTTTCATTGAATCATCCTTTTAGTTTAGTTTCGGAATACAGCATGGAATCTGGCCCTTCAGCCCACTGAATCCATGCCGACCATCAATCAGCCGTTCACATTAGATCTGTGTTCTCCCAAATTCTCATAGACTTCCTACACACTAGGGGCAATTTACAGCGGCTAATTCATCAGCAAATCTTTGGGATACAGGATGAAACTGGATCACGCAGAGGGAACTCACACAGTCATTGGGATATGTTTAAGAAGGAACTGCTGATGCTGGAAAAATCGGAAAAGACAAAAAATGCTGGAGAAACTCAGCGGGTGAGGCACCATCTATGGAGAAAAGCAGTAGGCGACGTTTCGGGTCGAGACCCTTCTTCAAACTGAAACGTCGCGTACTCCTTTTCTCCATAGACGCTGCCTCACCCGCTGAGTTTCTCCAGCATTTTTTGTCTATTTTCGGTCACAGGGATGAAGTGCAAACTGCACGCCGACAATACCCGATGTCAGGATCGAACTTCGGTGTCTGGTGCTGTGAGACAGTTGCTCTACTGTCACCTGTCGCATGTTCCTGTATGCACCACTGTCCCACCCCTGCCCCATTGTAGTGTATACAGCTGGTGGAGAACCATAGTAGTGGGTGTAATATCAACACCTGCACATTATAGCACAGATGCCAGGACTGAGATGACGTGCCGATGTATCCGAACTCTTGCACTGCTACATATTCATACATTTAATTTCTTCGTTTAGTTATTTTTCTGTGGTCTTTTCCTCATTATGGAAAATCATCTCTATAATTGATCAAGGAAGGTGCAATGAATAAATGACATGCAATTAGATGCCTCCTTCCTCTGATCTCTCTTTGAACACAAAGCCGCCAAGATCAGTAAATGTACCTTTTTCAAGGGATTTTACCAGGAGTTTAAATGAGTTCCATTATTGAAAGTTATATTTCATTTGGATCTCTATTGCAGACTAGGTGGGATAGCTAACGTGAATATATTGCTACATGATGTTCTAATAAAAATTCTCAAGGTGGTTTCAAAGAAGCCGTCAGATCAGATTGTAAATAATGCTCAGTGTACTGGGTTATACGATGCAGTACAGGTACAGGTGATTCATGAATCATTATAGAAAAACATCATTTCAGCAAATATTCCAGTCTCACATAATAACAGATTATAAAAACAGAAAATGCTAGAAAATATCAGTGGATCAGGCAACGAAACAGAATCTTAGAAAGGTTTACAGCATGGAAGGAAGTAATTAGGTCTATTTAGCGTAGTGTTTATTTCTCAAGAACAATCTAACTAATCCCATTTCATCAGGAGTCTCCCTTAGCCCTACTAATTTTTGTTGCATTTCAAGTACTCATCTTGCTCTTTTCATTGCCACGATGTTTTCAAGAGAGAGTTAGATGTAGCTCTTAGGGCTAATGGAGTCAAGAGATATGGGGAAAAAGCAGGAACGGGGTACTGATTTTGGATGATCAGCCATGATCATATTGAATGGTGGTGCTGGCTCGGGGCCGAATGGCCTACTCCTGCACCTGTTTTCTATGTTTCGATGATTAAACACACCCCTACCAATTCACTGGCAGAGGATTGCAGATTCCCAATCATATGAATAAGTAAGTTTTCCTCAAACTCCCAATCTATCCTCAAGCTGGGAGCGGTTGTTATCAGGTAAGTCAACAGAAGACATGTGGGATTCAGTTAAAGGCCAACTGATCAAACTGCAAGATCAGCATGTTCCTGTATGCGGGAGGATAAGCACCACAAGGTGGGTGAACCGTGGATGACCAAGGAGATTGTAAACTTGGTCAGGATGAAAAAGGAAGCATATGTAAGGTTTAAGATCAGACTGATGCTGATATTATGAGGAATATAAAGCGAGTAGGAAAGAACTACTTTTGGGCAATTAGAAAAGCCTAAGGAAAATCCAGAGCCATTTTATACATACATTAAAAATAAAACACTGACCAGTGAGAAGGTAGGATGCTCAAGGTCAAGGCAGGTAATCTATGCTTGGAGTCAGAGGATGTAGGAAAGGTACTGAATAAGTACTTTGCATCTGCATTCACCGAGGAGAGGCATTGTAGAACTGCAAGATCAGTGTGGATAAATACAAATATATCAGGGCAGTTTGAGATCGAGAAGGAGATGGTGCAGAGGTTCCTGACGAGCATTAAGGTGGATAAATCACCAGGACCTGATGGAATTTATCCCAGGTTACTGAGAGAGACAAGAGAGGAGATTGTGGGGGCCTTGATGAGGATCTTTGTTTCTTCTCTAGCCACAAGAGAGGTCCTGGAGGTTGGGAGAGTGGCCTTTGTTGTTCTATTGTTTAAGAAGGGAAGTATAGAGATTCCAAGGAAATACAGGCCAGTGAGCCTCACATCAGTCGTCGAGCAACTGTTGGAGTGAATTATTTGAGATAGATTTTACTTCGGAGTCACGTGAGTGCCTACGTGAAGAAGACCCGTCAGGGCGCATGCGCGTCATTATGTCTGACGCATTGGCGCCCGGCAGCAGGAGGACGGAGCTCCTCCTGCAGGTGAGTAGTTACAGCTCCACCAAAGTCGGGGAGACTTTGGAGGAGTTAGAAAAAAAGTAGAGAAATTGTTGCTGTATTTTTTTCCCCCACAATGCAGGTACAAGGAAAATCATCAAGGTGCAGGCGTGCTACGGACAAGGGGAGAGAGAGCTGCGGGAGCGCAGTCTCTGAAAGGCAGCCTGTCACCTCTGGGGAGTCGCAAGCCGGTAGCGGTGCGGCGACAGACTTGGCAAAGTGCCCAGCCGGGTACACAGCCAACGCCAGTCGGGCGGTAGGCATAAGCCAAGTCTGTCAGGGCCATTGACTCCACAGAGTCGGGCCAGGAGAGTCCTATCGGGGACAGGATACCGTGCCCCAGCGGTTATCCAAAAGGAGCAGCTCATACAGGGGCTGCTCCACAGAGACACTCCAGGAGGAGTTGTGCAGGCGGGAGGCCGTGGGGAAGGCTCCGCCGGCAGTGCTTAGTAGAGGCCTGCTTCACAAAGCCACACTCCAGGAGGAGTTGTGCAGGCGGGAGGCCGTGGGGAAGGCTCCGCTGGCAGTGCCTGGTAGAGGCCTGCATCACAAAGCCACACTCCAGGAGGAGTTGTGCAGGCGGGAGGCCATGGCGAAGGCTCCGCCGGCAGTGCCTAGTAGAGGCCTGCTTGAAAGCACCCTCTTTGCAAGATACGCTCTGACCCTGAGTCCGACGATGACTTTCAAAGGGAGGGCATGCAGCAGCCAGAGCTGACACCGTGTGCAGCACGGTTTGCCCTGTCGTCGGATGCTGGTGAGCCTCTGGGTGAGGAACTTACCACCAGCATAAATTACCAAGTCTCACATCAGCTACAGGAGCTGACAATGGATGAGACAGTAAGGAAGCATGAAGCCCCAATCAACTGTGGCCTGTAAAAGGTTCCTGTTGGGAACAGGAAGATTTGGGGCAAGATGGGCATACAAATGAGAGCCCAGGAGGAGGTGAAGCTCCAGCATATTTTTAAAGTTGCTGGCATCTGGTATAACGAGCTTTGCCAGGATGGTGGATGGAGAGGCCAATGACAAAATTACAACAAAAGGTGGGGCGCTATTGTGGAGTGCCCACTTTGAGATCAACTGCCTCCGCAAGAATGCTTTTAGACCAACCATCAACCCTAAATATGCTTCACTCTGCCAGCCTGGCACACTGCAACCGGAAAATCTGTTTGGCGAGGATTTCGCAAAGCAGGTGAAGGAGCTGGAGGAGGAGGCTAATATGGTGGGCTTGATTAAGCAGCCAGCAGCCACATATCCAGTAAAGCGGAAGTATCCCTATAAGCGAGGAGACTGGTCCGGGCAACGGACGAGTCCAGCTATGATGCAGCGCAGTTGGCGTTCGGCTGTAGCAGCGCCAGGGAAGGTGAGATATCCAGCTCGAGGCCGGGGAAGAATGCCAGGTGGTAAGGAGGTAAGTGGGTCTGGTTCTCATGTAGACAGATCTAATGTGATACCTCAGATATGTTTATACTGAAGATTATTGAAGGGTTTCGAATAAAGCTTAATGCAAATTCTGATTTAGCTATGCAACATGTTCCAAAAAGGAGTTTGACTTCAGTATCACTGAACAATTGGAAGTTCAGGTGGAACTTGCAAGTTTATGTAATAAAGGTGTAATTGCTCAGGCAGTTTACCAAAGCCATCAGTTTGTGTCCAATATCTTTCCCAGACCTAAAAAGGATGGGGGATGCAGAATTATACTGGACCTGAATAGTCTTAAACCTTTTTGTATGGTATAGACATTTTAAGATGGAAACGTTTGAGGAGATCTTCAAGATGCGGATTCAGTGTCTGTTCATTTGCAGGATAGAAGATTTAAAATTCAGCTGGATGGGGCAATTATGGCAATACAATGCACTGCCTAATGGTTTGTCTTCAGCTCCTAGAGTGATTACAAATTTGTTAAAACCTATTCTAGGCATGATGAGAAGTCAAGGGCATGTGCTCATGGCTTAACTAGATAATATCTTGATTGTAGGACAATCAAAGGAAACAGCTGAAGTGGTTTAAAAACCACTTTTAAAAAATTGGGCTTCATAAGCTATCCAGAGAAATCTAAATTAATACCTGTGACACAAATTGACTAGTTGGGTTTGCAATAGACTTAATCAACATGATTGTGACCTTGCTGAGGCAAAAAAGGGTAGAGCTAATTAAGAGCTGTATCAAGTTAATTGCTGACACACAGCCTTCAATTAGCCAGGTGACGAGTCTGCTGGGGAAATTGCTCGCAGCATTTCCAGCAGTTCAATAGTGGCCACTTTATTATCTACATTTACAAAGGTCAAAGGAACAAGCACTGAGGATACATTGGGTCATTATAATAGACCTATGCTTCTATCAATAGAGGCTGTTGCTGATGTACAATGGTGGATTCAGCATGTGTCCACTAGTAGTTCCAAAGTGTTATTGGACCAAGCTTCCATGATTTTGCAGACAGATGTCAGAGCACTTGGGTGGGGTGCTACTGATACAAGATCCAGCTGTGGAGACAGATGGACATTGCTTCTGCAAACATGGGTAATTAACCAGGAGTATTTTATGGACTCAATGCTTATGGCACTAACAAAACTAGTTTGCATGTGCAGTGCCAAATAGACAACACTGCAGCAGTTGCTTATATGAATCACATAGGTGTTTGAGAAAATCAAGCAGGATGCCGCTTCAGAGGGTTTGGTGATACCAAATTGCCCGATTCAACCATGGTTCCCTTTGATGTTACAGATAGCGATCCAACCTCCTTTTGCTGATTCCAAACAGTAGGAATTTGCTGGAGCATCCAGTAATGCGTTAAGTTAATCCGTTATGTGATCGTATTGATCTGTTAATTTGCAGGTTTTTAAGAATGCCTTACATTGGTCGAGGACTTTCTAGGCCAACGGTGGATATACTCACTACAGCCTGGAGAAAGAGTACTCAAAAACAGTATATGACATGTAAAAAAATGGGAACAATATTGTGTTCAAAAGAATATTCAATATGATACTGTAGTTATTGAAAATGTGTTAAGAGTTTTATCTACACTTTATTATGATGAGGGTCTTAGCTATAGTGCTATCAATACAGCTAGAAGTGCTTTGTCGGCATATCTTGTAATAGGTACACGGACACAAAGTATAGGTTCTCACCCTCTCATATCTAGGTGGATGAAAGGAATCTTTAATTCCAAACCGCCTAAGCCTAGGTATATGGTAATCTGCGATGTAAGTGTTGTTCTTAACATGCTTCGTCAATGGGTCCCTGTCACGTCTATAACTTTGTTAAAATTAACCATGAAATTGGCTATGCTAATGGCATTGGTGTCAGTACAGAGAGTGCAGACTTTGCAAAAACTTCAGTTAGATAGAATGGAAGTGACTACAGAGAATGTTCTGTTTTATATTTATGACCTGCTCAAACAAAGCAGGCCAGGTGTGACTGGATTTAAGATTGTGTTCTCAGCATATCCTACAGATCCATCTTTATGTGTAAGGACACATTTCTTACATTACATTAAAGCCACAAGGGCTTTAAGACAAGAAGAAACAGGATTATTTGTCAGTTACAAGAAGCCAACATAAAAGAGTGGCAGTTCAGACTATCTCAACGTGGTTAAAGCAAGAGTTGGTTCAGGCAGGAATTAACATTTATGTGTTTACATCTCATTCCACTAGCGCAGTAGCAACATCCGCGGTCAGGGCGATGGACGTTCCCATCGACCATATATTAAAAGCCGCAGGTTGGAAAAATGAACTTGTGTTTCAGCAATACTACCATCGGCCGATTGCCGATGGAGGGCTGTTTGCCAACTCAATATTGAGTGCTGTTGCTATTGTTTAAAGTCTGTTTTCAATACTGTTTCATTCTCTTTCGTTTGTTGCCCCTAAATTAAGAGTGTTTATTGGTTGTTTTATGACCAAAAATAAAACTGTTTTGTTTTTGCATGATATGCAATGTCATGTTTACAGCATTATTGATGATACTCAGAGTCAATCGATGCAGTGAGAAGCCGGGATTTTGATCTGCGGCATAAAAATCACAGAGCTTTAAAATCTTCACGTAGTCACTCACGTGACTCCAAAGTAAAATAGTAAGATTAAACGAGAACTTACCAGTTTGAAGTTTGATCTTTATTTTATGAGGAGTTACGTTGGTGATTACGTGCCCGCCACGCCCAACCCTCTCTCATAGAAAAAAGGTCATAATGGTAGTTATCATGTTGATCATCTTAATATGTTACTTCAATTATTGTGTTGTCTGTGATTTCATACCGCTGCTTTGAAGATTGACGCGCATGCGCCCTGACGGGTCTTCTTCACGTAATCACCAATGTAACTCCTCATAAAATAAAGATCAAACTTCAAACTGGTAAGTTCTTGTTTAATCTTACTATTGTACTCCCATTTGGAAGAGAATGTGCTAATCAGGGACAGCCAACACAACTTTGTATGTGGCAGTCGTTTCTTACTCACTTGATTGGGTTTTTGAGGAGCTGACAAAAGATTGTATATGAGGAATTGAGTAAGACTTTTAGAAACATAGAAGCATAGAAACATAGAAAATAGGTGCAGGAGGAGGCCATTCGGCCCTTCGAGCCAGCACCGCCATTCATTGTGATCATGGCTGATCATCCCCAATCAATAACCCGTGCCTGCCTTCTCCCCATATCCCTTGATTCCACTAGCCCCTAGAGCTCTATCTAACTATCTCTTAAATCCATCCAGTGACTTGGCCTCCACTGCCCTCTGTGGCAGGGAATTCCACAAATTCACAACTCTCTGGGTGAAAACGTTTTTTCTCACTTCAGTCTTAAATGGCCACCCCTTTATTCTATGACTGTGGCCCCTAGTTCTGGACTTGCCCAACATTGGGAACATTTTTCCTGCATCTAGCTTGTCCAGTCCTTTTATAAGGACTGATAAGGTCACTCATGGTAGGCTGACCCAGAAGATTAATATACACGGGATACATGATGACTTGCTCATATGGATTGAGAACTGGCTTATTCATAGAAGACAGGGTTGTGGTGGAAGGTGGACATTCTGGCTGGAGGTCTGTGACCAGTGGAGTTCTGCAGGGATCTGTGCTGGGACCTCTGCTGTTAGTGACACATATAAATGACCTAGATGTAAATGTAGATGGGTTGGGGGGTAAGTTTGCAGATGACACCAACATTGGAGGAGGTGCAGAAAGTGAGGAAGACTGTCAGAAATTACAGTGGTATATTGATCAGCATCATAAAGTGGGTGGAGAAATAACAGATAGAGTTCAACCCCATCAAGTGTGAGGTGTGGCTCTTTGGGAGGTTGAATGTAAGGGGAATCTATATAGTTAATGGCAAGACCCTTAACACCATTGATGTGTAGAGGGATCTTAGAGTCCAAGTTCATAGGTCACTGAAGGTGGCAGCATAAGTAGACAGGGTGGTAAAGAAGGTGTATGGTTTGTTTGCCTTCATTGCTCGGGGCATTGAGTATTAGAGTCAGGAAATCATGCTGCAGCTCTATAGAACTTCAGTTAGGATGTATTTGAGATTGCGTGCAATTCTGGTCATCCCATTATAGGAAAGATGTGGAGTCTTTGGAGAGGGTGTAGAGGAGGTTTACCAGAATGTTGCCTGGATTAGAGGGTTTCAGATACAGGAAGAGGTTGGATAGACTTGGATTTTTTTCTCTGGATCATCAGAGATTGAGGGGAGACCAAATAGAAGTATATAAAATTAAGAGAGACATTGATGGGGTAGACAGTCTTTTTCCCCAGGGTGGAAATGTCCAACACTAGAGGACATAGCTATAAGGTGAGAGGGGGCACATTTTTTTTACACAGAGAGTGGTGGCGGCCAGGAGTGCATGGGCAGGGGTGGTGGTGGAGGCAGATATTAGCAATGTTACAAAATGTTTAGATTTTAAAAATAAAGTCTGCAATTTATCCCATCAGATAAAGCATAAAAATAAGTTTAATTTGACACCTAATTCACTTTCATATCTTGAGTATTAAAAAAGTTATGGCCATTTTCATACTCGGAAATAAGCATCTTGTTCCCTATTGCTTTTCCATTGACTTAACACAAAAGCTGTGATCGAGGACAGTTAAAAGCCCATAACTTTCTTAAAAATTAAGAGAACTGAAAGAAATTTTCAGTTATTATTGATTGAAGCATTCTGAAACAAATATGAAACAATCTTACTTAGAAGACATGAAATTAAAGCATATAATTAGTTAGTTACCTAATTGTAGCTAATTACAAAATTCAATTACTAGATCTAAACATCTATCAATTTCTTAAGAATAGATTAACATTTTTAAATAGCCTAAGTGTCCAAATAACATTCACACAAGAATTCACAATATAACATAATTTTTAAATCTCATTGTCATGAATTTACAGGCCAAATGGAAGAAATTGAATGTTTAATACCTGTAAATTAATGGGCATTTAAATCATTTTGCGAGTGAGGATTTCTGGAACGCGATCTTTTGGAACGTTCATTTGCGGTGAATTTAACCCCGTATTGGCATGAAAAATACTGCCGTTAGTTCGGGGAATAAAATCACCGTTTCGCAAGAAAAAATGTGAATTAAACGGTTCTTAAGAAGCACTTTTATACATTTAAATAAACCACTTTCGTTTACCTGTCCCGCACATGAAATCCGTCCCTGTTATCGGCGTTGATGGCTTCAGGAGCTGATTTTAAAGTGACTCCAGCGCTGACATTGTCAATTTAATAAAAATAAAAAATTCACAAAACGCCCCTAGGAACGATTTTTCAGCAAACGCTTGTACTCCAACGAAATATAATTCAGGACAAGGTAGAAGAAACCTGCGTTTTAAGCCCGCCCCCCCCCCCCCCTTAAAGGCGCCAAAATCACGCACACGGCCAGTGGCAGAATTACAGCGCCGGTGAAGTTAAGTATTGTAACATACCTACAGATATGATAGTGGTATTCAAGAGAGTTTTAGATAGGCACATGGATGTCCAGGGAATAGAGGGATATCGATCATGTCGATGCGTACAAATTAGCCAGAAAAAGCAGCATACCAGAGGATTGGGAGAAATTCAGAGACCAGCAGAGGAGGACAAAGGGCTTAATTAGGAAAGGGAAAATAGATTATGAAAGGAAACTGGCAGGGAACATAAAAACTGACTGCAAAAGTTTTTATAGATATGTGAAGAGAAAGAGATTAGTTAAAACAAATGTAGGTCCCTTGCAGTCAGAAACAGGTGAATTGATCATGGGGAACAAGGATCAGAACAGCATCAGAAGCCTGGATCGCCTCAGCGCAGAGGGAGAAGAAAGCGGGAAGAGACAGAGACTTTAAGACTTTTGCCTCCATCACAGTGAGGAGGTACCTGGTGAACTCACTGTGGTGGATGTTAATTTGTGTTTATTGTGTGTTTTGTCATTTATTATTATATGTATGACTGCAGGCAACGAAATTTCGTTCAGACCGAAAGGTCTGAATGACAAATAAAGGAATCTCTCTAATCTCTCTAATATGGCGGACCAATTGAATAACTACTTTGGTTCCGTCTTCACTAAGGAAGACATAAATAATCTGCCGGAAAAAGCAGGGGGCAAAGGAGATGGAGGAACTGAGTGAAATCCAGGTTAGTCGGGAAGTGGTGTTGGGTAAATTGAATGGATTAAAGGCCGATAAATCACCAGGGCCAGATAGGCTGCATCCCAGAGTACTTAAGGAAGTAGCTCCAGAAATAGTGGATGCATTAGTGATAATTTTTCAAAACTCTTTAGATTCTTGAGTTGTTCCTGAGGATTGGAGGGTAGCAAACGTAACCCCACTTTTTAAGAAGGGAGGGAGAGATAAAAAGGGGAATTACAGACCAGTTAGTCTAACATCGGTAGTGGGGAAACTGCTAGAGTCAGTTATTAAAGATGGGATAGCAGCACATTTGGAAAGTGGTGAAATCATTGGACAAAGTCAGCATGGATTTACGAAAGGTAAATCGTGTCTGACGAATCTTATAGAATTTTTCGAGGATGTAACTAGTAGAGTGGATAGGGTAGAACCAGTGGATGTGTTGTATCTGGACTTTCAGAAGGCTTTCGACAAGGTACCACATAAGAGATTAGGATACAAACTTAAATCACACGGTATTGGGGGTTCAGTATTGATGTGGATAGAGAACTGGCTGGCAAACAGGAAGCAAAGAGTAGGAGTAAACGGGTCCTTTTCACAATGGCAGGCAGTGACTAGTGGGGTACCGCAAGGCTCAGTGCTGGGACCCCAGCTATTTACAATTTATATTAATGATCTGGACGAGGGAATTGAAAGCAACATCTCCAAGTTTGCGGATGACATTAAGCTGGGGGGCAGTGTTAGCTGTGAGGAGGATGCTAGGAGACTGCAAGGTGACTTGGATAGGCTAGGTGAGTGGGCAAATGTTTGGCAGATGCAGTATAATGTGGATAAATGTGAGGTTATCCACTTTGGTGGCAAAAACGGGAAGGCAGACTATTATCTAAATGGTGGCCGATTAGGAAATGGGGAGATGCAGCGAGACCTGGGTGTCATGGTACACCAGTCATTGAAAGTAGGCATGCAGGTGCAGCAGGCAGTGAAGAAAGCGAATGGTATGTTGGCCTTCATAGCAAGAGGATTTGAGTATAGGAGCATGGAGGTTCTACTGCAGTTGTACAGGGTCTTGGTGAGACCACACCTGGAGTATTGCATACAGTTTTGGTCTCCAAATCTGAGGAAGGACATTATAGCCATAGAGGGGAGTGCAGAGAAGGTTCACCAGGACTGATTCCTGGATGTCAGGACTTTCATATGAAGAAAGACTGGATAGACTTGGCTTATACTCGCTAGAATTTAGGCGATTGAGAGGGGATCTTATAGAAAACGTACAAAATTCTGATGGGGTTGGACAGGCTAGATGCAGGAAGATTGTTCCCGATGTTGGGGAAGTCAGGACAAGGGGTCACAGCTTAGGATAAGGGGGAAATCCTTTAAGACCGAGATGAGGAAAAACTTTTTCACACAGAGAGTGGTGAATCTCTGAACTCTCTGCCACAGAGGGTAGTTGAGGCCAGTTCATTGGCTATATTTTAAGAGGGAGTTAGATGTGGCCCTTGTGGCTAAGGGGATCAGGGGGTATGGAGAGAAGGCAGGTACGGGATACTGAGTTGGATGATCAGCCATGGTCATATTGAATGGCGGTGCAGGCTCGAAGGGCCGAATGGCCTACTCCTGCACCTATTTTCTATGTATCTATGTATCTATGTACAGGCAGATGAGATCAGGGTCCAAGAGATAGCATCTGCTGTGGACCTCTGCGACTGTAGGCAGACTGCAATGGATCAAGGCTGGCTGGAAGGCTGGAGTTAATGGCGCCATCACTAGTCTCTCGAAGCATTTCAGATGTCAGAGCTAGTGGACGGTAGACATTGAGGCACGTCACCTCACTAGTTTTCTTAGAAGTAAGTGAGCACCTCAGAATGGAGTGGGGAGAGGTTAAAGATGTCCATGAATATCTCTGCCAGCTGGTCCACAAGGTCCTGACTACCTGTCTGGAGACTGCATCCCAGGCCATTTGCTTCAGAAACATAGAAACATAGAAAATAGGTGCAGGAGGAGGCCATTCGGCCCTTCAAGCCAGCACTGCCATTCATTGTGATCATGGCGGATCATCCCCAATCAATAACCCGTGCCTGCCTTCTCCCATATCCCTTGATTCCACTAGCCCCTAGAGCTCTATCTAACTCTCTCGTAAATCCATCCAGTGATTTGGCCTCCACTGCCCTCTGTGGCAGAGAATTCCACAAATTCACAACTCTCTGGGTGAAAAAGTTTTTTCTCACCCCAGTCGTAAATGGCTTCCCCTTTATTCTAAGACTGTGGCCCCTGGTTCTGGACTCTAGCATCTAGCTTATCCAGTCCTTTTTATAATTTTACATGTTTCTATGGGGTCACAGGAAAGAGCGTTCACGTCGCGGCCCTGTTCCCACCAATCTTTCCACCACCACGCACAAGAAGCACAAGAAGCAACTAGACAGACACCATTGTATGCAGATGCTGAGAAGTGTGATCAGGTCTGGCTGAACAACTTCTAATCTTGTGTGTGGACTCGATAAGAAGATATGTTTCATTAAGATCCCCCCTCATCCTTTTAAACTCCAGTGAATACAAGCCTAGTCTTTTCAATCTTTCCTCATATGACAGTCCCGCCATCCCAGGGATGAATCTCGTGAACCTACGCTGCACTGCCTCAATCACAAGGATGTCCTTCCTCAAATTAGGAGACCAAAACTGTACACAATACTCCAGATGTGTTCTCACCAGAGCCCTATACAACTGCAGAAGAACCTCTTCTATACTGAAATCCTCTTGTTATGAAGACCAACATTCCATTAGCTTTCTTCACTGCCTGCTGTACCTGCACGCCAACTTTCAGTGACTGGTGTACAAGGACGCTCAGGTCTCACTGCACCTCCCCCTTACCTAACCTAACCCCATTGAGATAATAATCTGCCCCCTTGTTTTTGCTGCCAAAGTGGATAACCTCACATTTATCTATATTATACTGCATCTGCCACGCATCTGACCACTCACTCAACCTGACCAGGTCACCCTGCAACCTCCTAACATCCTCTTCACAGTTCACACTGCCATCCAGCTTTGTGTCATCCGCAAACTTGCGAGTGTTGCTCCTAATTCCCTCTTCCAAATCATTAATATATATGGTAAACATTTGCGGCCCCAACACCGAGCCTTGCGGCACTCCACTCCGCCACTGCCTGCCATTCTGAACATCTTTCCGTGGATGCTCTCTCAGGAAGACCAATCTTACGACTGCCATGGTAACCGTTGGTATAGGCACACCACATTCCTCACCGACCTATGTTCAAAGCGAGTGTTGAATCCATTGAGCTCATTGGAGAAGCACCAGTTGTTGCTGTCAATACTACTGACTTTTGCTTTGCAGTCCCTTGTAGCATGCAGGCCATGGACTTTGTTGATAATCGATAATACAATAAATTAATAATTCATTATACTTGGTAAGTAGATCTCAATGGTGCAAAACCGTAGTACATAGTGCAACAAAAACAAAGTTCACGGTAGATTGTAGCTGGTTGTGGTCAGGGTTGTGTAGTGTGGTTCAAGAACCTGAAGGTTACTGGGAAAAGGTGGTTCTTGACTTGCAGCTCATGGTTCTCAGGCTCCTGTACCTTCTTCCCAATGGTAGCAGCTTGATGAGACCGTGGCCAGGGTGGTGTGGTTCTTTGCTGACATTGTGAATATGCAGGGGTTAGGGTACTTTGGAAATGGCAGGTGTCTGTGTGAAACTAGGCTTCACAGATAGTGACAACACATTGCAAGGTGCTGGAGACCCATGTCACCTAGCTAGCTCCAGTAAGTCTGGACCTCTGAAGAGCTCCAGGAAGCTTCTGCCCATGTGACCCACCTGTCGCCACCATGTCTGGGCTCCTCAAGGGTTTTCTATAATGTTTCAATACACTGACGCTTGTGCCTGGGATTGGTCCAGAGGGGTTACTATTGAATGTGTTTTATACTTTGTTTCTGAGTATTGAATAGGTGCTGTGATTGGTTTGTAGGGGCTCCCCCCACCCCCTTGTAACTTTTGCGCGTTAGTTTCCCGTCACTGTATAGGGGTATAAAGGGATGATCGTTTCATTTGGGCATCGGTTGTCTTCCTTCTGTCCTATTTACGCAAGGCTGCTGAGCGTTCGAGTGAGTAGAACCGAGGCCGGCCGTGCGGTCTTGTTTTAAAGAAAGGGTTTGGAATCCAGTGTTCGACTCAGTGATTGACTGAACCAGACTAGGGAGAGAATATTACATCGGAATCAACAACATTAACTGCCTTTTTGAGGCAGTGCCTCATGTTGATCCTTTAATGACGGGGAGGTTCATACCAATGTTGGACTGGACAATGCTTTGAATTAGGTATGTTACAAAACTTACCTTCCAGTCGCGCTGTAATTCTGCCACTGTCGTGTGCGCGATTTTGGTGCCTTTAAGGGGGGGCGGGGTTAAAACGCGGGTTTCTCCTCCCTTGTCCTGGTTAATATTTTGTTGGAGTACAACCTTTGGCTGAAAAATCGTTCCTAGAGGCGATTTGTGTATTTTTATTTTTATTAATTCGTCAATGTCAGCGCTACAGTAATTTTAAAGCAGCTCCTGAAGCGTCAACACCGATAACGGGGACAGATTTCACACACGGGACAGGTAAACGAAAGTGGTTTCTTTAAAATGTATAAAAGTGCTTCTTAAGCCATTAAATCACATTTTTTCATGCGACACGGTGATTTTATTCCCCGAATTAACGGCAGTATTTTTCATGCCAATACGGGGTTAAATTCACCGCAAATGAACGTTCCAAAAGATCGCGTTCCAGAAATCCTCACTCACAAGATGATTTAAATCCCCATTAATTTACAGGTATTAAACATTCAATTCCTTCCATTTGGCCTGTAAATTCATGAAAATGAGATTTAAAAATTATGTTACATTGTGAATTATTGTGTGAATGTTATTTGGACACTTAGGCTATTTAAAAATGTTAATCTATTCTTAAGAAATTGATAGATGTTTAGATCTAGTAATTGAATTTTGTAATTAGCTACAATTAGGTAACTAACTAATTATATGCTTTACTTTCATGTCTTCTAAGTAAGATTGTTTCATATTTGTTTCAGAATGCTTCAATCTATAATAACTGAAAATGTCTTTCAGTTATCTTAATTTTTAAGAAAGTTATGGGCTTTTAACTGTCCTCGATCACAGCTTTTGTGTTAAGTCAATGGAAAAGCAATAGGGAACAAGATGATAATTTCCGAGTATGAAAATGGCCATAACTTCTTTAATACTGAAGATATGAAAGTGAAGTAGGTGTCAAATTAAACTTATTTTTATGCTTTATCTGATGGGATAAATTGCAGACTTTATTTTTAAAATCTAAACATTTTGTAACATTGCTATTTGAATGAGTTTCGTGCACCTTGCTAAATTTGACCATTCACTCATAATGCCCTGGTGCATCTCATAGTTCAGTTCACTGGTACTCATTAGTTTTAGTAGCATGTGTTGCTACTCAGCAGTCTTCTATGAAGTTTTATTAGAGTTTGAATTTTCCGAGACTTGCCAAAATATGCTGCATGAGCAGTAAGGGACAATAAAGGGATACACATTGAACTTGAACTATTAAACAAAGAAATGTTCAGATGTCAGAGCTTCATTAAAGCTAAATATTAGAAAATCCTGCCACGTTAGATTTATCACATGGAAAAATTATGAAAAGGCAGAACATAACTTTTTTATTTAAATGGGCAGCACAGTGAAGCTGCTGGTGGAGCTGCTGGTGGAGCTGCTGGCGGAGCTGCTGGTGGAGCTGCTGTCTCATGGCACCAGAGACCCTCACTCAATCCTGACCTCGCGTGCGGCATTTTCACATTCTCCCAGTGGCCGTATGGGTTTCTTCCTACATCCCAAAGACGTGTTGGTCTGTCGGTTCATTGGCCAGCTGTGAAATGTAACTCCTGTGCAGGGAGTGGATGAGAAAGTTGCTAAAATAGAACTAGTTTGAATGGGTGATCGACGGTTGGTGTGGACTCGGTGGGCTCAGGGGGCTGTTTCCCTGCTGTATCTTTCAATTGAATAAAATCAATTTACTTATAAAGGTCATAAAGCATAACATTGGCCTGAGATCAACATGATTTTATAGTTAAAGTGTGTGTTCCATCATTTGCTCATGGATTTTTGATGCAGCAGTTCATGGTAAAGTCAAGTCAAGTATCCTTTATTGTCAGTCAGACTTTATAGTCTGAACAAAATGTCGTGCCTTGCAGTCATAACATAGAATAAAATAACAACACACACAATAAACACAGATTTAACATCAACCACGGTGAGTATACCAGGCCCACCTCACTATGATGGAAGACCAAAGTCTTAAAGTCCTTGTCTCTTCCCTCCTTGTTCTCCCTCTACGTTGAGGCGATCCAGGCTTCCGATGTTGTGACCCCGCCGGGTGATGGTAAGTAAGTCCCGCAGCCGAATCTGAGCACCGCGAACGGGCCGGTTCAAACTCCGTGGCCCAGGGCGGACGAAGCTGCCACCCTCCAGTCCAGCAGACAAAGCTGTTGTTGCGGGAGCTCCGGAGAACCGGTCACCAACCTGGGACCTGCGAGTTCCCGACGGTGTCGTCCACTGGGAAGTCGGGTCGCCGCAACGCCACCACAGCCCCGAAGTCGGCAAGCTTCGCGATGGTAAGTAAGTCCTGGCTCTGCCTCCGGAGCCTCGAGGTCGGTCCCAGTTGGAGGCCGCCAGCTCCGCCATTAGGCCTCAGCGCAGACGGAGACGGAGATGGGGGATACGACAAGAAAAGAAATAAACTAAAACAACAGAACAAACAAAACAAAAACAAGAAAAGACAAACGGACTGCAGGATAGCCGCAGCTGCAGGGCAGAGCCGTCACTTCTGGACTTAAGGGACTAGAGTAAGAAATATTGCTGTAGGAACAGAGGTTTAAGAGTGTGGAGTGATTGTAATGTGCGATTTTAGATCTGCTTCTGTGGCCCGCATGCAAATAGTCGCCTGGGTTGGGCGGCATCTTGCCAAGGAGCTTTGATTCAGGTCTACAGCATTTAATATTGTTCTAAACATTTTAAACATGGTTCACTCCCTCCCCCCAGAAAGCAAGGGGAGGCATCCAGATCCTTACCTTGTACAATGGGGTGATAGTGATAGTTGGAGTGTGGGGCTGGGCGGGGAGTTGTGGTGGTCTGATGCTTGGGTGCTAGAGGGATTCTCCCCCTGGTTCACACTCACAGATGTAAAGTGCTTCACTTCCTCTCGACCGTTGGGTGTCATTCAATGACTCTGCTGTACCTTTACCAATGGTATTCTAACCTTATTAGTGCTTCCTTCATTTGAGTTTTAGGAACAGAGGGAATGGTCTAGCTTAGCAACTTAATGGTTCAGATCTTGCTGGGTGGAAACACAAGGAATTGCAGATACTGGAACTTCAGCAAAATACAAAGCGCTGGAGTAACTCAATGGGTCAGGCAGCATCTGTGGAGGAATGGACAGATTATGTATCAGATCTGATCCAAGACATCATCAGGCCATTCCTTGTCTGAGCTACTGAGTTACTCATGCACTTGCTGGATGGGAATGTGGGTCTTATGCCCTTTAATGTAGATGAATCTTTGATTAGATTCCTATTCCATAAAACCATAGTCCTATGCCGAGACCTAGTGACCGTGTTCATTCAAGTTTGAGTATCTTCAGCAAGTCCATGTCCAGTATCTTCAGTTGGTCAATAGTCCACCACGATAACTAGCAATTACATTTCTTGACCTTTTTACAGAGAGCAATTAACCAGACCACCCGGAGGATACCCACACGGTCACAAGGAGAACTTGCAAACTCCACACAGACAGTCAGAATCAAACCCGGGTTTCTGATGCTGTGAGGCTGCAACTTTACCAGCTGCCACCAGAATTTGAGCCATCAGTTGATTTCACAGCATGCATACGTGCATCTGCATTCTACACTTAAGCCCTGTTTCACTGTGCGAGTTGACCCACGAGTGACCCCGAGTGAAAGACTCGTGGTTGCGTACGAGACTACAAGTTTATGATCCAGAGTTTAACCGAGTTCCCACGGGTATGTCTAAGTTTGCCGTTTACTTCTCATTTCTGCGATGTTCCAAGTTCGTCTCCCAAGTGTACCAAGTTCCTCTCCCGTTAATCTTGAGGCAACAATGTATATTGACGTGTTGAAAAATCATCACATGTTAAAAAAATGATGTCATGCTTTTTTTTTACATACTATAAAAAGCCTGCCTTGTTTAATTTGGCTCATTTGGAGAAAATGTCTGCAAGAAGGCTATTGGAGTCCAGGATGGTGATGTTTTTTGTTCAAGTGCTGTATGCTGCAGCCCTTAAAGTGATGCAAGGACGCGTGTAATGAAGGCAGAAGAGAGAGAGTAAAGAGGAAAATTAAGAAGAGGTCTCAGTGGGTGAATCCCCTGTTTCAAAGGAATCTCTCTTTGGACAGTATGAAAAGCTGCTTAATGTGCTGTGCGAAGAGGATAAATCTGCATTTAAAAATTTAATCAGAATTTCACCTGAGCTCTTTAATGAGCTGAAGAATAACTTGGGACCTCTGCTGATGAAACATGACAAAAGATTGTGATTATGGTCATGTTAAGAATTAAAAGTCATAAAATCAATGTGTGAAATGTGATTCTTATTTTTCAAAGTCTCTCATAGGAAACAATGAGCGTATAGAGCCCAGGGAGAGGGGGAGAAAGGGACGTACACTCACATGTGTGAGAGGGAGGGAGGGAGAGACACACACACAAGGTGGATGTGAAATCTCACCTACCTGTTTCAGTGACAGGCACCCGCAGCCAGTGAATGAAGACACCCCCATCTGTCTCCCCCCACTCTCCACCCCCTCGCCTCCACCCCCCCCCCTCACCCCCCCTCCCCCAATTTGGAAATGTCATCCCATCACCCATTCCTTCTCTCCAGAGATGCTGCCTGTCCGCTGTTAAAGAGTTCCCACTTGCAGCAGCATAACAGGCCAGTAAACACAATACTCATAGATAATATACGAAACAAAGAAAATATATATTAAAAAATCCAGTATTATTGCAAAAATCCCAAAGTCCTTAGTGCAACCAAGGCAGTTTGTAGTTCATAGTTTAGTTAGCATTTGTAGCGTTCAAGAGCCCGATAGTTGTTGGGAAGAAGCTGTTCTTGAACCTTGAGGTCATGGTTTTCAGATTCTTATACCTTCTGCTCAGCAGGAATGAAATGAGAGCACGGCCAGGGTAGTGCGGGTCCATGACAATGCTGGCTGCCTTTTTGAGGCAGCACCTCATATAGAACCCTTTGATTCAGTAAAGTTCAGTAAAGAGCTCGGGAATCTGGCATCATGGCTTGAGAATAAAACCCAGCCTTTAACATCCGCATAATGAAAGAGTTGGTGTTGTCCTACGGAACAGGGATGCAGGAGAGGTGAACACAACCCTGTCTTCTTCAACAGCACTGGTAGAGATGGCTTCTGGACGTGACTGGCAAACCTCAGATTAGGCTGCCATGAAGTGTCATAAAATGTTCTCACGCTGTTCCTCAATACTGGTTTGTCTTAAGGTTGTGAGCTCAGTCCCAAATACACAAAATCTATATATAAACTTCAAGCAATTTTTTCTTTTCAACCCACTCTGTCACCTTATCAATAACTTTTACTTTGTTAAGCAGAATTTGTCTTTAAAAAGTCTAAGTAACTGATATTTCTGTCCTTGATTATTGTTTCTAAAAAGAGTTCCCACGGTAGAATCACGAGTCACAAAGGTAAACGCACGGGCCACTACGTTCTTACAACGAGTTGAAATGTTTAAAATGTTAACCTCAAGAGTACATTTTACTCGTGGAAAAGTTCAAACATGTTTGAACTTTTTCAAGAGTTAACAAGTTTCACGGGTACCTGCCGTTAGCGCCACGAGTCGCGAAGTTGCGTCCACGAGTTCCGACGTTCCCGCTACGTTAATTGTACGTGATTATCACGAGTTAAATTTGTTTTAAACTCGGGATACTTCGTGGGTCAGCTCGCACAGTGTAACAGGGGTTTAACTAAAACTTTTGACATTCTTCGATGCTGTTTCCATTCTTATAATAATTTTACATGCTTTATCAAAAGTGAATGACATACATGTGTCTGTCAACCCACTACCAAGTGATCATATTAAAATCTTTAACTTAATAACATAATTCCCCATCACTTCTCCAGGCTTCTGAGTTTTATTGTCCTTTGAAAACTTTTGAGGGTCCTGAATTAGAATGGTTCCACAATAACCTCATTGAATGAGATGTTGGTTCTACCAGGCATTGATAACTTTATTGGCATTATATTGGTATTTGATCCTCTTTGTATGAAACAAAACATTTTCTTCCATTGACGAATGGTTTGAGTTCCTACCACCACTATAAAATTGTTCGCATGGAAAATATTTCTACAATTACATCAAGTACTGTATATCATAATTTCTTCCTATGTTTGGTTTAGAGATACAGAAACAGGCCCTTCGGACCAAATGAGTCCACATCAACATTCGTTCAGTCATTCACAAGAATTCTATATTATCCACTTTCTCATCCACTCCCTACACGCTAGGGACAATTTACAGAGACCAATTAGCCTACAAACGTCTTTGGGATGTGGGAGGAAGCTGGTACACCTGGAGGAAACCCACATGGTTGCAGGCAGAGCATGCAAACTCCACACAGCTAGCACACAAGGTCAAAATCAAACCCGTGTCTCTGGCGGTGGCTCTACTAGCTGCAACGTTGTGCCGACTCGTTATGTACTCCCATGGTAATCTAATTTTCCAACATATCCAGCCGTAGCCTAATCTGCCATTGCCCCAAGCACTGTATCCCATTCATTCAAACAGAGGAGCATCTGCTTTTATGTGACCTTATTGTCTCAGTGAATCTCAGTCCAAGTAATCTGAGTATTCCCAATTACGCATCAGCTTGGGTTTGTGATCCCTGACTGACTGTAGACTGAATAGTTGAGCAATTGCACCAAGGCTTAGAAGCTCCAAAAAGCATGACCATCTATTCCAATGGCACCTTTGAGCCAACTTTGGAAGCTACTACAATGGTGCATCTCGAAGAGCAGTAAATTAGCCAACATATTACTTAAATAGATAGCTGCCGTAATGCAACCAATAGCTTTGTACACCCAATGGTACATCTATTACATGACTAATTATCTATGGCCCGAACACTGAAATAAAGGTTTGAATTTGAATACATTGGCACATAGAATAGAAGAATAGAATGCCTTTAATTGTCATTCAAACAGCTTGGTTTGAACAAAATTGCATTTTCTACAGTCTTAACATCACAAAAAAAAACAAGACCCATACTTAACACACTTTACACAGACATCCATCACAGTGAATCTCCAACACCTCCTCACTGTGATGGAAGTCAAAAGTCTTATCTCTTCCTTTGTTCTTCTTTTGCAGTCCAGCAGTTCAACTGCAACGTCGAAGCGACTGGGGCTCCGATGTTAAAGCCCCCGGCGGGCGATGGTAAGTCCCGCGGCCGTTAAGCCACACAGGGCGATGTTAGGCCCCGCTCCATGTAATTTCATCCCGCGATTCCAGTGGGAGAAGTTGCCGTTGCGGGAGCTCCGAAAAGTGGTCTCCCACCAGGGACCTGCGAGCTCCCGATGTTACAGGGCCTGCGGCCGGAGCCTCCGAGGCTCCAAAGTCAGGTCGCAGCCGCGAGCCACCAGAGTTCCTCCCGCTCCGAAGTCGGCCAGCTCCACGATGGCAGGTCCGCAGGCTCCGCGACTGGAGCCATCAGGTTGGTCCCGGCCGCTGCCGGCTCCATGATGTTAGGCCCAACGACATCGGAGACCCGACAGGGAAAAAGTCGGGTCCCCGAACAGGGAAGAGATTAAACGGTTTCCCCCCCCCATCCCCCACATATACACAGCTAAAAAAATAATAAAACTAGAATCAAAAACATACATTTAACGAGACAAAAATAAAAAAAAGACAAACGGACTGCAGTCACATATATTTGTTGTTCTGCTTAGTTAATTATTTCTGTATCCTTCACAATCATTTATGTTTGAAGCAGATCCTTCTGATTACGTTGGATCTAAGAGTTACCTGTTTCGAAGCAGTATGATCTGCGTGCATTCAAACTGAGGAGAGCAACGAATAGCATTAACTGGTGCAGTTAATTCTACAAGACCAGTTTTTTTCAAAGGAATTCCAGGAGGTATTTTGCTTTGTTTACACAATAAGAAACTCGTGTGCTTTTTGATGTGTGTTTTATGACGTGCCTGTAGGCTTCAGGTTGATTCTCTCTCACCTTATAAGTCATGTTGACACTGGTAATCAGGGCAATAACTCAATTGCTGGGACTGCAGTTTTGCCCTAACTCTATTCACCTACATGGATAACTATTTCCTCATGTTATAATTTTAACCTAACACCTAGTGGTCCTGCTCAATGTTGGTTATCAAACACAATTTAATTATTAGTTGTACATCAAGTATTTATTTTATTATCACTGTTGCATACAATTCTACAAGGAGGCGGCCCAGGATAGGAAGAAGACCAAGTACGAAGGGCTGGTCATAGGCTGCCGTAAGCAGGGCTGCAAGGCAAGGTGTATGCCCATCGAGGTTGGCTGTAGAGGTTTTGCAGGGCAATCGCTCCGCAAAGCCTTGAGTGCACTGGGCATCAATGGAATGGAGAGGAGAAGAGCCATCAAGAACACCACAGAGGCAGCGGAGAAAGCCTCGAGATGGCTCTGGATCAGGAGAGAAGGTCCATGGGGAGGAGCGAATGCCACCTGAACACAAGTCGTGGTCTGATCAACCACGGCTGGGTCGCCTGGGTGAGGGTGTCTGATGTTGAAAGACCCGAAACACCCAATGACCCCAGGTTACATCAGGAGCATCAATAGATGTAATTTAATCAATCACATCAGAATCTCTGAATGGTTAGGTTTGTTAGTGTATATGTTGGGCTTATTTTATCATTCTCTTTCAAATTAAAGAGCATTTGGGATCAGATGATTTGCAGTAGATAGAAAAGTTAAACACTGAAAATAAGGTATTTTGTTCTGGGAATTATACAATGGTGGCAGAGCAATTAATCCTGCTCACTTTGTTATACTTTAAAATTCTTCAAAGGTATTTGAAATTATTTTATGTAGATAGACACAAAATGCTGGAGTAACTCAGCGGGACAGGCAACATCTCTGGAGAGAAGGAATGGGTGACATTTTGGGTCGAGACCCTTCATCAGACCGAGTCTGGGGAAGAGGGAAACTAGAGATATGGAAGGGTAAAAAGTGAATTTAAGGTGTGAATAGATCAAAGAAATGTAGAAAGATTCATTGTTGGCTGAGGGGAAGGTGACAACGAGGCATACAAACAATAAAATTAATCAGGACAGTGAAACTTGTTGGAGAACTAGGGTGGAGGAGGGACACGGAGAGAGGGACAGCATGGATTACTTGAAGTTATAGAAATCAATATTTATATGTATATTGATTAAACAAACTAGGTACAAGAAACGGTGGCGCAGAGATAGAGTTGCTGCCTTAAAATACTTGCAGCGCCAGAGACCCAGGTTCGAACTTGACTATGATTGTCTGTACGGAGTTTGTACATTCTCCCTGTGGCCTGCGTGGGTTTTCTCCGAGATCTTCGGGTTCCTCCCACACTCCAAAGACGTACAGGTTTGGAGGTTGATTGGCTTGGTATAATTGTAAATTGTCCCCAATGTGTGTAAGATGGTGTTAATGTGCGTGGATCGCTGGTCAGTGCAGACTTGGTGGACTGAAGGACTTGTTTTCACGCTGTATCTCTAAACTAAACCTTTCCTTTGGCTTAATGCTGCTGCTACAGAGCACCAGAAACCTGGATTTAATCCTGACTTCAGATGCTGTCTGGCCGTATACATGTCTCCTCTATATCTGCTGCTCTGGTTTTCTCCCACATCCCAAAGACCCGCTGAGAGGTAGAAGAGCTACAATAAATTACCCCTTGATGTAAATAAAAAGAATGAGAGGAAAGTTCGAGGGCATGTGAGAGAATAAGTTAATGGGTACAAGGAAGGAAGGAGAGTATGAATGAGACAAATGGAACTGTTCTGCTGGGAGCTAGCGTAAACTCAATGGGCTGAATGGAGTATGATTTTTTTTAACACGTTTTAATGTGTGACTATTTACTTCAGGTTAGTTCTCCTTCACTGTCCTCTTCAACCATGTTTACATTGGTTACCAAGGAAATACATTGTTTACCAAGGAAATAATTTGACGTGTGGGCTGAGGTATTCCCTGGCATAAGAAGTATAAGTAAGTAATTTGACTTATTTTCAACTTAATTTTGCCACGTATGGTTTCAGCAAGCTGGAGTTTTGCACTTGCAAGTGCTTGCAGTATTCACCTTCATAAATCAATTATGCTGGAATGTATTATTTTTTACAAATATACTTAATGTAGTAAGTATGACAAAGGGATTCAACCCATTCAGTAGTCAGGGCTACGGGTAAAATCATCTCCAATATTTCTGCCATGTCTTCAATGTCTGAAGAAGAGGTCCTAAACTAAAAGGTCACCCAACCATGTTCTCCAAAGATGCTGCCTGACCAGCTGAGATACTCCAGCAATGTGTCATTTTTTTGTAAACCAGCATCTAAAGTTTCTTGTTTCAGAAATTTAATTCCAATTCTTAGGAATCCAAACTCCCACTAAATGAATTCAAGCACAGGCAGCAAAAATATCTGCTGAAGGTGCTTGATCCATTTAAACCTGGCACCTAGGAGCTTCAAGGGCGAGTTATTGCACAAAATTGTCCCAAAACATCTATTACAGAGTTTTCAAAAATACATTTGATGCATGCCCGTCATCCCATTCTTAAGAAAACAACATTAGTTTATCCAACTTCATTCAAAGCTACAATTTCCCAGGACTGGTAAATTGGAGCAGCGGGAAAAGATTAGATAAATTAAGATAATTTTCTTTGGAACAGATGAGGCTGAGTGGATACTGAATTGAGATGTATAAAATGAAATGGCAGCCCGGATAGAGTAAGTAGGAAGAGCCTATCTTCTCATTGGGGAGAGGCTAAAAACCCAGAGGGGAACTGATTTAAAATAATTGGCAGTAGATTGGAAGGAGGATTGGAGGTATTTATTTGCCAAGAGTGTTGGTAGGTGGTAGAGGCAGAAATACTCACAATGTTTCAAGAGCACTCTTCTTCTTTCATTTCCATCTTCCATGTTTCAAATGTTGACCTCGCTGTCCTCGTCCATCCTGAAAAGGACACAAGCTTCCGGCGACAATCAGTGGGAGCCATCACTTGTTGCAATAGATGATGGTGGTAGCAGAATTAGCTCTGGATATTTCCAGTTTCCAGCCCCGCGACGTTGACACTTCTGCTGTGGGGCCTCAAGAGCACTTAAAGAGCTGTGCCTTGCAGGGACATAGGAAGGTAGGATTGGGCTGGATAGCTCTGCTTCAACTCTTTGTTATGTTTATTTTAGTTTTGATTGTTGCATGTACCGAGTTACATTGAAAAGTTCTTGTGGACATGATGGGCTAAATAGTCATCTCCAAAAGATATAAAGTTTCTATGAGTAGGAAGGAACAGCAGATGCTGGTTTAAACCAAAGATAGACACAAAACGTTGGAGTAACTCAGAGGGTCTGACAGCATCTCTGGAGAAAGAATAGGTATTGTATCAGGTCGAGACCCGGCATGAAGAAGGGTCTTAACCCAAAACATCATCTATAAATTATCTATGGTTCTATAACAAATTTTACTTGGCAATTGTAAGATTTATTCCATACCTTGTTCTTCACCACTAAGTACTACATAGAAATCTCAGATTGACAAATTGGATAAAGAGTGATAATCTAAATGAAGATGGTTTCCATGTGAAGGATTTAAAAGTTGGAAGAACAATGATGCAGACATATGAAGCTTACAACACTGGTACAGGCCTGTCATATTTTACTTTGAAGTCACGTGAGCGATTACGTGAAGAAGCCCGCCAGCCCGCATGCGCGTCAATACGTCTAGCGCATGGCGCACGACTGGCTGGGAGGAGCGTCACTCCTCCAGCGGTAAGTTTAAAACCTCGCAGGTAAGTTTCAAACTTATTCTGAGGTCGTGTTTTCTGTTAGAAATCTTCTCTTACAGTGTTTGCTGAATGGATAATGGAGTCCAGGGCGAAAGCCAGACGGGCTGCGGGGAAACCGGCTACGGAGGACCGCGGGACTGCGGGTAGCCGGCGGCCGTCGGTTTCGCCGTCAGAGTCGCTGACAGTGGAGTCAGCGACTTCAGACTTGGTGCTTGCCCAAAGCACTTTGACAACCCCGAAAGGGGGTAAAGCCAAACGTAAGTCTGCGAGGCCTGTGGACTCAGACGAGCCAGGCCAGGAGGATTCCCCTCCTACCATGGATAACATCTTCGGGCGTTTATCCCGGATGGAGCACCTCATGGAGAGGATGCTCCATCATAATATGCTCCGTGATACGGAGACATATCAGCGCAGGTCTCCTTTCGAGCCTGCGGCAGCGCCTGGTCCAGGGCTGCATAATATCTCCCACTCTGAGGAGGGGAGTGTAAGGGGTCAGTATATGACCGATTCGGAATTCGGAGGTATGTCCATGGAACATACTGGGATGCATGATGTGCGTGAGGCGCAACAAGAATTTCCTGCCATGGCGACGAGATTTGCGATACCCTCACAAACAGGGGAGCCGCTGCAAGAAGAGCTGGCTTCCAGCATCAAATACCTCACATCTCATCAATTACAGGATCAGGTTATGGTTGAAACGGCTGCAAAATACCATATGCCTGTAAATTGTGCATCCCTAAAAGTGCCGGCAGTTTTCGAATGTATCCCCAGATACAGCTCCATCTGGGGATACTTTGGAGGGGGCATCAAGGCCCAGGAAATGAAGCTCCAACACATTTTAAAATTGCTGGCTTCAGGCATCATGGCGTTTGCCAGATCTGTGGGTGGCGGGCTATTATCGGACGTCCAGCAGGATGCCCTGGCGTTAATGTGTAATGCACACTTTGAAATGAACTGCTTCCGAAAGAACGCCATCAGGCCTGCCTTGAATCCAAAATTTGCAGTCTTATGTAAGTCCAGCAATGTCCAGCTGCCTAATCTTCTGTTCGGGGAAGACCTACCCAAACAGGTAAAAGACCTGGATGAGGAAGCAAAAGCTGTTGGGTTAATGAAAGCACCCATGACGAGCAAAGCCTCACCTTTTCGGCGACAACACCCCTATGCCTCCAGCAGCAATAAGCGATTCGCTGAAGCTGGTGGCAGCTCGAAAGTTGACTTTTCTGGGCAGAGTCCTTTTTTAGGCCAAGAGCCAAGCCGGCCTTCATGGAGAATGCCAATCCTCGCACCTCAGCAGTTCTACCCTCCAAACCTCGAGGACGGAAATAGAACCCGTATTAGGGGCCTTTGGGCCTACCACAAGACCACCGGTAACCATGGAGGTAGGTGGGTTCTTTCCGGAACGTGGGGTGTGTGGACCAGTTACAAGTTGGTGGTAGATTACACTTGTTTTTGCACGAATGGCGGTGGATAACATCAGATCCGTTTATACTGCACAGTATACAAGGGTTCCAAATTGACTTTCTTCCTAACTCATTGCCATCCATACAACATACACCAAATCGGGGATTTATTCATCCCAAACAAGAAGGTTTGGATATACAAGCAGAAATTCATAAATTACACACAAAAGGGGTAATCGAGAAGTCAAGTCATGAACATCATCAATTCGTCGCCAATATATTCTCTAGGCAACAGAAAGATGGAGGATGTAGGATCATCCTTGATTTAACACAACTTAACTCACATGTGCAGTATAGACATTTCAAAATGGAAAACTTCGTTACTGCCCACCAACTGATTTCCAGAGGATGCTTTATGGCATGCATCGATCTCAAAGATGCATACTATTCAGTTCCCGTTCACAGGGATCACCGGAGATATTTGAAATTTAGCTGGATGGGGCAACTGTGGCAGTTTAAAGCGTTGCCTAATGGGCTAACTTCAGCTTCCAGGTTATTTGCCAAATTACTAAAGCCGGTGCTTGGGCTGCTCAGAGCTCAAAAACACATTGTTATGGCCTAACTGGATGATATTCTGATTATAGGGAAAACACTGTATTTGGCTAATCTAGCTGTTTCAGCCACAAAATTCATATTTGAGAAATTGGGGTTTCTCATCCATCCAGTTAAATCCAAGTTGATACCAACTAAAGTTATTGATTATTTGGGATTTACCATTAACTCTATTAATATGTCTGTGACTCTGCCCTGGGGCAAGAGATTAGAATTAATAGAAGCAGCCTTCTATTTGCCAGGTGGCTAGTGTAATTGGCAAATTAGTGGCTGTTTTTCCAGCTGCACAATTTGGGCCTTTGCATTATCAGAATTTACAACGTGCAAAGGAACAAGCACTCAAGTACCATTTAGGTCATTTTGGCAGACCTATGCTATTACCAGCTGAAGCCATATCAGAATTACAATGGTGGACGGCCAATATTCAGCATTGCTCCAGTAACATTTTGTTCAGTAAACCTTCAGTTATATTACAAACTGATGCTAGTGCTCAAGGATGGGGAGCTACTAATACCATCTCTAGTTGCGGTGGCAGATGGCATGTGCATGAGTCATCAATTCTTCAGTTATATGGTATCAACTACCTGGAGTTGCTGGGGGCGTTCTATGGGTTAAAGGCTTATTGTAGGAAAATGCATAATCTGCATGTTCAACTACAAATTGATAACACTACAGCGGTGGCATATATTAATCACATGGGTGGAATCAAGTCAGTATCCTGTGATAGTTTAGCTTACCTCATTTGGCGCTGGTGTATCGAAAAAAGCATTTGGATTTCAGCTACCTACTTGCCAGGTAGGTTCAACATGGTGGCGGACACCAGGTCACGCAAATTTAGTAACACAGAATGGATGTTGGATCATAAAGTATTTAACAACATTACTGCTCGGTATGGAACACCCGATATTGATTTGTTTGCATCCAGGCTCAATCACCAATTGCCAAAATATTTTGCATGGGAGCCAGACCCAGGGGCAGTGGCGATAGATGCATTCTCGCTACACTGGGGAGGAATGTTCTTTTATGCCTTTCCTCCATTTTGCCTCATCAGTCTCGGGTCTTGCAAAAAATCCAGCAAGAATCCGCTTCTGGCATTTTGGTAGTGCCTGACTGGTTCCCGCTGATGTTGGGAATGATAATAGAACCTTATATGGTTATTTCTAAACGCAAAAATTTGCTGGTTCATCCCGTGACTCGGGAAGCCCACCCTCTGCATGATAGAATCAATTTATTGATTTGCAGACTCTAACAAGACCGTTCCTGGGGCTCGGGTTGTCAGACCGAACAGTGGACGTGATCACTGCAGCTTGGAGGGATAGTACCAAGAAGCAGTACATTTCCTACATCAGTAGATGGGAAGTGTTTTGTTTAAATTCTAATATAGCATATAATACAGCACGAATAACTGACGTCTTGGAGTTTCTTTCAAAGTTATTCTTTGACGAAAAATTAAGTTACAGTGCCATTAACTGTGCCAAAAGTGCCTTGTCATCATATTTGTTGCTGGGATCGGGACACCACTCTGTCGGGTCTCACCCTCTGATATCCAGATTTATGAAGGGTATCCTCCCAGGCCCAGGTACACGGAAGTATGGGACGTTAACATTGTGTTAACACTACTTCGGCGGTGGGCTCCAGCTACATCCTTATCTTTGGCCCGGCTCACATATAAGGTACTTATGCTCATGGCGTTAGTTTCAGCACAACGCGTCCAGTCGTTGCATAAGCTACGGCTGGACAGAATGGTTATATCTACCAACAAAATAACGTTCTATGTAAATGAGCTAATTAAACAATGCAGACCGGGGGTGTTAGGTCTAAAGCTGGAATTTCTGGCATATCCTATGGACCATAGATTTTGCGTTGTCACACATATTCATCAATATTTTAAGGCTACAAAGAACCTTAGAGGCACTGAGCTGGCAATGTTCATTAGCCACAAAAAAACACACAAGAGGGTTTCAGTGCAGACCATCTCCAGATGGTTAAGATATGTATTGGCTTGTGTAGGAGTGAACACTGATGTTTTTAAATATCACTCCACCAGGGCTGCAACAACATCAGCAACGAGGTTTATGGAGGTTCCACTGGACCGCATCCTAGCGACAGCAGGATGGTTGAATGAGCGGACTTTCCAAACCTTTTATAATAAACCGATTGTCAGGCCGGATTCGTTTGCCAACTCAATTTTAAGTTCTGTTCAATAATTTGTTGTCCTGGATGTAAGGGATCAATGTTATTATTATCATTTGTTTATTAAAAAGCATCAGCATGCTTTAAATCTATGTCATGTCTGAAATTGTTTTCTGTGATTTCACACCGCTGCTTTGAAGGTTGACGCGCATGCGGGCTGGCGGGCTTCTTCACGTAATCCCTCATCGCAACTTCTCATAAAATAAAGATCAAACTTCAAACTGGTAAGTTCTCGTTTAATCTTCCTATTACTCTGCGCATCATTGTCACATAAATTGTAATACTATTGTTTTTAGATATTCTCTATTGAAATTGTGTGAAGGATGGCAAACAGCAAAAAAACCTAGATTTTATAATAAAATATTAGGATGAGGGGTGATCTTATAGTGGTGTATAAAATCATAAGAGGAATAGATCAGGTAGAGGCACAGTCTATTGCCCAGTGTAGGTGAATTGAGGACAAGAGGGCATAAGTTTAATGTGAAGGGAAAAAGATTTAATAGGAATCTGAGGGGTAACCTTTCCACACAAAGTTTGGTGAGGCAATGGAACAAGCTGCCAGAGGAGGTAGTTGAGGCGGGGACTATCCCAACATTTAAGAAACAGTTAGGTACATGGATAGGACAGGTTTGGAGGGATACGGGCCACACACAGGCAGGTGGGACTAGTGTAGCTGGGACATGTTGGCCGGTGTGGGCAAGTTGGGCCGAAGGGCCTGTTTCCACACTGCATCACTCTATGACTATTAGAAAAACAAGTCTTGTGAAAGGATCAAAGAAAATCACTGGAAAAATGTGAACAAAGGGGAAAACAGTAGAGAAGAATCAGTACTAACACCATCATCAAGTATGCAGATGATACAACGGTGATTGGCCTCATCAGTAACAACGATGAGTCGGCCTATAGGGAGGAGGTCCAGCTCCTAGCAGCATGGTGCGCTGACAAGAACCTGGCCCTTAACTCCAAGAAGACCAAGGAGCTCATTGTAGACTTCAGGAAGTCTAGGGGCGGCACGCACACCCCCATCCACATTAACGGGACGGAGGTGGAACGTGTTTCCAGCTTCAGGTTCCTGGGGGTCAACATCTCCGATGACCTCTCTTGGACCCACAATATCTCAACTCTGGTCAAGAAGGCTCACCAGCATCTCTTCTTCCTGAGGAGACTAAAGAAGGTCCATCTGTCTCCTCAGATTCTGGTGAACTTCTACCGCTGCACCATCGAGAGCATCCTTACCAAATGTATCACAGTATGTTATGGCAACTGCTCTGTCTCCGACCGGAAAGCACTGCAGAGGGTGGTGAAAATTGCCCAACGCATCACCGGTTCCTCACTCCCCTCCATTGAGTCTGTCCAAAGCAAACGTTGTCTGCGAAAGGCGCTCAGCATCGCCAAGGACTGCTCTCACCCCAACCACAGACTGTTTACCCTCCTACCATCCGGGAGGAGCTACAGGTCTCTCCGTTGTCGGACCAGCAGGTCCAGGAACAGCTTCTTCCCTGCGGCTGTAACACTACTCAACACTGTACCTCGGTGACTGCCAATTACCCCCCCCCCCCCCCCCCGGACACTCCTCCCACCAGGATTTATTATATTTATTTATTGCTCATATTTATGTCGCTCTTCTAGGGAGATGCTAACTGCATTTCGTTGTCTCTGTACTGTACACTGCACAATGACAATAAAGTTGAATCTGAATCTGAATCGTTCAGTATGGGATGATATGAAAATAGTTAATTACATTTAGGGAGATAAGTGGTGCATCAAAAGTTTTGTGAACAAATAGATCAAATGAAATTAAAGTACATGTTATAGGGAAGTGTATGAATCTTAGGCCGACAGCAAGAAATCATGATGAAAACAATAATTGGTGAGCTGAGAAAAAGAGATTGAAATGATGAGGCGATTTGATTTTCTGATGCATTCACGAATTTGCCATTCACATTCACATAACACCTTTTCTCTGATGTTATGTGTAGGAAGGAACTGCAGATGCTGGTTTAAACCCAAGATAGATACAAAAAGCTGGAGTATCTCAGCAAGTCAGACAACATCTTTGGAAAAAGGAATAGGTGACGTTTCGGGTCTGAAGAAGGGTCTTGACCCGAAATGTCACCTATTTCTTTTCTCCAGAGATGGTGCGTTACTCCAGCTTTTTGTGTCTATCTTCTCTGATGTTAAGTTGATGTTAACTCAGTTTTCAGTGACTGAATCCCATGAGTGAAATTTAGTTAAAACATACGGTGATTGTAGAACAAAGGGAGCAGGAATTCCATTGTAATTGAATATCAAGACCCATATGATTGGCCTCCTTGTATAAAACTGCTTTTGATATACATTAGAGGACATGGATTATAAACAGGAGCTGAATATTTGGCCCCATGTGGCTACTCCATCATTCAATTAGATCATAACTGATTGATTTTAAACCTTGGGTACAAGGAAATGCACATGCTGGTTTACAAATACAGGCACAAAGTGCTGGAGTAACAGCTGGTCAGGCAGCGTCTCTGGAGTACATGGATAGGCGATATTTCCGGTTGGGATCCTTCTTCAGACTAATTCAGACTTTAGACTGAAGAAGTGTCGCAACCTGAAATGTCATCAATACATGTCCTCCAGTCACAGATGCTGCCTGACTCACTGAATTTGTAGAGTTTAGTTTGGAGATACAGCATGGCCACAGGCACTTTGACCCACCGAGTCCACTCTAACCATTGATCACCCGTTCACACCAGTTTTCCCACCACACTCTCGGGGCAACGTTATAGACGCCACATAGCTTACAAACCTGCACGTCTTTGAGATGTGAGAGGAAACTGGAAGAAAACACACGGTCACAGGGAGAATGTGCAAACCCCACATAGACAGCACCCGAGGTCAGGATGAAACCTGGGTCTATGGTGCTGTGAGGCAGCAACTTTACCGCTGCGCCACTGTGTCACCCAGTGCTATTCCAGCACTTTTTTAACCTCATCTCTGCGTCCTTGCACTGTTCACTCACTGTTCACACACATGATTACTTTAGATGAAAAATATTTAGAGACTCGGATTACTCCAACTTTTGTAAAACAGACTTACAGTGACAAAATTTACTGAGAGCAAAAAATGTTTCAACTCTCTTAAACAGCATCCCCAAGAGGAAACCCTTTAATCACATCCACTCTGCCAGAAGCCCCAGGATCCTATATGTTTCAATATTCCAAGTCGGGACCCTGGGGAGGAGGTGAAGAGCTGGTGGTGAGTCAAGACCAGGACCCATCATGGCCAGTCACAAATGACCTCAGGCAAGGCATTGCCTGGCATGTGCATTGTTGGCTCGGGTAGGTGTGATGCAAAGAGAAATGATGTGGAGAACTGGGGAATTGGTAAAATGACTAGGGTGGCGGAAGGGGGCAACGAGGGGGAGGGGAGTACGAGATGAAGTTACTTAAAGTTAGAAAATTCAATGTTCATCGCACTGGGTTAATTCCACCATGTCCCCCATCCTTTCTCTTCAGAGATGCTACCTGACCCGCTAAATTATTCCGGCACTTTGTCCCTATCTTTGGCATCAACCAGCATCTGCAGTTCCTTGTTTCTACAATATTCCAAGTTCTGTCTCGCTATCATCTAGTACAAATGTACCACAAGCCCCAATTATGCCCCAATATACTCAATTCTCTGATTGATGAAGGTTAGTATGCCGAAAATCTTCTTCACCACCCTATCTACCTGTGATGCCACTTAGACCAAAGAATAGCACAGCACAAAAACAGGCCCCTTGGCAAACAATGTCAGTGCCGAACATGATGCCAAGACCAACTCTTATCTGCCTGCACATAATCCATATCCTTCCATTCCCTGTATATCCATTATGCTTATCCAAAAGTCTCTTAAATTCTGCTATCGTATCTGCCTCGACCACCATCCCTGGCAGCACATTCCAGTAACTCACCATCCTCTCCATATGATAAACATAGACTGCAAAAAGTTGTGAACACGGCCCAGTCCATCACCGGCTCTGACCTCAAAGGGATTTATTAAAAAGGCAGCTAACATCATCAGAGACCCACACCATCCTGGCCACACACTCATCTCACCACTGCCATCGGGAAGAAGGTACAGGAGCCTGAGAATTGTAACATCCAGGTTCAGGAACAGCATCTCCCCTAAAGCCATCAGGCTATTAGACACTACAACCTCATAAGCTATGTACTACAATAGACTTTTTACTATTATTATTGTATTGTTATTGTTTATTTTTCTGAGTGTTTGTTATATTATTTATTATGATTACATATTGTGTTGTGCTGCAGCAAGTAAGAATTTCATTGTTCTATCTGGGACATATGGCATCTGGGACACTCTTGACTCTTGACATCACCTTTAAATATTGATCCTCTCAACTTAAAAGTATGCCTCTTAGTATTTGAGGGCAGAGTATTCTGTGCACTCCAGCATTTACAGGGAACTATGTACTCTATGACACTCCCCAAGTGCTTACTGTCCATTGTGAAGGTCAGACCCTGGTTTCACTTCTCAAGATGCAACACCTCACACTTTTCTGGATTTTTTAATATTTTATTTTTTTTATTTTTTTTATCAGAAGTATTTTACATTACAGTTATCTGCAATAACATAACATAATTTTATACAATTCTTGTACCACTTCTGTTTTTCAACTTTAATAGAAAAAAGGATAGAAAGAGCTAGCAAAGATAGTCAGTGAGTGAATGAAAGTGGTCCAGGAACACTCTTGTGAACCTAAACCACAAGAAGTAGTTAAAGAAGAAAAGAAAAAAAGAGAAAAAAGAAAATAAGATAGGACAATATGAAAGGGATGTGTCTACTTCTTATCTTTACTCACCCCTCGCCAGGTCCTAAAACCATTTATTATCAACATTTTGTTTGTAATAAGTCGATATATGGCGACCAAATCTTTTGGAATTGGTCTTGTTTACCTGCTAGGAGGAATCTCATATCTTCTAAATGTAACAATTCCGACATATTAAAAGTCCACATTTTTATTGTTGGCGTAGGGGCATTTTTCCAAAATTTCAATATCAGTTTTTTTTCCGTTAATAAACTATAACTAAGAAAACTCCTTTGAAACGCAGTCAGCTCCAAACTTGCTTCTGTTGTTCCAAAAATAATCAGTTCTGCATTCGGTTTCAATTTTATTTTAAATAATTTAGAGAAAATTTCAAAAATTTCATTCCAAAATTTTTGAATTTTTATACAAAAGACAAAAGAATGTGCTATAGTTGATTCTTGGACTAGGCATTTATCACAGTTAGCTGAGGTATTAGGGTAAAATTTACTTAATTTAGCTTTTGAATAATATAATCTATGTAAAATTTTAAATTGAATCAGAGTATGTCTTACGTTAATCGAACATTTATGCACATATAATAGATGTCTATCCCAACTACACTTTTCTGGATTAAACTGCATTTACAAAAAGACTCACAATTGCTGGAGTAACAGCGATTCAGCCAGCATCTCTGGAGCACATGAATAAGTGAGGGTTTGGGTCGGGACGCTTCTTCAGACTGGTTGTAGGGGATGGGGAAAGAAAGCTAGAAGAGATGATGTGCAGGACAAAGCATAGCAGATGAAAGGTGAACACAGGGGAGGGGGGGGGGGGGTTTAGATGGATGGACAAAGACCAGAAAAGGAAAAAAAAATTGTGAGGAAAAAGGAAAATGAAAGAAGGGGTAGCAAGATGGTGCAGCAGTATAGTGCAGCAGTATAGCTAAAAGATGGTGCAGCAGTATAGCTAAAAGAAGGTATGAGGTTGCTTTGGCAAGTAAGGTGAAAGTAAATCCAAAGGGTTTCTACAGCTATATTAATAGCAAAAGGATAACAAGGAATAAAATTGGTCCATTAGAGAGTCAGAGTGGACAGCTATCTGCAGAGCCAAAAGAGATGGGGGAGATATTGAACAATTTTGTTTCTTCAGTATTCACCAAGGAGAAGGATATGGAATTATGTGAGGTAAGGGAAACAAGCAGAGTAGCAATGGAAACTATGAGATTCAAAGAAGAGGAGGTGCGGACACTTTTGAAAAATATGAAAACGGATAAGTCTCCAGGTCCTCACAGGATATTCCCTAGGACATTGAGGGAAGTTAGTGTAGAAATAGCAGGGGCTATGACAGAAATATTTCAAATGTCATTAGAAACGGGAATAGTGCCGGAGGATTAGCGTACTACGCATGTTGTTCCGTTGTTTAAAAAGGGTTCTAAGAGTAAACCTAGCAATTATAGACCTGTTAGTTTGACGTCAGTGGTGGGCAAATTAATGGAAAGGATACTTAGAGATAATATATATAAGCATCTGGATAAGCAGGGTCTGATTAGGAACAGTCAACATGGATTTGTGCCTGGAAGGTCATGTTTGACTAATCTTCTTGATTTTTTCAAAGAGGTTACTAGGGAAATTGATGAGGGTAAAGCAGTGGATGTTGTCTATATGGACTTCAGTAAGGCCTTTGACAAGGTTCCTCATGGAAGGTTGGTTAAGAAGATTCAATTGTTGGGTATTAATGGTGGAGTAGCAAGATGGATTCAACAGTGGCTGAATGGGAGATGCCAGAGAGTAATGGTGGATGGCTGTTTGTCAGGTTGGAGGCCGGTGACTAGTGGGGTGTCTCAGGGGTCTGTGTTGGGTCCACTGTTGTTTGTCATGTACATCAATGATCTGGATGATGGTGTGGAAAATTGGATTAGTAAGTATGCAGATGATACTAAGATAGGTGGTGTTGTGGATAATGAAGTAGATTTTCAAAGTCTACAGAGAGATTTAGGCCATTTGGAAGAGTGGGCTGAAAGATGGCAGATGGAGTTTAATGCTGATAAATGTGAGGTGCTACATCTCGGCAGGACAAATCAAAATAGGACGTACATGGTAAATGGTAGCGAATTGAGGAATGCAGTTGAACAGAGGGATCTAGGAATAACTGTGCATAGTTCCCTGAAGGTGGAATCTCATGTAGATAGGGTGGTAAAGAAAGCTTTTGGTGTGCTGGCCTTTATAAATCAGAGCATTGAATATAGAAGTTGGGATGTAATGTTAAAATTGTACAAGGCATTGGTGAGGCCAATTCTGGAGTATGGAGTACAATTTTGGTCGCCTAATTATAGGAAGGATGTCAACAAAATAGAGAGAGTACAGAGGAGATTTACTAGAATGTTGCCTGGGTTTCAGCAACTAAGTTACAGAGAAAGGTTGAACAAGTTAGGTCTTTATTCTTTGGAGCGCAGAAGGTTAAGAGGGGACTTGATATAGGTCTTTAAAATTATGAGCGGGTTAGACAGAGTTGACGTGGATAAGCTTTTCCCATTGAGAGTAGGGAAGATACAAACAAGGGGACATGACTTGAGAATTAAGGGACAGAAGTTTAGGGGTAACATTAGGGGGAATTTCTTTACTCAGAGAGTGGTAGCTGTGTGGAATGAGCTTCCAGTGGAAGTGGTGGAGGCAGGTTCAATTTTATCCTTTAAAAATAGATTAGATGGGTATATGGACGGGAAAGGAATAGAGGGTTATGGTCTGAGTGCAGGTAGATGGGACTAGGGGGAAGTAATTAAAAAAAAAAAAAAGGTCCTGTTTCCGTGCTGTAATGGTTATATGGTTAAATGGTTATAGTTGCTGCCTTACAATAGACAATAGACAATAGGTGCAGGAGTAGGCCATTCGGCCCTTCGAGCCAGCACCGCCATTCAATGTGATCATGGCTGATCATCCACAAACAGTACCCCGTTCCTGCCTTCTCCTCATATCCCCTGAGGGATATCTTTAAGAGCCCTATCTAGCTCTCTCTTGAAAGTATCCAGAGAACTGAACTCCACCTCCCTCTGAGGCAGAGAATTCCACACACTCACAACTCCCTGTGAGAAAAAGTGTTTCCTCGTCTCTGTTCTAAATGGCTAACCCCTTATTCTTAAACTGTGGCCCCTGGTTCTGGACTCCCCCAACATCGGGAACATGTTTCCTGCCTCTAGCGTGTCCAAACCCTTAACAATCTTATATGTTTCAATAAGATTCCCTCTCTTCCTTCTAAACTCCAGCGTGTACAAGCCCAGCTGCTCCATTCTCTCAGCATATGACAGTCCCGCCATCCCAGGAATTAACCTTGTAAACCTATGCTGCACTTACAGCACCAGAGACCCAGGGTTGATTCTAACTTTGGGTTCCGTCTGTTCGGAGTTTTAACGTTCTCCCTGTGAACGCGTGGGTTTTCACTGGGTGCTCTTATTTCCTCCCACATTCCAAAGACGTGCAGGTTTGTTGGTTAATTGGCCTCTGTAAAATGTCCCTATTGAGTTCATACCGTTGGGTTGTAAGCTACCCAAGCGCAATATGAGGCGCTGTTCCTCCAGTTTGCGTGTGGCCTCATTCGGGCAATGGTGGAGGCCCAAGACAGAGAGGTCAGTATGGGAATAGCAAGGGGATTTAAAATGGTTGGCAACTGGGAGATGCAGCTGGCCTTAGTGGACTGTGTGCAATTGTTTGGCGAAATGGTCACCGAGTCTACCCTTAATCTCACCGATGTACAGGATGCCACATCGGGAACACCGGCTGCGCTGATGAGGCTAGATGCATGTAAACCACTGTCTCAACTGGAAAAACTGCTGGGGTCCATGGATAGAGGTGAGGGAGGCTGTATAGTGATGGGTGTTACATCTCCTGTGGTTGCAGGAGAAAGTGCTTGGGAAGGGGTTGCCATTTGCCATTACCTAACCCACTTATCCAGCTGATCAACATCCTGCTGTACTTTTTGATAATCATCTTTGCTGTCGACGATACCACCTATTATAATGTCAAGGTCATTTATTTTTATTGTTAGAAGTTAGGTAGAATGTGGCAAACCACCTATTATATCTTGCCAACCACCTGAGATCCACTAATGCCGCAGCATTCCCTGTCAGCAACTCAACTTCCATCCATGCCAAAATGTAATCTCTTAAAACAAGACTTTTCAATTTTCCACAGTAACAACTGATGTGGCACCCGATCAAATTCTGGATATCCAAGCACAGTCCCTCCACCAGTTCCTCTTCATCCTAAGCACATATTACCTCTTCAAACAAACTTCTGGAAATATGATTTCCCTTTCAAAAATCACGTTGACTTTGGCTGATTACCTTGAATTTTTTTGAGTACCCTGCTAAGACTTTTCAAAATAATAGCTGCTGACAATTTCCCCCGACGCATATTGAGATAATTGACCTAGTTTCCTGTTTTCCTTCCTTTTTGTAGAAAATCGTTTACATTTCCATTTTCCAATCCAATGGAATCTTCCCTAATTTTAGGTAATTGTGGAGAATTAAAACCAATGCATCAACTATCCGACTAATTATGTCTTTCAAGACCAACAACATCAGGAACTGTAGACAGTTGTCTCTCCTATAATTTGCTCATTCCATTTGCCCATGGATGTAATTCTCTCAATGTTGTCACACACCACACAAATAAGCCTTTTGGCCCACCTTGTCCATACCGACCTTGGCATACTGGGATAGTCCCATTTGACTCTCCACTTTTAGGGAATCATGTACCTTTAAGGGACTGTCCCACTTGGCCGTCATTTGGCCTCATTTATGCATTATATCTAAATTAGGTCCACGCATCATGACGCGTGAGGCACGCATGCGTTGCGCATGGTGAGGTGTGGAATCACATGCGGTGGCACGGGGTATCGCGCGGCGCTCCAAGATTTAGTACAGGAACGAAATCCTCGCGCGCCACCTGCGTGACATATCACGTACGCACGCTGATGCATTGGGTACGCACGCTGATGCATTGGCGTCGTACGCTGGCATTCCGATGACTCACGTGTATGGCGTGGTGACGCATGGTTATGTCACCGTGCGTCGACGTCATTACGTCCTTGCGTCAACGTCCTGCCGCGCGCCGCAGGGTATTCTAATGACATCTCGCGCACCAGACGGCTGTGCTGACGCGTGATTTGCGAGTGACGTCACGCATCCCAACGCGTCGACCTATTTAACATATGATGCGTAAATGAGGCGCAAATGACGGCCAAGTGGGACAGGCCCTTAACTTCCAGATCACTCTGTTCTGCAACACTCTCCAGGGCCCTACCATTTACTGCACAAGTCCTATCCTGCTTTGCCCAACCAAATTGCCACACCTAACCTTTGTTAGAACTAAATTCCATTTACCATTCCTTGGCCCACCTTCCCAACGGATCTAAATCTTGTTCTCAATTTGGTTCTTAATTTGCAGCTGTTTCTGAGATATTCTTTGTCGTTAAAACAGATATTTAATTTGTTGTTTACAAATGACATTCATAGGAACAAAGCTCTGCATGAAGTGTGCAGGGAGGAACTGCGGATGTTGGTTTAAACCGAAGATAGACACTAAAGTTGGAGTAACTCAGCGGGTCAGACAGCATCTCTGGAGAAAAGGAACAGGCGACATTTTGGGTCACGACCTTCTTCAGACTGATAATCAGGGGAAAGGGAAAAGGGAGATATAGACAATGATGTAGAGAAATATAGAATGACAGAATGAAAGATAACTAAAGATATATGAATGCTAAAAAGTAACGCTGATAAAGGAAACAGGCCACAGTTATCTGCGGCCTGGGTGAAAACGACCATAGGCAATGAGAAAGAACAAGACAACTTTGAAGTTGGTACGACGTGTGGGGGAGAGATGGGGAGAGGGGGGGGGGGATGTAAGGGTTACTTGAAGTTAGAGAAATCAATATTCATTCCACTGGTACACAAAAATGCTGGAGAAACTCAGCGGGTGCAGCAGCATCTATGGAGCGAAGGAAATAGGTAACGTTTCGGGCCGAAACCCTTCTTCAGACTGATAGGGGGTGGGGAGAAGAAAGGAAAAAAGGACAAAGGCGGAGGAGGAGCCCGAGGGCTAGGGGAGGGGAGGAGACAACCAGATGGCTGATGAAGGGGAGGGGACAGCAAGGGCTAGCAGAATTGGGAGAATTCAATGTTGAGGCCCCCAGGATGTAGACTGCCCAAGCGGAATATGAGGTGCATTTCCTCCAATTTACGGTGTTGCTCGCTGTGGCCATGGAGGAGACCCAGGACAGAGAGGTCAGATACGGAATGGGAGGGGGAGTTGAAGTGCTGAGCCACCGGGAGTTCAGGTTGGTTATTGCGGACCGACCGGAGGTGTTCGGCGAAACGATCGCCAAGCCTCCGCTTGGTCTCACCGATGTAGATCAGCTGGCATCTAGAGCAGCGAATGCAATAGATGAGGTTGGAGGAGATGCAGGTGAACCTCTGTCGCACCTGGAACGACTGCTTGGGTCCTTGAATGGAGTGGAGGGGGAGGTGAAGGGACAAGTGTTGCATCTCTTGCGGTTGCAAGGGAAAGTACCAGGGGAGGGGGTGGTATGGGAGGGAAGGGAAGAATTGACAAGGGAGTTACGGAGGGAGCGGTCTTTGCGGAAGGCAGACATGGGGGGAGATGGGAAGATGTGGCGAGTGGTGGGGTCACGTTGAAGGTGGCGAAACTGACGGAGGATCACTTGTTGTATGTGACGGCTGGTGGGGTGAAAGGTGAGGACCAGGGGGACTCTGCCTTTGTTGTGAGTGGGGGGATGGGGAGAGAGAGCAGTGTTGCGGGGTATGGCAGAGACCCTGGTGCGAGCCTCATCTATGGTGGAGGAGGGGAACCCCCGTTCCCTGAAGAATGAGGACATTTCAGATGCCCTGGTGTGGAACGCCTCATCCTGGGAGCAGATGCGGCGTAGACGGAGGAATTGGGAGTGGGGGATGGAGTCCTTACAGGAAGCAGGGTGGGAAGAAGTGTAGTCTAGATAGCCATGGGAGTCGGTAGGTTTGTAGTGGGTTCCACTGGGTTGTATTGTAAGCTGCCCAAGAAAAATATGAGATGCTGTTCCTCCAATTTGCATTTGGCCTCACTCTGACAATGGAGGAGGCTTAGGACAGAAAGGTCAGTGTGGGAATGGGAAGGGGAATTAAAGTGTTTTGAAACCGGGAGGTTAGGTATGTCCAGGCGGACTATGCGAAGGTGTTCAACGAAACGATCGCCCAGTCTTCGTTTGATCTTGCCGATGTATAAGAATCCACACCTTCAAGAATGGATACAGTCGCTGAGGTTGGAGGAGGTGCAAGTGAACCTCTGCCTAACCTGAAATGACTGTTGGGGTTCCTGGACAGAGTTGATGGAGGAGGTATAGGGACAGGTGTTGCATCTCCTGGGGTTTGGGTGGGAAGCGATGAGCTAACCAGGGAGTTGCGGGATACTGAGGAGACACATGTGAGGGCCTCATCTATGATGGGAGAGGGAATCCACCGTTCCCTAAAGAATGAGGACATCTTGGATGTCCTGGTATGGAACACCTCATCTTGGGTGCAGATGCAGCATAGACGGAGGAATTGGGAGTAGGGGATAGAGTCTTTGCAGGAAGCAGGGTGGGAAGAAGTGTAGTTGAGATTGTTGTGGGAGTCAGTGGGTTTGTATAGACGTCAGTGGATAGTCTATTTCCTGTGATGGAGACTATGAGATCAAGAAAGGGGAGGGAGGTGTCGGAGATGGTCCAAGTAAATTTGGGTGCAGGGTGTAAATTGGTGGTGAAGTTAAAGGTCAGTGAGTACTGCACGGATGCAGGAGGTAGCACCGATGAAGTTGTCAATGTAACGGAGATAGAGTTCGGGGATAGGGCCAGTATTCGCCTCGACACGCAACCCTCCTCCACAAGTTGTACCAGCTTCAAAGTCATGTTGTTGAGTGTCATTGCTATACTTGTTTTCACCTTGGCCAAAACTATGTTGCCTTTCACCATGTTGCCTTTATCATCGTTACTCTTTTGTATATCTTTCATTTAGGCTGTGGGCCGAGCATCAAAAATGTGTCTAGAAATCAACTTTCGTTACCCATGTCTCGGAACTACATGAAATTTTGCACAGATTTAGATAAAATATAATTGAGAAGGAAGTCAAAACTCATCAGTGCCAAAAGTTGCACATTAATTAATTAAAATAATTAGAAAATGAGATCGAAAAAGTAAGCGACATCCGTGTTGCAGTCCATTTAAACCATATATTATTATACCATATATATATATATATGACTTGTGAATATGACAGTAATCATATATAATTATTTATAATTATATTATATAAAAATAATATAATTGTGAGTGTGTATTTTGAATGAGACTGCCGCAGAGGTCAGGCTCCTGAGCCTGCCTAATTAATGGGTGAGGGCAGTTCCTGTGGGTTCCCCCGTTTACTGAACCCCATTGACTGCCAGTGTGCAGAGTGGGGGTCACGGCCATAGTGGGACTGGAGCAGAGCCAGGCTGGGGGAAGGCTAAGGCATCTTCTACTGTCAGGAAAATGCCTAACCCTAACCCGCCCCCCTTCCAGAGCTGCCCACGGCTGGAGCTGGAGCTTCTTTGGGACCGGCTGCGGGCTCCGTACGTGTGGCCCCGCAGCGCATCCACCTCGGCCAGCATGCCCTTCTGGATCAACATGGTGATGATGGTGGGGAGCAGCACTGCCCTGCACGCCGCCCAGGCCACCTTCAGCATCACCATAGCGCCGGCTCCGTCAGTCTGTCCACTCGCTCACTGCAACACCGGCCTACCGACAACCCGACCCACCCCTCGCAGCATCCACCGGCCGTCCGACTACTCGCAGCACCCACCGGCGGCCCGGCAACTCTCACCACCCACCGGCGGCGGTGATTGGTACGTGCAGTAACTGACAAGTGTGTCGGAAAAAAGTGGTCAATATCAGCTTCAGACGGCTGAAGCTTGAGATGCTGCCGGGAGCCGTCGTGCGGCGAAAGCGTGGCGGCAGTGACAGCGGGTCACGTTCCCCACTCCCTCCCATCATCAACCTCGGGGACTTCCGATTCCCGCCCTTCATTCCCACCCATCGGGAGGGAGCTGTACAGGGACGACATTCTCCCTGACCACAGACTGGTTGCAACCGCAGAGCCCATACAGAATATTAGTAAACCTTCATTAAATAACGCGTGGAATTCTGCAGTTTAATGGTAATTAGCAGCTACGGTAAAGGTTGGAAGCCAGCGGAGGTACTGACAGTTAGACGGGAGCAGGAGAGATTAAGACAATGTATAATCCATAGCACCTTAGTGTACAATTTCATAATATATACTAAATAACAGGGCTGACAGACCTTGGCTGGCAACCTGGGGCTCATCAAAAATGTTCCCAATTGGGCCCCACACCTCCTAAGGCCGGCCCTGCCCGGCCACTCTCACGACCCACCAGCGGCCCGGCCTGGCCGACCACTCTCACCACCCACCAGCGGCCCGACAGCCCGACCGATCCTCCACAGCATCCATCGGCCTACCGACAAGCCCGACCAACAGACTGACCGACCGACTGACACTGACACTGACCCTGACCCTAACCCTAGCTCTACATTAGTTATTTATCATTTTTATTTAACAGTTCACATCATAACTTTATAAAGATAAATCAATTGAAAAACTAAATGATCAGCAAGGTTAGCATTACCTTTATTCCTTGGAAACGTTGTTATTGTTTTGATGTGATGAGGAGGCAGCCCGAGTCCAGGGTCCTCTCTGCCTGGCGACCATGAAACAAAGCGCGGGATTGGTCAATTTGCGTCCGACCTCAATGTCAAACGTGCATTGATTGGACTATTACTACTCAGAAAATTGGAAGTTTTCCTCACATTTAATAAAAATGTGCAGGTTTTGGTCTTGACGAGTTTCAGGTATGATTTATATTATATTTTTACACAATAAGTTAAAAATTCCGTGTTATGTCACGAACTTGAACGAAAAAGCTCCTCGGCCCACAGCCTAATTCATTTGTTTTATATCTCTCTCCATCACCGTCTATATCTCTCCTCTGCCTTTCCTCTGACTCTCAGTCTGAAGAAGGGTCTTGACCCAAAACGTCACCTATTTCTTTTCTCCAGAGATGCTGTCTGACCTGCTGAGTTATTCCAGCGGTTTGTGCCTATCTATGCCTAAAGTGAAAGAGTCCATTGTGAAGTTAATTGATGCTGCACTTATTCCAAGCAGTACAACATTTAGTGTGCCTCATCTTTGGAAAACCCTCTTGTGTGGAACCCTAACATGCCACGTATGGTTACGTCTCTATCCTTGAAGCACTTATTCAATTGCTTTATTCCGCAGACAATGGTGCTGTTAAAACAGTCACAATATAAAGTACCCAATGAATTGTTTCAAGCTTTTTTGTGGACTTTCCATGAGTCTTCAATGACTGCAAGGAAAAGATGGAACAAAATGAGAGGTATTTAATTGAAGTCTTGTGAATTAATGCCTATTATTTTGAAGAAGCCAAAATAAAAGATGTTTTGTGCATGACTAGGCTGCTCTATCCAAAAATAAACTTTTATTCAGGACGGCAGCTGGAATTTATTAATCTTATCTTCCCCACGGTGTTTAACAACACGAGAATAATTGTTTAGAAATTATGACCCAAAAAACCTGCATTGCAGTCTCATACAATACATAATGGAATGTTGGCCTTCATAACAAGAGGATTTCAGTATAGGAGTAAAGAGGTTCTTCTGCAGTTGCATAGGGCTCTGGTAAGACCACATCTGGAGTACTGCGTACAATTTTGGTCTCCTAATTTGAGGAAAGACATCCTTGTGATTGAGGCCGTGCAGCGTAGGTTCACGAGATTGATCACTGGGTTGACGGGACTGTCATACGAGGAAAGATTGAAAAGACTAGGCTTGTATTCACTGGAGTTTAGAAGGATGAGGGGGGATCTTATAGAAACATATAAAATTATAAAAGGACTGGACAAGCTAGATGCAGGAAAAATGTTCCCAATGTTGGGCGAGGCCAGAACCTGGGGGCCACAGTCTTAGAATAAAGGGGAGGCCATTTAAGACTGAGGTGAGAAAAAACTTGTTCACCCAGAGAGTTGTGAATTTGTGGAATTCCCTGCCACAGAGGGCAGTGGAGGCCAAATCATTGGATGGATTTAAGAGAGAGTTAGATAGAGCTCTAGGGGCTAGTGGAATCAAGGCATTTTTATTGTTAGAAGTTAGGTAGAATGTGGCAAACCACTTATTATATCTTGCCAACCACCTGAGATCCACTAATGCCGCAGCATTCCCTGTCAGCAAGTCAACTTCCATCCATGCCAAAATGTAATCTCTTAATACAAGACTTTTCAATTTTCCACAGTAACAACTGATGTGGCACCCGATCAAATTCTGGATATGCAAGCACAGTCCCTCCACCAGTTCCTTTTCATCCAAAGCACATATTACCTCTTCAAACAAACTTCTGGAAATATGATTTCCCTTTCAAAAATCACGTTGACTTTGGCTGATTACCTTGAATTTTTTTGAGTACCCTGCTAAGACTTTTCAAAATAATAGCTGCTGACAATTTCCCCTGACGCATATTGAGATAATTGACCTACAGTTTCCTGTTTTCCTTCCTTTTTGTAGAAAATCGTTTACATTTCCATTTTCCAATCCAATGGAATCTTCCCTAATTTTAGGTAATTGTGGAGAATTAAAACCAATGCATCAACTATCCGACTAATTATGTCTTTCAAGACCAACAACATCAGGAACTGTAGACAGTTGTCTCTCCTATAATTTGCTCATTCCATTTGCCCATGGATGTAATTCTCTCAATGTTGTCACACACCACACAAATAAGCCTTTTGGCCCACCTTGTCCATACCGACCTTGGCATACTGGGATAGTCCCATTTGACTCTCCACTTTTAGGGAATCATGTACCTTTTACTTCCAGATCTCTCCGTTTTGCAACACTCTCCAGGGCCCGACCATTTACTGCACAAGTCCTATCCTGCTTTGCCCAACCAAGGTGCCACACCTAACCTTTGTTAGAACTAAATTCCATTTACCATTCCTTGGCCCACCTTCCCAACAGATTTAAATCTTGTTGTCAATTTGGTTCTTAATTTGCAGCTTTTCTGAGATATTCTTTGTCGTTAAAACAGATATTTAATAGTAAGATTAAACGAGAACTTACCAGTTTGAAGTTTGATCTTTATTTTATGAGGAATAACGTTGAGGGATTATGTGAAGACCCCGCCAGCACGCATGCGCGTCAATCTTCAAAGCAGCGGTGTGAAATCACAGACAACAGTTATTGAACTAAACATAGTAAGATAAGAGAAACTAGAATACCAGTTGACCTTTATGATAGAGGGTGGGCGTGGAGGGCACGTAATCCCTCAACGTTACTCCTCATAAAATAAAGATCAAACTTCAAACTGGTAAGTTCTCATTTAATCTTGCTATTTTACTTCGGGGTCACGTGAGTGACTATGTGAAGATTTTATAGCTCTGTGATTTCATGCCGTGGAAACGAGTCCAGGCATCATACACTGCATCAGTAGGCCAATGATGAGTGAACAATAATAATGCATTCAGACATGACATAGATATAGACATGTTGATGTTATTAATGAACAATAGTGGCAATAGTAACCTCCCTCAACCGGGAAGTTATGAAACAGACCTAACATAGAGTTGGCAAATACCCTCGATCTGGCTAATATGTACTCCTCGATTAAGGAGTACATATTAGCCAGGATCTATACATACAGACAATGATGCAAGTTGGGAGCCAGAGTAGGCTACTTTGCGCCTCAGGCTTGCTCCATTATTTCATAAGATCTAGATGGAACCGTTTGTATCTATAACTCAGTGGAGGTAGTTGAGGCAGGGACTATCGCAACACTGAAGAAACAGTTGGACAGGTACATGGATAGGACAGGTTTGGAGGGATATGGACCAAACATAGGCATGTAGGACAAGTGTAGCTGGGACATGTTGGCCGGTGTGGGCAAGTTGGGCCGAAGAGCTCATTTCCACACTGTATCACTCTGACTCTATAACTCCACATTGATAGAGTCACAGAGTTATACAGTACGGAAACGCTGTAACGCCGTGTAACTCTGCAATGGCAACCAAGTGGCCTAACCGAGGTGGTCTCATTTACCTGCACTTGGCCCACATCCTTCCAAACCTTTCCTGTCCATGTACCTATTCAAGTGTGGTTTAAATGCTGGTATTGCACCTGCTTCTTCCACTTGCTCTGGCAGCTTTTTCCACATATGCAATGCCCTTTGTGTGGAAATAGCTACCCCTCAGATTCCTATTAAATAGGTTCCCCTTCACCTTAAAGGGGACGGGTAAGGGACTTTACTATAAGAAGGATGGAATTAAACTGGAAAAGGCACAAAAAGTGGATGGTATTGTGTCTGGAGGATTTCGGTTATAAAGAGAAGCTGGGTCTTTTTTCCCTAAAGCTTAGAGCTGAGGGGTCATCTTATCGAGGTTTATAAATTCATGAGGGACACAGATAACATGAATAGCCAGTCTTTTCCACAGGGTTGGGGAGTTTTAGGTGAGATGGGAAAGATATAAAAGGGACCCCAGGGGTAGCTTTTTCCACAGAGGGCGATGCATATATGGAAAAAGCTGCCAGAGGCAGTGGCAGGTGCAATATCTATATTACTAAAAGTAAGATCTTGACCACTTCCTGTTTTTCTGTTTCATGATTTTTGAAAAATCGCTGCCACTTACGGCCGTGATTTTTGGCCATCTTACTGAGAGTCCCCCTCCGCTGCGCAGGACAAGAGGATTTTTCCCATCGATGAAATATAAGAGAATTATTCATGTTTTAAAAATGTTGACATTCTCTCTGCTGCCCCTGCTGATGGGAGGGGGGAGGGACTACAAAACCCAGAAGTGTTGTGCCTAACTCAGTCTCTGCAAGATGGAGGAAGCGAGGGGTCATGTCTCTCTGAGCTGTGAATAACACTGAACACATGTCTACTCAACTGTGATTGCCCTTAATGTGGTTTGAAAATGAAAATGTGGTTGCGTTGAAATGCTGCACTGCAAACGGTTGTTGGTGGTGGTAACTGCTTTGAAATGCTGCACTGCAAATGGTTGTTGGTGGTGGTAACTGCTTTGAAATGCTGCACTGCAAACGGTTGTTGGTGGTGGCAACTGCTTTGAAATGCTGCCGTGCAAACGGTTGTTGGTGCTGGTAACTGCACTTGAATTCGGTGGCCTTGCACCCTGCTTGAAGTGGTAGGAAACTGCACCTGAATTTGATGGCCTTGCACCCTGCTTGAAGTGGTATGAAACTGCAATAGAATTTGGTCGCTTTGCACCCTGCTTGATGTGGTAAGAAACTGCACTTGAATTTGGTGGCCTTGCACCCTGCTTGAAATGGTAGGAAACTGCATTTGAATTTGGTGGCCTTTCATACCATTTCATGCAGGGTGCAAGGCCACCAAATTCGAATGCAGTTTCATACCATTTCATGCAGGGTGCAAGGCCACCACATTCAAATGCAGTTTCATACCATTTCAAGCAGGATGAAACCACATAAACACCACACTCACATTTCAGTAGACATTCAGTGTATTCAGTTGATTCACAGCTCAGACAGAGTCGTGACCTCTCCTTCCCCCATCTTGCAGAGACTGAGCCACACCCACACGTCCGGGTTTTATAATCCCTCCCCCTCCCACCAGAAGGGGCGTGGCTTTCATGGCGTGATTGACAGGAGAGAGATTCTCAACTTTTTAAAACACTAATAACACTTTTATTTTTCATTGATGGGAATAATCCTCTGCACCTGATGAGCGGAAGGGGACTGAGTAAGATGACAAAAATCTCAGCCGTAATTGGTAGCGTTTTATCTAAAATCAATATACAGTGCAAACAGGAAGTTGTCAAGTTACCACCACCAACAACCATTTGCAGTGCAACATTTCAAAGCAGTTACCACCACCAACAATCATTTGCAGTGCAGCATTTCAAGGCAGTTACCACCACCACCAACAACCATTTGCAGTGCAGCATTTCAAAGCAGTTACCACCACCAACAACCATTTGCAGTGCAGCATTTCAAAGCAGTTACCACCACCAACAACCATTTGCAGTGCAGCATTTCAAAGCAGTTACCACCACCAACAACCATTTGCATTGCAGCATTTCAAAGCAACCACATTTTCATTTTCAAACCACATTAAGAGCACTCACAGTTGAGTAGACATGTGTTCAGTGTTATTCACAGCTCAGATAGAAGTGACCCTCTCGCTTCCTCCATCTTGCAGAGACTGAGTGAAGCACAACACTTCCGGGTTTTATAGTCCCTCCCCCCTCCCACCAGCAGAGAGAATGTCAACATTTTAAAAACATTAATAACTCTTTTATCTTTCATCAATGGGAAAAAATCCTCTTGTTCTGCGCAGCGGAGGGGGACTCCGAGTAAGATGGCCAAAAATCACAGCCGTAAGTGGCAGCGATTTTTCAAAAATCATGAAACAGAAAAACAGGAAGTGGTCAAGATCTTACTTTTAGTAATACATGATATATATATACACACACACACAAAAAGTTGGAGTAACTCAGCGGGTCGCACCACATCTCTGGAGAAAAGGAATAGGTTATGTTTCGGGTCGAGACTCTTCTTCAGAGACCCGTCTGAAGAAGGGTCTCGACCCAAAACATCACCTATTCCTTTACTCCAGAGATGCTGGCTTTCCCACTGAGTTACCTCCAGCATGTTGTGTCTATCCAAGATGTTTACATCCTTCCATAATAAGACCATTACTAACCAGAGCTCCTCATCCGTCTCATCCTTGCTATATATAATATATATCTCACAATCACAATAATACTTTATTAGCCAAGTATGTTTTGCAACATGCGAGGAATTTAATTTTAGTCAGTCATACAAATAAAAAGCATCGTAACACACAAAACACATTTTAATATAAGCATCCACCACAGTGACTCCTCCACATTCCTCACTGTGATGGAAGGCGAAAAAAACTTCAAATCTCTTCCCTTCTTTCCTCTCACGCAGTCGGGGGCCTCGAGCCCTCCGTTGACGGGATGATCTTGACTCCCTTAGCCGGCAGCATTTTGGCCCTCCGCATCTGGGGTGATGTCAGCTCCCCCACGATCGAACCCTGCGTCGGGGCTGGTTGAACCTCTGTGTCGTTGGAGCTCCCGACTAGCCTCTCCCGAGACTGCGAGCTTCCGATTTAAAGTCCGCAGGCCGCGGTTGGAGCGATTCCAGGCAAGGGATCGTCTCCGTTGTTCAGTCCATGCCCCGTGGTGGGGCCCAAAGTCAGACCAAGGAGGCCTGCAGCTTCATCGATATTAGGCCACAGAGCGACCGGAGGCACAACCCGGAAAAAAATCGCATCTCCGGCAAGGTAAGAAACTGGAAAAAAGTTTCCCCCGACCCCCGACCCCCATATAAAACAAATCGGAGAACATTTATGCAGACATTTAAAACGCACTAAAAATTAAATAAGACAAAACTACTTTTTTTTTTTAATGTTCCAATAGCCTTAAACAATAACATTCTGTTAGATTTCCTTATTCCTGCATCTGCACACTAGCATTTTAGTAATCACACTCAGACCTTCAAATCCCAGTGGTGAGAATAGCCCTGCTTCACTTCAAATGTCACCTTGAGATCCTATGTATCCATCTAAAAGTGGGCAGGTTTTGGATCTGAGCCACAAACCAGTATTTGAACGACAATGCCTTTGACCATAAATGTCATAATGACTAATCTTTCACACACAAGGTCTTAAAAACATTTTGGCATCTGCACGCAACTCAATGGTAAGCACCGTCCGTGACTCATTTAACTTTCACCACCATGCTGTTTCCTATTTGTCAGATATACCAGTTGTCTTTCAAAATTTCAAAACCCTAATTATCATCAATCAAGTTAACAATGAATCAATTATTGGACATTTTGGTGCATTGATCATTTCAATGCATAAGCTTTGACTTTGTGAGGAAAGGCAAAAGTCTGAGAAGGTGGAGGAGGTGTGGTTAATAGAGGGGGAGCAGAGGGACGAGGTGATCAAGGAGGGAGGGAGGGAAAAGAGTTGGCGGGGAGAGAGGAGAGTTCTACGTCATCTGTATTTTAAAACAGATTCCTGTTGCTTCTGTCTTCAGAGCCTCATTTTTCCCCCTGTGAGCAGTGGGTGGAGTTGGTGAGTGCGCAGCAAACTTAGATTGAGGCCCACTTCCAACCAAGTGAATCCAGACCAGAGTCTAAACCAGCCAGTGCATGGCCATGATCACTCCTTCAGTCGTCCCTTGCCCTCTCTTTCCTCCCAGCACCATCCAGACCCCTCCCAAGCCATATGTGTATTTTTACAATACTGGAGAGGTTTTAGCACAGAGCATTAAAAATGTCATATCGTCACTGTTTCAAGTAGTATGGTGTTAATTTTTCCAGGGATTGTTACTCAAATCCCTGGAAAAATTATGTTTTAATGTTAAACTTCTTTAATGCTATGTTGTATTTTTATTAGTGTGCTGCAAGGACATCTGAATTTCCCCTGAATAAGGGGATTAATAAAGTAAAAATCAATCAATCAATCAATCAAATGTGCAAGAGATAGTAGAGATAAAATCGTTAGGAATTCAATTAATTCCCTGATTATGGGGAGAAGGCAGGAAATTGGGATTAGGAGGGAGAGATAGATCAGCCATGATTGAATGGCGGAGTAGACTTGATGGGCCAAATGGCCTCATTCTGTTCCTATCACTTATGACAACCAGTTTATACCCCAAAAATATCACTTTTTTAGGACACAATAATGTGACATGCTTTGACAATGAAATAAAGAAGCAATTTCTGCATTAATTTAATTATAATTCAAAACGAGTTTGTTGCTTTGTAGAGAAGCATGTTTCACAGTAATAAGCAAAACTTTTGATGAATTTGGCGTTAGGTGCTCTGAATGGCCATATTTCAAAGAGTGGAAGGGTGGTTACTCTTGGTGTCCACCCTATTTTAGAGTAGCCATCGTTACACCACAATGGTAAAATAAGACCAAAGAACTTCCCAAGGAGATTGAAAATTTTCCAGTTTGAAGAACTCAATAGATAATGAAAATATGAGAAGAAAGTAACCTTAATATCAAGATTCTGTACAAGCTGCTGCATGCCTAAAATTAGTGAATATTTTTGGTGTCTACCATCACACGCGTAACACCATCATTTTGCAGTAGCTATATTTCCATCAAATTATGTACCTGCAGTCTCTTATTATGTATGGACAATTACTTCCATAATGTTTATTCAAAACATGAGAAAGAAATTAAAAATACTGGAAGAAACAGGATCTACTTTCATTTTGGTGTCCACCCTTGAACACTGTGTAACGTGCGTAACGCACGCTTCAGTAGATAACAGGAATATTGCTCATTTGGTCACATACTCCATGTTTATAGCAAGAAAGTACATTTGTATGTTGATAAACAGCAAAAGTGAAGAAATCAGCTATCATGCTTTAGAAAAAAATAACTTTCTAAATTTCATGTAACGTTTGTTATGGTGGACAAGTGTAAAAAAACCCGCATAGGAACACATGTTAAACAAGGAATTTTGTTCATTAAATTTTCTGAAACTTCATGAACTATCTCTCCCTGTCATGTACTGCCACTGTGAGGGTTTTTGATTAATTTGAATCATGTTGAAATAATTAATTTGTGAACTTCAGTTTTATGTATGATGTCACACTGTTTGTACCCAGTATTGTAAAAACACACCTGTACAACATCAACCATTCTTGGCTACAATGGTCTTCATGAAAAGGGGGGGGGGGGGGGGGAGATGGTGTTGGCAGCCTTGGATTAATAACAGAAAGTTTTAGTGACACACGTTGGGCAGAGTGAGGCATCATGTAAAAGCCAGTGTTTCAGGTGTATATAAGCTGCAGCTCGGGATCTCCATGCCTCGAGCAGTTTGCTATTTACGTTTTATGGCTAAGATCACACAGACTCTGTAAGGCAAACCAAGAACTCGCCACATTGTGGATGGAGTAAAATAGGGCAAGACTGCTCAGGCCTTCAGCTACACAGCTGGTTAGATCACTGCCCGAATGAGAGACTGAAAGAGGGGCTGCAGTAACCATGTTGTAACAGTGCAGGAAGGAACTGCAGATGCTGGTTTAAACCGAAGATAGACACAAAATAAAGAAAGAATAAAACAAAAATAGAAATAAAAATAAATAAAGACTCTGGTCTGAAGAAGGGTCTTGACCTGAAACGTCACCCATTCCTTGTCTCCAGAGGTGCAGCCTGTCCAGCCGAGTTACTCCAGCATTTTGTGTCGATCCATGCTGCGAGAGTTACAAATAACCATTGGACTAACCATAGGTGTGGGGAGGTTGAGCAGGCTAGGACTTTCATCCTTGGAGCACAGGAGGATGAGGGGAGATCTTATAGAGGTGCGTGTTCACTGCCCAAATACAGGGAGCAGCATGAACCATTCTACATGGCTGCCTTTGATCTCTCAGAAACGATGAATCCATTGACAAGGGAACCGTGGAGCATGCCTCTCAAATTTGGATATCCGTGGAAATGGACCTCTGTCCTGTATCTACAATATGATGGCATGCAAGCCTTGGATTTAACCAACAGCACTATTTCACCCAATGTTAATGAAGACTTGTGATAAGCAAGGCCATGTCATTGCCTAACCCAATAAGCTGCTGGCCTCCGAGCTGGTGTTTGATTAAGAGAAACAATATCCTCAGGAAAACTGGGCAAGGGGAGAGTATGAGAGCGAGAGATGCAAAAGCAGCTACAGTTTGTTAAAGGTACACAGTCTGGCGGTAGAAATGGTGGGGGTAAATGGAAAGACTCAACACCATGATGTCCCCACTGTTAACACTTAGAACAGTGTTAGAAAATAGGTGCAGCAGTCGGCCATTCGCCTCTTCGAGCCAGCACCGCCATTCAATATGATCATGGCTGATCATCCAGAATCAGTACCCCGTTCCTGCTCTCTCCACATATCCCCTGATTCCTTGCCATGTAGCAAAGGGCACTTGGTGTCTTCAAGTATTGTCAGTCAAGCCTGATTTCCCAACTGCCAAACAGGCATGCAGCCAAAACACATGCTGGCTGTGTGCCCAATACATAATCTGTACACCTCAGCTCAGCAGGGGTGCAAAGAGAAACAGGATCCACACCTACTTTATACCTTTCATCCCTTGATACTTCACAGTGATTAAGTACTTTGGACCTGTATTCCCTGTTGTAACATACACATTTCAGCAAGCAGTTTATACACAAAAAGCTCCAGCAAATGACAATATGAATAGATTGTCTGTACATGGAAATGTTGTGTGATATAAACATTTGTCAGGGCACTGGAGATAAATCCCCAGTACTCTGCCCATAGGATCCTTAACACTCTGACAGAGTAAAGCCCGTCTTATTGAAAAATCAGCACAGCCAGCCAGCCAGCTAGCGCCCGACGTGATATTCAAGCTAGATTCATCTGCTCACTTCACAGCAGTGAGATTTGAACTGGAAAAGTTCAGCCTTGGAGGAAAGAGCATTGGTAGCAGGTATGTAAAGGTGAATGTCTATGTGCAATAGAGAAGTTCATGTCTGAATTTCAGGATATTCATCAAATTGATTCATCAGAATTTTATTTAAACAAAAGTTGACACAAGTTTATATTGATTGAACGTACTTAATCTGTACCAAAAAGAAACATCTCCTACATTTTTATAAATGAGATTTCTAACAGATCTTCAGAACATGCAGATGCTTTATATGAAGTATAAATGCGTTCTCGGTAAGAGGCAGCTTCACTAACATACGCGTACGGTAACAAATTCCTTGGTCACAATCATGCAACATGCTCTTTTCACTAACACATCCTTATTATTTGTAATCAGAGAGTAATTGCTCAATACACAATCCATCGCTACTAGAATGTAGATTATGCAAACTAACCATGCACCCAACATTTAATTTAGCTGCCGTTAATCTTGCCTCTTCTTTTAAGACATCAACTTCTTCTTGCACTCCACTGAACAGAGCAACATTCCTTCCACTGGCATGAATTTCTCGCCGATCAGGCATTTACCACAGCAGGAGCACAGGAAACATTCGGAGGTGGCGTGCCAATTGTAGTTCCCGTATGTAACACGCTGAGCCTCTGGATCAACGACATTATGACAGCCCTGGCACACCTAAAAATCAGACATTGATACAGGGAATTAAATTGTGGTTGCACCACTTCTGTTGGCTTCTTTCTAAAGGGCCTGTCCCACTGTACGAGGTAATTCAAGAGCTCTCCCGAGTTTAAAAAAAAATCAAACTCGTGGTAAACACGTAGAATGTACATAGCGGGTACGTCGGAGCTCGGGACGTCTCTTAGTGGCTCGTAACGCTAATGGCAGGTACTCAGGAAACGCGGTAAGCTCGTGAAGACGTGAAGATTTTTCAACATGTTGAAAAATGTCCACGAGAGCCCCGAGTACCTACGAGCGGCTATTACCAAATTCTCCGAGTTCGAATCAGGGGAAACTCGGGAGAACTCTTGAATTAGCTCGTACAGTGGGACAGGCCCTTAAAGATACAAAATATGGTAATCAGTAACGTGCAAATTTTGGGCATCCAGTTCTCATTTACAACCTCCCACCATGTTGCCAATTAGCTCACGTTCCAAATGCACACATTTTCTGACTACCTCAAATACTACAAAACTAGCTACTTTTGTTTTTGAAAAACACAATTGCAATATATTGCCAGATTCCCCAGATAGTTATGCATTTCAAGGCTGTGGCCAGAGAAAAGTGGCATTCTAAAATATAGAATCACAGATCATCAGATTGTACCTTTAATTTAGTTTAGAGATAACGTATTGGATGTATTGGTAGTGTTTTTTTTATCTTGGTTTAACTTGTTTAGGTTGCACTGATCAGGAGTAGCTCTCCTAATTTCATTGTATTTCTAAGTACAATGACAATAAAGGCTTATTGTTATTATTATTATTACATCGCGGAAACAGGCCCTGTGTGCACTGACCAGCGATCCCCGCACCCTAATACTATCTACCACCCTACACACACTAGGGACAATTTTTACAAATTTTTACAATTTCACCAAGCCAATTAACCTACAAACCTGTACGTATTTGGAAAGTGGGAGGAGACCGAAGATGTCGGAGAAAACCCACGTGCTCACGGGGAGAACGTACAAACTCCGTACAGGCAGCACCCGTAATCAGGATCAAACCCGGGTCTCTGGCGCTGTAAGGTAGCAACTCTACCGCTACGCCACCGTGCCGCCCCTGTTACAAAGTTTACCCTGTACCTGTTACAAAGTTTGGATCAGCAAGGAAAATGTTTTTTAGCACTGGTTCACTTCCCTCCCATATCAACTGTCATGCTTCGGCCTTTTTGCAGACACAACATCTAATGGAAAAATGAATCTCCGCATGCCTTCTAAATTCAACGTCCCACTTCAGATCTGACTGCTTTACTTTTCCCACTCCTGCGTTCAGAAGGAACAATGCCTCTAGCTCTTTCCCATGCAGGATCTCAAGCAAACTGATTAGTTGCCTTCTCAAAGCATGTCACATTGAATATCTCTTGCTGAGTTATGAATGATCCTTCTATAATAAATATGAATAGATGTCTGTCTGATCAAATGGAGGCAACTAATGGTTTCAAAGCTTTGCTTATTGTGGAAATCTCTACTCTAACTTATCTTTGCCCCGTCTCAGAGATTCGAAACATGGGTGGAGAAATTCATTACTGGCAAAATTAGCCAAATATACATGGGAACATAGGACAGCAGTTATACGGTATGATAGATCTTTATATATCCCAGGAGGGAAATTGATCTGCCAACAGTCATAAAACTAGATACATGAAACATGAAATTAAAGCGATGAGTGGAAAGTCCAGGATTGGGGATGTGCAAAGATTGGGGAGGGGAGGGGGAGGTTATAAGGAATAGGAGTAGAATTAGGCCATTCAACCCAACGTCAACGCCACCATTGAATCATGGCTGATCTATCTCTCTCTCGTAACCCCATCCTCTTGCCTTCTCCCCATAAACTCTGACACCTGTGATAATCACGAATCTATCTATCTCTGCCTTAAAAATATCCTCTGACTTGGCCTCCACAACCCTCTGTGGCAAGGAATTCCACAGATTCACCACTCTGATTACAGAAATTCCTCCTCATCTCCTTCCTAAAAGAACGTCCTTTAATTCTGAGGCTATGACCTCTAATCCTAAACTCTCCCGCAAGTGGAAACATCCTCTCCACATCCACTCTATCCAAGCCTTTCACTATGTTTCAATGAGGTCCCCCCTCATTCTTCTAAACTCCAGCGTGTGCAGGCCCAGTGCTGACAAACGCTCATCATAGGTTAGCCTACTCATTCCTGTAAACCTCCTCTGGACCCTCTCCAGAGTCAGCACATCCTTCATCAGATATGGTGTCCAAAATTGCTTACAATATCCCAAATGCGGCCTTACCAGCATCTTAGAGCCTCAACATTACATCCCTCTTTTTGTATACAAGCCCTCTTGAAATAAAAGAAGCTAGCATTGAGTTTGCTTTCTTTACTACTGTCAGTCTACCCCACGACAGAAGGAGAAGAGTGAGGAGTTGTACAGTTCGATGGCCACAGGGGAAAAGGATCTCCTGTGGCGTTCTGTGCTGTAGGTTACACTCACCTCTATCCATTCAATTACAATGTCAGCAGAACTGACATGTGGGGGGGCAGGTATATCAGGTAGCAGAAATTCTCACAAGTTAGAAGACAAATTGCTCTGTATTTTAGCTCTTTACCAATTTTGTGATAAAATGACAATAGACAATAGGTGCAGGAGTAGGCCATTCGGCCCTTCGAGCCAGCACCATCATTCAATGTGATCATGGCTGATCATCCCCAATCAGTTCCTGCCTTCTCCCCATATCCCCTGACTCCGCTATTTTTAAGAGCCCTATCTAGCTCTCTCTTGAAAGCATCCAGAGAACCTGCCTCCACCACCCTCCGAGGCAGAGAATTCCACAGACTCACCACTCTCTGTGAGAAAAAGTGTTTCCTCGTCTCCGTTCTAAATGGCTTACTCCTTATTCTTAATCTGTGGCCCCTGGTTCTGGACTCTCCCAACATCGGGAACATGTTTCCTGCCTCTAGCGAGTCCAAACCCTTAATAATCTTATATGTTTCAATGAGATCCCCATGACGCCATAAATGTTTTGATTATTATTTTCCATGAACTGAAAAAAATTAAATCCCACACAAAATTATCTAATGATACTTATTAAATATTGTTATTTAAAAACAATTATGCATTACATTGTACTTCTGAATTTGATGTGATTAACCAAAGAATAAGAGGGGACAGGAAGGATTTTTTTTAATGGATAAATAGGTCAGCATGTAGAATACACTGGGTGATGGGGCAGGAGAAGCGGATTCAATGCGGATTTTCAAAAAGAAATTGGACAAATAAATAATAGGAAATAAAATATTAGGAAGAACTGTTGAGTGGAACAAACTGAATAGTTTGAGAGAACTGGCTCATTTGTCGAAACATAATCAGCCGCTGTGCTGTATTAGTCTATGACAGTGCATCACTTTATTCACAATTGTATCGTTTGAGAATAGTTAATTAGGCAACGATATATATTGTGTTTTGCTGTTGCAATTTTCACCTTCAAAATTAAGACTGGATTCATAAAACAAACTGAATGTTCCCAAACAAAAAGAGATTTACTTGACACCAAAGCCAAAATTAACTGTTTCCAAATAGTCTGGCTGCAGCATTTTAGTAACAATCGCAGCTGAGATGTTAACTGAAAATCACTCAATTCTCAAGGGCAGGATCAATCTTCGATACACCTCCTCCTACTTACCCCTGGATCCGCAACAGCCTAGATTGGGTTATCAAACCCGCTGACAAGGGAGGTGCCGTGGTAGTCTGGCGCGTCGATCTCTACAAAGCTGAGGCCACGCGCCAACTCTCGGACACCTCCACCTACTTACCCCTGGACCATGACCCCACTGACGAGCACCAGGCCACCATCTCCAGCATCGTCACCGACTTCATCCACTCCCATGCCCTGCCCGACCGAGCCTCCAACCTCATCGTTCCCCAGCCCCGCACAGCCCGCTTTTACCTTCTCCCCAAAATCCACAACCTGACTGTCCCGGTAGACCCATTGTCTCTGCCTGTTCGTGCCCCACCGAACTCATCTCCATCCCTACGTTCAAGACACCTCAGACACTCTCCGTCGTCTCCACGCATTCCACTCTCTAGGCCCTCACCCCCTCATCTTCACCATGGACGTCCAGTACACTGTACACCTCCATCCCCCACCAGGATGGTCTCGAAGCCCTCCGGTTATTCCTCAACCAGAGAAGCAACCTATACCCGGCCACTGACACCCTCCTCCGCCTAGCGGAGCTGGTCCTTACCCTCAACTTCTCATTTGACTCCACCCATTTCCTCCAAATACAAGGCGTAGCTATGGGCACACGCATGGGCCCCAGCTACGCCTGCCTCTTTGTCGGGTACGTAGAACAATCCTTGTTCAATACGTACCTGGGCCCCATCCCCGACCTCTACTACATCGATGACTGTTTTGGTGCCACCTCCTGCACCCACACACAACTGACTGTCTTCATCCGCTTCACCACCAACTTCCATCCGGCACTCAAATACACCTGGACCATTTCCGACACTTCCCTACCATTCCTTGACCTCACTATCTCCATCGCAGGTGATAGACTTCTTACCGACATCCATTACAAACCTACCGACTCCCATGGCTATCTGGACTACACTTCTTCCCACCTTGCTTCCTGTAAGGACCATCCCCCACTCCCAATTCCTCCGTCTACGCCGCATCTGCTCCCAGGATGAGGCGTTCCACACCAGGGCATCTGAAATGTCCTAATTCTTCAGGGAACAGGGGTTCCCCTCCTCCACCATAGATGAGGCTCGCACCAGGGTCTCTGCCATACCCCGCAACACTGCTCTCTCTCCCCATCCCCCCACTCACAACAAGGGCAGAGTCCCCCTAGCTCTCACCTTTCACCCCACCAGCCGTCACATACAACAAGTGATCCTCCGTCAGTTTCGCCACCTCCAACGTGACCCCACCACTCGCCACATCTTCCCATCTCCCCCATGTCTGCCTTCCGCAAAGACCGCTCCCTCCGTAACTCCCTTGTCAATTCTTCCCTTCCCTCCTGTACCACCACCTCCCCGGGTACTTTCCGTTGCAACCGCAAGAGATGCAACACTTGTCCCTTCACCTCCCCCCTCGACTCCATTCAAGGACCCAAGCAGTCGTTCCAGGTGCGACAGAGGTTCACCTGCATCTCCTTCAACCTCATCTATTGCATCCACTGCTCTAGATGCCAGCTGATCTACATCGGTGAGACCAAGCGGAGGCTTGGCGATCGTTTCGCCGAACACCTCCGGTCGGTCCGCAATAACCAACCTGACCTCTCGTTGGCTCAGCACTTCAACTCCCCCTCCCATTCTGTATCTGACATTACTGTCCTGGGTCCACAGCGAGCAACACCGGAAATTGGAGGAAATTGGAGGAAATTGGAGGAGAAAGGCAGTCTACATCCTGGGGGCATGAACATTGAATTCTCCCAATTCTGCTAGCCCTTGCTGTCCCCTCTCCTTCATCAGCCCTCTGGTTGTCTCCTCCCATCCCCCAGCCCTCGGGCTCCTCCTCTGCTTTTTTCACTTTTTTCCTTTCTTCTCCCCACCCCCATCAGTCTGAAGAAGGGTTTCGGCCCGAAACGTTGCCTATTTCCTTCGCTCCATAGATGCTGCTGCACCCCCTGAGTTTCTCCAGCATTTTGTGTACCTTCAATCTTCGATATGGCCATTTAAATTCGTAACACTGTGCTCAGTTATTGTAGAGAGATACATTACCACGGCATGAAACTTCACGTAGCAAGGTTTGCAGACAGGTTTGTTGTTGACCATCACATAAATCTCTCCTGCAAGGACACAGTCACATTCAAAGCAGCAGAAGTGCTTCAAGTGCCAGTTCTGGCCTTCAGCCTGGGTATATTCATTGCTGAATATCATCTGGGGAGTGAGAAAGAGACATGGCAATGATAAGAACAGCAAATTCAGGTCTACATTAATTAATTACAATACATCATAGTAATAGAAAATAGAATTGTGATTACATTCCAGAATGAAAAATCTCACAAAAGTAATTTGATTAATTCACATCATCTAGTGCACGAGGGATAAAGAACATAATCCAAAACGTAGATAGACAGCTGGAGGAACTCAGCGGGTCAGACAGCATCTCTCGAGAAAAGGAACGGGTGATGTTTTTGGTCGAGACCCTTCTTCTCGATCCGATATGTCAGTTATTCCTTTTCTCCAGAGATGCTGTCAGACCCGCTGAGTTACTCCAGCATTTTGTGTCTATTTTTAGTTTAAACCAGCATCTGCAGTTTCTTCCTTCACATAATCCAAAGCATGGTGTATTTTGCAGCCTTTTGTGCAGGTTGTCTATTGTCACAGGAGACTCATGGCGGATGCCATGTCTCTTGACCAACACTTATGGCTGAAACATCTAGATAACAAGGACACCTATGTCTGACTCCTATTTATGATAACTCTGTCTTCAACACTACAATCCCAACAAAATGCGTTACCAAACGCCTGGACCTAGAAGTCAGCACCCCCTCTCAAACTGGATCCTTGGCTGGTCAGTTCCTGTGAATTGGAGGGTAGCTAATGTTATCCCACTTTTTAAGAAAGGAGGGAGAGAGAGAAAACAGGGAATAATAGACCAGTTAGCCTGACATCAGTGGTGGGGAAGGTGCTGGAGTCAATTATAAAAGATGAAAACGCCGCACATTTGGATAGCAGTAACAGGATTGGTCCGAGTCAGCATGGATTTACGAAGGGGAAATCATGCTTGACTAATCTTCTGGAATTTTTTGAGGATGTAACTAGGAAAATGGACAAGGGAGAGCCTTGTGCCTAGTGTGTACCTGGACTTTCTGAATGCCTTTGATTAGGTCCTACATAGGAGATCAGTGGGCAAAATTAGAGCACATGGTATTGGGGGTAGGGTACTGAAATGAATAGAAAACTGGTTGGCAGACAGGAATCAAAGTAGGAATTAACGGGTCACTTTCAAAATGGCAAGCAGTGACTAGTGGGGTACCACATAGCTCGGTGCTGGGACCGCAGCTATTTACAATATATATTAATGATTTAGATGAAGGGATTACAAGTAACATTAGTAAATTTGAGATGACACAAAGCTGGGTGGCAGTGTGAACTGTGAGGAGGATGCTATGAGAATGCAGGGTGACTTGGACAGGTTGGGTGAGCGGGCAGATGCAGTTTAATGTGGATAAATGTGAAGTTATCCACTTTGGTTGCAAGGACAGGAAGGCAGATTATTATCTGAATGGTGTCAAGTTCGGAAAAGGGGAAGTACAACGTGATCTGGGGGTCCTTGTTCATCAGTTGCTAAAAGTAAGCATGCAGGAAGTGGGCAGTGAAGAAAGCAAATGGCATGTTGGCCTTCATAACAAGAGGAGTTGAGTTTAGGGGCAAAGAGGTCCTTCTGCAGTTGTACAGGGCCCTAGTGAGACCACACCTGGAGTATTGTGTGCAGTTTTGGTCACCAATTTGAGGAAGAACATTCTTGCTATTGAGCGAGTGCAGTTCCGAGATGGCGGGACTGTCATATGTTGAAAGAATGGAGCGACTGGGTTTGTATACACTGGAATTTAGAAGGATGAGAGGATATCGTATTGAAACATATAAGATTATTAAGAAGGGTTTCGGCCCGAAACGTTACCTATTTCCTTCGCTCCATAGATGCTGCTGCACCCGCTGAGTTTCTCCAGCATTTTTGTGTACCTAAGATTATTAAGGGATTGGACAAGCTAGAGGCAGGAAACATGTTCCTGATGTTGCGAGAGTCCAGAACCAGGGGCCACAGAATAAGGGGTTGGCCATTTAGAACGGAGATGAGGGAAAACTTTTTCACCCAGAGAGTTGTGAATCTGTGGAATTCTCTGTCTCAGAAGGCAGTGGAGGCCAATTCTCTGGATGCTTTCACAAGAGAGTTAGATAGAGCACTTAAAGATAGCGGAGTCAAGGGGTATGGGGAGGAAGGCAGGAATGGGGTACTGATTGTGGATGATCAGCCATGATCACAGTGAATGGCAGTTCTGGCTCGAAGTGCCGAATGGCCTACTCCTGCACCAGAGGATAGATGACAAAATACCTTAAATAATAATTCTCATTCCCAGTGCCCTGCAATGATGCATTTTCAATCCTTTACTATATTCCCTACACATTCACAATGTGCAGTCAGATCCTGCTCCACCTTCATTTACATGTCTACAGATGACACCACTGTAGTGGGCCAGAGCTGAAACCATGACAAGATGAGGTACAGGCAGGAGACATGGAGCTTAGTAACATGGTAGATAGACACAAAATGCTGGAGTAACACAGCTGGACAGGCAGCATCTTTGGATAGAAGGATTGGGTGACGGTTTCGGGTCGAGACCCTTCTTCAGACTGAGAGTCAGGGGAGAGGGAGACAGAGATATGGAATGGGCAAGGTGAAAATGAGAGATCAAAGTGGACGAAGCTGAGGAAAGTGTAGAATAGATCATTGTTAGCTAGGGGAAGGTGACGAGACATATAAAGATAAAATGTAATCAGGTTTACAGTCAGAGTGGTTGGGAACTGGGATGGGGAGGGATGGAGAGAGGAAAAGCAAGGGTTACTTGAAGTTAGAGAAGTCAATATTCATACCGCTGGGTTGTAAGCTGCCCAACTCTGCCTTATACGGCCGTGGTGATGCCAGTTTGGTCATAAGTAGTCACCCAAAGAGTCGTACCTTTTACTGGTCGCCGCTGGATTTTCAACATGTTGAAAATTTTCGGCAAACTGCTGCGACTATGACGGGGTGCCGGCAAGTCGCCGGAAAAAATTGCATAAGTGGGACAGGCCCTTAATGCAATAACACTATATTCTGCACTCATATCCTTTTCTTTGCACTATCCAATGTACTGTAGTACGACTTGATTGTACTTATGGATTGTATGATTTGACTGGATAAATCATAAACTAATATTTTCACTGTATCTTAATACGCATAACAATAATAACCCTATACCAACCAAACAGATGTCTTAAAAACAAAATAACTCTGAATATTTTGGAAAAGGGGAGAGGATCGAAGAAACAAAACTGCTCTTTACAAAGGGCAACCCCAATAAACTATGGCAATCACACTAAGAAGGGTGTAGACTCGATCACAGGATGTTAGTGCCTCTTATTGTGTCCACACTGGACATTGCATACCGATTCACAAATAACCAACAGGGTACATTTGGTATCAAGAGGCTGGTTCTGAAATGTTCATTACTAAACTGCATTTCAACTTCTTTGTTGACTGTACTAATAAGATTAGAAGCAAGTGGAATTCTCTGCCTCAGAGGGCGGTGGAGGCAGGTTCTCTGGATGCTTTCAAGAGAGAGCTAGATAGGGCTCTTAAAAATAGCGGAGTCAGGGGATATGGAGAGAGGCAGGAACGGGTACTGATTGGGGATGATCAGCCATAATCACATTGAATGTCGGTGCTGGCTCGAAGGGCCGAATGGCCTTCTCCTGCACATATCGTCTATTGTCAAGTTCTGGAAAAGGAGTATGGCAGGGTTAGGAGTATTAAAAGCACAACCAAATTAAAGATGACAATTATTTTGTTTAAGGAACCTGCACTTTGGCCCAAGCATAGTTCTGTATAGAAGACAAGATAAGAAACAAACATTGGTCTTCCAGTTGAAATTTGATCAATTGTAATCATTTACAAGAAATTTAGGAGATAAAGTGAAGGGGGTGCCTGATAAACAGAGACCTTATCTTCACTTTCAAACATATATTGCATGAAAGATTCTTTGTGGAATTCCAGACATCTCTCAGCTTTTAATTTCTAGCCAGTGATGTGGCAAGGTTGAGTGGATTGCGCATGGTAAAGTGCAAGTCTGTAAGCTGAGAACATGCTTCAATGACTTGGACAGGACATCAGACTAATGGGCATACCAACAAAAAATGCACCACAGTGTCATCTACAGGGCAAAGCTAGAACTAAAAGCCAGAAGAAAAATGGAATAAGAATCCAGGGTACACAAGAGACAGGATGCGAGGGTTTTACCTGTAAACTTGTGGTGCAGAAAATAACGAACTATGAACCTGCATCTTTTATTGTTTCGCAGACTACAAGGAGAATAGGAAAGCAAACATGCCATTCGGTAGGGATAAAATATCTTTAGAGAGGGAGTTTGGAAAAATAGTTAGGTGTAGAAAGGAACTGCAGATGCTGGTTTAAACCAAAGATAGACACAAAAAGCTGGAGTAATGTAGCGGAACAGCCAGCATCTCCTTCTCTCCAGAGACGCTGCTCGTCCTGCTGAGTTACTCCAGCTTTTGGTGGCAGTCTTTGGAAAAATAGTTACATGTAAATATGGATAAACAAGGAACTGCAGATGCTGGTTTATAAAAACAGAAACTGCTGGAGTAACTCAGCCGGTCGGGTAGCCGGTCTCTGGAGAACATGGATAGGTTTTGGGTTGAAAAAAGCTGGAAAGAACAAAGCCTGGCAAGTTACTGGTGGATAGAAGTTACACGTTTTTAATAGACAGGTGGCTGGACAAAGGCCAGAGACGAAATGCAAAAAGTATGAGATAAGGATAGAAGAAGTGCGAGTTGTGAAGCCAGAGGAAGGAACATAGGTCATAGGATCATAAGAGATACCTGCAGGGGGAAAACCACATTTACTAAAGAACGAGGACATCTTGGATGTCCTAGAATGGAAAGCCTCATCTTAGGAGCAGATGCGGCAGAGACAGAGAAATGGAGAGTAGACACTAAATGGTGGAGTAACTCAACGGGACAGGCAGCATCTCTAGAGAGAAGGAATGGCTGACGTTTTGGGTCGAGACCCTTCTTCAGACTGTCTATCTTCGATTTAAACCAGAATCTGCAGTTACTTCCTACACAAAGAAATTGAGAGTAGTGGATAACATCTTTGCAAGATGCAGACTGGGCAGAGGTGGAGACCACATAACTGTGGGAGTTAGTGGGTTTGTAGTAAAGGGCAGTCGAAAGTCTGTCCCCTGATGGAGACAGTGAGATCAAGAAAGGGGAGAGAGGTGTCGGAGATGGTCCAAGTGAATTTGAAGGCAGGGTGGAAGTTGGTGGTAAAGTTAATGAAATCCATGAGTTTTGCATGGGTGCAGGAGGCAGCCCTGATGCAGTCAACATTGTAGTGGGGAAAGAGTTAGGTGATGGTGTCAGTGTAAGTTTAGAACAAGGTCTGTTCAACAACGAACAAAAAGGCAGGCATACTTGGGGCCCATGCGAGTGCCCACGGCTACACTTCTCACTTTAAGAAAGTGAGACGAGTCAAAAGAGAAGTTGTTGAGGGCGAGTCATGTTTGGCCAGGTGGAGGAGAGTGTTAGTAGAGAAAATTTGATTTGGTTTCAGTTCAAGGAAAAACTAGATGACCTTAAGACCATTCTGCCGGGGGATGGAGATGCAAAACGTCCAAGGTAAAGATGGGGCATTGAGGGCCTAGAAATGGAACGTTATTGAACAGTTGAAGGACATGCGAGATGTTTCAGATGTAGGTTGGAAGGCAATGGACAAGGGGGACATAGGATGGGATCAAAGTAATTGGAGATGAGCTTTGAGAGGCAGGAGCAGGCAGCAATGATTGAAGATTTTGATTGAAGGTTTTGGGAAAGTGATTGAAGCAAGCAGTGTGAGACTGGGGAACAATGAATTTGGAGATAGACACAAGATGCTGGAGTAACTGAGCGGCCCAGGAAGAATCTCTGGAGAGAAGGAATGGGTGACGTTTCGGGTCGAGACCCTTCTTCAGACTGATGTCAGGGGAGGGGGCGGGACAGAGATGGTATGTAGTCGGAGACAGTAAGACTAGTGGGAGAACTGGGAAGGGGGAGGGGATGGAGAGGGAAAGCAAGGGCTATCTGAAGTTAGAGAAGTCAATGTTCATACCGCTGGGGTGTAAACTACCCAAGCGAAATACGAGGTGCTGTTCATCCAATTTGCACTGGGCCTCACCCTGACAATGGAGGAGGCCCAGGACAGAAAGGTCAGATTGGGAATGGGAGGGGGAGTTGAAGTGCTGGGCCACCAGGATATCAGGTAGGTCAAGACGGACTGAGCGGAGGTGTTCAGCGAAACGATCGCCGAGCCTGCGCTTGGTTTCGCCGATGTGGAGAAGTTGCTACCTGGAACAGCGGATACAGTAGATGAGGTTGGAGGAGGTGCAGGTGAACCTCTGCCTCACCTGGAACGACTGTTGGGGTCCTTGGATGGAGTCGAGGGGGAGGTAAAGGGACAGGTGTTGCATCTCCTGCGGTTGCAGGGGAAAGTATCCGGGGAGGGGGTGGTTTGGGTTGGAAGGGACGAGTTTACCAGGGAATTACGGAGGGAACGGTCTCTGCGCAAAGCAGAAAGGGGTGGAGATGGGAAGATGAGGCCAGTAGTGGGATCCCGTTGGAGGTGGCAAAAGTGTTGGAGGATTATATGCTGTATGCGACGGCTGATGGGGTGGAAGGCGAGGACAAGAGGGACTCTGTCCTTGTTATGAATGGGGGGAGGGGGAGCAAGAGCGGAGCTGCGGGATATCGAGGAGACACTAGTGAGAGCCATCTATAATGAAAGAGGAGAACCCCCGTTTCCTAAAGAATGAGGACATCTCTGATGCCCTGGTATAGAACACCTCATCCTGGGTGCAGATGTGGCGTAGACTGAGGAATTGGGAGTAGGGGATAGTCTTTACAGGAAGCAGGGTGGGAAGAAGTGTAGTCAAGATAGCTGTGGGAGTCAGTAGGTTTGTAGTAGATGTCGGTCAATAGTCTGTTTCCAGTGATGGATACTGTGAGATCTAGAAACGGTAGGGAGATGTCGGAGATGATCCAAGTGAATTTGAGTGCAGGATGGAAATTAGTGGCGAAGTTGATGAAGTCAGTGAGTTCTGCATGGGTGCAGGAGGTAGCACCAATGCAGTCGTCAATGTAGCGGAGGTAGAGTTCAGGGATAGGGCCATTGTACGCCTGGAACAGGGATTGTTCGACGTACCCTACAAAGAGGCAGGCATAGCTGGGGCGCATGCAAGTGCCCAGAGCTACGCCTTGGATTTGGAGGAAGTGGGAGGAGTCAAAGAAGTTTTTGAGGGCAAGGACCAGCTCAGCTAGGTGGAGGAGAGTATTGGTAGAGGGAAATTGGCTGGTTCTGCGGTCGAAGAGGAAACAGAGGGCTTTAAGACCCTTCTGGTGGGGGATGGAGCTGTAGAGTGACTGGACATCCATAGTGAAGATGAGACAATGGGGGCTTGGAAAACAGAAGTCATCGAAGAGACGAAGATCATGTGAGGTGTCTTGGACATAGGTAGGGAGGGATTGGAACGGGGGGGGGGGGGATAGGATGGAGTTGAGGTATGTGGAAATTAATTTGGTGGGACATAAACAAGCAGAAACAATGGGTCTGCCAGGACAGTTCTGTTTGTGGATTTTGGTTTGGAGGCTGTGGACGGAAGATCATCTGAAATGACGCGATTGGTAACAGTCTGGGTGAGGATGGCCTGGTGTTCATCTGTGGGGCATGGTCAAGGGGTAGATCTGAGAGGTTTCAGGAGCTGGTGCCTGGCCTCAGCATGGTAGATGCCAGCTTGCTAGACTACAATGGCAGCTCCCTAGACTGCGCTGTTGGGATTGTTGTTGAGTGAGTGGAGGACTGTGGATTCAGAGAGGGCATCATAGGTGTGCGTAAGAGGAGTACTGAAGTTAAGACACTCATGCCAGTAGTTGGGAAAAGAAAGATCCAGAGAACTTAGGAGGCCGACAGGGAGAGTCCATGAGGAGGAGGAATGTTGGAGACGGGAGAAGGAGTCAATAGACAATAGACAATAGGTGCAGGAGTAGGCCATTCGGCCCTTCGAGCCAGCACCGCTATTCAATGTGATCATGGCTGATCATCCCCAATCAGTACCCCGTTCCTGCCTTCTCCCCATATCCCCTGACTCCGCCATCTTTAAGAGCCCTATCTAGCTCTCTCTTGAAAGTATCCAGAGAACCTGCCTCCACCGCCCTCTGAGGCAGAGAATTCCACAGACTCGCCACTCTCTGTGAGAAAAAGTGTTTCCTCGTCTCCGTTCTAAATGGCTTACCCCTTATTCTTAAACTGTGGCCCCTGGTTCTGGGCTCCCCCAACATCGGGAACATGTTTCCTCCCTCTAGCGTGTCCAAACCCTTATCAATCTTATATGTTTCAATAAGATTCCCTCTCATCCTTCTAAACTCCAGAGTGTACAAGCCCAGCCGCTCCATTCTCTCAGCATATGACAGTCCCGCCATCCAGGGAATTAACCTTGTGAACCTACGCTGCGCTCCCTCAGCATTGAGACGCTGCACTGCTCGTCTCACTGGGAGACAAGCAGACAAAGACCCAAAGGCAGGAGTGACAGAAGAAGAGCTCAACATCACGGCTGGCTTGGAACTCATTAGAGTGTGGGCATGTGGTAGGCAGGTAAGATCCAGAGATGCTGCCTTACCTGCTAAGTTGCTCCAGCACTTTGTTCTTTTTTTTTTACACACATGTAATATGTTTTTCATATTGCTCTGCTGATCTGAGTAAATAAATCTGTCTACATAATAGAACGGTGGGTTACCTTTTTGCCCATCTGTTTAAATTAGTCTTTTCCATTGTTAGTAAAACACAAAACATTGAAATCCATTGTTTTTCATTCCCTAAATGCTTTTATTGTTAAGGAGTTCCGCTCAAAAGTCCATTGAAGAAAGACTTTGTTTCCCACCAAACACGAGCGTTACATATGTCTACATTTCCTATTGTGTTCATGAACAATAATTATTTTGAGCTTCCAGTTTAAAAAAAAAATTGGGTAGCCATTAAAAATGAAAATAGATTTTAATAAAAGTTTGCTTCCTTGGTTCATGGTTAACTTCACTCTAAGAACGAATAGTGTATAAAATACATAATTGCGGGAAGTTGGATTAGTTAGAATATATTGCAATTGTGCGTCGGATATAGTTATTATTTCAAGATTGCCTCAGCAATAAAGTTAACATGTGTATACTTAACTTGCTCCTGCTGTTTTAGAATTTTTTTTTTTTAAAGGACAATTGATCTAAGCAGTTTCTAACAATGGCTTCCCTGTGGATTTTCACCATGAGTAATTTTCCACTGAGAAGAGTTTAGGAAGGTCAGGTCTTGCAGTCAGCAGGTTCTTGCACGCTATGTGAATAGCCAGATTTTCAAGGGATTAAGCCAGAACCTGCTATCTAACAGCTTTCCCCAGAGGCCTTACAGTAAGTGTACTGCATATCACAAGTACCTGTGTAAGATACGTGATGAAGCAGGCCCTTGAAAACCCTTTGTTGCCAAGTTAAACAATCGCTTTCCAAATAGAAAAATATGCTGCCATTCTAATGTGAAATCCTTTCCTGTTAAAGAGCACGGAAAGGCAGCAAAACATTTTCCCCAAGAAAGTAGAAGTATGCAGTCTGCATCCTTTTCACTTTATGGAAAATAGGAACACTGTTAGAATTTCAGCTTCTTGACTGTTGCCACTTCTGAATGAGCTGGTTCTTTTATATTTAGCTCCTGCAGGGCACTTTTCCTCACATGATTGTGCATGGCCTTCCTGTTTGCAAAATCTCACTTCAAATGCATTATTCCTTTGCAAGGACACTTGAAGAAGTTACTTAACATGAACTATTTGTTTGCTGAAGTTCATTCAACATACACAGTGGGTCTGCAGCCTCACACCTGGCCAGTGGAGGTGACTGCTCCATCTCTTCTTGCTGGAAGGCATTTTTAAAACATTTTCTTCACATTCCAGTTTTATGCTTCAAAGGATTTTAGTAGTATTTTGGCAGCTGTGTACAATTTTACTGTGGAATACCACTCGTGAAGGCCATCACAGTTGTTCAATTACAGGCGAACTGTAGGTCAGTTGCAGTAAAAGCCACCAGCAAAGTACCTTCTGTCCATTGATTTTGTAATAGAAAGGAAAGGACAAGTTTCAAGCTCCAGAGAAATGTTGCACCCTCAATTAATCTCAAGTTGAATGTAAGAGCAAGATTTTAGGTAAAAAAGGGGGCAGTTATTTCACATTTTGTATCAATGGTTTCAATGGTTTTCAATGGTATCACCGACTGCTGGGAGTTGGAGAAAATTAAAAAGTGGAATTCAGAAATCACATCGTTTTATATGGAAGAATAGCTGCAGGATGTCTTGTTATTTCTCCTAAAAAAGCCTAAATGTATATCTGGATTTCCATGACAGAGAACATTACAAGGATATGTTGAAATTGCACGTTTTCTTCTACCTTGTAGGAGGGAATATTGTGCTGTTTTTGTGCTATACCCGTATCAAGCATCTAGGCACAAACACAAAATAAAACAGCTCGTAGATCAGTGGTGAGCCTATCGTACAAGTTGGTTTATTGAAGCACACTGAGGAAACACACTGAGAAAACCCAAAGTGTTTCCAAGATTCAAAGTAGTTGCAGCATTTTACATTTTCATGACCCAATGGTTACTTGTAGTGTTGAAATAAATTATCACTGTCTGTAACCTTTCATCTTTGTCTTACCCCAGAGTTGACTTTAGCCTTACATTTCCAGTTTTGAAACCTCTCCCATATATCTAACAAATAGATACCATAGATGTCAATATCCCTGTAGGGAGAATTGATGGGGTCTACTTATTAAAAAAGAGCATTCATTAACTTCTGGGAGACTTGCCTGCTAAACACAGTGACAAAGAGCAGTTGTAATCTCAAGGTTACGACAGATAAGAACCTAGAAAGAACCGCGAACAACTATCCCCCCTCAATAGACGAGTAAACCTGCTTTTCATCAGAGTGTATTAATTTTAGCTGTTTTAATTAAGCTGTGCTGTGAAAGCTAAATACATTGATACATCTATTTATTACCATTCTAACATCCAATGTTGGCCATTTTCCCCATCATGCTGCCCCAGTAAGTGAGCTCAAAATTCCCAACTACATACCTCATCACAGCCAGCACACCGTGGTTTTTCGGTGTCACAATAGTGACGACCACAGTACAGTTTGCCCTTCTTCCAAAAGTAGATCATATCGACGAGCAGCTCGCTACAGATGCAGCAGACAAAGCAAGCAGGGTGCCACAGCTTGTCGTAGCCAGCACGCTCTGCATACACTGCGGGGTCTCCCTTCTTCATGTTCAACTTGCATCGGAAGCACGCCTAGAACAAGAACAACATTCAATCATCAGAGACCAGAAAATAGACAAAAATCTGTTACTGAGTCGAGAAATAAAAATAAGGCTCTCAGATTAAGGTACCAAGACCAAGTGCGAAGGGGTTACTTAATTTATTAAATTCCAGATAGAGAGAGTTACTAGACTGAATACAGAAGTAATAAAAACAGAATGTGTAGGAAGGAACTGCATGTGCTGGTTTAAACTGAAGAGAGACACAGAATGCTGGAGTAACTCAGCAGGTCAGACAGCATCGCTTGAGAGAAGGAATAGATGACATTTCGGGTCGAAACCCTTCTTCAGATTTGGAGTCTGAAGAAGTCACCCATTCCTTCTCTCCAGAGATGCTGCCTGTCCCGCTGAGTTACTCCAGCATTTCGTGTCTAATAAAAAAAAATAAAGTGCCTAAAGACACACAGCGGGTTAGGCAGCAGCTGTGGAAAGAGAAACAAAGTTATGCTTCAGGTCAAAATGCTTCATTGACGTGCTATTGAATCACAAGAGAGACCAAGGGGAAACTATAGCGGTGACAAATTTTGTCTTCACTAGACATATACACAGGTTCAAACAAAAATAACTGGAGAGACCAAAAATTATGGATTTAACCTGAAATGGTAACTCCGTTTCTCTTTACACAGTTGGTCTGTGACCCGCTGAAAATTTCCAGCATTTTCTGTTTTAATTTGGATTTTAAACATCTGCAGTTCCTTCTTAACATTTTCCAGCATCTGCAGTTCCTTCTTAAACACTTTGTCTACTCCACTGCGAAATCTCCTCAAGGTATGCCTACTTTGAAGAAGTTCTCCTCCTCCCTCCGAAGGGTCTGAAGAAGGGTTTCGGCCTGAAACGTTGCCTATTTCCTTCGCTCCATAGATGCTGCTGCACCCGCTGAGTTTCTCCAGCACTTTTGTCTACCTACAGGCTACTTGATTTTCCGTTGGGTGTCCTTTTAAAATATTACTGTGTAGTTTCATGCCCCCATACAAGCCGAGATGGCAGCACTTATGTCATTGAATCACTGTGGGAGACCAAAGTATTTTTTTTCTATTATAACAACTGACATTAAATCAATAAAAGTCACAAAATGCTGAAGTAACCTAGCAGGCCAGCAAGCAGGTTAACGTGGAGAACGTGGATAGGTGAGACAGGTGAGATGGATAAGTCCGAAGAAGTCTCTCGACCCAAAACGTCACCCATTCCTTCTCTACAGAGATGCTGCCTGTCACCGCTGAGTTATTCCAGCATTTTGTGTCTGCCTTCGATTTAAACCAGCATCTGCAGTTCTTTCCTACACATGGATAAGTGAGATTTTGGTCGGCCTTATCTGTGTGAAATATGTGGCCGCACCTCTATTGTCAATAAACTGCGAAGGAGTTCTCCCAGTATTCTGGGCAACACTTATCCATTACCAAACATGAATAACTTTTCATTTCATGGAACATTATTGCTCATAAATAAGTTGCCACTGTTACTAATATGTTGACCCTGAATACTTGGCAAAATATACATGGTATTTAAATGCTTTGGGTCAATTAGGGACATCAATAAGGCACCAAATCAAAGACATTCAATCTTTCTTTAGTTTGGGAATCGGAAAAGACAAGTCATCCTTGGACCAGAATCCGCATGGAAGGGCCGGCTAACCCGCTGCGGATCGAGGACCCACGGAAACCCACCTGGAGGGCCGGTGAGCAGACCGGCGGCGGGAGGGAGTGCACGGCCTAGACGGTGGAGTGGGCCGCTGGAGGCCCTGCAGTAGCTGGACCGGGCGCTGCTCCAAGAGGACAAGCACGTGGACCAGACGCAGCCTACAGCAGTGGAGCAGCGGCGGAGGACACCACGACTACGCTTGGCCAGGCCGACCCTGCAACGCCGCCAGTAACGCAGACCTTCATGTTCAGGTCAAGATCCCTGCACTTACAACAACTGGGAGTCGAAAATGGCTCCAAACTGGCGACTCTGTATGCTGTCTCACTGTACTACTGCTATGCACTTGTACCTCATCTCAGATGCTTATCTAAGATGTATCTCAGTGCTTATATATAGTGATACTTGTACTGAACTGTATACGAAAATGAATTTCACTGTACCTCGGTACATGTGACAAATAATGTGCCATACCAAACTGTTCACCAGTTATGCAATAAATCAGAGGCTACAATATGGGATTACACAGTTGCATCCTTTAACTGATAAAACATTGCCCTATTGATGCCCAGTTGTCTGAAATCATTTATTGATCTAGTTGAGAATCAACAGCTAAAACCATAATAATTCTAATATTATTACAGATATTGGAAGTTAATCTGTATTTGACTACCAGTGATGTGACCAGTGATCATGGAGTGATGTGTTCAATCTTAACAATCTACAGAACATCATGTTAAATGTCTTTAAATATCAAGAGTTAAACACAAATGCCAAATGAAATGGTTTAGTAAAAGCATTGCTTACTGTTCCACTTCAGCAAAGAAACTATAATATGTTCTGACATATTTATAGGCAAACAACGATGACATTGAAAATGTGGAGATGAATTGCTAAGAATACAATTATTAACACTAATATATCTCTGGACAGGGCAAACCAGGGATTTTCTTACAGAAAGAAAGAAAGAAATAAGTTGTAAGATTAATGCAAAAGTCTTCAAATAAAAATTCAGCTGCAACTTTACCAGAAAACTATGAGTCACAAACTGTTTCAGCCCCATTAAAAACTGCTTAGCATTCGAGGTCCGTGACTCACCCAGGATGACTGCAAAAACTGCTGACCTCAATGCAAGCACTTTGCCAAGTGTCTCACTTATGTTTGAAGAATGGCTTATTTTGATTAAATGAAAACGGGGGTGGCAGAGTGGCACAGTGGTAGAGCTGCTGTCTTACAGCGCCAGTCCCAGGTTTGGTTCTGACTACAGGTGCTGTTTGTGTGTAGTTTGTACATTCTCCCTGTGAGTTTCCTCCCACACTCCAAAGAAGTGCAGGTTTGTAGGTTAATTGGCCCTAGTGTGTTGGATAGCACTAGTGTATGGGGTGATTGCAGGTCGGCACAGATTAGGTGGGCCGAAGGGCCTGTTTCCATTCTGTAGCTCTAAAGTCTAAACTAAACTCTAAACATGTGGACTGTGGAAAAATAACATTTCTACAACTTCATAAATTTCATAAACAAATTCAACAAAAATTAATAATGGCGCTCTGGTGTCTGGCATAGAAATGTACACTATGTCCGCACCTTAATGCTATGTAGGGATCTCAATCAATGTGTGAACAAAGCACTTTGCTAATTCTGGAAGAGCTCTCTAACATGCTATTGTGGAATTTGTTCTCCCCTGTTGAAAGGCTGACTGCAATGAAAATAATGGAAACAATGCCATACATGCTAATCCCCAGTTACACAAAACCTTTTGACATGATCACATTGTGGAGTTCTAAAATCAATATTAAAAATCCGGAAGGTTTGAGAGCAGAAGATCATTTATTTCAATTGTTAGCGTGCAACATCTTGCTAGATGTGCACCAAATGCTGTTGAGATGCCTAATGAAGCTGCCAAATGTTGCATTGGAGTGAAAATGAATTCACGGAATTTATAGCTAAAAAACAAAACAATGGGTGTGGATAGAAACTGATTTGGACCTTTGGACTTTCAGATTTTCCTCACTAAATACCTGACCAAAGTTGAAATTAATACCTGACCAACTTACGAAAGTTGAAATTAAATTGAGTGTATAGTCAGAGAGAAGGTGGAGGTTCCCCCTCTGCTGGCCACTGGTTGTAAATACAAAAACTGGTGATAGGAAATGAGGCATGTTACATCAGCTCAGAATAGTAAGAGCACAGGATCAGTGCAAAGCGAGCCCGCAAAGATTAAAGCTGAATCCAGTTAGTTGGATCAGCAGCAGGATGCCACACAAAGATACTGGAGGACCACATTCACTCGGTTAAAACTAATTTCTACAAATCTGGTTTTGTACATTAATTGTTTAACAGTAGGTTAGTCCAGTAATAAAAACATTAGATAGACACAAAATGCTAAAGTAACTCAGCGGGACAGGCAGCATCTCTGAAGAGAAGGAATGGGTGACGTTTTGGGTCGAGACCCTTCTTCCGACCAGATTTCATACTTGATAGGAGTGTAATTAGGCCATTCAGCCCATCCATCCTACTCCGCCATTCAATCACGGCTGATCTATCTCTCCCTCCTAATCCCATTCTCCTGCCTTCTCCCCATAACCTCCGACACCTGTACTAATCAAGAATCTATCTCTGCCTTAAATATATCTACTGACTTTGCCTCCAGTCTTCTGTGGCACAGAATCCCACAGTTTCACCACCCTCTGACTAAAGAAATTTCTCCTCATCTCTGTCCTACAAGAATGTCCTTTAATTCTGACGCTGACCTCCAGTCCTAGACTCTCCCACTGGTGGAAACATCCTCCCCACATCTACTCTATCCAAGCCTTTCACTATTCTGTATGTTTCAATTAGGTCCCCCCTCACTCTTCCAAACTCCAGCAAGCACAGGCCCAGTGCTGACAAACGCTCATCGTATGTTAACCTACTCATTCATTCCTGGGACCATTCTTGTAAACCTCCTCTGGACCCTCTCCAGAGCCAGCACATCCTTCCTCAGATATGTTGCCAAAAATTGCTCACAATATTCCAAATGCAGCCTGACCAGAGCCTTATAGAGCCTCAGCATTACATCCCTAAGCCCTCTCGAAATAAATGCTAGCATTGCATTTGCTTTCTTTACTACTGATTCGACTTGCAGATGAACTTTTTGTGAATTCTGCACCAGATCTCTTAAGTCCATTTGCCCTCCGATTTCTGAATTCTTTCCCCATTTAGAAATTAATCTACACCTTTATTCCTACTACCAAAATGCACGACTCTACACTTTGCTGTCCAAATCTCTTTTAAATGCTACTATAGTATCTGCCACAACTACCTCTTCTGATAGCTCGTTCCATGCACCCAGGACCTCGAGTGAAAAAGTTGCTCCTCAGGTTCTTGTTAAATCTTTCCTCTCCCACCTTAAACATATGTCCTCTTGTTCTTGATTCCCATACTCTGGTTAAAAGACTATTTCCCTCGTGACCTTTTAGACCGCTATTAGATTACGTCTCCTGCACTCCTAGGAGTAATGTCCTAGCCTGCCCAACCTCTCCCTTTGGCTCTGGCCCTCAAGTCCTTACAATCTTCTCGTAAATCTTTTCTAGACATTTTCCACCTCAATGTCACCCATCCTATAGCAGGTGACCAAAACTCAGTACTCCAAGTGTGGCCTCACCAATGTGTTGTGCTACTGTAATATAACATCCTAACTTCCATACACAATACCCTGACTGATGAAGGCCAATGTACAAATGGCCTTCTTGAACACCTTATCTACCTGTGATGCCACTTTTAGGGAACTATGTAGCTGCCTAGTCTACAACACTAGGGTGGCACAGTGGTAGAGCTGCTGCCTTACAGCGCCAGAATCCTAGGTTTGATCCCGACTATGGGTACTGTCTGTACGGAGTACATACGTTCTCCCTGTGACCGCAGGGGTTTTCTCCTGATGCTCCGGTTTTCTCCCACACTCCAAAGATGTACAAGTGTGTAGGTTAAGTCACTTCAGTAAAATTGTAAATTGACCCTAGGGTGTAAGATGGTGCTAGTGTATATGGGGTGATCGCTGGTCAGCGCATACTCGGTGGGCCCAAGGTCTTGTTTCTGCGCTGTGTCTATGAAGTCTAAAGTGTAAAGTCTAAACACACTCCAAGGTCCTGCCATTCACTGTGAAATTCCTGCCCTGTTTTTACTTCCCAAACTGCAGCACATCACATATTTGCATTCAACTTCATTTGCCATTCCTCAGCCCACTTGCCCAGCTGATCAAGAGCCTGTGGTAATTTTTGATAACCATCTTCATGGTCTATGATACTCACTTTAGTGTCATCTGCAAACTTACTAATCATGCCTTGTACATTCTGGTCCCAATAATTGACATGAACCACAAGATGGTAATGGGCGCACCAACGTTCCTTAAGGCACACCACTCGTCACAGGCCTCCAGTCCGAAAAACACCTTTCACCACCATCCTCTCCTTCCTTCCGTGAAGCCAATTCCGTACCCGGTTTGCTAGCTCTCTCTGGAGCCCACCCAAAAATAAAATTCCAATCAAGCAACGTATCAGTGCAAGGCAAGGGAAATACAAGAGTGGGGGAAGGGCAGGAGAGAGCGAACTTTTAATTGTATCTAAGGATTACCTGTACCGAGTTGTTAGAATCTCTTTGAGCTGATAGTAACACCATGGCAGGACTTGGGAAATCCACGAGGGTTTGTAATGCATTCAAGACTTTTATGAAAATACAATATTTATCCATTAACACTCTCAGTCTACGTTAGAGACAGATAGAGGAATATACTCAGTCTGCCTGTCCCGCTGAGTAACTCAGCATCTCTGGAGAGAAGGAATGGATGACGTTTTGGGTCAAGACACTTCTTCAGACTAACCCGACCCGAAACAGCACCCATTCCTTTTCTCCAGAGATGCTGTCTGACCTGCTGAGTTATTCCAGCTGTTTGTGTCTATCATTGGTTGAAACTAGCACCTGTAGTTCCTCTTTATACAATATCCAGGCTCTGGGGTGCTCTGCCTCTCGGCTATTGATAGCAGAGTACAGTGGAGAGTTGAGAGTATAGTAGAGGGTTAACTGACACTATTGCACAAACAACATGATAGAAATCTCTGGGTATTTCCGGCCCTGCTAAAAATGAGCAGGGCAAGAACAATTTTTGCATCTACCATTATTAAATTTAGTTCTATAAACAATTGAAAAATGCTTTACTGGATTCAAACCAAGATCAGAACTCGAAAGAGGCCTAATGTGCACTTTCCAAGTGAAAAGATCCAGGGGCTAGATATTCAATGTACAAAGGCAAGTGCACTAAAACAGATACATACATATATCCTTGTTCTATCATGTCAGCTGCTGCATTCTCTTCATTTCAAGAGTCTCTTAAGTGAACAAGATACAGCTCACAGGAACATCATTGAGAGTCATACCACACAGAAAAAGGCTTTTCGGCCCAACTCGCCCATGCCAACCATGGTTGCTAGTCCCACCTGCCTGCATTTGGCCCATAATCCCTCTTAGCCGTTCCTATCCATGTACCTGTCCAAATGTCTTTAAAATGTTGTTATAGTACCTCCTCTGCAGCCCATTCCATATACACATCACTCTTTATGTGAACAGGTTGCCCTCAGGTTCCTATTAAATCTTTCGCCTTTCGCCGTAAATCGGTGTCACCTGGTTCTTGATTCCTCTACCTGGGGTAAAAGACTGTGTTTACTCTATCTATTCCCCTCATGATTTTATACACCTCGATAAGATCCCCCTCATCCTCCTGCGCTCCAAGGAATAAAGTCCTAGCCTTCCCAAACTCCCCCTATAGCTCAGGCCCTTGAGTTCTGGCAACACCCTCATATTTTCTCTGCACCTTTTGCTTAATGCTTAATGACATTCTTCTTTAAAACTGACCAAAACTGAACACAATGCTCCAAATGCAAACTCATCAACATGTTGTACGACTGTAACATAACATACCAACCTCTATATTCAGTATCTGCAGAGACCGTTCCCTACGCAACTCCCTGCTTCACTCATCCTTTCTCACCCAAACCATCCCGTCCCCAGGTACCTTCTCCTGCAACCGCAGGAGATGCAACACCTGTCCCTTTACCTCCCCCCTCGACTCTGTCCACGGACCCAGACAGTCCTTTCAGGCGAGTCAGAGGTTCACTTGCACCTCCTCCAACCTCATCTACTGTATCCACTGTTCTGGGTGTGGAATCATATGTGACCTATATATCGGCGAGACCAAGACCAGACTAGGCAATCGTTTCACTGAACACCTACGCTCAGTAAACTTTGGCCTACGTGATCTCCCGGTTGTCAAGCACTAACTCCCGCTCCCATTCCACACTGACCTTTGTCCTGGTCAGAGTGAGGCCCAACACAAATTGGAGGAACAGCACCTCATATTTCACTTGGGCATCTTACAACTCCGAGGCATGAAGGTTGATTTCAAGTAACCCTTGCATCCCCTCTCTCTCTCTCTCTCTCTCTCTCTCTCCCCCACCCTAGTTGGCCTCTAGTTTCACTATCATCCTGCTTATGTTCACTGTTCTTAACCCCTCGTTTCTGGAGCCCACAAACACAAATTGAGAGATAGAGAGTATAGGAGAGAATGGAGTGATGAATCTGCAGTTAAAATGTGTTATCATATTCTCAGGACATTTCAAAGCACTGCAAAGAATTACTTTGGAAGTGCATTGATTGTTATGAAGATAAACACAAAAGGAAATTGTAAGTGAAGGAGAAACAGAACCTATTTCAAGAATTGCCGGTCTTAATAATCATTTTACCGACATGCTTTTCTCACTAATATTTAGTTATCTTTTAAAGCAAATGCCACAGCAAATAACATGACATGCATCAATGTGCAAAGTTCGTGAAACTGTTATGTCAAAGGAGAGAAAATTGCTCATGATACCACATCATGAAATCTTCCAGTGATCAAGCATGCAAGTCAGATTGAAACACAGCCACAATGCTTGGGAACGATTCTCAATTGTTAGTAGACACAAAAAGCTGGAGTAACTCATAGGGACAGGCAGCATCTCTGGAGAGAAACAATGGGTGATGTTTCGGGTCGAGACCCTTCTTCAGTCTCGACCCGAAACATCACCCATTCCTCTCGAGAGATGCCACCTGTTCCATTGATTTACTCCAGCTTTTTGTGTCTATCTTCAGTTTAAACCAGCATCTGCAGTTCCTTCCTACACACTGCTCAATTGTTAGGTTTAGGTGAAGGCAACTAACTCGTGATTTGGTCTCAAATAGGAATGTCAGTTATATTTTAAGGTCGCTGCTTTACTATGATGCCGCTGTTGTGCAACTGGTAGAGCTGCTGCCTCACTGCACCCTAGACCTGGGTTCAATACCGAACTTGGGTGCTGCAGTGTGGAGTTTGCACATTCTCCCTGTGACCCATGGGTCTCCTCCAGGTGCTCCCGTTACCTTTGGTATATGGAAGGTATGTGAGTTTTTAGGTTAATTATCCTCTAAAAATTGCCCCGAGTGTGTAGGACGTGGATGCGAACGTGGCATTACATAACTAGCAAAAGGGTGATCAATGGTCAGTGTGGACTCAGTGGGCCAAAGGGCCTGTTTCCATGCTGTATCTCTAAACTAAAGGACATAGCACAAATTTAAGGAGTATCAAATTGGTAATTATAAGGAATGTTAAATTTGTTTCAGATTTTAAGCATGAAACCTACCTTTGCAAATCAATTCTTGACATTAACTAGTTAAAATAAATCAGTCTACATTAGACAAAGATTTTCTGTCATTCCTTTTAAGACAATAGACAATAGGTGCAGGAGTAGGCCATTTGGCCCTTCGAGCCAGCACCGCCATTCAATGTGATCATGGCTGATCATCCCCAATCAGTACCCCGTTCCTGCCTTCTCCCCATATCCCCTGACTCCGCTATTTTTAAGAGCCCTATCTAGCTCTCTCTTGAAAGCATCCAGAGAACCTGCCTCCACCGCCCTCTGAGGCAGAGAATTCCACAGACTCACCACTCTCTGTGAGAAAATGTGTTTCCTCGTATCCGTTCTAAATGGCTTACTCCTTATTCTTTAACTGTGGCCCCTGGTTCTGGACTCCCCCAACATCGGGAACAATGAGGAAAGTAAGTTAAAAATAAAGCAACTTTGCAAACTAGATGGTATCAGAGCATATCATTTATACCCTAATGTCAAAAATACAAAGAAAATAAAATGTAATGTTTCATTTATAAATGCTAATACTTTCAAAATATATATTATTCTAAAAACCTGAATAATAACCCCAATCCCATTCAGAAAATGTACATCTTTGAAGTGGATAAAAGTAGTTGAAAGTCTGCATAATGCAAAGATATTAATTCCAGTGTTATTCATAGAAGTGCATTAACATTGAGAAACTAGACACACCATTTATAATTACAAATACAATATAGAACTTGCTCTGGATGCTTTAGCTGTTATATAGTGTTCAAGAATACAAAAGTCAACAAAGTTACATCTTAGTTTTAGTACTTACATATTTTGCATCCGGTTGCCCAGCCACTGATCCAACAGCAACTGTTGTACTCCTCTCACCAGCATCATTTTTGTTTGGTTCTTTGGATTGTGCCTCCAATTCATCCGGGAGTTTGATATCACCAACCCCAAGAGCCTCATTCTTGTATTTCTTCACAAACTGCTCCATCTGTTTCACCTCATTAGCAGACAGCTCGTGGCACTTTGCTGGGTCTTGATCATGAGCAGGCAGCTGCTTAACCAACTGCTTCTTTCGATACTGAGCTCCTTCCGAGCCAGCCACTGGTTGCTTCTCCTTTGGTAGCAGCTCCATATACCGCACAGCCTTCAAAGGAAGAAACGAGTTGAATTATCAAAGCTTTCCAAGTTTGTGAGTCAAGCAAGATAACCTTTTTTCCCCTTATTTGCCTCTAAGGAAACACACAGACGACCCAACAGCTGTCCAAAGACAAAGTATTTTCCCAACTGAAGTCAGCACATTTTTAATTAATGATTTTCCAACACCAGATAAAGCAATGAGATAAAAGTGCAGCTGTTGTGATACAAGAACATCTGGGATGGCAAGCAGCCAAAATATGCAGGTTTTCCATATAAAAATTGAGACATGTTATTCTGGTATGTAAACGCAGATAGACACTTGGATTGCATTTTCATGCATTTTGAATCCAACATTTTGTTTTGAGGTGTCTGTGATCACCAGTGCAATTTTATAAATTGAAATCTTACCACCTCATATACTAACCAAAGTTGAACAATATCTAACAATGGATGCAAACATAAAACCCTGGAGTTTATATATTTCACAATTTGTTTCTCCAGGTTAAAAGTGGTTTGAGAATAAAGACTAATTTTTAATCACATCTTTGAGAATTAATTGAGTTATGCAAAATGCGATCAATATTTATCACTCACTTACCAATGCTTGATTTTGGACAGGTGGGGCCCACTCATAGGTAATGGTGTTAAAGGATGCATCCTTCTTGGCAGCTATTGGATTAGTAAGTGTCACGATGTTACGCTTGTAGACGGGGACTCCATCAGTTTTAAGTTTTGCGATGAGACTCGTGTATTTGGTATCTTCAAAGAGTTTGCCTACTTTCTTGTCTTCTTCAGTGCTGGAAAGGACATCATGTTCTTCTTGACCACACTTACAATTGCGGCAGATCTTTCTGTGAATTTAAAGACCATGTTCAGTTCGGTGAAGTGCAGATTCTAATTATTCTAAATTAAAGTTGAAAATACAGCAAATTAACCTTGCAAAACTAATGAAAAAATGTGCCCAGCATAGTGTAATGCCAGAGCAGATACAGCTTCATATCCAGCACTTTTCCAAATGCTGCTCAGCAACTTTCCTAGCAACTAATTACAAAGCAGAAATCACCTACCATGTTTCAGACCCTTCAGCTAAACACGGACAATAGAGAAAAGACCTACAATTAATAAAAGCAAATAAAATACAACAGGAAAAACTTCATATAAAATATGACCAAATGGAGCGTAAATATTAAACAGCACAAAAGCAATTAATTAAGGAAACACAAAGCATGGGCATCTTTAAATGAAGATGAAAATGTAAAATCAGATAAATTAATGCTTTAGAGGTTTAAGAGATGCAAACATCAATATTAGCTAAGCACCTACAAGATTCAAATAATGCAGTACTTATCTGTACATCAGTTATTACACATTCATTACCAATAAATCTTTTACTTAACCATAAGCAGTTATGTGACTAAGGCCTGGTCTCCACATTAGTAGATGCTCAGCTGTGTGTCAAAAGCATCTTAGAAACTATATTTTTTCTCAAAATCAATTACAGTCTGGCATCAGTTCACATCCAGTCATGTAAATTTGTCATGTACATCAATGATCTGGATGATGGTGTGGAAAATTGGATTAGTAAGTATGCAGATGATACTAAGATAGGTGGTGTTGTGGATAATGAAGTAGATTTTCAAAGTCTACAGAGAGATTTAGGCCATTTGGAAGAGTGGGCTGAAAGATGGCAGATGGAGTTTAATGCTGACAAATGTGAGGTGCTACATCTCGGCAGGACAAATCAAAATAGGACGTACATGGTAAATGGTAGCGAATTGAGGAATGCAGTTGAACAGAGAGATCTAGGAATAACTGTGCATAGTTCCCTGAAGTGTGTGCTGGCCTTTATAAATCAGAGCATTGAATATAGAAGTTGGGATGTAATGTTAAAATTGTACAAGGCATTGGTGAGGCCAATTCTGGAGTATGGAGTACAATTTTAGGAAGGATGTCAACAAAATAGAGAGAGTACAGAGGAGATTTACTAGAATGTTGCCTGGGTTTCAGCAACTAAGTTACAGAGAAAGGTTGAACAAGTTAGGTCTTTATTCTTTGGAGCGCAGAAGGTTAAGAGGGGACTTGATAGAGGACTTTAAAATTATGAGCGGGTTAGACAGAGTTGACGTGGATAAGCTTTTTCCATTGAGAGTAGGGAAGATTCAAACAAGGGGACATGACTTGAGAATTTAGGGACAGAAGTTTAGGGGTAACATGAGGGGGAACTTCTTTACTCAGAGAGTGGTAGCTGTGTGGAAAGAAAAAAGAACGTTCGGCACGGACTTGAAGGGCCGAGATGGCCTGTTTCCGTGCTGTTATGGTTATATGGTTATCCAGGAGTCAGGGATGGCTGCAGGAGATTCACAACTAGTGCCCCGATAGGGAACAAAATTATGACATGGACAAGTAAAAAGCTTTCAGTTTGATACAAACAGCCAGCAAATAACTACCGGAGGTATGAAATCTTTAAAGTCAACAATTGTTAACAAAACCATAAACAATTCCTCTTTACCCCACTTTCCTTAAGGGCCTGTCCCACTTGGGCGTCACTTGCGCATCATTTACGCAACATCATTTATGCGTCATGACGTGCGCATGGCGGAGTAGGCAGGGTCGCGCCCGGCGCCCCAGGATTTGGGGATTCACAAAATCTTCGCGCGCCACCTGCGCAAATGACGCCCAAGTGGGACAGGCCCTTAATAGTGCTGTGTTAATAGCTGGACCTTTGGAAAATCATTGTTCCATTGTTTTAATTAATCTGAATAAAAATGGCACTGTGTCCGAATTGTATTTGTTCCACTTGAACCTTCCAGATAAAACTGCTGTTGGATTTTAAACAAAAACAGAAAACCACAACTCAACCTCTTTAGACATATTTGTGCAGAAGTGGCCTTCAATATACCACACACTTCAGTGACATTGCACAGCTACCTGGGATTTTCCACTTATGGATACAAGAGTAACAAGATGCCCGGATAATGTTTACTTCACTGAGTTATATACAGTTTCAGCTTTGGCTGGTTGGTTGTCGAGTGGCAAGCTCATCAGCTCACTGTCCAAAGAGGAAAGTAGGAAGGACAGCATCAGAGAATTCAGTTTTATTTTGTACAATTAATTTTACTTTAAAACTTCAGTCAATTCTAAACCTTTGCAGTCAGTATAGCAGCAATCAGTATGAACACCATCAAAGAAGGTTCAATGTCTCAAGCACTGCAAAAGGAGACCTGTTGCAAGAATGTCCGAAGGGTCTTGACCTGAAACGCCACCCATTCCTTCTCTCCAGAGTTACTCCAGCTGTTTGCGTCTATCTTCGCAGGAATGAGAAGTATCTGTATGGTCCAGGCTGGCCTTTGAAAGCTTTTTGAAATGCACGTGGTTCCTAACTAGGTGCTGAACAGTGTAAGAATGGAGAAATTACACAAGCTGCAGACAGCTAACACTGGTGAACCTGTAACTCAATGACTGTCATCCAGACCAGTGGGGATGAAAGAAATGGGAGAGGAGTCTGGAGAAGAGGACGAGAGCAGTACCATCAAGAATAGCGCGATGAAAGATGCAGGAAAGAAAATCCAAGATGAATGCAAGAATGAGTCAAATGAACAGAAACAGTGGGATGGAAGAAGTGCAACAACTAATCTGGGAGCTGCATCAGCTAGGTAGTTGGCTGGCACTTTGTTTGATTATCCTTTAAGTCAGAGAATAGTTTAAACTAAGCCGTGTTTATTTCATAGAGAAATCTGCTTTACCGCCCATTTAAACAATTCTTAAAATGACAAAAAGCACTGTACCCACTTGATGCTCAGGAGCGTGGATTTTCAAAGTTTACTTTATTGCTATTATATATTTAAAGATTCCATCAAGCTGGAAAGAGTGCAGAGATGATGTACGAAGATGCTGCCAGGACTTGAGGGACTGAGCTAAGGGAGAGATTAGGCAGGCCAGGACTTTACTCCTTCAAGCACCGGGGTGATCAACTTGAGGGAATAGGGTGATTGGGCAGTGTTTGTCTCCGGGTTGGGGAATCAACAACCAGAGGCAAAGATTTAAGGCGAGAGGAGAATCTCAAATCCAGAAATTGGCTGCCTAGTCATTAAATAAATGACTATTAAAGAAATTACTTTACTTAGTTATAATCTCACACACATTGTGTGACGATATATATATAAAAAAGTGTATATATATTGGTGTCTCCTGCAAATTTGCTAAACGAACCGTCAATGTTTAATAGATAGATAGATATACATATACATACACATACACATATATATACAGTATATGACTTGGATGTAAACATTGATGGTTCGTTTAGTAAATTTGCAGGAGACACCAAGATTGCTGGGGTTGCGGACTGTCTAGGAGTTTATGGACTTGGAAAACAAGACCTCTCTGTACATCAATGCTGTTGAGGGTCATGCCAATAATCGTGTATTTCCCCCTTACATTTGACCTCCCCAAATGGAACACCTCACCAACACTTGCGTGGCTTAGACTCCATCTGCCGTTTCTCTGCCCATTTCGGTAGTTGGTCATTATCCCACTGTATACATTGACAGCCTTCCTCACAGTCCCTGACCACAGCAACCTTGGTGTGATCTGCAAACTTACTAACCAACCCGTGTGTGTTTATGCCCGAGTCAAATCACAAACAGCAGCAGTCCCAGCACAGATCCCTGCAAGATTCCATTGGTCACAGAAGTCCAGTCTGAATATTGTCCCTCCATCACAACCCTCTGTCTTCCATCAGTAAGCTATTTCCTAATCTATACAACCAAGTCACTATTAAGAAACAATGAACTGCATGCTGGTTAAGGTCATAATTGATAGGAGCAGAATTAGGCCATTCGGCCCATCAAGTCTACTCTGCCATTCAATCATGGCTGATCTATCTCTCCCATCCAACCACATTCTCCTGCCTTCTCCCCATTACCCCCGACACCCCTACTAATCAATAAACCATCTATCTTTGCCTTAAAAATATCTATTGTCTTGGCCCCCGCAGTCTTCCGTGGCAAAGAATTCCACAGATTCACCCCACTCTGACTAAAGAAATTCCTCCTCATCTCCGAACTAAAGGAACATCCTTTAATTCTGAGGCTATGACCTCTCGTCCTAGACTCTCCCACTAGTGGAAACATCCTCTCCACATCCACTCCATCCAAGCCTTTCATTATTCGGTACATTTCAATGAAGTCTGCCCTCATTCTACTAAACTCCAGCGAGCCCTCAAATACCCATCATACGTTAACCCATTCATTCCTGGGATCATTCGTGTAAACCTCCACTGGACCCACTCCAGAGCCAGCACATCCTTCTTCAGAAATGGTGCCCCAAATTGCTCAGAATACTCCGAATGCAGCCTGACTATAGAGCCTCAGCATTACATCCCAGTTTTGGTATTCTAGCCCTCTTGAAATAAATGCTAGCATTGCGTTTGCCTTCTTTACGACCAACTCGATTTGCAGATTAACTTTTTGAGAATCCTACACCAGCACTCCCAAGTCCCTTTGCACCTCCGATTTCTAGTTTCTCTCCCCATTTAAAAAATAGTCTACACATTTATTCCGACTCCACACTTTGCTACACTATCTTCCATCTGCAACTTCTCTGCCCTCTCTCCCAAACTGTCCAAGTCCTTCTGCAGAGTCCTTGCTTTCTCTATGCTACCTGCCCCTCCACCTATTTTCATATCATCCACAAACTTGGCCACAAAGCCTTCAATCCCCTCATCCAAATCATGAATATACAACGTGAAGAGTAGCGGTCCCAGCACCGAGCCCTGCGGAATTCTGCTTGTCACTGGCAGCCAACCACTCTTTGCCTTTTGCGGTTAACACACAAAAGGATACAAAGTGCTGGAGAAACTCAACAGGTCAGGTTGCATCTCTGGAGAACCTGGAGAGGTGATGTTTCAGGCAGAGGCCTTCACACTGATGTTTCAGGTCGAGGCCCTTACTGCAGTACTTTGTACTCCGGAGATGCTGACTGACCTGCTGAGTAACTCCAGCACTTTGGGTCCATTTGTGCATTAACCAGCATCTACAGTTCTTTGTGTTGACATTTTAACTGCTCCGCTGTGAAATCTCCTCAAGATATGCCTGCTTTACATTTATAGAATTATTACAAACATAGGGTGCAAAAGTACTTAAAAAAAAAAATTGAGGTCAGGTAAGGGGGGATGATAGTTGAAGAGTTGGTATGTCCCATTTACGTAATGCTCATAAAAATATTTGTTTCTCTCTTTTTCCTCTTTCTCTCTTTCTTTCCTAGGGTCTATTTCTTAACTCTTTTTCTTTTGTTTTTAATTTTGCTCTTATAGGGTCTTCGTCCTTTTTTGTTGTCACATTTCCTACACTTTCACTTTTTCCTTCACTTTCTTCTTTCTTTCAATCTTTTCCTTTTCTAGTGTAAAAAATAAATGGAGTACATTAATTGTAAGAAGATATAAATGACAAGTACTAATCTATGTGGTTGTAATGTAATGTACTTCTAATAAAATACAAATTAAAAAAAAAAAAAAAAAAAGATATGCCTGCTTTGAAGAAGTGTTTTTCCTCCAAGGGTGAAGGGCCTCGACCCAAAACATCACTTATTTATGTTATCCAGGTGTTGCCAGACCTGCTGAGTTACTCGAGCACACAAGTCAGGATAAAATGTGTGCATCTTAATCTTCTGGATCAGCCTACATGGGGGGGGGGGACTTTATCAAATGCCTTACTAAAAACCATGCAGACAACATATACTCCCCAACCCTTATTGATTACCTTCATCGCCTTCTCAAAAAACTCAAAGATGTGCAGGGTAAGGAGTTTTTTTTATCCAGAGGGTGGTGAGTGACTGAACAAACTGTTAGGAGTAGTGACAGAGGCAGATATGATAGTGGCATCCGAAAGGCTTTTGGATAGGCATATGGATATATGCAGAATGAAGGGATATGGATTATGTGCAGACAGATAAGAGTTGGTCTTGGGATAATGTTAAGCACGGACATTGTGGGCTGAAGGGCCAGTTCCTGGGCTGTACTGTTCTATGCCCTGTGGAAACAAAGGAAATATTTTGCAGGTCAGATACAATCTGAGGAGAGAAAAAAAAGTTAATGTTTCACGTCAAAGACCTTTCATTTGAACTAACAACAAGCAATCAACCAGAAGGGGTCTGAAGAAGGGTCATGAACTGAAACATCACCTATTCCTTTCCTACAGATATTCTGTCTGACCCGCTGAGTTACTCCAGTTTTCTGTGTCTATCTACAGTTTAAACCAGCATCTGCAGTTCCTTCCTACACACTGAAGGGTTAACTATCGTTCTCTCTGCTATGTTACCTGAGCATTGATAGAATGTTTGCTTTTACTTCAGATCTCTGATGTTTTGACTTTACCCAGTTACATCACAGGGTTATATAGCAGAGAAACAGGCCCTTTGGCCCAACTTTGCATGCCGGCCAAGTTGCCTAACTGAGGAAATCCCACTTCCCCAAAAGTGGTACCCCAAAAATTGTTTTCATCAAATTTAATTAACATTGGAGAAATATCACAGAACCCAGAAAGGATAAGAATAAGTTGCTGATTTTTTTAGGCAAATGGAAAATTTACTCTTGCACTTCATGAAGTACCTCATCCTTTCCAATGTTTTGCTCAATACTTCACACATATAATAATGCAAATAAATCTAGGCCATCTAGTATGGAAAGTGTCTTCAGCTCTCTTCAACTGATCTTGCTGTAGCAGGCTGTGATTTACAGTTCACAAGTGGTATTGAATTGCGGTTTAAATTTTCTACACCATGTCAGGTACCATTTTTGTTGCTTCACAAAACTCAATTTAAACATCTGCAGAACTGGCTTGATGGGTTGTTAAAGGGGCCAATACAATAAGATATATTAAAATATATATTTTGTAGTTGCAAACACTGAATGCAGCATTACCTTCCAATGGAGTATTGAAAACAGCCACTCACCTGGCTTATTCACTGCTAAAGATTGGGATTCATTGGCAAAGTATTCAAATATATGCGAGTACATGTATATGATGCACACTGAACTGCTGTAAGTTAGAATTTCATTCTTCTATCTGGGACATATGGCAATAAAACACTCTTGACTCTGGATCAGCAACAGGAATTGTTTTACACAAAAAGCTGGAGTAACTCAGCGGGTGAGATCTCGAAACCGTCTCCATCACAGGAAACAAACTATTGACCGACATCTACTACAAACCTACTGACTCCCATAGCTATCCCGACTACACTTCTTCCCACCCTGCTCCCTGTAAATACTATCCCCTACTTCCAATTTCTCCATCTACGCTGTATCTGCATTATTATGGGGAACAAGGAAATGGCAGATGAGTTGAACAGGTACTTTAGATCCATCATCACTAAGGAGGACACAAACAATCTCCCTGTTGTACTATTGGCCAGAAGATCTAGGGTGACGGGGTAACTGAAGGAAATTCACATTAGTCAGGAAATGGTGTTGGGTAGATTGATGGGACTGAAAAATCCCCAGGGCCTGATGGTCTGCATCCCAGTGTACTTAAGGAAGTAGCTCCAGAAATCGTAGACGCATTGGTGATCATTTTCCAATGTTCTATAGATTCAGTATCAGTTCCTGTGGATTGGAGGGTAGCTAATGTTATCCCACTTTTTAAGAAAGGCTGGAGAGAGAAAACAGGGAATTATAGACCAGTTAGTCTGACAACAGTGGTGGGGAAGATGATGGAGTCAATTATAAAAGATGAAATAACCGCACATGTGGATAGCAGTAACAGGATCGGTCCGAGTCAGCATGGATTTACGAAGGGGAAATAACGCTTAACTAATCTTCTGGAATTTTTTGAGGAGGTAACTAGGAAAATGAACAGGGGAGAGCCAGTGGATGTAGTGTACCTGGACTTTCAGAAAGCATTTGATAAGGTCCCACATAGGAGATTAGCGGGCAAAATTAGGGCACATGGTATTGGAGGTAGAGTGCTCACATGGATAGAAAATTGTTTGGCTGACAGGAAACAAAGCGTAGGGATTAACGGGTCCCTTTCAGAATGGCAGGCAGTGACTAGTGGGGTATCGCAAGGCTTGGTGCTGGTACCGCAGCTATTTACAATATACATTAATGATTTAGATGAAGGGATTAAAAGGGATTAGCAAATTTGCAGACGACACAAAGCTGGGTGGCAGTGAAGAGGATGCTATGAAGATGCAGGGTGACTTGGACAGGTTGGGTGAGTGGGCAGATGCATGGCAGATGCAGTTTAATGTGGATACATGTGAGGTTATCCACTTTGGTGGCAAAAACAGGAAGGCAGATCATTATCTAAATGGAGTCAAGTTGGGAAAAGGGGAAGTACAATGGGATCAGTGGGTCCTTGTTCATCAGTCACTGAAAGTAAGCATGCAGGTACACCAGGCAGTGAAGAAAGCAAATGGCATGTTGGCCTTCATAACAAGGAGTTGAGTATAGGAGCAAAGAGGTCCTTCTGCTGTTGTACAGGGCACTAGTGAGACCACACCTGGAGTATGTGTGCAGTTTTGGTCTCCCAATTTGAGGAAGGACATTCTTGCTAATGAGGGAGTGCAGCATAGTTTAGATAGAATGGAGTTGCTTGGCTTGTATACTCTGGAATTTAGAAGGATGAGAGGTAATCTTATTGAGACATACAAGATTATTAAGGGTTTGGACACACTAGAGGCAGGAATCATGTTCTTGATGTTGGGGGAGTCCAGAACCAGGGCCCACACTTTAAGAATAAGGGGCAAGCCATTTAGAATGGAGATGATGAAACACTTTTTCTCACAGAGAGTTGTGAGCCTGTGGAATCCTCAGCCTCAGAGGAGGCCGGTTCTCTGGATGCTTTCTAGAGAGAGCTAGATAGGGCTCTTAAAGATAACGGTGTCAAGAGATATGGGGAGTAGGCAGGAACGGGCTACTAATTGTGGATGATCAGCCTTGATCACATTGAATGGCGGTGCTGGCTCGAAGGGCCGAATGGCCTACTCCAGCATCTATTGTCTATGCCCAGGATGAGGTGTTCCATATCAGGGCATCGGAGATGTCCTCATTCTTTAGCGAATGGGGGTTCCCCTCTTCCATTATAGTTGAGGCTCACACTAGGGTCTCCTCCATATCCTGCAGCTCCACTCTTACTCCCCCTCCCCCCCACATAACAAAGACAGAGTCCCCCTTGTCCTCACCTTCCACCCCATCAGCCGTCGCATACAGCAGATAATCCTCCAACATTTTTGCCACCTCCAACGGGATCTCACTACTGGTCACATCTTATCTCCACCCCTTTCTGCTAGCCGCTGAGACCGTTCCCTCCGTAACTCCCTGGTCAACTCATCCCTTCCCACCCAAACTACTTCCTCCCCAGGTACTTTCCCCTGAGACTGCAGGAGATCCAACACCTGTCCCTTTACCTCCCCCCTCAATTCCATCCAAAGACCCAAACAGTCTTTCCAGGTGATGCAGAGGTTCACTTGCACCTCCTCCAACCTCATCTACTGCATCCGCTGTTCCAGGTGTCAACTTCTCTACATCGGCGAGACCAAGCGCAGGCTCGGCAATCGTTTCGCACAACACCTCCGCTCAGTCCGTCTTAACCTACCTGATCTCCCGGTGGCTCAGCACTTTAACTCCCCCTCCCAATCTGACCTTTCTGTCCTGGGTCTTCTCCATTGTCAGAGCGAGGCCCAGCGCAAATTGGAAGAACAGCACCTCATATTTCGCTTGGGTGGTTTACACCCCAGCGGTATGAACGTTGACTTCTCTAACTTCAGATAGCCCTTACTTTCCCTCTCTATCCCCTCCCCCTTCCCAGTTCTCCCACTAGTCTTACTGTCTCCACCTACATTCTATCTTTGTCCCGCCCCCTCCCCCGACATCAGTCTGAAGACGGGACTCACCCCGAAATGTCACCCATTCCTTCTCTCCAGAGATGCTGCCTGTCCCGCTGAGTTACTCCAGCATTTTGTGTCTACCATCGATTTTACCAGCATCTGCAGTTCTTTCTTAGACAGGAATTGTGTTACTGCATTTCCATCAAAACGAGTCCCAATCCCAGAATCAGGCTGGACGCTATAACGGCATTAATTATAGCTATAACTCCGTCCCCAAACATACAAAAGTGGCTGAAAACAGGCAATGATATTTTCCTCTTGCACAGTACGATCAGCAAGAGCAACTCCAAGATAATGCTGAGAATTCCAGCAAGTCAGGGGTCCAGAACTGGAATGTTTCAGAGTCCATATTACATCACGTATTGGTCTCAGTCTTAGAGATCAGATGCTATCAATTCTGGTTGGAATTACGAACCTCAGTCAGTAAAAAATTCAGCCCACACAGATGTAGGTTAGTTACATGGAGGAGGGAGACGGCTTAGGGAGGGTGTTTCAGAGGTCCAGGCCTTGCCCAAGGTTATCAAGTGAGTAGCAAACAAAATTGTATACATGCAATAGAGAGGAACTGGAGGGACACTGACATCAAAGAGAGGTGGTGGGATATGAAAAATAATTAAGAATATTGAAACTGAGGTGCTGAGGAGAATACCGTGACTTGTTGTGTGTTGATGACCACATTTTGGATGAGATTTCATTAGTGTCTAGTGGAAGGCGAGGAGCTACACAGAGCAGTACAAGAATTGCCACACAAAAAATACACCAAGTGCTGGAGTAACTCAGCAGGTCAGGCAGAATTTTTGGAGAATATGGATAGGTGACATTTTGAGTTCAGGTCCTGGACCTAAAATGTAGCAGAAGAGCTCGACCATAAACGTCACCTATTCCATGTTCTCCGGAGATGGTGCCTGACCCACTGAGTTACTCCAGTGCTTTGTTTCTTTCTTTGTAAACCAGCTTCTGCAGTTCCTTGTTTCTATGAGAATAGTCTAGATGCTTTGATGAAAGATTCAAAAGCGGAGGAGCTTTGGATGGGGCAGTCAGGCACTGCAAGAGATGCACAGCCATGGATTTGGATGGAGTACTTGTAATATTAACAACTTATTATATATAAACAGTTGGCTCCTGCCTCAGACCATTGCCAAAGTGGAATGGAATCAATGGGCAACATATGCAGTTGCCATGCAGACTGAAGACGATAGTCTTGGTCTTCCCAACATTCGATGGAAAGCAATTTCAGTTTATCTAGTCATGGGTATTGGACGAGCGGACTGACAATGAGCAGCATATGGATCAGGTGCCAAAGCAGAATTGGAAAATGGTAGTCCATCAGGTCCAGGTGACTTATGCACCTTCAGACCTTTCAGCTTCCCAAGGACCTTCTCCTTAGTAATAGTAACTCCACTAACTTCTGTTCCTGACTCACTTGAATTTCAGGCATGTTGCTGGTATCTCCCTTTCTCAGGCCCTCAGGTCCTGGTAAAATCCCAGTTAAACTTGTCTGTGCCCTCTCCAGCTTAACAGCATCTTTCAGAAAGCAGTGTGGTCAAAACTGAACACAAAACTGGCCTCACTAAAGTCATTACAACTGTAACATAACACCCCAACTTCTATACTCAATTCCTTGCTTGAAGACTGCTGTGCCAAAAGCCTTCTTCACTACTCTATCTACCTGTCACACCACATATTTAATGTTGTACTGGTGTGCTGCGTCAAGAAAGAAATACTGGTAAAAAATGTACTGAAAATTTTGCTTATTAGTTCAAAATTGTATATAAGTAATGTAATACAAAAAATACACCAACATTGAATTGAAAACCACCATGCTTTGGTTTAATGTAATAAAAAAATGTGCATGGACTAACAAATTCAGATGGATATGAACATCCAACCCTTGGTGTGCGATCAGGCTGATGATCCAAGGATTGAGCGGTGCCAAAAAGCATCAACATTTAGAGAGGAAATTCTCGAGGCAGAACGCAGACAACAAAATGGTGAGATAGTGAGAGGTTGAACAAAAGAAGAAACAGAGTTGCAAGGGGCCAGGACGGGGGAAAAAAGTCTGGAAACTATTAATGATGTAGGGTGGGGGAAGGGTTGGAGAGAAAGTCGTACCTTGCAGGTCTGGGAAACAAGAGAGAAAGCAAGGCTAGGTACAGGACAGAATACGTAGCAGAGTGAACCCAGAGGCAAATATGGGATAAGTTAAAAGATAGACACAGAATGCTGGAGCAACTTAGCAGGACAGGCAGCATCTCTGGAGAGACGGAATGGGTGACGTTTAGGGTCAGTCAAGTGTGGAGTTGAGTTAGGCAGCTGTTAAATAGGATTTCAACAGTTAGACAGAGATGGAGGTGGGCAAGGTTGTGAAGGTGGACCAGGGGTGAGAACCAGTATAGTGGATTCGAGTGGGATCTCAGGGTAGGTGGTCAGAAAAAGGAAGGATTGGTGGGAAGGTTGAGGTCAGGACCAGTTAGTCTCAAAGGAAAGACAGACAGGGAGAGGTGAAGCCAGGGAGAGGTGATGCTAATGGAAGCATGGACGTGTGTTTATTTCAATGCAAGGAGTATTGTGGAGAAAGTAGATGAGCTTAGAGCCTGGATTGATGCTTGGGACTATGATGTTGTGGACGTTATGAAAATGTAATTACAGGTGGGACCTCCGAGAAATATAAAGAAAGGTGAAAAGAAGGTAAGTGGATGATTAGAGGGGCCAAAAGGGCCCGGAAATGGCTTTGGTGAGTGAGATTGAAGAAAGACTCCAAGCTGTTTATTTATACCTATATTAAGAACAAGAGGTCAGTCAGGAAAAGGTAGGCCAATTTAAGGATAAAGGAGAGAATTTGTGCTTGGAGTCTGGGGATGCAGTAGGGATGGGGAAGTATTACAAGTATTTTGTATCGGTTTTCATCAAGGAGAAGGACATGGAGGACAGTGAGTGGAAGAAAGAACTGCAGATGCTTCTAAAATGAAAGGTAGACACAAAATGCTGGAGTAACTCAGCGGGTTAGGCAGCATCTCTGCAGAGAGGGAAAGGGGGGCGTTTCGGGGCGAGACACTTCTTCAGACTGAAAAAGGGTCTCAACCCGAATCGTTGCCCATTCCTTCTCTCCAGAGATGCTGCCTCACCCACTGAGTTACTCCAGCATTTTGTGTCTACATTGGAGGACAGTGAGATCAGGGTGAAGAATATGTAAATGCACGGGCAGTTTGAGATTAACAAGGGGGGGTTAATGGTGTCTTGAAGAGCATCAAGATGGATAAATTCCCAAGACCCGATAGGATTTATCTGAAATACTTGAGAGACACTAATGGGAGCCTTGACGAAGATCTTTGTGTCTTCTCTAACTATACGTGAGGTCCCAGAGGACTGGAAAATAGCTAGTGTTGATCCTTTATTTAAGAGAAGTAGAGAGAATCCAGGGATTATGTGGCAATAAAGACTGGCAATAAAGGGGGCATTTTCTGGTTGGCTGCCAGTGACCAGTGGTGTTCCGCAGGGGTTGTTGCTGGGGCCGCTACTCTTCACGGTGTATATTAATGATTTGGACTAGGGAATTGAAGGGTCTGTGGCCAAGTTTGCAAATGATACAAAGATAGTGTCCTGCATAATGTTTGGGACAAAGACCCATCATTTATTGATTTGCCTCTGTACTCCACAATTTGAGATTTGTAATAGAAAATAAATCACATGTGGTTAAAGTGCACATTGTCAGATTCTAATAAAAGTCATTTTTATACATTTTGGTTTCACCATGTAGCAATTACAGCTGTGTTTATACATAGTCCCCCCCATTTCAGGGCACCATAATGTTTGAGACACATGGCTTCACAGGTGTTTGTAATTGCTCAGGTGTGTTTAATTGCCTCCTTAATGCAGGTATAAGAAAGCTCTTAGCATCTAGTCTTTCCTCCAGTTTCACCATCACCGTTGGAAACTTTTATTGCTGTTTATCAACACGAGGACCAAAGTTGTGCCAATGAAAGTCAAATAAGCCATTATGAAACTGAGAAACAAGAATAAAACTATTAGAGACATCAGCCAAACCTTAGTACCAAAATCAACTGTTTGGAACATCATTAAGAAGAAAGAGAGCACTGGTGAGCTTACTAATCGCAAAGGGTCTGGCAGGCCAAGGAAGACCTCCACAGCTGATGACAGAAGAATTCCCTCTATACTAAAGAAAAATCCCCAAACACCATTCTGACAGATCAGAAACACTCTTCAGGAGTCAGGTGTGGATTTGTCAATGACCACTGTCCGCAGAAGCCTTCATGAACAGAAATACAGAGGCTACACTGCAAGATGCAAACCACTGGTTAGCCCCAAAAATAGGATGACCAGGTTACAGTTTGCCAAGAAGCACTTAAAAGAGCAAATACAGTTCTGGAAAAAGGTCTTGTGGACAGATGAGATGAAGATTAAATTATATCAAAGTGATGGCAAGAGCAAAGTATGGAGGAGAGAAGGAACTGCCCAAGATCCAAAGCATACCACCTCATCTGTGAAACATGGTGGTGGGGGTGTTATGGCCTGGGCATGTACGGCTGCTGAAGGTACTGGCTCACTTATCTTCATTGATGATACAACTGCTGATGATAGTAGCATAATGAATTCTGAAGTGTATAGACATATCCTATCTACTCAAGTTCAGAGAAATGCCTCAAAACTCATTGACCAGCAGTTCATTCTACAGCAAGACAATGATCCTAAACATACTGCTAAAGCAACAAAGGAGTTTTTCCAAAGCTAAAAAATGGTCGATTCTTCAATGGCCAAGTCAATCACCCGATCTGAACCCAATTGAGCATGCCTTTCATATGCTGAAGAGAAAACTGAAGGGGACTAGCCCCCAAAATGAGCATATGCTAAAGATAGCTGCAATACAGGCCTGGCAGAGCATCACCAGAGAAGACACCCAGCAACTGATGATGTCCATGAATCACAGACTTCAAACAGTCATTGCATGCATAAACCTATGTATAAACACAGCTGTAATTTCTACATGGTGAAACCAAAATGTATAAAAATGGCCTTTATTAAAATCTGACAAAGTGCACTTTAACCACATGTGGTTTTTTTCTATTACAAATCTCAAATTGTGGAGTATAGAGGCAAATAAATAAATGATGGGTCTTTGTCCCAAACATTATGGAGGGCACTGTAGGTGGAGGGGCAGGTAGTGTAGAGAAAGCAGGGACTCTGCAGAAGGACTTGGACAGGTTGGGAGAGTGGGCAGAGAAGTGGTAGATAGAATACAACATAGCAAAGTGTGGAGTCATGCATTTTGGTAGAAGCAATAAAGGCAATTTTCTAAATGGGGAGAAGTTTAGGAAATTGGAGGTACAAAGGGACTTGGGAGTGCCGGTGCAGGGTTCACAAAAAGTTAATTTGCAAGTTGAATCGGTAGTAAGGAAAGCAAATGCAATGCTGGCATCTATTTTAAGAGGGCTACAATACAAAAACAGGGATGTAATGCTGAGGCTTTACAAGGCACTAGTCAGACTGCATTTGGATGATTGTGAACAGCTTTGGGCCCCATATCTATGGAAGGATGTGCTGGCGTTGGAGAGCGTAGAGAGGAGATTTACGAGAATTATTCCATGAATGAGTGGGTTAACATATGATGAGCGCTTGTAGCCAATGGACCTGTACTCATTGGAGGTCAGAATGGTGTTTAAGAAGGAACTACAGATGCTGGAAAATCAAAGGTACACAAAAATGCTGGAGAAACTCAGTGGGTGCAGCAGCATCTATGGAGCGAAGGAAATAGGCAACGTTTCAGGCCGAAACCCTTCTTCAGACTGGTGAGAATGGTGATGGGGTACCTCATTGAAACTTACTGAATAGTGAAAGGCCTGGATAGAATGAATGTGGAGAGGATGTTTCCACTGGTGCGAGAGTCTAGGACTAGAGGTCATGTTATATTACACACACAGACACACAAACATACGACTTGAATATAAACACATGTTTTAACTGTAATTTAAAATTAAACCAGTTTGCATGTCTCGTCGCATTAACAAAAAATCCACTTCAGTGGATTCCAGTAGGATTTCCTTGGTTCAGAAACCCATTTAAAAGATTACATAGGAACTTTTGGATAGGTTTCTGCTAGATTAGTTCAGTGACAGCCAAAGACATGTTTTGTTTAGAAGAGTAATTGGGCTGGTTTGCCATCAATCGTTTTTAATATAGAGGGTTATAAGCAATTTCATTTGAGTATGTTCAGCCTATTCCACCCCATCTAGAGTGGTCCAAATCAGAAGCAATTCATCACTATGGCAAAAAGTACCATAGCCTGCCATCATTATAAGCACAGTCTCACACCCAACAGAAGCAGGGAAGCAAGAAGTGCACAGTTCAGCAACACTTAGGACTAGCCACCATAATGCTTATCTTTGTTAGAACTGTAGACAGAACGCCACAGATCCTTCTTCCCTGTGGCTATCAAACAATACAACTCTCCCTTCAGTTGTGGGGTAGACTGAGACTAACTCCCCTCCCTTTCCCCCCCAATCTTTGCAAATTCCTCAAGCCTTTTTTCTCGTCACTTTAATTTCATGTATTTTGTGTTTTTTTTAAATGAGTGTTGGCAGATCAATTTCCCACCTGGGATAAAAAGTTCTATCATATCGTTAAACAAGGAGAAAATAATGAATGCAGAGCTAGAGTCCACTTGTTATTTGGCCCACTTTTAAGGCAATGGGACAAATGTTTGGCAAAACAGTACCAGTTTTTCTTCACAATCTAACTTTATTGTCCATTTTTGTTGTTCTTGCATGTAAAAGTTCAGAGTCAAAAAACACCCATTGATAGTAGTCCTAGATTACAACTCTGATTAAACAAAATTTTGCAAGCAAAGTGGACCATTCCAAAATCAGAATTGCCTCCAAATGTGACTTGGTAAGTTAGTAAACAGGCAGCAGCGATACTGCATTGTCAAGGAATTCACATTGGAGAAAAAAGTCATTGTTGTTATGCAGGATAGTTTTAATATAGAATTGCCAGCAACAAATTACATCTTAGGCTATGACCGTAAGATTTTAAAAGAGGAAAAAAGTCCTTATTATCATCATCGTAACAGTAACGGGCATTTGCCAAGTCAGCTGGATGGTGTGCTTTAATCCATAGAAAAGCTTGTGGGGATCAGAACAGATAGATTTGATGAGGTCATTGCTTTGTTTCTCGGCTCTAGCATTCTTTAATTCGATGATGCATATGAGAAAGTATCTCATTGAATGCTAAACAAACCTAGTACCATCCGCACAATATTTCCAAGACAGTTAAATGAAAATGTTTAGCCCGGCCTTGCATGACTATGCTCATCAATTCAAAGATAACTCATCAAATATGGACAAAGAGACTAATTAAAGCAAAGTGTTTAGGAAGGAACTGTAGATGCTGGAAAATCAAAGGTAGACAAAAATGCTGGAGAAACTCAGCAGGTGCAGCAGCATCTATGGAGCAAAGGAAATAGGTGACGTTTCAGGTCGAGACCCTTCTTCAGACTGATGTGAGTGTGGGAGGTGGGGAAGAAGAAAGGAAGAGGCAGAGACAGTGGGCTGAGGGAGAGCTGGGAAGGGGAGGCGAAAGTAGCGATTACCTGAAATTGGAGAAGCTGGGGTGTAAACTGCCCAAGCGAAATACGAGGTGCTGCTCCTCCAATTTACGGTGGGCCTCACTCTGGCCATGGAGGAGGCCCAGGACAGAAAGGTCGGATTCGGAATGGGAGGGGGAGTTGAAGTGCTGAGCCACAGGGAGATCAGGTTGATTATTGAGAACCGAGCGTAGATGTTGGGCGAAGCGATCGCCAAGCCTACGCTTGGTCTCACCGATGTAGAGCAGCTGACACTTAGAGCAGTGGATGCAATAGATGAGGTTGAGGAGGTGCAGGTGAACCTCTGCCCCATCTGGAAAGACTGCTTGGGTCCTTGAATGGAGTCAAGGGGGGAGGTAAAGTGACAAGTGTAGCATTTCCTGTGGTTGCAAGGGAAAGTGCCAGGAGAGGGGGTGGTTCGGGTGGGAAGTGATGAATGGACCAAGGAGTTACAGAGGGAGGGGGAAAGCAGACAGGGGAGGAGATGGGAAGATGTGGCAAGTGGTGGGGTCACGTTGGAGGTGGCGAAAATGTCAGAGGATTATTTGTTGTACGTGACGGCTGGTAGGGTGGGAGGTGAGGACTGGGGGGACTCTGCCCTTGTTACGAGTGGGGGGGGGGGGAGATGGGGAGTGAGCACAGAGTTATGGGGTATAGGAGAGACCTTGGTGAGAGCCTCATCTATAGTAGAAGAGGGGAACCCCCGTTCCCTGAAGAATGATGACATCTCCGATGCCCTGGTTTGGAACACCTCATGCTGGGTGCAGATGCGGCGCAGACAGAGGAATTGGGAGGGAGTAGGGGGATGGAGTCCTTACAGGAAGCAGGGTGGGAAGAACGTGTAGTCCAGATAGCCATGGGAGTCAGTGGGTTTATAATAGATGTCGGTCAGTAGTCTATTACCTGCGATGGAGATAGTGAGGTCTAGAAATGGTAGGGAAGTGTCGGAAATGGTTCAGGTGTATTTGAGTGCCGGATGGAAGTTAGTGGTGAAATGGATGAAGTCAGTGAGTTGTGTGTGGGTGCAGGACGTAGCACCAATGCAGTCGTCGATGTAGCAGAGGTAGAGTTCAGGGATCGGGCCATGGTACGCCTCGAACAAAGACAGCAAAGTGGTTTTAGGCTGAGCTTCAGAAATGCTGCAAAATCATCAAAAGTTTTCAAAAGGCTCAGACTGACTTTCAAACAGAAAGTGGATGATTATAACGGTTTTCAGGGGGGGTCATGGTGGTGCAGCGGTAGAGTTGCTGCCTTACAGCGAACGCAGCGCTGGAGACCCGGGTTCGATCCCGACTACGGGTGCTGTCTGTACGGAGTTTGTATGTTCTCTCCGTTACCTGCGTGTTTTTTTTTCCCCAAGATCTTCGGTTTCCTCCCACACTCCAAAGACCTACAGGTTTGTAGGTTAATGGGCTTGGTAAATGTAAAAATTGTCCTTTGTGGGTGTAGGATAGTGTTAATGTGCGGGGATCGCTGGTCGGCGCGGACCCGGTGGGCTGAAGGGCCTGTTTCCGCGCTGTATCTCTAAACTAAACTAAACATTTTCTCTGTTGGAATTATTCATGTAATTTCTTTCTTTCAGAGGGTCTGCTTAAGGGCCTGTCCCTCTTAGACAATTTTTTGGGGGACTACAGGAGACTGCCGCAAAATTTTCAACATGTTGAAAAAGTTATCGGCGACAATGTTGACAATTTTTGCTGTCATAGTTTGACGTAGGTTGTTGCCAATGTGTCGTAGGTGAATTCCATTAAAACTAGTCCCTGGCAGTCGCCCAAAGAGTCGCCTAGAGGGACAAGCCCTTAAGTTAGGGTTCAATTGCTTAGAAAAGTAACGGATATATTGCCAATCACTTGTGACAATGAATAGTCTCATCAGTTCTTACTCCAGTAATTGACAGTAAAGCCATTTAAAAACAGTTTAGAGATAGCCCACCGAGTCCCCGCTGACCAGCGATCCCCGCACATTAACACTACCTTGTTAACTTTATACAGTATAGTATAGTATAGTATTTTTAATGACCACACAGCCAAGCTGGTGGAATTTTGGGTTGTCAGCAGCGATACAATAATAAGAACACACAACCACAATAAAAAAAATAAAAAAAAATTAATTTTTTTTTTTTTTTTTTAAATGTAACACAAACATCCACCACAGCATTCAACACTGTGGTGGAAGGCACAAAAATTTGGCCAATCCTCCTCCATTTCCCCTCCGTGAACAGGACCAGAGTCCAGAGTCAGTCCAGGATCGGCTCTTCCTCACCGGAGACCGCGGCTTTAAGTTGTTGTAGGCCGCAGGCCGGCTGTAGAGATTTAAAGTCTCCGCCGCAGCCAGAAGCGGGGTAGGGGGCGCTGCTCTGGGCAGTGGCCATGTCAGCAGCGCGTCAGTTTTTTCAGCTTTTTTTAATTTTTTTAGTATGTTTTAAAGTATGTATTTTGTGTTTCTTTGTGTGTCTTGTGTGGGGGGTGGTGTGGGGGGGTAAGGGGGAAACCGCTTCGGTCGCCTCCTCCATGGAGAGGCGACTTTTTCCTGGTCGCCTCCCCCGTCGCCTAACATCAAGGATTGGCGCGGCCTTTCCCGGAGACGCGCCCGGGGCTTCAGCGGCGGGCGCAGCGTGGACTCTCGGCGTGGAGTGGGTACCAAGCCAATTAACCTACAAACCTGTACATTTTGGAGTGTGGAAAGAAACGGAAGAACTTGGAGAAACCCCACACAGGTCACGGGGGAACGTACAAACTTTGTACAGACATGCACCCGTCGTCAGGATCGAACCCTGGTCTCTGGCGCTGTAAGGCACTAGCTCTACTGCTACGCCACCGTGCTGCCCTAAGTTCAGGATAATTCAAAGGTTTCAGACTGAAATTGTTCCACAATAAAAGTTTGCTTTTCTTACATACCGTCATGAACATTTGATGCAAAAGTTGTAGTTAGAAACATAGAAAATAGGTGCAGGAGGAGGCCATTTGGCCCTTCGAGCCAGCACCGCCATTCATTGTGAACATGGCTGAGGCACTACAAAAATTATAATTGCAAACTAGAAGCACAATCGACTCACTGAATTTGTAACATTTAAATCTATAGATACAAGATACAAACCAGGCATTCTGATACTTCCCGATTAATGCCTATTGGTTTGTAGTAAGGAAACCTACAACCCGCCGTGGAAAATATAATCCAAATTATTCAATAATACCTAATCAAATAACAATTCTCATTTCAGTCCAATTAAATTCCATTGTACTTAATTAGAATAGTTGTCATACTCTTTTTAAAACGGTTCAGATGGAAATGCATAGAGGTCAAAGAAATATTCAGTTATTCCAACTGGCTTATAGAACACCAATATGAAGGTAGACACAAAATGCTGGAGTAACTCAGCAAGACATGAGCATCTCTGGAGAGGATGCTGCCTGTTCCGCTGAGTTACTCCAGCAATTTGTGTCTACCTTCGATTTAAACCAGCATCTGCAATTCTTTTGCACACCAAGATGAGACAGGACAATGTTATCACATCAATTGATATTTTCTTTCATAAAATGTAACTTAAAAATGCAGATAAAAGTCTTTGAAACAAGCCCTTTCCTGAAGCAACAGAATAATTTCTTTAAAATCCTACAAAGAAATCTGTAGACCAACTCATAGGTGATGAAAGGAGGGAACAGAGTGGGAAATAAGAGTTACCTATGGAGGAGATGAAACAAGAGATTTTTAATATAGGAAAAACACTGGATTTCAAAGCACAGGAAAGGGGAGGGGCTTTTTATTTACTAAACATACATTACCTCCAAAAATGGAGCTCAAATCCTTCACATTTATCCTTGCACTTCAGGCAAGGGGCTCCCGCACCTTGTTCATGTCCCAGGGTCATCTGTAGGGGAAAAGAAAACTGTAGTTGACCAAGAAAAAAAATGTTTTGGACCACATAATTACACATAAACTGATGCAACTATTTATCAGAAAAAAAAAGATTATTGATATAACAAATCACCATGGCTTCCACTGGGAAAGAAGATGCCTGTCGGAAAACCAACAATGGTTTCTACGTAGTTCAGTTAAAAGGAAACGTAAGCAAGGCAGCCAAAGCACATTTGCTCATTGACCACAAGTAGTTCTGCCGTTTGACAGATACCAAAAGCTGGAGTAACTCAGCGGGACAGGCAGCATCTCTGGAGAGATGAAATGGGTGGCATTTCGGGTCGAGATCCTTCTTCAGACTGAGTGTCAGAGGAGAGGGAGATACAGAGATAAGGAAGTGTGAAGGTGTGAAAATGCTACAAAGGGGATTGTTAGCTAAGACACGGCAACAACAAGGGAAACAAAACATAAAATGTAATCGAGGACAGTCAGACTGGTCGGAGAACTGGGAAGGGGGGGGAGGGATAGAGAGGGAAAGCAAGGGTTACTTGAAGTTGAAGTCAATACTCATACCGCTGGACCTAGCTAACAATGATCTATTCTACATGTTCCTTGATCTCCATCTCCTTTGTCTTGTTTTCACACCCTATACTTCCTTATCTGTATCTCTCTCTCGCCTGAATCTCAGTCTGAATGGCCTCGACCCGAAATGTCACCCATTCCTTCTATAGAGATGCTGCCTTTCCTGCTGAGTTACTCTAGCATTTTGTGTCTATCTTCGGTTCAAACCAGCATCTGCAGTTCCTTCCTTCCTTTCAGCCGTTAGGACTTTTCTAAGATCGTGAAATTTAAGAGATATTATTAACAGGAATAATGGTAGTTAATGATCATTTCATAATCTCAAAGCAATGGGGAGGAACAATAAAGACTCAGAAGTTGTGCAAATGGAACTAAAACCAGCATGTTCTTTGCTACACACTCAGATTGGGTTTCTACACAGAAAAGTAGAAGTGGGCCGCCCAGGACACATGTGCAAAGAGAAGGCTTTAGGTTAATTGTAGATCGACTGATGAACCCAATGCTATACCTCCATGATAGGAAACACCCCACATGTTTTACATATAATGAATTCAGTTGTTGAATCTAACACCAACATGGCATCCAATTAATGCAATCCGATCATTGTTTCAATTAGTAATTTATGATCTGGTTTATCTTAAATGAGGATTTGTATTCCCAATTTCTACAAATCTACTAAATTAAATGTTGCTGCAGAACTTTTGTACAGCAGTTTCATCTACAATTGTGTTATTTCTCAACAATTAAGCCGTTTAGTTTTGCATGTTAAAAAAGACATCTGTGACCAGTAGTTCCGTATACGAGATTAAGCAGACATCATTTTTTCAGATTTTTGCCCTAAAATGGTTTATTTGATGAACAAAGTTTACTGAACAGTCCAAATAGTCAGAGCGACTGCAAATGCAATGAGATTTTATCCTTTTAGGGTCATTTTAATCTGAAGCCAACCCAAAACAAAAATCTCCAATTTAATCCAAACATTTGCTTTTGAGCTGGATGTATTTTTAAACACAGCACCAAAATGATTCACATTTCAGTCATGTTAGTACCCTTTTCAATAAAGACTGCAAATACGTTATCAGATTGAAGGAAGTATTTGACACAGACACATTGGAACACAGCCAAAACTGTTGCTCATTTGACAAAAAGCTTTACTTTACTCAAACTGCTTGACGTCAGGTTTTGGAACACTAACTTGATCATTAAAGTACATCAGGATGCTTGTCAAAGTGAAAGGCCCTGTGCATTAATGATGACCAAAATAAAACTATGCGATTATCTACATCCGCCAATTGTTAACAGCAGTCATATATGGAAAATAGCTGGTCTAAAGTCACTCTCAACTGTCAGATTACAGAGGATATTACAGAGTTAAACGCACATTTTATACAGACCATCGATCAAATGAATAGCAACAGAACCTTTCCCTGAAAACCAACTAGTTTATGCAGCCTAGCTCAAATTACAACTATCAGAGTGCTGTCAATGCATGTTTATACCGGCAAAGCCAAGTTTACCAAATAATGCTTTAATCCTCCAAACGGAGGCAAAAATGACATTTTAAAATGGGTAAATACAGAATTAAAACATGTTCTAAACTAGCTTAAAGAAAAATAGATTGCCTTCAAGTTAAATGGCTCACTTCATGATTCTTGGACATCTACATGTGTTGCATGGTCAATAAAGTTTGGGAAGTGTTGTAATGTACAGAATGCATAAGCTTTTGGAACACAGCAGGCTCCCACTAATAGAAACATGACTGACTACACCCAGATAAAGAGTCTGGCATTGTTATCTGCACTGAGTTATCATTAGCAAGAATCCAACTGCTAACCTTATGCTCGTCAATGCATTACCACAGCCATCAACCTGTAAGAAGTTACCATTGATCCGAAATTCGTCTAGACCAGTATAAATATGGTGGTTATAAAAAAAGGCACAAACTGTTGGAGTAACTCAGCGGGTCAGGCAGCATTCCTGGACAACATGGACAGGTGACGGTTCAGTTGGGGACTAAAAATGGCCGCAGTCCATGTTGTCCAGAGATGCTGCCTGCCCACTGAGTTACTTCAGCACTTTGTGTCCGTTTTTTTTGTAATAACCAAACTCAGTGGCGCACCGGTTGAGTAGCTGCCTTACAATGCCAGAAACCCAGGTTTAATCCTGACTGCGGGTGCTGTCTGTACAGTTTGTACGTTCTCCATGTGACCGTGTGGGTTTTCACCTGGTGCTCCAGTTTCCTCCCCAGACCACCATATTTATACTGGTCTAGACGAATTTCGGATCAATGGTAACTTCTTACAGGTTGATGGCTGTGGTAATGCATTGACGAGCATAAGGTTAGCAGTTGGATTCTTGCTAATGATAACTCAGTGCAGATAACAATGCCAGACTCTTTATCTGGGTGTAGTCAGTCATGTTTCTATTAGTGGGAGCCTGCTGTGTTCCAAAAGCTTATGCATTCTGTACATTACAACACTTCCCAAACTTTATTGACCATGTAACACATGTAGATGTCCAAGAATCATGTCTAGGTTAATTGGCTTCTGTAAATCGTCCCTAGTGTGTACTGTACAGTTAGCGTACGGGTGATCATTGATCGGCTTGGACTCGGTGTGCCGAATGGCCTGTTTCCATACTGTATCTCTAAACTAAACCAGCATCTGCAATTCCATGTTTCTAAACATGCCGATTACAAAATCAGATCAGCGACCACGCATCTTCCATATCCTCAAGTCCTGACGCCCCATTTCTACCATCTGTAAGGCACAAATCGGGAGTGCAATGTACTTCTTGCCACAGAAATTGATGAGTGCAACACCAAGGTTTTTGAGGTGAAGGGGAAAAGATTTAATAGAAATCTGAGGGGTAACTTTTTCACACAGATGGTGGTGGGTGTATGGAACAAGCTGCCAGAGGAGGTAGTTGAGACTGGAACTATCCCATCATTTAAGAAACAGTTAGACAGGTACATGGACAGGACAGGTTTGGAGGGATATGGACCAAACTAGGCAAGTGGGACTAGTGTAGCTGGAACATGTTGGCTGGTTTTGGCAAGTTGGGCCGAAGGGCCTGTTTCCACACAGTATCACTCTATGACCAACATTATCATGCAACGTGACATCAAGCAGGATAGATCAACATCTCACACCATCACCCTCTTCATCAGTAGCTTACCGAGGCCACGTCATGCATCAATCCGACAGCATCTTGCAAACCCATAATTTCAACCACAATGAACCACAAGGGCATTAGGTGCAAGAAACATCACCACTGGTGATCTCTCTTTCCCCACCCGTCCACATCAAAAGCTAATCCTACATGAGAAATCCTTCATCGCTGTATCAGAAAAGCAGCAAGAATTGGGGGTAACCATAAAGAAACAAAAAATGATATAAACACCAAGAATACAGAAAGGTGCATGCATACAAATTCATTTCAAAGCCAAATGCAATAAATACAATTAAAAAAACAATAACGTTATATTCAGCTGTCTGACACGCTGAGATACTCCAGCTTTTTGTGTCTATCTTCAATTGAGTATTATGTTCTTCTCATTATCAAGCTTCTTGAGTAATGTTGGAGCTGCACTCATCCAATTGCTGGGGAGAATTCCATCCCATTCAAGGTTTCAAGGTTCAACGTTTGTTTATTGTCACATGTACCATTTAAGGTACAGTGAAATTCAGATTGCCATACAGTCATACCAATAAAGAGCAGCAAGACAACCAAGTACATTATTAATATAAACATCCACCACAGCGACTCCCCAACATTCTTCACTGTGGTGGAAAGCAAAAAAATCTTCTTCCCTTCTTTGTTCTCCCACGGTCGGGGCACTCAAACCTTCCGCCGTCGGGGCGATCTTGGCTCCCGCATCCGGCGGTTAAACCCTCCGCGTCGGCGGCGATCAAGCTCCTGCATCAGAGGGAGCTCAGCTCCCCGCGCCGGGCGATCCGACTCCCGAGTCGGGGCTGGTCGAACCTCCTGCGGCTTGGAGCTTCCCGACATCAGTCTCTACCCGAGACTGCGAGCTCCTCGATGTTGAAATCCTCGGGCCACGGTTGGAGTGTCGATCCCAGGCAAGGGATCGCAGGCTCCGATGGCAAGTCCACGGCCCCGCGGTGGGGCTCAAAGTCAGTCCCGAGCAAAGTTGCCAGCTCCATGATGTTAGGCCGCAGAGCGACCAGAGATAGGATCCGGAAAAAATATATATATATAAATTTAAATTTTTTTTTTAAAAAGCGCTTCTCTGGCAAGGTAAAACATAGAAACATAGAAATTAGGTGCAGGAGTAGGCACCCCATAAAACAAACCAGAGAACATTAATACATACTTTTTAAAAACACACTGAAATAACAAAAAGATGAAAGACAAACAGACTGTAGGCGAGGCTGCCATCGCTGACGGCACCACCCAATGAGATTCCATTCCTGAATTGTGCCTTGGTGATGATGGCAAGATTTTGGGTTGTCAGAAGATCTGTCATTTCCCCAATAATGTCCAGATTCTGACCCGTTCTTGTGAACACTATCAAAATGTTGGTCCATTTGAGTTTCTGCACATTGATGATAAGGGACTTGGTGATGGCAATGCCATTAAATCTGTGACTAAAGAATTAGTAGAGATGTAAACAAAGTTAATGATTCAAGCTGGTTTACTTTGTAACTTTGTTGGCACCCTGTATGTGGCAACTCTTTGCATACTTGTTCATGCAAAACAAAGAATTACACTGTGACATGTCATTCATTCATTCATTCATTCATTCACCTGTTAAAAGGTATATTGTGTTTAGTTTAGTTTAGAGATACAGTGTGGAAACAGGCCCTTCGGCCCACACCGATCAACGACCTCTGTACACACTGCACCTTTAGTCGGGATCGATACTGGGTCTCCGGCACTGCAAGCGCTGTAATACAGCAACTCTACCGCTGCGCCACCATGCTCAAAGTCAATATTTAAAGTAGAATTTGAAAGAAAAAGAAAAAACACTGGCCGATTGCTGAATAACCTTGAAGTGGTGATGAGCCGCACCCTTGAAATGCTGCTGCCCTTCTGGTGAAGTTACGCCCATACTACTGCTGAGCAGTGTTCTATGACTGAGGCCTGATGCAACGAGAATATCTGGCAGACCTGCGTTTCCGAACTAGATTTAATAGAAAGACCGCAAATCTCATCCCTGCTGCAGCATTTTCCACATTCAGTAGTCTATTGCAGCAATATCTCTCCCGTGTGATTTAGCACTCACAATGGCACTGAATACTCAAGGAGCTTTGCATTAGCAACATGCAACTTTCTCCGGTTACCTGAATGCAAAACATCCCATTGCAACACATGTTGCCTTCTGGCTGCATTTTTCACCCACCATCCTCATCTTTGGACACCCTGTGCATAGGGGAGAGGGTAGGGCTGAAGATGTCCTGGTTGGGTTGCTCCTGCGCATGGCCAAGCTGGCCATCCGCGAGTCACCGCGCCAGGCAGAAGAGGGCTCTGCCCGAGCCAGCTGCCTGCCCCTTTTCCAGGGGAACCTCCGCGCCCGGGTGGGGTTAGAAAGGGACTATGCCCTGTCCACAGGCACCCTGGGGATTTCAGGGACTGCTGGGCACCACAAGGGGTTGAATGCATCCTTAATAAGGATTGTAATACAGTTGTATAGTAGTTTATTCAGGATATTTGTTTGTATTGTATTATGGTGATGGGTTCTGGTTTGTTTTATTGGAGTGTAAATATTATTTTTTAATAATTGAATACATTATTTTGATAAATAAAAATGTTTAAAAAAAATTGCAACATATGTAGGACAGCAGCTCTAGACTCTCAATTTCACTTATTTCTCAATGCACTTAATTAAAACAAAGTAACTGATCATTCTTTCTGAATAACTGTGGCACACAAAGTGTGCGGGCTTTGGAAAACAGTTGAGGAAATTTGATATCCAACATTAGGCAATGATTAAACTTGTTTTTTCTCAGCATGTTAAGGAAGGGAAAGGGGATTGAAATGCATATGCCATTTTGATTGGCAAAATATTTAGCATGTCGCAAATCATCCTCATAACCATGTTCTTATATGTAAAGTGGTGTACTCTCAGAGTCAGAGCAGCATGAAAACTGGCCTCAGCCCAACCTACCAATGTTGATCAGGATGCTCCACCTACATTGATCCCACCTGCCAATGTTAGGCCCATATCCTGACCCTAACCCATCCAAATATATTTTAAACCTATGTACACTGTTTAATGATTCCTCTGTTCTGGGTAAAAGTCTGAGCATTTATCCTCTCTTCGCCTCACGATCTTGTACACCTCTACAAGATCACCCCTCATCCACCCCTCATCAAGGAATACATTCCTAGCCTACCCAACCTCTCCATATTGCTCAGGTCCACAAATCCTGGCAACATCCTTGTAAATCTTTTCTGCACTTTTCCAGTTTAACAGCAGAGTGACCAAAACTGTCCAACTGTGGCCTCACCAGCATCTTGTATAACTGTTGATAACATCCAAACTTAAACACTCCATCCTCTTACTGATGAAGGCCATGTACAAAAAGTCTTGTTGACTATCCTATCTACTTGTGACACCACTTTCAAAGAACTATGTACCTACACTCCTAGATCCCTCTCCTCTACAACATTCCTTAGGCCTCTGGTTTGACTTGCCAATGGTTTATTTATTACTATGTGTACCAATGTACAAGAGATCCTCTATATGCACGCAGATCAGTAAGCTTATTGCTATACATGAATACAATCCCCAGCTATGCATAAAATCAGCCCACTGAGCAAGTGCCACCAGGCTTTGGTGCCATTTCAGTCCCAAATGCAGCTGGCCATAAAGGCCAGTTGCAGTCAAAATGCAACATCTCACACTTATTTCCATTGCCCATTCCTCAGCCCACTTGATCAAGATCCATCTTTAATCGTGGATAACCATTTTCACAGTTACAATACCACCCATTTTAACGTTACTTATTTTAGTAAGCAAACTTACTAAACATGCCTTTTACATTCTCATCCAAATCTACAGTATTTTAGTAATGTATCCTAATTTAGAAAATAAAGTAAAATTTAAGATAGCAATGTCCTCTCTTCTCTATCAAACACTTGACAGGAAATATGATTAAGCTGAGTGAAGATATGTATAACATTAAAAAATACACGATAAGAATCAAAATGAAAAAGCACATCTTTCATTTACTGTTTTTGCTGAATGTTTAAATATAACATCAAAAGGCAAGACACTGATGGCATGATGATAATTCTGCAGAAATATAACTAATGAGTTGCACTCAAATAATGATTAACCCTTCACTCTTTATTTGGACCTTCATGTTCTGATTAAAATTCTTTAAATTACAATGGAGTGCAGATACTCTGAACATTCAGAAAACTGGGATTGAAATGTTAAACTAAATCCTACTTGTTTTTACACACCCTTTTATTTGGTACTCAGAATAACCCAAACTGCTGGAGTCAACACATTTGCAGATACGTGTGGCCAGTGCGGCCAATACTGAGCTGCGCTGGAATACTTTATCAGCAGGTTCATTTTGTCAATGCTGTGGACAATACAAGTGGGCCAGAACTTCAGGGGAATTTTCCTGTTGCTCGGGGGATCTTACACCTCCACCCAATGTCACATCTGTGGATCAGGCTTAGAACACACATCTTCAATGATCGGAAAGTTAGAGTGAAATCCTAATCAGCAACTTTTAGCAAAAATCCAAGAGCCTAATGTAACACTGAGATTGTGAAGCACTACCAGAGAAGCTGACTTTCAAACAAGGCATTAACTTTGTCTGAAGATAGATAGAAAATGCTGGAGTAACTCAGCGGGACAGGCAGCATCTCTGGAGAGAAGGAATGGGTGACGTTTCAGGTCGAGGCCCTTCTTGTTACCCATTCCTTCTCTCCAGAGATGCTGCCTGTCCCGCTGAGTTACTCCAGCATTTTCTATCTATCTTCGGTGTAAACCAGCATCTGCAGTTCTTTCCTACACATTAACTTTGTCTGAGCTTACACAAACTCCAAGATAGATGCTTTCAAGTAAAATATGCAAATTTCCTCTCCTGTGCGTCATTGACAACTCAAGTAACATTTAAAAGCACAATATCTGGATGGTGTCAGAGTGTAGTTTGGGATTTTGCTCTGCATTCACTAACTACAACATTTCCCACATCACAACGGGCACCACACTTCACTAACCATATAGCTGTAAACTTCTTCTGAAAGGCCCATGGTTGTGAACAAAGATTGCTCATTGTTCCCATTCAAGCTACATTTGGGAACGTTTAAGCACACGGCTGGATGATGTGATTCACCGCTGGACCCAACATTCAACTCGACCATTTGACGCCTGTTACTCATACAGACGTTACACAAGTAACTCAGAAATTGAAGGAGTGGTCACTTTGATCCAGAAGAAATAGGTCCAGCACCGTCTGTCTAATTACAGTTATGTCGGTGTCACAGTTCAGTCATTTCCCCTTTTGCAGTAGATTCGCGTTAGGGGTTTAACCTGCTGTATATCGCACATTTCAAGTCTGCTAATTTCCTTTCTGAAGAAGGGTCTCGACCCGAAACGCCACCCATTCCTTCTCTCCAGAGATGCTGCCTGTCCCGCTGAGTTACTCCAGCATTTTGTGTCTATCTTCGGTGTAAGCCAACATCTGCAGTTCCTTCCTACACAATTCAATGTCAGATATGACCTTTCCATCACCCCAGTCGTTGCCAGATTCTCAGGTACAATTTATCGTCAGCATTTAGGCTTATAAATCTTTCAACAAAGATGGTGCATAATTCATTAGGTTGGAAACGCTCACAAGAGGCAGCGACCAACTGGGCGCAGTCCCACTGATGAGAGAAGGCATGGGCTCAGAAGTGAAGCAAAATGCTTATTCTTCTTACCTTTTTCACTTCTTTTTCTAAATCCATTTCGTTCCAACGAGAGGATCAGTCAGTAAGCTGCTGCTGTAAATGAAGAAAGTTATGGGGGAGGGGAGGGGTGGTCGTGATACCACTGAGCCAGCAGTTACTTTACTCAGTCGACTCCTTGTACTTGTACAAGCTTTCAAAGCACTTCCGCTACCGTCCGCATTCCGCAACTTTAGCAAATCACAAGGCTTGCAGCTTGCACACACTCGCCAATCACTTCAATACAGACCAACGTCAGGCCAATTGTACTCCACTTAATACACCCAGCAGCCGCGGAGCTGTTGCAAGTACCTAACCCTGTGCACTGACAGAGTGCTTCACAGGCTACAAGTACCTAACCCTGTGCATTAACAGTGAGTGCTTCACAGGCTGTTGGAGCTTCACCACATCACTACATTCAGTCGGGGGGGTCGGAATTTTTTGCACATTAGGCCATTTGGACAATAGCCATTAGGCTATTAAACACTAAACCTCAAATAAGCTCTGAACTACAGACTATTATTGTTATTATTTGCTTGTTTCTTATGTGTATGTATGTATATACAGTATATATATATATATATATATATATATATATGATCTGTATAGACACGTGTGAAGAAAGGAACTGTAGATGCTGGTTAAACTGGATAGACACAAAATGCTGGAGTAACTCAGCGGGTCAGGCAGCATCTTTGGGGAGAAGGAATGGGTGACATTGCGGGTTGAGACCTTTCTCCAGACTGTTTCAGTAAAGATGAGGGAATGGGGGCTTGGAAAGCGGAAGTCATTAAAGAGACGGACTCATTAAAGAGTGAGGTATCTTGGACATAGGTCGGGAGAGATTGGACCAGAGGGGGAAAGGATGGAGTCGAGGTACGTGGAAATCAATTCAGTGTGACAGGAGCAGGCAGAAATAATCAGTCTTGAATTAGTGGAAAGCTTTTGTTGCGTGCTAACCAGTCAGCAGAAAGACAATGCATGATTACAATCGAGCCATTTACAGTAGGTATGTTACAAACTTACCTTCAGCGGCGCTGCAGTTCTGTCACTGCCGTGTGCACGACTTTGGCGCCTTTGAGAGGGGGGGGGGGGGCGGGGTTAAAATGCGGTTTTCTATCGCCTGTCCTGGACATATTCTCGCGGGGTGCTAGCTAATGCTGAAGAATTGTTCCAACTGCTGTTCTGTGAATTTTTTTAAAAAATCGCGGGACAATTTCAGCGCTGGAGTAAAATAAAAATCAGCTTCTAATGCCATAACCGCCGATAACCGGGACGGATTTCACGTACGGGACAGATAAAGGTAAGCCATTTATTTTACATATAAACGTGTTTCTTAGGATTACCTTAATCCAAATTTTACGTTGCGAAAATGTGATTATGTAAATATACAAACCGGCAGTGTTTTTCCTGCCAATATGGGGTTTAAATTCACCGCAAATGCAACGTTCCAAATGATCGCGCTCCACAAAATCTCACTCGCAAGATGATTAAAATGGCCATTAATTTACAGGAATTAAACACTAAATTCCTTCCATTTGGCCTATAAATTCATGACAATGAGATTTAAAAATCATGTTATATTGTGAATTCTTGTTTGAATGTTATTTGGACACTTAGGCTATTTAAAAATGTTAATCTTTTCTTAAGAAATGGATAGATGTTTAGATCTAGTAATTGAATTTTGTAATTAGCTACAATTGGGTAACTAACTAATTATATGCTTTAATTTCAGGTCATCCAAGTAAGATTGTTTCATATTTGTTTCAGAATGCTTCAATCTATAATAACTGAAAATTTCATTCAGTTCTCTTAATTTTTAAGAAAGTTATGGGCTTTTAACTGTCCTCGATCACAGCTTTTGTGTTAAGTCAATGGAAAAGCAATAGGGAACAAGATGCTAATTTCCGAGTATGAAAATTGCCATAACTTTTTTTATACTGATGATATGAAAGTGAATTAGGTGTCAAATTAAACTTCTTTCTATGCTTTATCTGATGGGATAAATTGCAGACTTGATTTTTAAAATCTCAAAATTTTGTAACATTGCTATTTACAGTGTACAAGATAAGGGAATAATGTTTAGTGCAAGGTGAGGTCGGCAAAGTCCGATCAAGGATAGTCTGATGGTCACCATAGAGCTAGATAGCAGTTCAGCACTGCACTCTGGTTGTGGAAGGATGATTCCGTTGCCTGATAACTGCAGGAAGAAACTGTCAGTGAGCAAGATGAAGGCTGGAAGTTAATCGGGGGAGAAAACCACCTCCTTTTACTTTTTAGGTGGTTTACACTACTCTTTAGATTCTGGAGTAGTTCCTGAGGATTGGAGGGTAGCAAACGTAACCCCACTTTTTAAGAAGGGAGGGAGAGAGAAAACGGGGTATTACAGACCAGTTAGTCTAACATCGGTAGTGGGGAAACTGCTAGAGTCAGTTATTAAAGATGGGATAGCAGCACATTTGGAAAGTGGTGAAATCATTGGACAAAGTCAGCATGGATTTACGAAAGGTAAATCATGTCTGACGAATCTTATAGAATTTTTCGAGGATGTAACTAGTAGAGTGGATAGGGGAGAACCAGTGGATGTGTTGTATCTGGACTTTCAGAAGGCTTTCGACAAGGTCCCACATGAGAGATTAGTATACAAACTTAAAGCACATGGTATTGGGGGTTCAGTATTGATGTGGATAGAGAACTGGCTGGCAAACAGGAAGCAAAGAGTTGGAGTAAACGGGTCCTTTTCACAATGGCAGGCAGTGACTAGTGGGGTACCGCAAGGCTCAGTGCTGGGACCCCAGCTATTTACAATTTATATTAATGATCTGGATGAGGGAATTGAAGGCAACATCTCCAAGTTTGCGGATGACACTAAGCTGGGGGGCAGTGTTAGCTGTGAGGAGGATGCTAGGAGACTGCAAGGTGACTTTGATAGGCTGGGTGAGTGGGCAAATGTTTGGCAGATGCAGTATAATGTGGATAAATGTGAGGTTATCCACTTTGGTGGCAAAAACAGGAAAGCAGACTATTATCTAAATGGTGGCCGATTAGGAAAAGGGGAGATGCAGCGAGACCTGGGTGTCATGGTACACCAGTCATTGAAGGTAGGCATGCAGGTGCAGCAGGCAGTGAAGAAAGCGAATGGTATGTTAGCTTTCATAGCAAAAGGATTTGAGTATAGGAGCAGGGAGGTTCTACTGCAGTTGTACAGGGTCTTGGTGAGACCACACCTGGAGTATTGCGTACAGTTTTGGTCTCCAAATCTGAGGAAGGACATTATAGCCATAGAGGGAGTGCAGAGAAGGTTCACCAGACTGATTCCTGGGATGTCAGGACTTTCATATGAAGAAAGACTGGATAGACTCGGCTTATACTCGCTAGAATTTAGGAGATTGAGAGGGGATCTTATAGAAACTTACAAAATTCTTATGGGGTTGGACAGGCTAGATGCAGGAAGATTGTTCCCGATGTTGGGGAAGTCCAGGACAAGGGGTCACAGCTTAAGGATAAGGGGGAAATCCTTCAAGACCAATGATGAGAAAAAACGTTTTCACACAGAGAGTGGTGAATCTCTGGAACTCTCTGCCACAGAGGGTAGTTGAGGCCAGTTCATTGGCTATATTTAAGAGGGAGTTAGATGTGGCCCTTGTGGCTAAAGGGATCAGGGGGTATGGAGAGAAGGCAGGTACGGGATACTGAATTGGATGATCAGCCATGATCATATTGAATGGCGGTGGAGGCTCGAAGGGCCGAATGGCCTACTCCTGCACCTATTTTCTATGTATCTATGTATCTATGAAGAAACCATTGGTATTATTAGCATTGATATTGAGGGGTGTGTTGTTAGGAGGGATGCAACTGCCTCTTATTATTCGTTTTAAAAAGTTATGATTCAGATGCAGGTCCACACACTTTCTGATAACATTACGGACATGTCAAAAGTGTTTTATTGTCATATGTCCCAGTTAGAACAATGAAATTCTTACTTGCAGCAGCACAACAGAATATGTAAACATAGTACACTGTAAACAATGTAAGGGACTTCCGGTGGCGCCATGGAGTAGTAAGATGCGCTCCATTTAGCTCCGCTCCGAAAAATGCATTAAAATACCTGCAAAATAAAAGGGACTGAAGGAAAAACACTTACCGGCAGATGCCCGACGTTGGGTAAGTGACGTCATTAGAAATCGACCTCTATGGCTCTATGGCTATAAATCTACCTTAAATGGTACACGTGACATAACGAACCATTGAACCATCTCTGGAGAGAAGGAATGGGTGACGTTTTGGGTCAAGACAAGGGTCTCTTTAGGTCTCTGGATGGTGGTGGGGAAGGAGATGTAGGAACAAGTGTTGCACCTCTTGTGGTTGCAGGGGAAAGTGCTAGTGAATCAGGAAAGTGTGGGTTGGGGGGGATGAGCAAACCAAGGAGTCATGTACAGGAGATGTGGGGATGGGAAGATGTGGCTTGTGGGATTCCGTTGCAGCTGGTGGAAATGACAAAGGATGATGTGTTGGATGTGGAAAGTGCAAGTGTGACTCTTGGATATATTCTGAGTGGTTGAGGCCTCATGTGCAGTAAGAATTTTTAGGAAATGCGAATTGTTGTTAAGGCATTGTTGCGATGTTCCTGTCTCAAACCTAAAATAAACCCTTTTACTGACCAATGGTTAAATGATTGGATCAGAAGAATCCCAGGACTTCGATTCAATGATACTGATTAATAATGAGGATCTGTGAAGATGCTGCAGGGTGGCCAGTAATAGTGACCTAACAAAAGGTGAAATGGATAAAGTTGCCACGTTGCAAGATGTTGATGCATTTTGTCCATATCATACTATGAAGATGGAGGAGAACAAAGCTGGAGAAAGCATATAGATCCAAACCACCACTTCACTCTCCCATCATATCCTTTGCCTCCAAATTAGCCAAAATCCTTTGCTCTTAACCTCGAATAACTGATCCACAGCCTTCTTGTATAGAGAATTCCAAAGATTTGTAACATTCCCAATGAAGTGGGGCAGCACAATAGCACAGGTTGTGGAGCCTCTGCCTCACAGCGCCAGAGACCCGGGTTCGATCTTGACTGTGTGGAGTTTGCACGTTCTCCCTATGATCAAGTGGGTTTCCTCCAGTAGCTCCGAATTCCTCCCACATCCTAAAGACTTGTGGATTTGTAGGTTAATTGGCCTCCATAAAATGCCCCTCCTGTGCAGGGAGAGGATGACAAAGTGAGTAAAACATAGAAACATAGAAACATAGAAAATAGGTGCAGGAGTAGGCCATTCGGCCCTTCGAGCCTGCACCGCCATTCAATATGACCATGGCTGATCATCCAACTCAGTATCCTGTACCTACCTTCTCTCCATACCCCTTGATCCCTTCAGCCACAAGGGCCACATCTAACTCCCTCTTAAATATAGCCAATGAACTGGCCTCAACTAACTTCTGTGGCAGAGAATTCCAGAGATTCACCACTCTCTGTGTGAAAAATGTTTTTCTCATCTCGGTCCTAAAAGATCTCCCCTTTATCCTTAAACTGTGACCCCTTGTCCTGGACTTCCCCAACATCGGGAACAATCTTCCTGCATCTAGCCTGTCCAACCCCTAAAGAATTTTGTAAGTTTCTATAAGATCCCCCCTCAATCTTCTAAATTCTAGCGAGTACAAGCCGAGTCTATCCAGTCTTTCTTCATATGAAAGTCCTGACATCCCAGGAATCAGTCTCGTGAACCTTCTCTGTACTCCCTCTATGGCAAGAATGTCTTTCCTCAGATTTGGAGACCAAAACTGTACGCAATACTCCAGGTGTGGTCTCACCAAGACCCTGTACAACTGCAGTAGAACTTCCCTGCTCCTATACTCAAATCCTTTTGCTATGAATGCTAACATACCATTTGCTTGCTTCACTGCCTGCTGCACCTGCATGCCTACTTTCAATGACTGGTGTACCATGACACCCAGGTCTCGCTGCATCTCCCCTTATCCTAATCGGCCACCATTCAGATAATAGTCTACTTTCCTGTTTTTGCCACCAAAGTGGATAACCTCACATTTATCCACATTATACTGCAACTGCCATGCATTTGCCCACTCACCCAGCCTATCCAAGTCACCTTGCAGCCTCCTAGCATCCTCCTCACAGCTAACATTGCCCCCCAGCTTCGTGACATCCGCAAACTTGGAGATGTTGCATTCAATTCCCTCGTCCAAATCATTAATATATATTGTAAATAGCTGGGGTCCCAGCACTGAGCCTTGCGGTACCCCAGTCAGTTCTCTATCCACATCAATACTGAACCCCCAATACCGTGTGCTTTAAGTTTGTATACTAATCTCTTACGTGTGACATTGTCGAAAGCCTTCTGAAAGTCCAGATATAACACATCCACTGGTTCTCCCTTATCCACTCTACTAGTTACATCCTCGAAAAATTCTATAAGATTCGTCAGACATGATTTACCTTTCGTAAATCCATGCTGACTTTGTCCAATGATTCCACCACTTTCCAAATGTGCTGCTATCCCATCTTTAATAACTGACTCAAGCAGTTTCCCCACTACCGATGTTAGACTAACTGGTCTGTAATTCCCCGTTTTCTTTCTCCCTCCCTTTTTAAAAAGTGGGATTACATTAGCTACTCTCCAATCCTCTGGAACTACTCCAGAATCTAAGGAGTTTTGAAAAATTATCACTAATGCATCAACTATTTCTGGGGCTACTTCCTTAAGTACTCTGGGACGCAGCCTATCTGGCCCTGGGGATATATCGGCCTTTAATCCATTCAATTTACCTAACACCACTTCCCGGCTAATCTGAATTTCATTCAGTTCCTCCATATCATTTGACCCGCGGTCCCCTGCTATTTCCGGCAGATTATTTATGTCTTCCTTAGTGAAGACAGAACCAAAGTAGTTATTCAATTGGTCTGCCATGTCCTTGTTCCCCATGATCAATTCACCTGTTTCTGACTGCAAGGGACCTACATTTGTTTTGACTAATCTTTTTCTCTTCACATATCTATAAAAACTTTTGCAGTCAGTTTTTATGTTCCCTGCCAGTTTTCTTTCATCATCTACTTTCCCTTTCCTAATTAAGCCCTTTGTCCTCCTCTGCTGGACTCTGAATTTCTCCCAGTCCTCTGGTAGGCTGCTTTTTCTGGCTAATTTGTATGCTTCACTTTTGTTTTGATACTATCCCTGATTTCCCTTGTTATCCACGGATGCATTACCTTCCCTGATTTATTCTTTTGCCAAACTGGGATGAACAATTGTTGTAGTCTTTAAATGCCTTCCATTGCATATCCACCATCAACCCTTTAAGAATCAATTGCCAGTCAATCTTGGCCAAATCACGTCTCATACCCTCAAAGTTACCTTTCTTTAAGTTCAGAACCCTTGTTTCTGAATTAACAATGTCACTCTCCATCCTAATGAAGAACTCAACCATATTATGGTCACTCTTGCCCAAGGGGCCACGCCCAACAAGACTGCTAAATAACCCTTCCTCATTTCTTAATACCCAGTCTAGAATAGCCTGCTCTCTCGTTGGTTCCTCTACATGTTGGTTTAGAAAACTATCCCGCATACATTCCAAGAAATCCTCTTCCTCAGCACCCCTGCCAATTTGATTCACCCAATCTATATGTAGGTTGAAGTCACCCATTATAACTGTTTTACCTTTGTTGCACGCATTTCTAATTTCCTGTTTGATGCCATCCCCAACTCCACTACTACTGTTAGGTGGCCTGTACACAACACCCACTAGCGTTTTCTGCCCCTTAGTGTTTCGCAGCTCTACCCATATCGATTCCACATCCTCCAAGCTAATGTCCTTCCTTTCTATTGCGTTAATCTCCTCTCTAACCAGCAACGCTACCCCACCTCCTTTTCCTTTCTGTCTATCCCTCCTGAATATTGAATATCCCTGGATGTTCACCTCCCAGCCTTGGTCACCCTGGAGCCATGTCTCCGTGATCCCAACTATATCATAATCATTAATAGCTATCTGCACATTCAACTAATCCACCTTATTACGAATGCTCCTTGCATTGAGACACAAAGCCTTCAGGCTTGTTTTTACAACACTCTTACTCCATATACAATTATGTTGAAAAGTGGCCCTCTATGAGTGACATAGAACTAGTGTGAATGGCTAACCAATGACCAGCATGGACTCAGTGGCCAAAAGGCCTGTTTCCATGCTGTAACTCTAAAACTAATGTAAACAATAAAACTTTCTTCTTCTATTCAGTCCTAAATTATTGTTCTAATTTGGGACAAGCTTGAGAAGAAACAGTATGTCAGTAATTAGCTTTTAAAAAAAAGTTTTTTAGAGACACAGCGCAGAAACAGACACTTTGGCCCAACGAGTCCACACCAACCAGCAATCCCCGCACATTAACACTATCCAACACACACTAGGGACAATTTACATTTATACCAAGCCAATGAACCTACAAACCTGGACGTCTTTGGAGTGTGGGAGGAAACCAAAGATCAGACTGAAAAAGGGTCTCTTGAACGCCACCTATTCTTTCTCTCCAGAGATGCTGCCTGTCCCGTTGAGTTACTCCAGCATTTTCTGTCTAATTTTGCTTTAAACCAGCATCTGCAGTTCCTTCCTGCATATGTCAACAAAGATATCAGGGTAAGTCCCGGAACCACAGGGCAGATGATCTGCCCCATCATTTGCCTTTATAATTGCTTGCTGTATTTACATGTTAACTGCCTATGATTCATGTGCAGAAGTACTGAAATCTCTGAAGAATAACACCTAACACCACTCAACCCACAGCAAATATTTTGCTTTGCAATTTTAATCTATATTCTGCGATTTCTGTCTGTCACCAGTCACTTAACGCTGTGCCTTTGTAGTCTGCCTCCTTCTTGCATCTGATTCTTTTGATCAACGCTGAATCACCTTAAACCAGAGTATATTCTGTTCATTTCAGTTCTGCTCCACTTTCGGTTCAGTTTATTGTCACATGTACCGAGGTACAGTGAAAAGCTTTTGCTGCGTGCTAACCAGCCAGAGGAAAGACAATGCATGATTACAATCGAGCCATCTACAGCAAAGATCCTTGAGCAAGCAAGATAGATCACTCGACGAAAAAGACGTAGTACGGGCATGGGCAGATTCATGGGTAATTTTCAGCCCCATTTCCGTAAGCGGCTTCCGTCTCCACACCAAAGATCCCATAGATAACAAGTGCGGAGACGGAAGCCGGTTACGGAAACATCCTCGGAAAAATAAAAGTTATTTGGAAAAAATCTTCTCCTCATTTTCAGAATTTTAATTTATTAACACAAACTGTTCCCCCGCAACGTTGATTACACTGCGAGTCAGGTCGGGTCTGGTTACGGAAATGGATGAAAAAAAGGCCCACGTTCAGTTCCGTTGCGTACTACACGTCAGACCATTGTATTTAGCAGGAGTGATCTATCTTGCTCCGCTATAGGATCTTTGATCTGCAGTGTATAGAGAGATACACGACAAGGGAATAACATTCAGTGCAAGGTAGAAACATAGAAACATAGAAATTAGGTGCAGGAGTAGGCCATTCGGCCCTTCGAGCCTGCACCGCCATTCAATATGATCATGGCTGATCATCCAACTCAGTATCCCGTACCTGCCTTCTCTCCATACCCTCTGATCCCTTTAGCCACAAGGGCCACATCTAGCTCCCTCTTAAATATAGCCAATGAACTGGCCTCGACTACCCTCTGTGGCAGAGAGTTCCAGAGATTCACCACTCTCTGTGTGAAAAACGTTCTTCTCATCTCGGTTTTAAAGGATTTCCCCCTAATCCTTAAGCTGTGACCCCTTGTCCTGGACTTCCCCAACATCGGGAGCAATCTTCCTGCATCTAGCCTGTCCAACCCCTTAAGAATTTTGTAAGTTTCTATAAGATCCCCTCTCAATCTCCTAAATTCTAGAGAGTATAAACCAAGTCTATCCAGTCTTTCTTCATAAGACAGTCCTGACATCCCAGGAATCAGTCTGGTGAACCTTCTCTGCACTCCCTCTGTGGCAATAATGTCCTTCCTCAGATTTGGTAAAGCCAGTAAAGTCTGATCAAAAATAGTTCCTTTACCAAAGCCACTAAAATTATAAATAGCTGAGACCTGACATTGTGTTTATTACATTCTGTCATCTGAGCAAAAGATTAACTTGGTAAATATGTGGAATGGTATCTATTGAATGTGGACTTTCTGACCTTTCACTGCATGGATAAACAAATGGATATCTCCCACAGTCAGAGCTTGTGAATGATATTTCACTGATGAATTTTATGCACAGACGTATTTCAAGCCATTCCTCTGGTAGCCCCACTCACAATGCAACTGTTCAGTTAAACAATAATAAAAGCAGACATACATTTATCCATGCCTCGAGCAAAAGCTAAATCTATTCAATTCTGTGTAGGTATGTTCTATTCCGATGGCCTCATACTTCTGCTACAAGCTTGTGTAGGTAAGAACTGCAGATGCTGGTTTAAATCGAAGGTAGACACAAAATGCTGGAGTAACTCAGTGGTACAGGCAGCATCTCTGGAGAGAAGGAATTACTCTTGTGATCCCATTGCTACAAGCTTGCTACATTTTTGGAACTTTGATCCTCCAGCTCGGATTTCAGTCTCTCTTGAATTACTGTGAAAGATACTGGGACTTGAGTTACAGGCAGAAACTAAAATCTGCTAAGCCTGTGGTCAGAACAATGAAAAAGTCGACAAGCGAGGGCATTGAAAACCTACAGTCCTGCTTTTTTATAATTTTTTTATTTTCAGTAGATAAAAATCTTTAATTTCTAGGTATTTATTGGCAATTTTGCATTAGTCATTTAACAAAAAGAAAGAAAATTGTCAACCTCACCTAGAGCTTCACTGTAATAGGAGTCCCAATCATGCCACAACCATTGGCACATCCAGTCGTACATGAATGTGTATGGAACGTTCTGAACTCTCAGTGAAAGACATCTTATTGGTAAACTCTGAGAGGGTCGCCGGTACATAGGAGGGAGGGGCTGGGATCTGTCCGCAGAGTCTCTCCACTGTAAATCCTGGGGAGAATCTCGGAGAGAAGATGAAGGGAATTCCCAGCTTCAGAGCCAGGAGATCCCCACAGTGATGCACGGGGTCAGAGAGCACGACTTTAAACTTCAAATCTCGCAGTTTGTGCACAAGATTTTCATTCTTTATCACCCCGTCGCAGACGTCTTTGGTAAATTTGATTCCACGTTCCATGATTGCTGAGAATCTTCTGTACGCTTCCCAGTGGGATATTTGTGGTTTTTCATAGAACCAGAATTCCCACATTGCATTCATTAAGTCTTGAATTTTATCACTGGCAAACGGCACTTGAAATACTTCAAATTTCACTGATGAGGGTTCAGAATAGTTGATGTAAAGTGCAGCTGAATTCACAGCCACAATAACACTGTGACCTCTTGCGATCAGCTCATTGATGATGGATTTCAAGTTAATCCAGTGGCTTCCTACAGTCCTACTTTGACTGCACTGATTGGAATGTGTTCAGGGAAGCAACCACAAGCCTCGTTGAATATACAGACACTGTGATATCATATGTCAGCTTCTGTGAGGACAGTTGCTTTCCCACTAGGACCCGGATCAGGTTCAACAACGACAAGCCCTGGTTTACAGCAGAACTCAGACAGCTCCGCCAGTCTAAAGATGAGGCCTACAGGAGCGGGGATGCACACCTCTACAGGCAGACCAAGTACAAGCTGAGAAGAGGAATCAGAGCTGCCAAGGAAAGGTACTCTGAGAAGTTGAGGACCAAGTTCTCAGCTAATGACTCTTTTTCAGTGTGGAAGGGCTTGCAAGAAATCACCAGCTACCAGGAAAACCCCCGCTCCTTGGACAATCGTCAGCTGACCAATGACCTGAACGAGTTCTACTGCAGGTTCGATAGACAGAAACATACGCCCGGTACCCCCTCCCTCCCTCCCCCACCCACTCCTCCCCAATCACCACTTCACACCCACTTACAGCCTGACTCCAGTCTGTAAAGTCTGGGCCCTCGTCCACTACCCACCCCCTCTTTGCTGCCCAACATCAGTCTGGCCACTTCTCCATCACTAACAATACCAATTGAGGAGGTGGAGAAGCTATTCAGAAGACAGAAAAGCCAGAAATCTCCAGGACCAGACAATGTTTCCCCCTCTACCCTCAAGCTCTGTGCCGGACAACTGGCACCGGTCTACACAGACATTTTCAACCAGTCCCTACAAACCTGCACTGTCTCTGCCTGCTTCAAAGTCTCCACTATTGTCCCTGTACCCAAAAAGCCAAGGATTACTGGTCTTAATGACTACTGGCCTGTCGCACTGACCTCTGTAATCATGAAGACCCTTGAAAGACTTGTGCTGGCCCACCTGAAAAATATCACAAACCCCCTGCTGGACCTCCTGCAGTTTGCATATCGGGCCAATAGATCTGTGGATGATGCAGTCAACCTAGGCCTGCACTTCATCCTCCAGCACCTAGACCGGCAGGGGATCTATGCAAGGATTTTGTTTGTGGATTTTAGCTCTGCATTCAACACCATTGTGCCAGAGCTACTACACTCCAAACTCTCCCAGTTGACTGTGCCTGAACCCCTCTGTCAGTGGATCACCAACTTCCTGACAGACAGGAAGCAGCATGTGAGGCTGGGAAAGCACATCTCGGACCCACTGACCCTCAACATAGGAGCACCGCAAGGCTGCGTACTCTCCGCTCTCCTTTACTCTCTCTACACCAACGACTGCACCTCCACAGACACCTCTGTCAAGCTTCTCAAGTTTGCGGATGACACAACCCTGATTGGGCTGATCCAGGATGTGGAGGAATCTGCCTACAGACAGGAAGAGACACAGCTGGCGGCCTGTTGCCATCGCAACAACCTCAAGCTCAATGCTCTTAAGACAGTGGAATTGATTGTAGACTTTAGGAGAGCTCCCTCTCCCCTCACCCCACTCACCATCAACAACACCACAGTCACATCTGTGGAGTCTTCCTTGGAACCATCATCTCCAAGGACCTTAAATGGGGGGCCACCATCGACTCCACAGTCAAAAAGGCCCAACAGAGGATGTACTTCCTGCGGCAACTGAGGAAGCACAATCTGCCAAAGGCAATGATGGTCCAGTTTCATACTGCCATCTTAGAGTCTGTCCTCACCTTCTCCATCATGGTCTGGTTTGGCTCAGCCACCAAGCACGACATCCGGAGGCTGCAGCGCATCGTTCGATCAGCCGAGAAGGTTGTTGGCAGCAATCTTCCCCCCCATCGACGAACTGTACATTGCAAGGGCCAGGAAGCGAGCGGATAAGATAATCTCTGACCCCTCTCACCCTGGCCACAAACTCTTTGAAGCACTTCCCTCTGGAAGGTGACTCCGGACTGTCAAAGCTGCCACAGCCAGACATAAACACAGCTTTTTTTCCACAAGCAGTAGCTCCACTCAACAGCCAAAAGTCTGTAGCCTCCTTTTGCTCTGGTATTTTATTTCATTCTTCACATGTTTAAATTATAATGTTTTATTCTTAATTGTTTACTGTATATCGTGTTGTTACTTGCGAGCAAAACACCAAGGCAAATCCTGTATGTATACATACTTGGCTAATAAAATGTATTAAATTTACAAGCAATACTGTAGAAAATAGAGCAAGAAAAAATCCCTTTCAGTTGAGAGCTGAAGACATTTGCAAGAGAAAAAAAACCCAGAAAGATCCCTTTCGGTCAAATAAAATACAAATCTAGACATTGACCATAAAGAAGAAACCTACAGTAGGTGTTGCTTGTGTAGGATGGAACTGCTGATGCTGGTTTAAACCAAAGACAGACACAAAAAGCTGGAGTAGCTCAGTGGGTCAGGCAGCATCTCTGGAGAGAAGGAATGTAATCTGCTAAGTCTGTTGCGAAACACCACTTTCAATGCAGAGTATAAAAAACCAGGACACTATCACAATTTACGGCAAAGTATATTCGTTACAGAATCATAGAGTTATATAGCTGCACAGCAGGCCATTCAGCCCCACTCACCCATGCCGGCATAAATGTCTATCCGAGCTAGTTTCATTTGCCTCTATTTGGTCCATATCCCTCCAAACCTTTCCTGTCCAAGTACGTGTCAAGAGTCTAGAGTGTTTAATAGCAAGATTAAATGAGAACTTACCAGTTTGAAGTTTGATCTTTATTTTATGAGGAGTTACGTTGAGGGATTACGTGAAGACCCCGCCAGCCCGCATGCGCGTCAATCTTCAAAGCAGCGGTGTGAAATCACAGATAACAGTTGTTGAACTGAATATAGTAAGATTAGAGAAAACTAGAATACCAGCTGACCTTTATGATAGAGGGTTGGAAATGGACGGCACGTAATTCCTCAACGTAACTCCTCATAAAATAAAGATCAAACTTCAAACTGGTAAGTTCTCATTTAATCTTACTATTTTACTTCGGAGTCACGTGAGTGACTACGTGAAGATTTCAAAGCTCTGTGATTTAATGCCATGGAAACGAGTCCATGCGGCACACACTGCATCAGTTGACCAATGATGAGTGAACATTAATAATGCATTCAGACATGACATAGATATAGACATGTTGATGCTTTTAATGAACAAATAATGATAATAGTAACCTCCCTCAACCGGGAGGAAACTATGAAACAGACCTAACATAGAGTTGGCAAATACCCCCGATCTGGCAATGGGTTTGTTCTAAACATTTGGAAAGATCGTTTGTTTGACCATTCTGCAGCCGCTAGGATTTGGTCCCGCTAACGTCCATAACCCTGCTGCTGAGGTTGTTGCAGCCCTGGTGGAGTGAGACTTGAAAATGTCAGTGTTCACTCCTGTATAAGCCAGACCCATTTTAACCACCTGGAGATGGTCTGTAGTGATACCTTCTTACGAGGCTTTATGTAACTAACAACCATTGCTAGTTCAGAGTCTGTAAGGCTCTTAGTGACCTTAACATTCTGGTGTAGATGTGTGACCACACACAACCGAAGGTCCATGGGATATGCAAACAAATCTAGTTTGAGACCTGATGCCCCTGGTCTACTCTGCTTGACTAAGTCATAAACATAAAATGTTATTTAGCCCGCAGATATGATCATCCTATCCATATAACCATATAACCATTACAGCATGGAAACAGGCTATCTCGGCCCTTCTCACAGCTTATGCAATGACTGGACCCGTTGCGCTGAACTCAGCGCCATGAGCATAACCACTTGTAAGTGAGTTTGACCAAGGACAGGGATGTAGCTGGAGCCCACTGGCGAAGCTACGTAGCACAATGTTAACATCTCATATCTCTGCGTACCTGGGCCTGGGAGGTTTCGAGTTGAAGATACCCTTCATAATCTAGATCTCAGAGGGTGAGACCCGACAGAGTGGATTCTGCTCCCCACAGCCAATATGATGAGAAGGCATGTTAGGCACAGTTAATGGCACTTTAACTTAACGATTGTCAAAACCCCATATAAAACTGAACTTCAATACGTCAGTCATCCGTGCCGAATTAAATGTAATATAAGCATAAAACAAATACCTCCCATCTCCTTATGAGGAAATACCGTTATTTGGTGCTATCCCTGCAATCTGCAGTGAGCACGTCCAACTTTTTTGGTTTAACAACCCGAGCCGCAGGAACGGTCTTCTCAGAGTCTGTAAGTCAATGAATTGATTATATCATGCAGAGGATGGTTTCCCGAGTCACGGCTAAACCAGCAAATTTTGTGTCCAGAAATAACCATACAAGGTTCTATTATCATTCCCCACATCAGCGGGAACCATGGCTGTATAAGCCAGGCAGGCACTATGAAAATGCCTGAAGTGGGAACTTGCTGAATTTTTGCAAGACCAGTCTGATGAGGCAAAATGGAGGAAGACATAAAAGAACATTCCTCCCCAGTGTAGTGAGAATGCACCCATCGCCATTGATATGCCACATTTTTTGCAACTGGTGATTGAGCCTGGATGCAAGCATCTCGATTGTTAGTGTTCCATCGAGCCACAATGTCATTAAATACTTTGTGATCGCACGTCCATTCTGTGTTGTCATTGATTTTACATGATGATACACCAGAGCTAAATGAGGTTAGGTAAAGTATCACCGGATACTTTGACTTGATTGCACCCATGTGATTAACATATACCACCACCAAAGTGTATCAACTTGGACTTGAGCATGCAGATTATGCATATTCACACAACCCTTTAATCCACAGAATGCACCTGGTGTCTATAGGTAGTTGATACCATATACCTGAACAATTGGTAACTCATGCAAATCCCATCCGCCTCCGTAATTAGAGATGGTATTAGTAATTTTCCATCTTTGAGCAATAGCATCAGTTTGTAATTAACTGAAGATTTACTGATGAAAAGTTAGTGGAGCAATGCTGAATACTGTTCGTCCACCATTGTGACTTTGATAGTTTCAGCTGGGAATAGCAGAGGTCTGGTAACAATGGTACTTGAGAATTAATTCCAATCTCTTGTCTCAGGGCAGAGTCCCAGACAAATTAATAGAGTTAATTGTAAATCCCAATAATCAATAATTTCAGTTGGTATCAACTTAAATTTAACTTAAATTTAACTGGATGGATGAGAACCCAATTTCTCAAATATAGTTTTGTGGCTGATACAGCTAATTTAGCAAAATACAGTGTTCAGAATATCATCCAGTTAGGCCATGACAATTGTTTTTTTAGCTCTGAGCAGCCGAAGCACTGATTGTAGTAATTTGGTAAATAACCTGGGAGCTGAAGTTAGCCCATTTTGCAACGCTTCTAACTGTATCAATGCCCCATCCAGCTAAATTTCAAATATCTCCGGTGCCCTGTGAATGGAAACTGATCCCATGGAAGTTAAACAGTCACAAAGTTTCCTATTCAGAAATGTCTATACTGCACATGCGAGTTGAACCTGTTGACAATGAACAGGCTACATCTGCCACAATAGCGAGCCTGCCTTGAAAGGCAACTCCAGCCATATCTTCGAGAACTCTGGCCAATTTCCACGCCTGTCTTGCTTGTATGCTGTGCAGTATAAACTAATCTCATGTTATCATTTAATTTATAAACAGATCTAAATCTTATTTTATTATTGTCATCTGTACAAAAAACAAGTGTAAATATTACCAACTTGTATCCGTGACAGGAGGCATCATATATATGGCTCCATCTTCATCCTTCATACCTCTGAATGGGAGGACTTATGCAACCTGAACCAGGAGCTGCCTCAACCAGCTTCATCCTTCCTACATCCGAATGGGAGGACTTATGCAACCTGACCCAGGAGCTGCCTCTGGCATGTGTGCATGTATTTTAGCACCATCTCCATCACTACGTTCGATCAAGTGGGAGGAATTGCAACCCTGAAACAGGTGTCGCTTCAGGCACTTGTGCACTTCTGTGGCACCCTCTACCACTCCGCTCATTTGAGTGGGAGGAAATTTGCAACCCTGAACCAGGAGCTGCTGCCTTACATGCCTTAGGATGGAGCGTTCTTGACTGCGACGAGTCGCAATCTTGTCTGACATAGATGCCCAAGACTTGGCACTCACTCTGAGTTGGGGTTTGTCAGGTTGCTTCCTTCAGCAGCCGCCAGGACAAGTTGTGCAAATTGATGCTCTGTTGGTATCTTCATTTACCAAACAGGCTGCACGTGCTAGTAACTCTGAGTCCTGCTCCTTTCCGATGCCAATGCAGTCTACAGGGAAGGACTGGAGCGCCTCTGGCCCCCGTATGCCAGACATAGTGGGAGAAATGCTGGAAAAGAAACCTGCCGGTTATTTGTCATGGGCAAAGACGTTTACATAAACGAAGACGCCCACCCAGTTAAATCAAAGATTTGATTATTTTATTGATATGAATAAACTCAGCGTCTCAGGGATGAATCTCCCACAGTCCCTTTAATGAGCGGTATTACCATGACACCACCATGTGTAGCTTGGACAGGTGGCTTATAGGTGGTACAGGGCTTTCCAGGCCAGGGATCTAGATCGCCATGGCAGGTCTCATTCCACTGGCATGATGATACATGTATGATACCAAGAACAAAACCCCTGAACTGAAACAATCAGAGGGTATCAGCATAATGGTGCCTACCCTGTATAGCCATATACTTGAAAGAATACACTATAACTGCTACTGCCATGGAGGCGTAGGGGTGTTTATGCCATTAGTAACGCTCATGAATGGCAGCATATGCCATGGACATTCCTCCAGGGTTGGGGTCAGTCACACACTGACCCATGCACGCCTCTCTAACGAGAGGGAGATCTGTGAGCAGCCCTGTACACAGGTGCTGCCGTAAACCTCCGTGGACCTTGTACTGATATGGCCCTGTTTTAGTGGACCATATCAGGCTGGGTAAGACGTCTGAGGACGTACCCTAGTATGTCGGAGGGGTACCCTCCTGGCCAGGCTCGTCCAGCCCGGGCCTCTCCGACTTTGTTTGGTTGCCTACCTTTGGGCTGTCGAAGTCGCTGACCCTGAGTCCTGCTGTACCGTGCGAACCCGACGGCCACCGGCTACCCGCTCTCCTGTGGTCCGTAGCCGGCATCTCTGTAGATAATATAGTGGCTTACCCTCCAAGCGGGGTTGCCTGGGTGCTACCGGCACCAGTCTGAAGCCGCTGGCTCCACCGCCAGCCACTCGAAATGGCGAATTCGACCGCCGCCCACTACCCGCATTCCGCGGTCTCCGTAGCGGGTTCCCCGTGGTCCGTGGGCAGGATTTCCCGATGTCGTGACCGGGATTCCCTGTGGTCCGTGACTGGGGTTCCGGTTCCCCCGCGGCCCGTCCGGACTTCGCCCCGAAATTTAGCAGGACCTCTGTAAGCAGAGATTCCTGCAAGAAGAACATAACCTGGGAATCAGTTTAAAACTTACCTTCAGGTTTGACCGCTGGCAGGAGCATCGCGCCCCCAGCCAGTCGTTGCGCAATGCGATAGACGATATGTCGCGCATGCGGGCTGGCGGGGTCTTCACGTAATCACTCACGTGACTCCGAAGTAAAATTGTCGATTGCATCAGGAACAGAACAATGAGGTCCGTACTTGTAGCGGCTTTATGGATAGATTAATGCAACACAACAATTAAATAATCAATAAACAATTCTGCAGTAAATTATCTGTTATACGAGGTAACTAGGCCAGAATAGTGCAATATACAAATTCCATAACAGTTCGTGGCTGAGGTAGGATTTGTTAAGGTTGTGCAGTATCGTTCAACAGCCTGATGATTGATGCGAAGAAGTGTTTCACAAGTTACAGGAGCAGAAATAGGCCATTCGGCCCATCGAGTCATACTCTGCCATTCAATCATGGCTGATCTCTGCCTCCTAATCACGTTTTCCTGCCTTCTCCTCATAACTCTTGACACCAGTTCTAATCAAGAACTTGTCTATCTCTGCCTTAAAAATATCCACTGACGGACATTTCTTGAACCTAGAAGTAATGGTTCTCGGGCTCCTCCACCTTCTTCCTGATGAAGGAGTGTTGAGAACATGGTTAGAGTGTTGTGGGTCTTTGATGGTTTGAGCCGCCTCCTTGAGGCAACACTACCTGTGATGGTGGGGAGGAGGACAATACACTTTCTGCAGCCTCCTCTGTTCTTAGGTGTTCAAGTTACCAAATGAAACATGATGCAATCAGTTAGTATGGTCTCTATCATGCCTGTGAGATGTCAGGTGGAGTAACTGGTGACATGATAAACGTCTAAGGAAGTACACACATTGATGAGCGTTCTTTGTAATTGTATCTTTATCGTGAGCCTAGGACTGATCTTCAGAGATGTGCACTCCCAGGAACTTGAGCTATTGACCTGGTCTGCCAACACCTACTGGATCTCCTAGTTGTCCATCATTTTAAATCCCCTGCCCATTTCCACACTGACCTTTCTGTCCTGGGCCTCTATCATTGCCACCGTGAGGCCACACACAAACTGGAGGGACAGCACATCATATTCCGCTTGGGTAGCTTACAACAATGGTATGAACATTAAGTTCTCCATTTTTTGATAGCCTCTCACAACCCCCCCCCCCTTTCTCCCCCTAGCCTACCCCATCCAGATCCCCCCCCCCCCGTGCCCCACCTGAACTCCCACCTATTTCTCCCCTCCTTTCATTCCCGCTCCCCCTCCCTCTGGCTTCACAATCCGCAACTCTTCAAATCTGTCTCACACCTTCCTTCCTTTCATATCTCTGGCTTTTGTTCTAACCATCTGCCTAACAACCACCCCCCCCCCCCTGCCATGTCAACCTATCACCTGCCACACTCTGCCCTGCATCTTCCCTTTTCCAGCTTTCTCTCCCACCCCCCCTTTCAATCACTCTGAAGAAAGATCCCAACCCAAAATGTCACGTCTCCATCAAGGATCTTATAGCGATCAAGATAGACCACTCGACGAAAAAGACGTAGTATGGTCATGGGCAGATTCATGGGTAATTTTCGGCCCCATTTCTGTAACCGGCTTCCGTCTCCACACCAAAGATCCCATAACGGAGCAAAGATAACTAGTGCGGAGACGGAAGCCGGTTACGGAAACATCCTCGTAAAAATAAAAGTTATTTTTGATAAAAATCTTCTCCTCATTTTCAGAATGATAATTTAGTAACACAAACTGTTCCCCCGCAACGTTGATTACACTGCGGGTCGGGTCGGGTTACTGAAATGGATGAAAAAAAGGCCCACGTTCCGCTCCGTTGCGTATTACAAGTCAGACCATTGCATTTAGCAGGAGTGGTCTATCTTGCTCCGCTATAGGATCTTTGATGTCCATGTTCTCCAGAGATGCTGCCGGAGCTGCTGAGTTACTCCATCATTTTGTGTTCCCTCCCACTGATGAAAGATAGGTTCATGAACCCTCAGCTTTTCCTTCCTGTTGTCAACAATTAGCTCCTTACTCTTGCCCATGTGAATTGCAAGATTATTGTTCTGGCACTAATCCAGATTATCGACTCCCCTTCTGCACTGTGACTCATTAAAATCTCTTTTAAATGTTGTAATTTTACATACCTCCACAGCGCTGCCTGCTAGCTGGTTTCATATATTTGTACCCTTGGGTCGCTCAGTTTTATAATACTCCCAGGGTCCCACCATTTACTATGGAAGTCCTGCCCTGGGTCCATTTACCAAAATGTAATACCTTGCACTTTTTCAGTTAAATTCCACCTGCCATTGCTTTGTCCACTTCCCCAATTCATCCAGATCCTGTTACAATCTTAAATAATTTTCTTCACTGTCCATTGTCCCACCAATTTCTTGTCATCCGCAAACTTACTAACCATGTGCTAAACAACAATAGATCAGGCACTGGTACACCACAGGCTTCCAATGAGAATAACAACCCATCACTACCACCTTCTGACTCCCTTCACCAAGCCAATTTTCTATCTAATTGGCTAGCTTTCCCTTGATCTACTCTTCTAGACAAGCCTACCAGGTGGAACCTTGCCCCTCCGCCCTCATCAATCCTCTTTGTCACTTTTACTTTAGTTTAATTTAGGGATACAGCATGTAAATAAACCCCTTCGGCCCACTGAGTCTGCACTGACCAGCCAACCCCGCGCATTAACACTTTCTTACATTAGAGAGAATTTTAAAATTTATACCAAGCTAAACCTGCACGTCTTTGGAGTGTGGGAGGAAACCAAAGTTCTCAGAGAAACCTCACGCAGGTCACGGGGAGAACGTACAAACTCTGTACAGACAGCACCCGTAGCCAGGATCTAACCCAGGTCACTGACGCTGCAAGTGCTGTCAGGCAGCAACTCTACCGCTGTGCCACCGTGGCGCCCTTCTTCAAAAAATCGAATCAAATTGATGATACACTATTTCCCACACGCAAAACCATGGTGACTAACACTTTTCATTCAATACCTGCCCTCAATACTGCTAGGTCCTGCCTTCAGGACCCCCTTCAATAACCTTTTCGCCATTGATATTAGACTCAGTTCCCTGGCTTTCCCTTCTTAAGTAATGGTACAACATTAGGGGGCATGATGTCGCAGCGGTAGAGTTGCTGCCTTACAGTGCTTGCAGCGCCAGAGACCCGGGTTCAATCCCGACTACGGGCGCTGTCTGTACGTAGTTTGTACGTTCTCCCCGTGAGATTTCTCCAAGATCTTTGGTTCTTGGCTTGGTATAAATGTAAATTGTCCCTAGTGCATGTAGGATGGTGTTAATGTGCGGGGATCACTGGTCGGTGTGGACTTGATGGGCTGAAGGGCCTGTTTTCGCCCTGTATCTCTAAACTAAAAAAAAATGAGCCACCCTCGAGACTTTTATTACCTGTGGATAAACTTGATGCAAGTGTCTGTGCCAGGACTCCAGCCCCTTCTTCCCCAGCTTCCCACAGTGTGATCAAGAATGCTTCTGAGTAGAGAGATACTTTTAATCTTACCTTCATTGTCGATCATCAAATCATGACAACTTTTCTGATGGTGATGCCAACTTTTATTTTGATAGCAGCACAAATAGGTTCTAGGTATTTCATCAACCATCTCCTTCCACTTGGCAATCCCAATCAACGTATCATCCTTCCTTCCTCTCTGTCTGCAAGGGCCAGATACCAAAAGCATTGGAATAAAACCAACCTCTGTGCACTGTCTCTAAGTTTTGTTTTTTTAGTTCAGAGATACAGCATGGAAACAGGCCCTTCGACCCACCGAGTCTGCACCGACCAGCGATCCCCACACACTAACACAAGCCTACACACACTAGGGACAATTTACACTTATACCAAGTATACAAACCCAAGCCAATTAACCTGCAAACCTGTACGTCTTTGGAGTGTGTGAGGAAAGTGAAGATCTTGGAGAAAACCCACGCGGTCACGGGGTGAACGTATAAACTTTGTACAGACAGCACCCGTAGCCGTGATTGAACCTGGGTCTCTGGCACTGCAAGCGCTGTAAGGCTGCGACTGTACCTCTGCGCCACCATGCCGCCCATAGAAATAAGATAATAGAAATAAGTTACTCCATGCTTTATGAAATTTATTTAAGAAACATACTATCTGGACTCTGAAAAATCAATGGTTCAGTGGTTTAATGTTCCCGCTGGGGTGGATTTTTTCTTGAATAAAGTTAATCTCTGAGTTATTGCAAAATTCATTATTAATAAATATAGACTTGTTATTTAATGAAAATGGAATTTTACTCAGCAAAATATATGCAATAATCCCCAGTAGGGTAATCTGAACCAATTTTTCCATATCTTAAATGACTTATTTACCAGAGCAAGTTGCTTGCTCACTGCCTTATTAATGTCACCCATTTCTTCTCTCCAGAGATGCTGCCTGTCCCGCTGAGTTACTCCAGCTTTTTGTGTCTATCTTCGTCTTAAATTAACACTTAATGGTTATGTAAACCAAACATTTGAGAATGCAATATGTCTAGTTGCGCACTAGCAATAGCATTTAGGCAAAATAAATGATCAGTTCTTCAGAAAACAATTACATTTACTTTAAATACAACAAAAGTATTCAAAGTTTGTAAAATATATTCCAATGTAAAGACAGGCACAATGTCTTCAAAAATAACATCTAGAACTTTCTCTCCTATCCTAGAATCATTGAAGTGCCATCAAATTAATTCAAACCGGCCACTTTATGTTGCTGACTGGTGCTCCGGTTTGATGAACATGCATTTTGCATTTGCCAATTAAAGTTAATCGATCCAACACTCCTCTGGCTTCTACTTCACTGTGTGTAAAAAAGTGTTCACTTTTAAGCAAGTCCCCAGCTTACCCCATTACCATCTCTTTGTCTCAGTTTTTCCCTGTTCAATTTTGTAATATTTATAATCCACTGATTATCCTGTATTTATAAAGCTATACATTTCTAAATTTGCATATTTTCTGCTTCCTTTTACAAACTCCTCGTAATAGAAATAATTTCTGTGGTTTTTAGTTACGAGAAGTAAAGATAATCCTGAAAACTCCGATAGAACTGAATAATTGCAGACTTTTTTCAGAGTTAGTTACAGTCAAATAAGAAAATTTCATGCCATTTGTCTTCATTTCATTAATAGATTCTTGCATTTAAGAACATGAACTACAGGGATTTTGGGTGGATTTCATGAGGTTTCCCAACTGCTGTCAAAATTTTAGTGTACGGTCAAGGTATGGTCACATGTACTGACTATGGAACAATTAAATTATTATTTACGGCCCATAAATGCAATCCACAAAGATAAAAATATATAATCAAAATAAATTCAATAAACGAATAACCGTAACACTACGCAGGCATAAAGGTGTAAAAACCCAAGTCCAAAGACAGTTCATAGAAGTTCATAGTGGATGAGATTCATATTATGTAGTGTTTAAGGGCTAGAGAAGGGGCAGTGCTGGACCTCCTGTTAGGAAATGAGACAGGGCAGGTGGCGGAGGTATGTGGTGGGGAGCACTTCGGGTCCAGTGATCACAATACCATTAGTTTCAATATAATTATGGAGAAGGTCAGAACTGGACCAAGGGTTGAGGTTTTTGATTGGAGAAAGGGTAACTTTGAGGAGCTGCGAAAGGATTTAAAAGGAGTGAATTGGGACATTTTGTTTTATGGGAAGGATGTAGAAGAGAAATGGAGGACATTTAAAGGTGAAATTTTAAGAGTACAGAATCTTTATGTCCCTGTTTGGTTGAAAGGAATTAGTAATAATTGGAAAGAGCCATGGTTTTCAAGGGAAATTGGACACGGTTCGGAATAAGAGAGAGATCTACAATAATTATAGGCAGCATGGAGTAAATGAGGTGCTTGAGGAGTATAAAGAATGTAAAAAGAATCTTAAGAAATAAATTAGAAAAGCTAAAAGAAGATATGAGGTTGCTTTGGCAAGTAAGGTGAAAGTAAATCCAAAGGGTTTCTACAGCTATATTAATAGCAAAAGGATAACGAGGGATAAAATTGGTCCATTAGAGAGTCAGAGTGGACAGCTATCTGCAGAGCCAAAAGAGATGGGGGAGATATTGAACAATTTATTTTCTTTGGTATTCACCAAGGAGAATGATATTGAATTATGTGAGGTAAGGGAAACAAGTAGAGTAGCTATGGAAACTATGAGATTCAAAGAAGAGGAAGTACTGACACTTTTGAAAAATATAAAAGTGGATAAGTCTTCAGGTCCTGACAGGATATTCCCTAGGACATTGAGGGAAGTTAGTGTAGAAATAGCAGGGGCTATGACAGAAATATTTCAAATGTCATTAGAAACGGGAATGGTGCCGGAGGATTGGCGTACTGCGCATGTTGTTCCGTTGTTTAAAAAGGGTGCTAAGAGTAAACCTAGCAATTATAGACCTGTTAGTTTGACGTCAGTGGTGGGCAAATTAATCGAAAGGATACTTAGAGATAATATATATATAAGCATCTGGATAAACAGGGTCTGATTAGGAACAGTCAACATAGATTTGTGCCTGGAAGGTCATGTTTGACTAATTTTCTTGAATTTTTTGAAGAGGTTACTAGGGAAATTGATGAGGGTAAAGCGGTGGATGTTGTCTATATGGACTTCAGTAAGGCCTTTGACAAGGTTCCACATGGAAGGTTGGTTAAGAAGGTTCAATTGTTGGGTATTAATAGTGGAGTAGCAAGATGGATTCAACAGCGGCTGAATGGGAGATGCCAGAGAGTAATGGTGGATGGGTGTTTGTCAGGTTGGAGGCCGGTGACTAGTGGGGTGCCTCAGGGATCTGTGTTGGGTCCACGGTACACAAAAATGCTGGAGAAACTCAGCGGGTGCAGCAGCATCTATGGAGCGAAGGAAATAGGCAACGTTTCGGCCGAAACCCTTCTTCTGAAGAAGGGTTTCGGCCCAAAACGTTGCCTATTTCCTTCGCACCATAGATGCTGCTGCACCCGCTGAGTTTCTCCAGCATTTTTGTGTACCTTAGATTTTCCAGCATTTGCAGTTCCTTCTTAAATACAATGTGTTGGGTCCACTGTTGTTTGTCATATACATCAATGATCTGGATGATGGTGTGGTAAATTGGATTAGTAAGTATGCAGATGATACTAAGATAGGTGGTGTGGATAATGAAGTCGATTTTCAAAGTCTACAGAGAGATTTAGGCCATTTGGAAGAGTCGGCTGAAAGATGGCAGATGGAGTTTAATGCTGATAAATGTGAGGTGCTACATCTCGGCAGGACAAATCAAAATAGGACGTACATGGTAAATGGTAACTAATTGAGGAATGCAGTTGAACAGAGGGATCTAGGAATAACTGTGCATAGTTCCCTGAAGGTGGAATCTCATGTAGATAGGGTGGTAAAGAAAGCTTTTGGTATGCTGGCTTTTATAAATCAGAGCATTGAGTATACAAGTTGGGATGTAATGTTAAAATTGTACAAGGCATTGGTGAGGCCAATTCTGGAGTATGGTGTACAGTTTTGGTCGCCAAATTATAGGAAATATGTTAACAAAATAGAGAGAGTACAGAGGAGATTTACTAGAATGTTGCCTGGGTTTCAGCAACTAAGTTACAGAGAAAGGTTGAACAAGTTAGGTCTTTATTCTTTGGAGCGCAGAAGGTTAAGGGGGGACTTGATAGAGGTCTTTAAAATGATGAGAGGGATAGACAGAGTTGACATAGATAAGCTTTTTCCATTGAGAGTAGAGAAGATTCAAACAAGAGGACATGATTTGAGAATTAAGGGACAGAAGTTTAGGGGTAACATGAGGGGGAACTTCTTTACTCAGAGAGTGGTAGCTGTGTGGAATGAGCTCCCAGTGGAAGTGGTGGAGACAGGTTCGATTTTATAATTTAAAAATAAATTGGATAGGTATATGGACGGAAAAGGATGGCGGGTTATGGTCTGAGTGCAGGTAGCTGGGACTAGGTGAGAATAAGTGTTCGGCACGGACGAGAAGGGCCGAGATGGCTTGTTTCCGTGCTGTAATTGTTATATGGTTATATGGTTATAGATGGTTGCTGGCAAGAAGCTGTTCTTGAACTTGGTGGTCACGTGTTTTCAGGTTCCTGTACCTTCTTCCTGATGCTTGGAGTGAAATAAGAGCACAAAGGAAATCTTCTTCTACTTGCGTATGGCGTGCACAGCCTAAAGTTGTAGGACAACTTGTTCTATTTGATCTTATTTGATTGTGCACGCCGGTTTGATTGCATTTGTTGAAACAGGGTGGACCATGTGAAGGTTGCAATCTCCCACCCCACAAAGAAAACGAAATACACAAATGTAACCACTCTCCAGTCTTTTAGCACCTCATCGGTGACCAGTGGTGATTTATGTTTTTACAGTAAAGGGCCTGTCCCACTCAGGCGACTTTTTCGGCGACTGTCAGAGTCGTGGCAAGTCGGCAAAAAACCGGCAACTGAACCCCCCTACGACAATGTCTACGACAACCTACCACCTAGTCGACATCAAGCTACGGCAAGCTCCCGACGACCGGCGACCCAATCGTCCCAATTTAAATATTTGAAAGAGATGCCATGAGACACTACTCTGAAATATAATATCTTCATACATCAATTTGCCGTCAAAATGTCAAGCATTTCCTTTATTAATATTGAAACAAAAGTTTTAACAACAAAAATGGTTGATAAGAACATACAACAGTGCATACAAAAATATTATAATCACATAACATTTGAAATTGTCTAATACATCTCTAAATAATCATCACTTTAACAACACAAAAAGTTTGATTTATTATTAGATTGGAAAGAACATACCACAGTGTACTCCCATCCCCCAAGGAGGGTTGTTGTTTCAATAAACTTTAAACTTCAAACTTAAGTCTTGTATGTTTTTATACTTGTATTAAGTCTTGTATGTTTTTATACTTGTATTAACATCATTTATGGACACATATCACTGATGGGTGATCTGTGTCCATTAATCCCGTAAAACTCAAACTCAAGTCCCCACTTGCGCCCTGGGTCTCTGTTCTGTGGGTACTCCCTGGTGTCACTGGTGCAGGTCTGGCAGTGTCAAGGCTGAGGTGGGATGTGTATGCAGCTGAGAGAAGCAGAGAAGCTTCTAGATCTTGCAGGCTGCAAGGCAATGTCTGTGGAAGTAGTGGCTAACTACTGTGATGGTGTTGATGTAGACTGCTGCTGTGAGTAGGGCTGCTGCAGTCCTGTGGAACTTAGTGACCTGCCCATGGTAGTCCCTGCTTTCTCCCTATTTCCCCTCCCCTTCCCAGCTCTCCCACAGCCCACTGTCTCTGCCTCTTCCTTTCTTCTTCCCGCCCCCCCCCATCCCCACATCAGTCTGAGGAAGGGTCTCGACCTGAAACGTCACCTTTTCCCTTCGCTCCATAGATGCTGCCTCACCCGCTGAGTTTCTCCAGCATTTTTGTCTGCCCATGGGTGAGGTGGCCATCGGTGAGCATGACATCACTGGTGGCGGGATCTGTGGTGGTTTTATCAGTGACTGTGGCTGCAACACAGACATATCAATATTAAGTGGAAGGCAAATAAATTATAACTTTTCACAAGCTGTGTGTGACAAAGTATTTATTTTCTTTTAAAATCTTTTTATTAGTTTTTTTCAAAAGCAAAAACAAAACAACAACAAAATAATGATAAACATAACAATGATATTGATACATAGGGATCAGGATTACATTAATAACAGGTATAACCTGAATATGAGTCCAGTGTCAAAATACACATTGAATATAGACCTCCCGGTCTCTATGTAAATATAGTTAAATGTTTAACAGAGAACATATGTATAAAAACAAAAAGAAAAAAAGAAAAAAAAGAGAGAAAAAAAGGGAAAAAACGAAAAAACAAAACCCCCCTAAACTAAAGAAGAAAAAAAAAAGCAAAACAGAATCTGGGCTGCAAAGAGTTTCAACAATTTAAGTCCCTGTTTGTTGTCAAGTCCGTTCCATCGTATAAAGGTAAAAGAATTATTATAAAGGTTGGAGAGGGGACAATTTATGTCGTATGAAAATGTTGAATAAATCTTCCCCAAGTCCTATCAAATTTAACCAAGGGTTCAACAATGTCACTCCTAATTTTTTCTAAATTTAAACATGATATCATTTCAGAGTAAGAAATTCAAGTCCAATTCATAAAAGGTATTATAAAATGAGATACCTGGTGAGCCTGCTGATGTGGTGGTCCCATCAGTGGCATCTGTTGTGGTGGTCCCATCAGTCTCATCTGTGGCTGTCCCATGTGTCCCATCTGTTGCTGAGTCTGCAACACACATGAATTAATTGTGAATATTTTACACAAAAACATACATTTTAAGGTCAAATATTAAAGTCAAATGTTCCCAAAATTCCACAAAAATTACTTTAAATATTTACCGGCTGGGAGAAGTTCTGGGTCATCGTGATGGCAGCCAGGGTGTAGTTGACTCATATGTTCTCTGGTATCTTGAGCATCTCAGTCTTTAAGAATCTCTGGAAGGTGTCAACAGCCCTCTCATGTGGTGTCTTGGGCCTGGTCATGGCCTGTCTTGCCTCCCTGGCCTCTGTTGCCTGTTGCATGAGCTGCAACGTAAATGACTATGATACAGGTAAGTAAATTAGGGGGGAAAATGAGAAGATGAATGTATGGATGGATGGAGGGAGGGAGGGAGGGAGGGAGGGAGGGAGGGAGGATGGATGAATGGAGGGAGGGAGGGAGGGAGGGAGGGAGGGATGGATGGATGGATGGACGGACGGACGGACGGACGGACGGACGGACGGACGGACGGACGGATGGATATCTGCCAACAATGTCCCCAAAAGTATTTACTGCCTTGATCAGCCTGCTGACTTGCCTCTCTCTCCTCTACCTCAGTTGCATTTGGGGTGGAGTCTGCAGTGGAGCTGCCAGTGGTTCTGCTCCTCTTGCTGTGCTGCTGACTGGTGGAGGGGGTGGATGCAGATGTTCCCTCAAGTGGATCAAACTCCTCTTCACTGGACATACTGGGCAGTGGCTTCTTCTAGTCAAACTGGAAGAAAGTACAAACTTTCAAGACCATCAGGACATGGCAAGCATGATGACAATCAAATTATCAATTTCACATTCACTATTTTATAATAATGACCTGCTTGGTGCTCGGTCTCCTCTCCAATTGTACTGCATGTGAGTTGATCAAGCCCCATTTGTCGATGATGCACTGCTGCCTCAGGGTAACGTTTTTGCCACCAGACGCTGACTTGTTCCCACTGTGGGACAACTTGCCATATCTTGTTCTCTGGCTTTTGAACCGCTGACAGAGTCGGGCATCTGTAAAAAAATAATTAAATAAAGACCAGTGTGAATTGCCTGCCTGCAAGAGAATGGAAGAGCTACTGCTTGAAACTTGCAAGTTTTAACAGACTGTACATGTTACCACATATGGCAAAATAAAATACACAGATAAAAAATAACCCCCAAAAATACAAAATGCAACTGGTAGGCAAAATGTACGGTCAACCTGCTGGTGGCTTGTTGGCACGAGTATCTGTCCACAATTTCATGTCATGGCAAACAAGACGACAAACAGATTTTTATTTTCATTACATTGATTCTGGGTCAGGAGACACACTGCATGAAGTTGCCAATGTCTGGATCAGAAATACAGACAAACAAAGTAGGTCCTTACAGGTGCAGTCAGGCAACTCATTGGCCTTGGAGTCGAGTAGTGAGTTCTTCCTGTCCTTCCTTCGATAATCTTGGTAGTTCTTGTCATACAACTGGGTTTGACTGATACCACTCGACCAGCTCACCCTCTTGTTCCCTGCTGAACTCATAATGAACTACCTTGGGTCTCCTGCACTTCTTCACCTCACGTGAGGCATCAGTGTCCTGAGCATCATCTGATGGTGAGTCTGGGTCAGCTGCAGCAGCAGCAGTAGTACCTGTAGTCATGGCAGGGCAGCCAGTCTGGGCTGGGGTGGTGGTGGGAACATGGGCCACCTCCCTGGTCTCCCCCTGGACCTCCTCCTCCTGGAACTCCTCCTCCTGGGCCTCCTCCCCCTGGGCCTCCTCCCCCTGGGCCTACTCCTCCTGGGTCTCCACCTGCCTGGTGGGTGCTGATGTGGGCTGTTCCTTGCCCTTGCGCTGTCCCTTCCTTCTCCTTGGTGCTATGTTGCACTATCCGATGTCCAATGTCCCCAACACAAAATGCGCAATGTCCATGCACTATATTCGCCTGACCATGTGGAGCTGTGGACTTGGCTTTTTCCAAAGCGCCAATGGAATTCACTGGTCAGCACCGGCGACAACCTACGTCACCTGCCGAAAACCTACGTTAACCTGGCAACAACCTACGACAGCACCCACGTCAGGAGAACTCAAGCTACGCTCATTGGCGTCAAACCCAATGTCGTCGACTGTTGCCGAAAAATTTTCAACATGTTGAAAATACAGCGGCGACCAGAAAGACGCTACGACTCTTTGGCCGATCGAGGAGATTACTGATGACCATGCAGGCGACACCCTGGTGACCATGTGGCGACAGCCTAGTCACCTGTAGTCGCCCAAAAAAATCGCCTGTGGGACAGGCCCATAAGACTTCTTCAATTTATTTTCTCTGGCTTCCTACAGTGTCCTTGGATATATCTTATCAGGCCCGGGAGATTTATCTATCTTCAAACATCTTAGGACATTCAGCACCTATTGGACAAAAATATAAACTGTCTTCAGGACATCTCCATTAACTTGAGAAAGTTCCCTAATCTTCATGTCTTTCTCTGGAGTAAAAACAGAGGAAAAGTATTCATAGAGGACCTTGTCCATCTCCTGCTGATCCACACAGAGATGACAACTGATTCTAAAGGCCCTGTTCTCTCTCCTGTTACTGTTTTCCCCTTAACATACTTACAAAATCCCTGTGGATTCTCCTTAATCGTATCTGCAAACATTGCAGCTTTGTGCAATATCCTAACATATTTATTCCTCTCATTCCCATTAAATATTTGGGCACTGCTAGGACAATTCCAACAAGATGATCATCCCCTTTTTATTTCTCAGCTCCACCTGTGTAGACTCCTTTAGTAATCAGATCTCAGACAACTGTCCTGATGTGTAGGAAGGAACTGCAGATGCCGGTCTGAATCGAAGATAGACACAAAAAGCTGGAGTAACTCAGCAAGTCAGGCAGCATCTCTGGAAAAATGGAATAGGTGACGTTTCGGGTTGAGAAAAGTCTCAAGTCTGCAGAGAGGTCTTGATCCGAAACGTCACCTATTCCTTTTCTCCAGAGATGCTGCCTTAAAGGGCTGTCTCACTGTGCGAGTTGACCCACGAGTGACCCCGAGTTTAAAACAAATTTAACTCGTGGTAATCACGTACAATTAATGTAGCGGAAACGTCTGAACTCGTGGACGCAACTTGGCAACTCTTGTGCTAACGGGAGGTACACGTGAAACTTGTTAACTCTTGCAAAAGTTCAAACATGTTTGAACTTTTCCACGAGTAAAATGTACTCTTGTGGTTAAAAATTGAAACATTTAAACTCGTTGTAAGAACGTAGTGGCCCGTGCGTTTAACTTTGTGACTCGTGATTCTACCGTGGGAACTCTTTTTAGAAACAATAATCAGGGACAGAAATATCAGTTACTTAGACTTTTTAAAGACAAATTCTGCTTAACAAAGTTAAGCAAGTTATTGATAAGGTGACAGAGTGGGTTGAAAAGAAAAAATTGCTTGAAGTTTATATATAAATTTGTGTTGTGTTGTGTTGTGTTGAAAAGCTTTTTGCTGATCCGTTTGATTCTCACTGTTTGTTTACTTCATTGCACAATAAAAGAGAGTTCTTTGCTATCAAGATCAAATTGATGTCTGGAAGTTCATTTTAATATCACTACAAAGTCTCATGACTTGAATGTAATATTCCTTTCATCATAAAACACAAATAGAGGAAGGCAAAATATATTCACATCTTGATTCTCACAATCATTTGTGAGATTTAAGGACTCAGCTGCCTCATATGCTGTGCTTTTTAAATGTTTAAAATTGTCACCTCTCAGTAGATCAGAAAATAAGACAAAGTCTTATGTGAAACAAATGTCTTGAATGTGAAACAAAGTCTTTATTCTTTATTCTTGTTCAATATAAAAAATGCGTTTTTGCGCATATTGAGAAAAGTAGTACAGCAAACACCACTGTCTGAAAAGGGCTTCTCGTACATGAAAATCAACAAATGAAGCACAAATAAAAGTATTTCCACTATATACTAATTCAGCTGAGAAATGCACTAGTCCAAATTCAGGCAATAAAAGATACAATGCAATGCGCTAAATGACAAGTTTTGAGATCTACAATCAGATAAGCAGATGCATGATAACCAAGTTTTAAAGGAAAGACAGATGCAATGAAATTACTTTTACACCACAATAAAAAATAAAATCCACACTTAAAGTTAAACAATGAAAAGTCAGCAGGATTTAAACTAAACATGAAATTAACTGGATTTTTCTGCATGTGGGCTCTCCTCATGCAGTGATGTACCTGTCGTCGGCAGCCGCTCAAAATAAGCTGTCCTGCCATGGCACACTGCCCAATTCTGAATTATAGTAGGAGCAGAGATGGTCTCTCTGCTCTTTTGCACTGTTGGTCCCCGTACCTCGAAAACACTGCAGTGGCACCAAAGTCTCGTCGTTTGTACCACTCCTCCACGCACCTAGTGTTATTCTCCCTGTTTGACTGTCCACTAAGTCACCGTCCTGCATGGCTGTTGCTGATCCTGAAGCTGCGCCTCTGATACGGATCAGGTTGTGCAGAACACATACAGCAAACACAATAGTCTCTACGTTCTTTGGCTGGCATGACATCATTTTCTTTAACATGTGATGATTTTTCAACAGTTCGATATACATTGTTGCCTCAAGATTAACGGGAGAGGAACTTGGTACACTCGGGAGACGAACTTGGAACATCGCAGAAATGAGAAGTAAACGGGAAACTTAGACATACCCGTGGGAACTCGGTTAAACTCTGGATCATAAACTTGTAGTCTCGTACGCAACCACGAGTCTTTCACTCGGGGTCACTCGTGGGTCAACTCGCACAGTGAGACAGACCTTTTAGTTTCTCCAGATTTGTGTGTCTAACTGCCATGATGTTCTCCGTAATCAAGCAAGCAGCTCCCCCCTCCTCTTTTGCCCCCAATCTCCATATCACCAGTAGAATCTTTACCCTGGAACATTAAACTGCCAGTCCCATCCCTCCTTTGGTAAGGTTCCAATAATGGCTATGACATCCTAGTCTCATGTAGCTATCCATCCGTTGGTTTACCCACCTTACCCATCAGGCCTCTAGCATTGAAAGAAATGTAATTTAATCCAACTGTCTTCCCATACTCCCTGTGTGCTCCTGATTATCCTGTGTACTGAACGTACTGTTATTGTATCTGTCTCATTGTGATAAGGCTGAATTATGTTAAAAATATAAGAAAATATTAAATGGATTCCTGGGCCAGCTTACAGCTTATATTTAGTCTCAAATCAGGCTTTTCTCCAGTAGATTAATACAGAAAGGCAAGTCTCGGCTTGCCTCAGTTTGCTGTGTATTGAGATAATGAATGACTATAACATTTGTCTACCATTTGACGAGAGAGGAAGCCAGATTGATCCCACTAAGGGGTATTGACAAATGGCCGATGCCTTTAATATGTAAGATATCTTGTACCAAATGTCCGATGCCTTTGATATGTAAAGTCCTTGTACCATATGACAAGAATCCTTTGATGTGACGCATCCTGTAGTATCCTGTGTATTCTCTGTACCTCTGACCATGACTAATGTTTGTGGAATGTGCTAAAGTGACAAAAAAACACTATATAATACAATGTAATTCTGTTGTTCAGGGAAGTGGACAGGTCTGCCAAGTGTCTGTATTGCTCACTTGACTGGGGTTCTCCCTGCCACTCCCTTCGGCCGATAATAAGTAAAGTTTTGAACTGGTCTACCAACCGTATTTTTGAGTTGTCTGTTTATTAAGAAGTGAACCTGTTTGCTTGTTATAAAAGTAACTTTTTCAATTGTACTGTCTCTTATTGTCTCTGTATCTCCCTCTCCCCTGATTCAGTCTGAAGAAGGGTCTCAACCCGAAACGTCACCCATTCCTTCTCTCCAGAGATGCTGCCTGTCCCGCTGAGTTACTCCAGCATTTTGTGTCTATTTTACTGTCACTGACTTCCAGGCTCCCACCCAGCCTCACTCCCGCTATGGATCCCGTCTCCCTGCCAGGTTAGTTCATAACCTCCCGAATAGCACCAGAAAACCTTCCCACCAGGATATTCATCATCCTCCCAGGTGGGGGAGACGATTACATGGTACACGTGGCAGGGGGAACTAACCCCGACCTGACAGTAAACAGGGCACTAGGAGTCATCCTAAGACAGCAGGGACGTGGACACCTCCCCATCCACATCGGTGATGCTGAGGTTGAAAGGGTCAGCAGCTTCAAGTTCCTCGGTGTGCACATCACTGAGGACCTCTCTTGGACACTGCACATGGACACAGTAACTAAGAAAGCCCACCAGCCGCTCTTTTTCCTGAGAAGACTGAGGAAGTTTGGCATGAACGCCAGCATCCTCACAAACTTCTACAGTTGCATCATCCAGAGTCTGCTGACGGGCTGCATCACAGTCTGGTACGGGAACTGTTCTGCCCACAGCCGCAAATCACTACAGAGTGTGGTGAAGGCGGCACAGCACATCACTGGCAACTGTCTCCCGACCATTCAGGACATTTTCCACAGGCGGTGCCTGCGGAAGGCACACAGCATCATCAAGGACCACAGCCACCCAGCACCCAGACTGTTCTCCTTGTTACCGTCAGGCAGACGATACAGGAGCATGGCTGCACGTACCACCAGACTTAAAAACAGTTTTTACCATCAGGCCATCAGGCTTCTGAATTCATAAGCACATCATATATGTTGATTATTTTATTTATTATTGTCTTTTACCTACCAATGTCACTTTTATCTTATCTTTTTTATCTTAATTTTATCCTTGTAATATCATTGCTGAGGTGACCCGTTGTCTTGTCAAACACATTTCATTGTACCATTGACCCTGTGTTAACCTACATATGTCAAATAAAACTGAACTGATCACTACCCTTGAAATCCTGCTTTAAACCTTTTGTTCAACTTCCTAAATTCACTCCTCAGGACTTCATCCTATTTCCTCCGTATTTAGTTTGTGCCAAGGTACACAATGTTTTCTTGCTGCTCACTCTCCCCCTTGAGAATGTTCTGCAGCCACTGAGAGACTTCCTGGACCCCGGCACCAGGGAGGCAACTCCCCATCCTGGCGTGTAGGAAGGAACTGCAAATGCTGGTTTACACCGAAGATAGACACAAAATGCTGGAGTAACTCAGCGGGACAGGTACCATCTCTGGAGAGAAGGAATGGGTGACGTTTTGGGTTGAGACACCCTATTGGTATGAACATTGACTTCTCTAATTTCAAGTAAACCTTGCTTTCCCTCTCTCTCTCCATCCCTCCCCCTTCCTAGTTCTCTGACCAGTCTTACTGTCCTCCTGATTAAATGTTTTCTCAGTATGCTTTGTTGTAACCTTAGTCCACCTAACAATGACCTATTCTACATTTTCCTTGAACTCTCATACCCGCTGATGTCTCGTTACACTTCCATATCTCTGTGTCTCCCTCTCCCCTGACTCTCACTCTGAAGAAGGGTCTCAACCCGACACGTCACCCATTCCTTCTCTCCAGAGATGCTGCCTGTCCCGCTGAGTTACTCCAGCATTTTGTGACTGTCCCTTCCTGGACTCACGCTTGTTTCACACAGAATCTCCTGTCTGTCTCCCTGACGAGTTTCCTATCAGTTTCGGCCTGTCTGACTTCACCCTCCCTGTGCCTCAGAGTCAGGGCTAATTCCACAGACCTGACTATTACCGCTGTTGCTAGGGAGAGGTTGAGTAGGCTGGGTCTATTCCATGGAGTGCTGGAGGATGAGAGATCTTATTGAGGTGTAATTTGCCCTAATTTGAGGAAGGACATCCTTGTGATTGAGACAGTGCAGCGTAGGTTCACAAGATTGATCCCTGGGATGGCGGGACTGTCATATGAGGAAAGATTGAAAAGACTAGGCTTGTATTCACTAGAGTTTAGAAAGATGAGGGGGAATCTTATAGAAACATATAAAATTATAAAAGGACTGGACAAGCTAGATGCAGGAAATTTTTTCCCAATGTTGGGCGAGTCCAGAACCCAGGGGTCACAGTCTTAGAATAAAGGGGAGGCCATTTAAGACTGAAGTGAGAAAAAACGTTTTCACCCAGAGAGTTGTGAATTTGTGGAATTCCCTGCCACAGAGGGCAGTGGAGGCCAAATCACTGATTGGATTTAAGAGAGAGTTAGATAGAGCTCTAGGGGCTAGTGGAATCAAGGGATATGGGGAGAAGGCAGGCACGGTTTATTGATTGGGGACAATCAGCCATGATCACAATGAATGGCGGTGCTGGCTCGAAGGGCCGAAAGGCCTCCTCCTGCACCTATTTTCTATGTTTCTACGTTTCTATGTATAAAATCATGAGAGGAATAGATCGGGTAGATGCACAGAGTCTCTTACCCAGAGTAGGGGAATCGAGGACCAGGGGTTTAAGGTGAAGGGGAAAATATTTAATAGGAATCTGAGGGGTAACTTTTTCACACCAAGGGTGGTGGGTGTATGGAACAAGCTGTCGGAGGAGGTAGTTGAGGCAGGGACTATCCCAACATTTAAGAAATAGTTAGACAGGTACATGGATAGGACAGGTTTGGAGAGATATCGACCAAATGCAGGCTGGTGGGACTAGTGTAGCCGGGACATGTTGGCCGATGTGTGCAAGTTGGGCCGTAGGGTCTGTTTCGACACTGTATCAGTCTATGACTATGACTAACTGTATCTAAAGGGATGTATTATTTTCAGGGGGAATAACCACAGGGGATTCCTGCACCCATTCCTGGTGGAAATAACATACTGTCCTTTCCAGTCTCCCATCACTTCCTGGTGTTCACCCATCTACTTTCCGCCTGTACCTTTAGAGTGACCACTCCATTGTAACTATGGTGTTTAAAGTGCTCAGTCTGCGGTCGTGCAGCTGCAGCCCCGTTTCCCTCACGTGGTGAGTCAGGAGTTAGATGCATTTCCTCAGGAGCAGGAGCGCTGGTAGTTTCCCTGACTTCCCACATCCTGCAGTGTGAGCGGACCAGTGCCCTAGCTGGCATCCCCACAGACTGCACTAAGACCAAAGAAGAGTTACGGAGAGCAAGAGACCTAACCTTAACCTGCCCTCACCGTCTCCTCCACAACCTCACTGAAGCTTCTCGAGCCAAAGCCTCAACACTTACCCACAAACACAGCACTTCACCTCAACAAAGATAGAAACAAAATGCTGGAGTAACTCAGCAGGGCAGGAAGCATCTCTGGAGAGAAGGAATAGGTGACGTTTCGGGACGAGACCCTTCTTCTGGGTCATCACCCATTCCTTCTCTCCAGAGATGTTGCCTCCAGCGTTTTGTCTCTATCTTCAGTGTAAACCACTGCAGTTCCTTTCTATCCACTTCACCTCAACAGACAGCCTCTCCTAATACGGCCTCTCCCAAATGGCTGGTCCACTAGTGTCTACATTTCTTTTATACACCATGTATCTTACACAAATATCCCTCCTCAGAGTTCTCTCCAGTAATGTTCCTACCACAGATGTTAGGCTTGCTGGTTGTGACTGTGCCCTCTCCCTTGGATGTTGCTCTGATCCCTATTCACTGGCTGACTGACCAGGAGAGGCCAAGCCCCAGCATTATTCGTAACAGCTGGGTCCAAGGTAGTTGGGCACTTGAACTTTGTCAGCCTACTCCCTGTAAAACCCAGGCGTTCTAGCCAGAGGGGAAGGAAGGGAGGACAAAGTGGACACCTTGCTGCTAGTTGTGTTCCTCTGTTGCAGCTTTGAGGAAGATTGGGTCACTGGGACAAACCCAAGACCATCAGTGCTACCGTGTGGTGAAGTCTGGGTTGCTGTAAGAAACTCTAGACCCCCAGTGCCTCTACTGAGGCTAAGACTGTGGCTGGTACAAGCCTGAGATGCCAGATCATCTTCCTGCCCACAGACAATGAGGGATTGTGCCCACACCCAAACACTGAGGCAAAGACTGAGCCACTGGGATAATCCAGAGACCACCAACGCTTCCTCTTCAAGCCCAAAGCTGATCCATCAGGAAGAAACCTGAGACCACAGCACCTCCTCTTGGGGCAAGAGTGAACGTCAGCGAGAAGCCTCAGATCGCCACGCCTCCTTCTTCAACGACCACGACTGAGCTGCCGGGACAAGCCCAAGATCACCAGCGTCATCCCACATGTGTCCTGACGGTGAGGGGCAGCGCCCCCATGTGGTCCTGGACTTTCTTACCACTGTAAATAAAAGATATGGTGTGGGTTGACCCCACAGTGAGGGTCGGTGCGGCCACTGCCGAGCCCAGCCTCTTCCTCCAGCGACCCTAGGTTTTTCCTTCCTCTTAAATAATATGAGCCACCTTCTTGTCTTCTGCCACCTTGTCTGTGTCTAACAATGTTTCATTATGTTTTTACAAAAATGATTTGTATTTCTTTTAGAAATTGTGTGTATAATTTCTGTATAATTTGTACTTGCGTGTTTGCCTGAGTCGATGTCTGTGATGCTGCTGCCAGTGAGATTCTTCATTGTATCTGCACTTCACATGACAACAAACCTGACGTGACTTCACTTCACTTCATTTAGTGCTAGCTTGATTTTGCAAAAAATCTTGAGTGGCTTTTGGCTGGAAATACTAAATAGGACCTCTGGTGTCGACATCAGGCATTACAAATGGATTATTTCAGGCGGGTAATAAACACTCTTGACTATTGACTTGTTCTTTTTAGTTTAAAACAGCATTTCTAATGATTAATTACGATATTTCCAGTTCTCAAAAGGTCATCAAAATATATCAACATTTATAAGATTATGGAATGTTTTATTCTTGAAATCCACATTTACTGTTTTGCGACTCTCTAAGTTAATTTCACTTCCAGCATTCTCTCTTTTTATTAGATTGTTTGAATTATATTGGTTGGTGAATAAAAATTATCCATGACAGTGAGAGAACTCTCCTGCTTTGCAACTAGTGCGATAAGTTGTTTTAGTTACAGCGCAGAAACAGGCCCTTCAGCGCACCAAGTCTGTACCGAACTGCAATCCCCGCACACTAACACTATCCTACACAGACTTGGGGCAATTTACATTTATACCAAGCCAATTAACGCACAAACCTGTATGTCTTTGGAGTGTGAGAGGGAACCAAAATTCTTGGAGAAATCTCACGGGGAGAACGAACAAACTCCGTACAGGCAGCAACTGTAGTCGGGATCGAACCCGGGTCTCTGGCGCTGCAAGGCAGAAACTCTAACACTGCACCACCATGCTGCTCCTGAAAGGCCAATGGACCTTAGGCTCACATCTCATTCCAAAGCCAGTCCTCTTGATAGTTAGCGCCTGTGTCAGAATTGGAGTGAAACATTAGCCAGGATGATGCAGTCATATCCCAAAGTAGTACTTGATGTTATAACCATATCTCTCAGAGCTAGGAGGCCTAAAACCGTCAAGAGTGTTTATTTGTCCTGAGCACATGCCAGCGGAACAATAACTTGTTGCAATGTGCTGGAAGGAACTGCAGATGTTGGTTCAAACCGAAGATAGACACAAAATGCTGGAGTAACTCAGCGGGGCAGGCAGCATCTCTGGAGAGAAGGAATGGTGAGGTTTTGGGTCGATGCAGCTTTGCAGGACCATTTAGCACAATAACGCACAAATAAATTCAGTGCTCAGGCTTCCAGTCCTTCTTCCCGATGTATTAGCACGATGAGAGCGTGGGCCGCAAGGTGTCGGACTTTAATGATATTGTTAATGGTGGGGAGGTCAGTACCTTTGATGGACAGGACAATGTCTACCACTTTCTGCAGATTGCTTCGGTCCTGGGCATTTGAGTTACCAAACCAGGCCATGGTGCAACCAGTCAGTATGCTCTAAGTTTGACAGAGTATTTGGCAACATTCCAAACCTACGTATTCTTCTAAGGAAGTAGAGGTGTTAAGTTTAGTTTAGAGACATAGAGTCCGTGCCGATCAGCGATCCCCGCACACTAACACTATCTCCACACACTAGGGACAATGTTGACATTTACCAAGCCAATTAACCTACAAACCTGTCCGTATTTGGAGTTTGCGAGGAAACCGAAGATCTCGGAGAAAACCAACGCAGGTCGCGGGGAGAACGTACAAACTCTGGACAGACAGCACCCGTAGTCGGGATCGAACCCGGGTCTCCGGCGCTGCATTCGCTGTAAGGCAGCAACTCTACAGCTGCGCCATGGTGGGCTTTCTTTGTGATTACAACATGGAACAAGTACAGCACAAGAACAGACCCTCTGGCCCACAATGTCTGTGCTGATCATAATGCTGAGATTCACTCTGCATCAATACATTGATGTGCTGGGCCCAGGACAGATCTTCAAAGGTGTGCATGCCCAGGAACATGAAGCTGTTGGACTCTCGCCACTGTTGTCCCATCAATGAAGACAGGTTCATGGATCCTGGCCTTTCCCTTTCAGAAGTCAACAGTCAGCTCATTGCTCATGCTAACAGCGAGAGCATGATTGGTGTTCTGGATTTGGTATCACTGCAGAATTTGAAGATGGCATTGGAACAGTAGACAAAAGAGATGGGTTCTTTCCAGAACACGCTGCTTTTGGTGTACAACACACACAGTGAATGCTATCTTAACATTTGGCTGCACGAGTACTTGGAAGACACCACACTTGTAATGGGTGCCTTGGGCTTCCAAGGTAATCCTCCCTGGAGATTTTCCTGCAAGGAATTTTGGAAATATAGAAGGATTGACATCTATGAACTAGAAAGACATATGCCTGTGAAAACCATGGTGCAAGCCACTGGGTGCTGTTGAAGAGCAAAACATCTTCTAGGGCAGCATGGTGGCGCTGTCGTGGAGTTGCTGCCTGACAGCACCAGACACCCGGGTTCGATTCTGACTAAGGGTGCTGTCCGAATGCCGTTTATACATTCTCCCCATTTACTCCGGGAGCTCCGGTTTCCTCCCACACTGCAAAGGCTTGTAGGTTAATTGGCTTGGTAAAATTGTAAATTGCCCCTGGTGTGTGTAGGATAGTGTTAGTGCATGGGGATCGCTGGTCGGCAGGGACCTGGTGGGCTGCAGGGCCTGTTTCAGTGCTGTATCACTAAAACTAAAACCTCCTGATAACTGGATAACTAAATAATGTCTTAACCTTTCCATACACTATTTCCATATGCTAAGAAGAATGGCAGAAACATTTATATTTTACAGGGACTTAATTTTATTTGTGTTCCATGCTGACAAACTCGGCCAATTGCGACGATATAAAAACTGTCACTCTCACTTCACTGACAGATATCAGTTTTCTTAAATATTTGGATCAAGGCATTAACGAGTTTTGGCAGAACACAATCTCAGCATTGAAACGCAGTTTAGTTAAGAGATACAGCCCCGGAAACGGGCCATTCGGCCCACCGAGTCGGCGCCAACCAGCAAGCCAATTAACCAGCAAACCTGTAGGTCTTTGGAGTGTGGGAGGAAACTGGTGATCCTGGAGAAAACCCAGGAAGGTCACGGGGAGAACGTACAAACAAGCACCCGCAGACAGGATCAAACCCGGGTCTCTGGTGCTGAGGATGCGCCACCATGTCGCACGTTATTAATGAGTATGTGTCATTTTCACCAGTGTTAGTTTTGTTGATTGGGTGCCAACTGTAAAAGGGTATATGGCAATAAATAATCAAAGAGGATTTGTCCTGATCCTGATCAGCAGGAGAGTTGGGATGCCACTGTTCTAACTGTATAGAAAACAATTGGTTAATGACATATCAAATTCTGATTTGCAGGCCTCCATTGTTTTAACTTCTTATTGAGTCAGCATCACAAGATTAGAAATTGTTCAGCCAGAGCTGAACACACTTCTCGACATCTGCATACAATGGCGTCTTGCGCTTCTTGTGCCTCTTGTGCGTGGTGGTGGAAATATTGGTGGAACACTCTTTCCTTGACCCCATTACTTTAACTGGAACATGTCAGAGTGCATTGCCTTTATAATATCCAAAGTTGTCAGGTTTCATTACCTTTAAAATATCCAAAATGTTCATATACTGTACTTCTTAATGTCATGTTAAGGGAATAGAATTGGTTGCAAATTGGATTCTGTGATAGCGAGGACCTCAGTACATTAGGTGACTTATTCTTTTTAAAAATTAACAGTTTTCTTTATACTTCCTCCTTATCCATTTTTAATCTCATTATAAGTCTCCCAACATTCTTCTTACGATAATTTTGCAAACTTCATTTGTTTACTGATGGTGGAACAGCAAACAGCAGCACAATTCAAGTAACAGGTCAAAAGGGCCAGTGGCACAAACTCATATGAGAATTAACTAAAAAAATACAGTCCATGAACCTAGAATACAAACCTAAACACAGTAATTATGATCGTGTTATGGTAAATTATCGATTATGATCGAAATGATCGATTATGATCGAAATGATCGATGATTTACCATGATTTACCATGATCGATTATGGTAAAAATGCACATGTGTTTTGCTCTTTGGGGAAGAAAATCTTAAGGGCATGTCCCACTGCGGCATCCTAATTGGCGAGTTTAGAAGAGTTTAGGAGAGTTTGAAAAAGTGTCATGTTGAAGACCTCCTTCGACCTCCCTTCGACTATGTTGAAAACTATCTTCGACTACCTTTGATTACCTTTGACTACCCTCGATTTCCTACGATTAACATGCCGACCTACTACGACCTACTACGACAAAACCTACGAGTAAAAAAAATATTGATTTTTTCAATGGCGACCTTTTTTTACTCGCGGGCATTTTTCAGCATGTTGAAAAATACCTAGCTGAGGCCTCGAGTACGCGGGGACTAGTCTCGAGCATGAAGGAGAGTTACAAAGACCTCCTAGGACCTTGTGTTGACCATGCCGTGAGTATAAGTCCAGGGCAAACTCTTCTAAACTCACCAATTAGGTCGCCGCAGTGGGAGAGGGGCTTTAAGCGATTTTGTCCATGACTTGCCAGCACCCGTCATAGTCGCAGCACGTCTACGAAAATTTTCAACATGTTGAAAATCCAGGTCGCGGGGTGAAGCCTGTATGGTCGTGAGTAGTCGCCAAAGAGTCGTACCTTTTTCTTGTCGCCGCTGGATTTTCAACATGTTGAATAATTTCGGAGGCCTGCTGCGACTATGATGGGTGCCGGCAAGTCGCCGAAAAAAATTGGGTAAGTGGGACAGGCCCTTTAACCCGGTCTGCCCCATATGAGATCCTGACCCACAGAAATATGAGTAATAATAACTCTGCAGCAAGTCACTCAATTTGAGGTAATTTTGAGTCAATGGTAAATGTTGGCCTTGCCTGCAATGGTATCAGTCCATGAATAATATAATATTCTTTGTTTTGTGCTCTGTCTCTTTCAAAGTATCATAAAATTGGTCCCTAATTGGTTCCACATCTCTCTGACAATATTTTAACTGCTAATTTTGAAAGCATCTAAGTTCCCAGGCGATGAAGCAACGATCAAGTCTGTCACTGTTGGGAATGACCATAAGAAGTGGAACTTTCCTCTGCATGACTTCTTGCTATTAATTTCCACACAACAGAACCTGCTCTCCAGTTATCATGGAATCCCTTTCCTTTGGATCAATACAGCCATATCTTTAAGTCCATGTTGTAATTATTGTGCAATGGCAATGACGTGTTAAAAGAAGTCCAGATGACTGCTCAATTTCCAAACATTATTTAATATGTGATAGGGCTTTACTGTATTATTTAGTGTTCCGATACATTTTTCATTTTCATTTTACGATATATTTTATGTATGAAATTGTCCAAGTTGGAACAAAAAGAAAACTTCTAAGAATATCATTTAAAAAATTCCCATGACAATGTGATTATGGGTTTCATTGGGAAAACCATTATGGAGTATAATTTAGATTTTCTGGATACATCTGATAAAATACAATAGTTATGGAAATATTAACATCTTGCTTTCAAAGCTGTAGGAAATAGGAAACTCCATAGATTTAAGAAAGAGGAAGTAGAATTGTAGTAGTATATTTATGTGACAGTCTGACTTGCAGTCCACAATGTTTACTGGAAAGGGGACTGGATATCTCAGTAAAGTTCACATTTACAGCACTCAGAGTGGAAGCACATCAGAAATTTATATTCAGGTAGGATGATTTTCCTTTCCCTAAATAGTGTACTTCATTCATATAGAATGTTGCTCAGACATCATTACTAGAGCATACGTGTGAATTGTTTAAACAAAATATAACTGTTGTAAAATTATAATGAATAAATGTAATGTTCAATAAAAATAGTTATGTAGACACAAAATTCTGGAGTAACTCAGCGGCACAGGCAGCATTACTGGAGAGAAGGAATGGGTGACGTTTCGGTTCGAGACCCTTCTCCAGACCTCGACCCGAAAAGTTACCCATTCCTTCTCTCCAGAGATGCTGCCTGTCCCGCTGAGTTACTCCAGCATTTTGTGTCTACCTTCGATTTAAACCAGCATCTGCAGTTCTTTCCTACAAAAATAGTTATGTGATACACTGGAATTTTCTAAAGGCTCTCAATAGTTTGTACACCTAAGGGACATTACCAAACTTGAATGGGTGATAAACAACTGAATGGATAATACACTGGCCAACATTCAGACAACAGGCATTTGGCATTGAAGAATAACGTCCCAGCCAGGCAAACGTTGGGAAGTGGTATTCCATGGGGAATGAGTGCAAGCATATTTTATTCACAATTTAAAGTACCAATTTGGGTTTGGAAATCAGAATTATAATTTAAATACTTGCAGGCAATGCCAAATTGGGAGAAATAATTTGTACAAATGAAGAATATAGCAAAATATAGTAAGGCATTGACAAATGAGAGCATAGGATTCCAATTTTCAAATGAATCTTAGTTTATCTGGTGTAGTCTACCAGTGGTCTACCATCTATTCAGTGTGGTCTATCATCTTACACTCTTGTATATGGTATGATTGTGCCTAATGAAGAGCAGGATTGTCATTGAACTGAATGCAAGAAAATAATGCTCACGTGCATGTGAAAATATAGTACCATTGAAGTGTAGCTTTGTGTTAGGACTAATAACATTGGGTGGCAGAGTTGTGGAGCAGGAGAGCTGATGCCTCACAGCACCAGAGACCTGACTACGGGTGGTGTCTGTGTGGAGTTTATATGTTCTCCCCGTGACCGCATGGGTTTTCTCCAGGTGCTCTGTTTCTTCCCATATTCCAAAGACACGTATGCCTGTAGGTTAATTGGCTTCTGTAAATTGCCCCTGGTGTGTAGGATGTGAAAATGGGGTAACATACAACTCGTGAGTGGGTGGATGATCGATGGTCGGAGTGGACTGGGTGGACTGAAGGGCCTCCATAAACTAAAACAAAACTTTAAAAAATGGAAATTACATGTTGCTTGGAAGATTAACTTGGAACCATGTTGCCTGGAACCATTAAATGGGGTAGAGTATTAATTGAATTGAGAGGCACAGATACACAAATTACTAAAAGAGGCAGCACATGTTAATAAGTTCATTACTAAAGCAAATTAAACATTGAGGTTCATTTTTAAGAGGATAGAATTGTGAAGTGGGCAAGTTATGTGAAACTTGTGGAACTTCAGTTGACTACATGGAGTAATATTCACAGTTGTACAGGATTGTAGAGGGCTGAGGAAACATTTGCTGAAAGGTTACTTGAACAGGAAGACTATAATGACCATAGAATGCTGAACTGCTGAGAATAATTTTCTTGAAAAAGGGAAGTCTGAGGGTGATCTGATGAAAGTACAAGATAATAAAAAATGATTGATGAAACTATTTGGTTTTCCAAATCCGTATGGCATAGGGCATCACTAATAAATATAACAGGAAATATATTATGGGGATATTCAGTCACTAAATTAAGATTAAAAATATGAAATGGGGTTTAAAATCAAATTTGAGACAAGTAGTTTTGAGAATATATACATGAGGGATAAAGGTATATGTTAATAGGGATATATCAAAAATGGTGGAGGCTTGAAAATACAATAGGTGACATGCAATTTCTGTGTTAAAGGTATGCCTGTGTAACATGATATAAGTTATTGTAAATCAATGAAATATAACATAACAAGGTAAAATGTAGAAACAAGGAACTGCAGATGCTGGTTTATACTAAAGATAGACACAAAGTGCTGGAGTAACTCAGCGGGTTAGGCAACATCTCTGTAGTAAAAGGTAACAGTGAGTTATTTCGAGCCAATAACATTGCCTTTTTGGATATTTGCTTGAGTAAATATTCACAACAGATCTGATTTCTTGTAATTGTAATTTTTTTTAATTTGAATTGATAATATAGCTGCTGATTGAGAAATGTTTCGTTTGCACGAGATTTGGGGGGAAATTAGTGGTTGCCAGATTCCACATGGAACAATGACAAGGAACTGCAGATGCTGCTTTACAAAACAGAAATAAAGTGCTAGAGTAACTCGGCAATTCAGGCAGCATCTCTAGAGCATGTGGATATGTGTTGGGACCTATCTTCACACTGATAGTGGTGCCGGGGAGGGGGTGAGGGCAGAGGGGAGGGGGGGGGAGAGGTGAGGGGGGAGAGAGGGGAGGGGGGTAGATGGGAGGGGGTGGAGAGAGGAGGGGTGGGAAGGAAGAAAGATGGAAGAGAGGAGGTACAAACAAAGCCTGGCAAGTGATAGGAGAATAAATGGTCAGAAGGGTTAGGTTTTGATAGGCAGATGACTGGACAAAAGCCAGAGATGAAAAGACAAAAGGTATGAGACAAGGATAGTAGGGGTGTAAATTATGAAGCCAGTGGAAGGAATATACTGTAGGTATACAGAGAGGGAAAAGGTGAGAAAGGCCAGGTGGGGCACAGGGAAGAGGGAGGGAAAGAAACATTGAATTATATCATTCCTTTCTGTTTAAATACTAGACTAAGTGAGACCCGTTGGGTCCTGTCACACAGGAGGCTTGGTCCCCCAACGCAATATTCCACCACTCACCCATAGCCCCCAACCGCACAGGCGCAGCTCATTTCCCCTTATCCCCCAGCACTCTCTCCCCCTCCTCCACCCTCCTCTTCTCCTCTCTCCTCCTCCCCTCCCCCAATCCATCCCTCACCTCTCTCTTCCTCTCCTTTCCCCTACCCTCAGTCACTCCCTCCCTCCCTCCATAAACTCTCTCCCCTACTCTCCCTCTATCCCCTCTCCACCCCCACTCTCCCTCCCAGGATCTGAGGTTGCCGCTCCTCTCCCTTCTTGCATGCCCCGGAGGAGCATCAGCCATTGGCACCCTCAGAGCCAGGCCTCGGATCAGCCCGGCAGGAGAGCTCAGAGAAAAGATTGGGGAAGAGACATGGGGGAGAGGGGGGTATCACGGGGGAGGGGGACAGAAGCCAGCGAGGGGGACCAGAGGGGAAGGGGATGGAGCTGCGGGGCATTGTGATGGTGGTGCGTTTGGGACTCACAGTGGGCGCTGGATGCTCTCCTCCGCCGGGATCAGACTCTCTGCTTTCCGTTTGGCGACATTGCCGCGCTGCTACTGGGGGCTGGGCTGCTTTGGGTCCCTCCGAAAGTCCGGTTGGCAACCTCAGCTCCAGTAAGGATGCGATGGCGCAAGAAGGGGCGGGCCGTCCCGGGGAGTGACAGGGGAAGAGACTCATCCACGCAGCGCTGGAAGGCAGGAGAAGAGATCGATCTGCGCACACGCGGTTTTTAAGATTTTTAAACCTCGCTGACTTTTACGACAATCAACTGATCGGAACGAAACTTGGTGGACTCGCAGCACAGGAGAATGGTGAGTGAACTGGCGAAAAATCGTAGCGCTATCGCGAACCGTTTTTACGCAAATAGAATGACTGCCAAACCGGAAGATAATAAGATCAGAGTTTTATTTATGTATTGATATAGAAGATTGGAAGAATGAGGGAATGTTTTTATCTGGTACGATTGATTCCAATATTACACTTCACGTGTGACATTATTCGGGGCTAAATTTGAATTTCACAGCACCTGTAAAATAAACTGCACAAATATCATAATGAGTGATTGATTTAAATCTCTTGACATTAATGCAGGCATGTTCCTGCCACCTGCTCGTATCAGTTACTTCAGATTCTAGCCAATGCTAATCGCACTGTGGAGAGGCCACTTGGACAGAGTAGCGAGGAGTCAATGTTGTCATTGGCTGGCACTTGTTAAGGCTAATGTGAATTGTTTAAAGCTAGCCTGCAACTCTTAAAGCGGAGGTGTTGGCACTCATTCTAACAATGTATCTGCACTGGAAAATGGTGAAGAAGTGTACAATGTGGCAAAGAGTGAACTAAGTTTGGAGGAAATGAGCTCCAAGTTTTTGTGGTAGTCTTGTCAGAAGAGATGGAAAATAGGAGAGGTATCCTGAATCCACAAGAAGCCAGAAGACTATGGCACATGGGATCAAGTAGCTGTGGTAGTCAATGTCAAGAGTTGTCCTGAGGATGCAATGCTCTATGTAGTTCAGCGACATCATAGAGTGTTCTTGGTTGGTCAGTTGATGAAGTCTGTCCCAGTCCGAAACATCATCTATCCTTGTCCTCAGAGATGCTACCTTTTTAGTTTAGAGATACAGTGCGGAAACAGGCCCTTTCGGCCCACCGGGTCCGCGCCAACCAGCGATCCCCACACATTAACACTATCCTATAACCACTAGGGACAATTTTTACACTCACCAAGCCACTTATCCTACATACCTGTACGTCTTTGGAGTGTGGGAGGAAACCAAAGATCTCGGAGAAAAGCCACGCAGGTGACGGGGAGAACGTACAAACTACAGCACCCGTATTCGGGATCGAACCCGGGTCTCCGACGCTACATTCGCTGTAAGGCAGCAACTCGACCGCTGTGCCACCATGCCGCCCCCGACCCCTTGACTTACTCCAGAATTTTGTGTTCTTCACGAGATTCCAGCTTCTGAAATTATGAATTAAAATGCCCTTGCCTTTGCTTGGAACGTTCTGTGAAGGTTTGTTAGGTTTGGGAATCAGTATTGAGAAATAATGACAATAGACCAGCTGCCATCATTTGACAGCACATTGCATTGATATGAGCTTTCATTGTTCACCAATGCTATGATGAATATTTGGTATTTCCATTCAATTATTTTGTTGTTCTATACATTTGATTTTTAGTTCTTAAATATCTCGCTTCAAAGTTGACCTTGGTATTTTGTTGTCATCTTGATTTTATGCCTTTCAATTTCTCCAATCACTTCCAGGCATATACATGTTGACACCTAGAGCTTAAGCTTAAACTTGCAATTCTTTCTATCTCCAAGGTTACTCAAAATATTTTCAAATGCTATAACTTATCAATTGCTAACCTCAGAAACCACCACCACATGCTTCTCACTTCCCCCCCCCCCCCTCCCACACCAAATATTTACTTGTAAAGGCTGTGTTTATTTTTTACTGGAACACAAGTCTGAAGGGTGACTTTATCGAGATTTATTTTAGTTTATTACTGTCACGTGTACTGAGGTACAATGTTTATTGCATGCTATCCAGTCTATATATGGTTACTATCAAGCCGTCCACATGGGTAGAGTCCTTTTTTTCCAAGGTGGTAATGTTAACTATTAGAAGACGTGGGCTTAAAGTGATGGGGAGAAAGTTTAAAGATATGTAGAAGCATGGAACACTCTGCCATGAGAGGTGGAAGAAGCAGACATGACTGCAACGTTTCAGAGGCATTGAATAGTGCATGGATAGGAAAGGCATAGAGGTTCCAGGCCTAAGGCAGGCAAATGGGTTTACTGTAGGTGGGCTTGGACGAGGTGGACCAAAGGAATCCATTTCTTTACTGTACTCTTTCCCCCATGCCCCCCCCCCCCATGCTTTGAGAGGTGGGGGACAATCCCCCCATGTTTTGTAATTCGGACTTTATCAGACGCTTTCTAAGGGCTGAATCGGCCCGTTTGCGGGGCCTTTCAGCGCCGGAGCTGGCTTAAAATCAAACTGCTGCATCGAGGCAATTGTGGGCTCCTGATGTTGAAGCCCCCGCCGGCCGATGAAAGCCCATGTGAACGGGCCGATTGAAGCCCCACGATTCGGGGCGTACGAAGCTGCTGTTGCTGGAGTTCGGAGTCGGTCACCAACCAGGTCAGCTTCCGATGTTACCGTCTCAGGGCCCATGGCCAAAGCCTCGTGTGTGTGTGCATGCGTGTGTGTGTGTGTGTGTGTGTGTGTGTGTGCGCATGCGCGCTCGCAGTCGCCAAGAAATTGTCCTCCCATATTTTGATAGCGATTTCCGTGCCTGTTACCAAGGTACAGTGAAAAGCTTTTGTTGCGTGCTAACCAGCCAGTGGTAAGACAATACATAATTATAATCGAACCATTCACAGTGTACAGATACATGATAAAGGAATAACATTTAGTGCAAGGTAAAGCCAGTAAAATCCGATTAAAGATAGTCCCGATGAGGTAGATAGTAGTTCAGCAATGCTCTCTGGTTGTGACAGGATGGTTGAGTTGCCTGATAACAGCTGGAAAGAAACTGTCCCTGAATCTGGAGGTGTGCGTTTTCACACTTCTGTACCTTTTGCCTGATGGGAGAAGGGAGAAGAGGGAGTGGCCAGGGTGCGACTCATCCTTGATTATTCTGCTGGCCTTGCCGAGGCAGCATGAGGTATAAATGGAGTTAATGGGAGGGAGGTTGGTTTGTGTAATGGTCTGGGCCTGCGTCCACGATTTGCTGCGATTTCTTGCGTCAGGAAAGAGCTGGCAATAGCTTAGTGGTTTAAAAGTGGAAAATATTGCAAGGTAATGTTTTAGAATTGCTGTTTGCATGATGATTGCCTTTGAATTCTTCACGACATTCCAGGAAGATCAGATGTTTATGGATTAGGAGAGGGCTTTAAATTCAGAAGAAGACTAGAACGCCTCCTCTGTGATCCACTCTCAGATAAATGATGTATTTAAATTGGAGGCTTTCCCTGAAGCCGGTATCCCTGCATCCAGATGAAGTGGTGTTGCCTGCCATGAATAATACCAGTCATGTCGAGGGGAGCTCAAGAAACCTGTCTCAAACACCTTCACATTTCAATGCTCTATCTGGTGAGAAGCAGGATGTGTAAATGCAGAAGAAATGGATTGGAAGAAACTGCAGATTCCGGTTTAAACTGAAGATAGACACAAAAAGCTGAAGGAACTCAGCGGGTCAGACAGCATCTCTGGAGAAAAGGAATAGCTGGCGTTTCTTCAGTCTTAAGAAGGGTCTCGACCCGAAATGTCACCTAATCCTTTTCTCTGGAGATGTTGTCTGGCCCGCTGAGTTACTCCAGCTATTTGTGTCTATCATCAGAAGAAATAGATGCTATGTGATCCAAGGTCCAGTCTTATTTTTACTCAACTTTATTCATACTTGCAATCTGTCATTTTCATAACATTTTCATCATGCTAATTTTTTTCTCGGTAAAGACATTGTTTTTCAATCGCTTAAAGAGGAGTTGATATGTATGAAACCGCATAAGGTCTGTGAAATGTCCTTGTAAGATTTATTATGTAGCTGCGAATCAGTGAGAGACGATCATGACAGAATCAGGCTTTTGCTAGGCTGTAAAAAAACAATAACCAACAGTGATAAATACATCTACTGGAAATGTAATGATCTCTGTTAAGCAAGGTAGGATGTGTATCTAAATAACGGTTTGGTTATTCTGGATGTTTTGGGATATTTATTGTCTACCAGAGTGGAAGATACACCACAGGTGGGAAGAAAGAGAAAATTAAAAAGGCAAATGTTTAAAAAGCAGCATCTGTGCAGACCAGTCTTCATTCAGCAATCAGCATTTAATACAGTTGAGTACTCTTGATAAAATAGCTACTTTGGTTGAAGTACAATCTGTCTGAATAAATAGACCAAACATTGTTCAAGTGTTAAGTATAGCGACTGTTTACAATGAAAATCATTCTTAATGAGTAACACCAGGCATTACCTAAACGATTTGGAGCGTGACTTGTCCAGTTTTAATAGGGTTTATTAAAATAAAGAACACTTTATTGAATAAAGCACCCATTAAAGACATGGCACCGGCAGGAGTTTCCCATGGAAATTTCACTTCCTCTTTTAAAGTGTCAGTGCAATGTGAATATTAAATAGATTGTTTCCAATTTGGGTTTTTTTTGTGTGATTTAATTACAAATAGAATTGTTATTGAAGAGTATATCAGAGTTTAACTTGTATTTAAGAGGTTTGTCTTCAGGAAGCTGAGATGTTAGTCTTCATTATCTCATGAAATACATGTTGCTTTCACATTTAGGACCACAGGCAAAAAATAAAAAATCTTCAATATGGGACATTTATTAATCTAATGCAGGGCAGAAGCACATGAGTGTGTGACTCATTCTCACATTTCATCCAAATGACAGGAAAAGACACATCCACTTACATAACCATCCAGCTGTGTTTATTTGTTTGATCCCAGCCTGGGAAAACTCTTTAAAAATGTGCAATGTCATGTCAACACGAGCAAGTCAGATCAAATGAGAGGGAAGTCATTTTCAAATATTCCATTATCCTTCCATATTGGCTAAGAATACAAAATTTGTAGGCACAAATAATGACACCGATTCACCCAAACCGACTGGAGAAATAATGTTGGAACAAGTTAGATCCCAGGCTGCCGAGCGAAGCAACAATTGGCTGTGGTTGAAGAAGAAGGACTCCAACTGGGCTGCAAAATGACCAGCAAGAGGGGTAAAACGCAATGGAGCGCACCTGGGATGCCAGGTGTTGCTGTTGAGCCCTCTGGAGGTGTCGTGGGCCTATCAATGAAACACCAAGGAAGGATGGTGCCCACCTGATGACCCCAATGAAGTCTTTACCCCTACCCCCACTCAAGATAGTAAGAAGGTGCCAATTATATTAGGGATTGTAATATCAAGTCCTATAAGCTCAACTATGTCTGAAATAGGGTCTCAGCCCAAAACATCACCCATTCTTTCTCTCCACAGATGCTGCCTGTCCCGCTGAGTTACTCCTGCATTTTGTGTCCATCTGAGATATATTAGGAATGAAACCTAAATTAAATAAGTGGTTTTGGGTATCGTGCATAAAGTTACATGGTCTTTGCAGAAATTATACCAAGGATGAGACTAGAATTATAAATAAAAAATTCCTTGCCTTTGCTTAGAACTTTTTTGTGAACAGTGTTGTTAGGTTTGATTTCACTGTTGAGGAATAATGACCATGTACCAGCTGCCATCATTTGATGGCACATAGCGTTGATATGAGCTATCATTGTTCACCAATGCTATGATAATGGTTGGTATTTTCATTCAATTATTTTGTTGTTCTATATTTGACTTTCAGTTTTTAAATATCTCAGACTTAAAAGTTTACCATTGGTATTTTGTTGTCATCTTGATTTTATGCCTTTAGATTTCTCTGATCACTTCCAGAGATATATCATTTTGACAACTAAAACTTAAACTTAAATTTAAAAAACTGCAGTTGCAGGAAATAGTAAGATTAAACGAGAACTTACCAGTTTGAAGTTTGATCTGTATTTTATGAGGAGTTACGATGAGGGATTACGTGAAGAGCCCGTCCAGCATGCATGCGCGACATTCTTCAAAGCAGCGGTGTGGAATCACAGGAAACACAATAATTGAAATAAACATAGTAAAGAAAAGGAGAACTAAGATACCAGTTGATCTATAATTGAGGGTGGGAGCGGAGGGCACGTAATCCCTCATCGTAACTCCTCATAAAATACAGATCAAACTTCAAACTGGTAAGTTCTCGTTTAATCTTACTATTTTACTTCGGAGTCACGTGAGTGACTACGTGAAGATTTTAAAGCTCTGTGATTTCAAATCGTGTAACAGTTCATACTTCACTCGCTGCTGAAGTCATTCAAGGGAGGAAGTATGTTATCGTAATCAACCATAATCTGTTTGTAAACAATAATGGTATCTATTAAACAATAACAAAAGACAAAATGCTCCCCCGGGCTTAAATTATATATTTTTGCAGATTTCAAAACTTTCTGCAAATAACACAGGTTCTGCTAGCGGCTTGTGGTAGAACGTTTGGAACGTTTTCTCCATGTTCATTCTTTTAGCCGCCGATGTGGATGCTGCCCTGGTGGAGTGAGATGTATATACATCAGTATCTACTCCAGCAGCTCCCAGTACCTGCTTGAGCCATCTCGAGATGGTTTGGCTCGACACCCAACCATGAGGTTTCTTGTGACTGACCCATAAGGCTTTTTCTTTTTTTTTCTTTTCTTTTTTCTCTCCCTCGAGAATCTTTTGTTGTGTTGATGTAAGTGAATAAGTGAGTCATGACACACAACCGTAGGTCAGGTGGGTATGCCCGGAAATCCATAACTAGGACTCAAGTTACTGGCTTGCTCTGCTTTAGCAGCTCCTGAATGGTGAATGAGACCCGGTCTGGTGTTATAACCATGTTGTCCAGTCGCAGTAAGTGGAGGGACTGGACTCTTAGTGCTGAGACTAGTGGCATCAGCATGACCGTTTTCAGGGTTAGCTTTTCCAGGGTGAGACCTGGCTGGGGACCATCCCCTTAGGTATGTCAGGACCACACTGACATCCCAGATTTGGGTATACCTAGGTCTAAGAGGGTTGGAGTTGACGATACTCCTCATGAGTTTGATCACCAGCGGTTGAGACCCTATGGCCTGTTGTCCTGGCACCTGTTTTAAGTAGGCTGACAGCGCACGTCTGGCAGTATTAATGGCGCTGTAGCTCAATCCTTCATTATGGTGAAGGCCCCCCAGGAACTCCAGTACATTGGTTATATTTGCAGATGAGTACGTTGTCCCAGTAGTCGAGCAGTATCTTTCCCACATCCTGATGCTCGATAGGTATTGTTTCCTGGTGGACATACGGTGTCATCATGTTGATGGTCCTGTCAGACACCCCAGTCCCAGCAGTGGTCTTTTGATAATCTGCAACCCAGTAGGTTAAATTTGTCATGGCATGGATGACTTATGCCTGATACAAGGTGCGTCAATAGGTCTGGGCTACTGGGAAAGGTCAGAGGAGTTTCGATGACCATGTCGAGGACCACTGGGAACCATGGCTGTGTAGGCCAGTTGGTACTATCAAAATACCTGAAGCAGAGTCCATCTGTATTTTGCGTAGTACCCTACAGATTAAGGCAGAAGGGGGGAAAAGCATAGAAGAAATAGGTCCCCCAGTTCAGTGCGAATGCATCTATCGCTGCTGCCTCAGGGTGTGGTTCCCAAGGGACATACATTGGTACGTGGTGATTTAGTCTGGATGCAAAGAGATCAATATCTGGTGTGCCATATTGGTTTGTAATTTTAGCAAAAGCTCTAGGATTTAACATCCATTCGGTGTTTATCATTGAATTTGCGTGACCTGGCACTGTATTTAGCTTACCTGGTAGGTAAGTTGCTGATAGTCAAATATGTCTATCGACCCACCATTACCAGATTGTCTTGACCCAATTGTCACATGATATCGATTTTATTCCGCCCATATGGTTAATATAGGCCACCACCGTGATATTATCAATTTGTAAATGAACATGCAAGTTGTGCATATTCCTAGAATATGCTTTAAAACCATAAAACGCACCCAACATTTCCAAATAATTTATGCCCAGTGTTTGTTGTAAAGATGAGTCTAGGTTAGTCCATCTACCACCTGTGCTGGATATGGTATTAGTTGCTCCCCAGCCTTGAGCACTGGCATCTGTTTGTATAGTTAACGTTGGGTTATTGATGATGATAGGGCTGGAACTATGCCAAATGTGTTATATCCACCATTGTAACTCTGATATTGCTTCAATGGGTAGTTTCATGGTTCGGTCAAAGTGACCTGCATGTCGTTTCAACGCCTGTACTTTTGCCCTTTGTAGGTGCTGATAGTGCAGGAGTCCTAATTGTGTAGCTGAAAATGCTGCTACCATTTTGCCAATTACTCTTGCCACTTGTCGGATGGTTGGTCAATTGCTTACCATTAAATTGTTGCACGTCTGTGCCAATTCTGCAGCTTTACCTTTTGGCAACATTACAGACATGTGGATTGAGTTAATTGTGAATCCCAGACAGTCCATAGTTGTGGATGGCATCAACTTAGATTTATCTGGATGTATGACAAAACCCAGGGTTTCAAACAATTGTTTGGTAGCTAATACAGCTGATTTAGCCAACTCCATGGTTTTGCCTACTATTAGGATATCATCAAGATACGCCATGACAATATGTCTTTGTTTCGTTAATGTTGCCAAGGCTGGTTTTAATATCTTGGTAAATAGTCTAGGGCTGATGTCAACCCATTAGGCAACACTTTATACTGCCATAGTTGCCCCATCCAGGTAAATTTCAGGTATCTGCGATGACCCTTGTGAATGGGTACTGAATAGTAGGCATCTTTTAAATCAATGCTTGCCATAAAGTATCGTTTGGAAATCAGTTGTTTAGCAGTTACAAATGTTTCCATTTTGAAATGTACATACTTAACAAAGGTATTTAGTGAGGTTAAGTCAATGATGATGCGACATCCACCATATTTTTTGCTTTTGGTAAATATATTTGAGACAAATTCCAAAGGTTCATGTTTGGATTTCTCAATGACACCCTTTGTAAGTAACCTCACCAGTTCTGCTTGAGCCTCTAGTTCTCTTTGACTGAGAGGGTAAAGACCCTTTGGGGTACGTGCTGAACTGGTGGCATGTTTTCTTGAATGAACTCTATTTTGTATCCCCGAATACTGTTAAGTATATAACTATCATTCGTGAGACACCTCCATGCTTCAATGAACAGGTGTAATCTCCCCCCTGTTAGTACAGTTCCCCCATTTTTACATGCTGGTAGGAACCATACCCACCTACCTCCATAGTTATGGTAGTGTTCCTTCTTCCGTTTGTTCATCCGTCGTAGTACTGCTGGATGTACCGTTGATTGGGGGTGGCGCATTTTCCATGGGGTCCGCTCTGGGCCCTGGCCTAAAAAGGCTTTCGGGGATAATATGCGGACCCCGAGCTTTCACCAGTTCCATAGATTTGACCTCGACTGGTGGACGCGGTGGGGTACTGCCGTCTGGTTTTTGTGTGGGTCTGCTCGTTCTGGGGCCTGCCCTCATGAGGCCAAATGCTTTGGACTCTCCTCCAGGTCTTTCACTTGCCCTTCCAAATAACAGGATCTGCGGCTCTGAGGCCGGTGTTTACACTGTCCTGCAAACCTGGGATTGAGGGCAGGTCTTATTCTCTCCTTGCGGAGGTTGTTTCTCATATTGGGTGTTGCACAGCAGAGCCAGAGTGTCTTGCTGGTTTGTGGTCATATCCACCCCATCCACGGAACGAGCATAGGCTGTTATCCCTGTCATCAGGAGCTTGAGGATTTTAGCTCCTGGTTCGGGATACTCTGTCCCATATACCCCCCCCCCCCCCCCCAGATTTGGCTGTTAACAGCCGGTACATTGAGCGAACTGCAGTTTTCCAGCTCTAGTGCCTCATTAAGTACCTGTCTTGTAGGGGTTTGAGGGACAGGTGGTTAATGCTGGCCGCCAGTTTTGGCTGCAACGGGCGCCCTGCTCGTGGTGTAACCACGTAGCGAATCTCCACACCCAGCAGCTCTTCCTGATCCTGTACCCCAAGCGTACTCCTGACATCTTCAGCCAATGACCCCTGTTCCTGAGCAGCCCAGCCCTGGTTGCCAACGCTGCCCTGCATTGAGGGGAAAGCGATGGCCAGTGCATTGTAGAGCACTGATGTGGGAGTGCCTGAGTTCCCTTGGCGAGACTGCTCCAGCTCCCGAAGCAAGTCTCGCTGGAGCATTTGCTCCATGAGCCTTTCCATGCGGCTCAGGCAGCTAGCTCTGCCGCTCTAATGCGGAGAGCCTCCTCATCGGAGTGAGACATAACCGGCCGGTATGTTTGTGCCTTGATTTGCCTCCAGCCCGCAGCTGTTGGTCAGGCTGCGCTAGCGGGACTGGGCTCGGCTCGGTCTCAATGAGGGTGTGCCACAGCATATGCGGTCCAGGTGCCGCCTCTCGCCCCCCACTGATGGGACACTCCCGTTCTGTTGGAGTCGAACGGGGGGCGGTTTTCTTCCTTTGCCGTGCTGCTCATTTTCCCAGTTTCCCTGGAATACAGAGCAGAGCACAGCTTGCTGATTACGACCTCAGAGTAAGACTTACCTGATGGTCCGCTGTTTATTTTCCACCGACGTGTAGCGGGAGCGCCTGTACTCCCGGTCATCGCTGTTGCACTGCGTGAACGCTAATGTCGCGCATGCGTGCTGGACGGGCTCTTCACGTAGTCACTCACGTGACTCCGAAGTAAAATCTGAAATAAATGCAACGTTCGGTAACTGCTCAACAGATCATGACACATCATGGTGGCGCAGCGGTTGAGCGACTGCCTTACAGCGCCACAGACCCGGGTTGGATTCTGACTATGGGTGCTTCTCTGTACGGAGTTTGTACATTCTCCCTGTGACCTGCGTGGGTTTTCTCCGAGATCTTCTGTTGCCTCCCACACTCCAAAGATGTACAGGTTTGCAGGTCAATTGGCTTGATGTAAATGTAAAATTGTCTCTAGTGTGTGTAGGGTAGTGTTAATGTGTGGGGATCGCTGTTCGGAGTGGACTCGGTGGGCTGAAGGGCCTGTTACTGTGCTGTATCTCTAAAACTAAAACTATAACTAAAACATAAAAGATAACATTGGAGAGCACAGAAACAGGCTATTTGGCCACAATGTCTGTGCCGAACATGTCGCTAAGATAAACCAATCCAATTTGCCTACACGTAATCCATATCCCTCCATGATCCTTTGTGGGAGCCTTGGGCATTCTGTTTTTCTGGCACTAGGCCTTTCTGCTCCAGACCTCTGTTCCAGAATTCTGTCCGTGAATCACTTTGCCTATCTTCCCAATTTTTAAATCCCTTCCCTCCCCGGTCATCCCACCCACCTTCTACATTTTCATGTATTGCATCAATGTTTGTATAGTTATACCTATAGGAAAGATCCTCTACGTACAGGCTATTGTTTTGCCCGGCCGGACCGGGTACCGCTCCAAGAGGTCGAGCGCGTGGATCGGACGTGACCTACAGCGATGGAGCAGCGGCGGAGGACACCACGGTCACGCTCGGCCAGGCCGACCCTGCAACGCCGCCAGGACAACGGACCTGCATGGTCAGGTCAAGAACCCTGCATTACAACAACGGGGACTTGAAAATGGTGACAAACTGGCGACTGTATACTGTCTCCGTGTACTGCTGCTACACACTTGTGCTGTATCTGAGATGCTTATCTAAGATGTATCTAAGTGCTTATGTACAAGATACTTGTACTGAACTGTATATAAAAATGCATTTCACTGTACCTCGGTACATGTGACAAATAAATTACCATACCATACCAAGTTGCTCTGCAGAGTTTGCTTGGTGCCAATATGAGAAGAAAGGACAGATATTATCAAAAAAGGTTATCAAAAATCCCCAAATAATGCTGCCTGATAATCTGGCCATTAATCACAGTGATTAATGTGTACAATATGCACACCATTTTAGTTTTGGCAGTGTGAGACATGGAGCAAGAAACAGTATTTAAGTTGAATACTATTGGATCCGTAACAGAAAGAAATGCTCGCTCAATCCCGTTCCAGTGTTAACCACAAATTAGTCACAAGACCAATGAAAGGAAATCCTTTTAGGTAACTTTGCACATGCCTCTTAAAAACAAAAATGTTTGGTCAGGTGTCAATGGTAAAAAACACATTCCCATGATAGCATGTGAATGTATTATGTCACAACACATGTGCTACTTCTGTTTATTTTGAAAGATCAACAACAGACACTGAAAAGCTTTGAATCACTCAGGGCAGATATATTATCAGATAATTACTGAGATACAGTAATTGTGATATCATGGCAATGGTGATATCATGTTGCTGTGCCCCTGTAAGAGGCATAAAAACAAGATACACAAAGTACATATTCAGGTACAATGGTTTCATGTGTTTTGTTTCATATGAAAGATGTTGTCAAGCTGGAGAAGCTTTACAAGGATGTTGCCAGGACTGGAGGGTCTGGGCTATTGGAGAGGTTGCGTAGGCTGGGACTTTATAGTCCTTGGTACACAGGAGGATGAAGGGTGATCTTATGGAGGTGTATGAAATCATGAGAGGAATAATCAATTAGAGTCTCTTGCCTAATGTAGGTGAATCGAGGACCAGAGGACAAAGGTGTAATGAGAAGAGGAAAATATTTAATAGGAATCCGAGGGGTAAAATTTTCACACAAAGGGTGGTGGGTGCATGGAACAAGCTGCCAGAGGAGGTTTTTGAGGGAGGGACCATCCCAACATTTAAGAAACTGTTAGACAGGTACATGGATAGGACTTTGGAGGGATAGGGGCCAAACGTGGGCAGGTGGGACTAGTGTAGCTGGGACATGTTGACCGATGTGGGCAAATTGGGCTGAAGAACCTGTTTCCATGCTGAATGACTTTCTTTTCTAGTGTAGGATAAAGACAGAACATAGAAGAATATATCTGCACCAGTCTCGGTGACAATCTAACTAATCCCACCTGCTTGTATTTGGTCTTTATCCCTTTATTCCCTCCCTGCTTGTTTGTGTGTCTATAATAATGCATCTTAAATGTTGCTGTTGTATCTGCTTCTATCCAGCAGCATGTTACAAGCACCTACCCTATGGATAGGACAGGTTTGGAGGGATAATGACCAAATGCAGGCAGGTGGAACTCGTGTAGCTGGGACATGTTGGCCGGGGTGGGCAAGTTGGACTGAAGGGCCTGTTTCATACTGTATCACTCTATGACTCTAAGGGCCTTGAGGAATATGAAGGTCACGGGAAAGAACTTACATTAAGAGTTAGGGGAACTAAACCAGGATGTGAAATGTCCTTGACATTTAGGTTTAAGGAGCATCCCAAAACATTTTACTCATACAGTATATTGTGAACCAGAGACTCTGCTGACTTTATCTTGCACTAAACGTTATTCCCTTATCATTTATCTGTACACTGTGAATGGCTCAATTGTAATCATGCATTGTCTTTCTGCTGACTGGTTAGCACGCACCAAAAGCTTTTTTAACCCTACCCTTTCACCAACCAACAACGTTGTCACATTGCTATAATATGCGAGCACAAAGAACATGAATGGGACAAACAACATGCAAAACTTCCATCACAGAATGGATGTTTCCAACATTGAACGTCACACATTGCCGCTCAAAACTGTAACGGAGTGATACCTGTCAACCAAGTAGATGTCTGAAACCTGCCGAATCTACTCCCAAGATGCACAGGTTTGTAGGTTAACTGGCTTCTGTAATTTGCCCCTGGTGTGTAGGATAGAGCTAATGGCATGGTGGCGCAGCGGTGGAGTTGTTGCGTTACAGCGCCAAAGACCCGGATTCAATCCTGGCTACGGGTGCTGTCTGTGCATGTACATTCTCCCCGTGACCTGTGTGGGTTTTCACCGAGATCTTCAGTTTCCTCAAACACTCCAAAGCAGGAGATTCTGTGCATCAACCTGATCTATTCCTCCCATGATTTTATACACAACATATCAACAAGTGTATAACCTGAAGTAAAGACGATGAGAAACCATTCGTTTTTGCTGTTGAATAGAGGTTGCTTTCGACCACTAGAATCCAAAACTACAGTTTGAAAATCTACATTTTAGAAGATGTTATTGAAGTATTAGTCTGAATTTAGCAAAGGTGCCATAACTTCTGTGGGATTTTCCCAAATATTCATTGTAATTTTATGAAAGATCAATGGAAGCTCTGGCCTATGAGAGCAAGGAATCTATTGCTCTAATGCTGTAAGGTTTCCACGGATGTATTTTCCCAAGTTATTGCAGTACATGGACAATAGTCCCTATGCATGGTCTGGAACTTTAACATGCATATGATGTACAATAGATCAGCGATACCAATTCAGTTCTGACCATTCAAAATGGCCAACTGTGCTGACATATTAAATATAGAGTACTTAAATATGTCACTTTATTTTCAATATCATGCAGCTGGTCAAAAAGCTGTAGTGATCTTGTAAGGGCCTGTCCCAATTTCACGACCTAATTCACTACCTCTGCCGAGTTTGCCCTTGACTCATACTCGCAGCATGGTCGTCAGGAGGTCGTAGGAGGTCGTAGGTAGGTCGTAGGTAGGTCGTAGGTAGGTCGTGATGCTTGTCGTAGGTACTCGTGGCATCAAGTAGGTCGGGCCATTTTTTCAACATGATGAAAAATGTCCACGAGTAAAAAAGGTTGTGAATTAGGTCGTGAAAGTGGGTCAGGCCCTTAAGACATTCAAATTAGTCTGCTTGAAAGGGGAAAATAAGTTATCAACTTGGATGAAACACATTCTAAGACGGATCAAGAAGTTGTATATAATGCAATAACATATATTTAATAATCTGCAGTAGGAGCTCTTGTAGGAAGGAACTACAGATGCTGGTTTATACCAAAGATAGACACAAAATGGTGGAGTAACACATCTATGGAGAGAAGAAATGGGATTCCTTCTATCCAGAGATGCTGCCGTCCCGCTGAGTTACTCCAGTATTTTGTGTCTACCTGCAGTAGGAACTCAGCAGGTGAAGAAACATCTATGGGGAAAGGGAATATTTGCTGTTTCAGGTTGAAACTCTATATCAGGACTCTGCTCCACTGCCTGGCCAAACGCAAGCTAACGGAACAGCAGAACAGCACCTCACATTCCATTTGCATAATTTATCACCTAATTGGAGAAGGTTGAATTCTCCAATTTCATGTAACCTGCACCCTCTTTGTTCCTTCCTCTCTCTTCCTATCCACCATGGTCCTCCCACACAATAATGTCCCACAACATGCCCCCCTCCCCAGTACATTATGCAGTATTGTTCCCCCCCCTCCCCTCACCTACTCCGTCTCCCCATCATCCACACATTCCAGCCCCTTCCCCAGATCACCTTCCCCTCCCACTGCTTTTCCCTTCCCTTCCCTTGTTGTTCCCATCTGCACCATTCCTTATTCAGTCCCACTTCCTTTCCTATCAGATTCCCAAATCGCAGCCTTTTGTTCTTCATTCATTATCTCCCAACCTCTGTCTCTCCCCACTGCTATCTGCCAATCAGCCCCTCCTCACCTGTATCCACCGATCACCTACGAGTGTAGGAAGGCACTGCAAATGCTGGTTTACACCGAAGAGAGACTCCCTGCAAGGAGTTTCGGGAACTAAGGAGTAAATTGAGCAAGGAGATCAGAAGGGCAAAAAGGGGCCAGGAGAAAGCTCTGGTGGGTAGCATTAAGGACAATCCCAAAAGATTTTATAAATGCATAAGGGGGAAAAGGGCATCTAGAGAGAGAGTGGGACCTCTTGGGAATCAAAGTGGTCACCTCTGTGTGGAGCCACAGGAGATGGGCAAGGTCCTCAATGAGTATTTTTCTTCTGTATTTACCGAGGTGAAAGACAGTAGGACGGAGGAACTTGGGGCAGTCAATGGAAGTGCCATGAGATCAGTCAGTGTTACTGTCGAAGAAGTACGGAAAGTACTGTCGTGTTTAAAGGTAGACAAATCTCCAGGGCCTGATCAGATATATCCGAGGACATTATGGGAAACCAGAGAATAAACTGTGGGAGCTCTTGTTGAAATTTACGAGTCATCCGTAAATACAAGGGAGGTGCCAGAAGACTGGAGGGTGGTAAATGTTGTGTCTCTTTTCAAGAAGGGCTGCAGGGAAAATGTTGGGAACTATAGGCTGGTGAGCTTAACATCTGTAGTTGGAAAGTTACTAGAGAATATTCTGAGGGATAGGTTATACAGGCATTTAGACAGGCAAGGGCTGATTAGGGACAGTCAGCATGGTTTTGCATGTGGGAGGTCGTGTCTCACAAATCTAATTGATTTTTTTTGAAGACGTGACCATAAAGGTCAATGAGGGCAGAGCTGTAGATGTTGTGTACATGGACTTCAGTAAGGCATTCGACAAGGTTCCGCATGGTAGGTTGCTCTGGAAGGTGAGATTGCATGGGATCCAAGGAGAAATAACTGAATGGATAGCAAATTGTCTCCATGGAAGGAAGCAGAGGGTGTTGGTGGAAGGTTGCTTCTCAGACTGGAGGCCTGTGACTAGTGGTGTGCCTCAGGGTTCGGTGCTGGGCCCGTTACTGTTTGTCATCTACATCAATGATTTGGATGTGAACATACAGGGCAAGATTAGCAAGTTTGCTGATGATACAAAAGTGAGTGGTTTTGCAGATAGTGAAGATGGTTGTGAAAGATTGCAGCAGGATCTGGATCGATTGGCCAGGTACGCAGAGGAATGTTTGATGGAATTTAATGCAGAGAAGTGTGAGGTGTTGCATTTTGGAACATCGAACAAGGGCAGGACCTACACAGTAAATGGTAGGCCTCTGGGTAGTGTTATAGAGCAGAGGGATCTAGGAGTACAGGTGCATGGTTCCTTGAAGGTCGAGTTGCAGGTAGATAAGGTGGTCAAAAAGGCTTTTGGCACTTTGGTCTTCATCAGTCAGTGTATTGAGTATAGAAGTTGGGAGGTCATGTTGCAGTTGTATAAGAAGTTGGTGAGACCGAATTTAGAATATTGGGTTCCGTTCTGGGCACCATGTTATAGGAAATATATTGTCAAGCTTGAAAGGGTTCCGAAGAGATTTACGAGGATGTTGCCAGGACTAGAGGGTGTGAGCTATAGGGAGGGGCTGAGTAGGCTGGTTCTCTCTTCCATGGAGCACAGGGGGATGAGGGGAGATCTTACAGAGGTTTGCAAAATCATGAGAGGAATAGATTGGATAGATGCACAGAGTCTCTTGCCCAGAGTGGGGGAACCGAGGACCAGAGGACATAGATTCAAGGTGAAGGGGGAAATATTTAATTGGAATCCGAGGGGTAATATTTTCACACAAATGGTGGTGGGTGTATGGAACAAGCTGCCAGAGGCTGGGACTATCCCATCGTTTAAGAGATAGTTAGACAGGTACATGGATAGGACAGGTTTGGAGGGATATGGACCAAGCGCAGGCAAGTGGAACTAGTGTAGCTGGGACATTGTTGACCGGTGTGGGCGGGTCGGGTCGAAGGGCCTGTTTCCACACTGTATCACTCTATGACTCTTGACTCTAAAATGCTGGAGTAATACAGCGGGACAGGCAGCATTTCTGGAGAGAGGGAATGGGTGACATTTCAGGTCATGACCCTTCTTCAGAGGTTCTTGTCCTGTGGTTCATGTCCTTTTCCCCTTACCGCCTCCACACCTCCTTATACTGGCTATTTCCCCTCTACCAATTCCATCCCGATGAAAGATACTGAACCAAGATGTTGATGATGCGTTTGCCTCCACAGGTGTTGTTACCTGTTCCACAAGCTGTTCTCTTTTTCCCAGCATCTGCAGTCTCTTGAGCTTTTTATCTGTGTAATAACTTAATTGTAATTTGTTTTATTGCATTCACAGTTTAAATTTAAATACTCTGATTAAATTCTATCATGCTGCAATCAGGCAGGGTCAGGTCCCAAATTGACATAAATATCTTCCTTCCATCCTATGAAACAAATGCAGCATGCAAAGCTGTAATTCAAAGCTACTGTTATATTAATGACTTCACACAACCCTGTAGCTCTGGAAGCTTAGTTTAACTTAATTAGGAAATTAAAGCTTGGGAATGTAATTAATAGTGATTAGACACCACATAATTATGCAGTGGCCAAACAAAATAAAATCAACATTGATAAAGTTAAAAGGAGCTGTCTCTTGACGGGAATATGATTATACGTACTGAGGGAGGTAATTTTTGATTCAGTTGACAGGTACATGGATAGGACAGGTTTGGAGGGATATGGACCAAGCACAGGCAGGTGGGACTAGTGTAGCTGGGACATGTTGGCCATTGTGGGCGGGTTGGGCCAAAGGGCCTGTTTCCACACTGTATCACTCTATGACTAGTGTAGCTGGGACATGTTGGCCAGTGTGGGCAAGTTGGGCCGAAGGGCCTGTTTCCACACTGTATCACTCTATGACTATGACTCTAATAGGCTATTTAAAATGGAATAAGCAAATCTGTAATACATTTTACAAACACTGATTTTATTAATTTCCATTGATATTGTTTGTGTTCATTTGCTAGGATTCCTATGGAACTTTTGCTAAAGTTGATTAAGGAATCATAATAGACACAAAAAGGTCAGGTCGGGGATAGTTCCCCCCGCCACGGGTACCAGGTAATCCCGTGCTACCTGCTCCATAGTCGACGATTAAACCGTCTGCCCCACCTGGTTTGCCAGGTGAGGAAGGGGGCTGTGGACCCCCACTAGGACCAAAAACAAGACCTATCAAAGGGCGGATGAGCTGCTAGCGAGCCAACGGCTATCCACACTTCAGTAGAAGTTGCAATCACTGTCGTACACAGCGTTGCAAGGCACCGTGCCCATTGATATTTTCAACGATGATGATGAACACATCTCTGGAGAGAAGGAATGGGTGATGTTTCAGGTCGAGACCTTCAGACTGATCTCGACCTGAAACGTCACCCATTCCATCTGTCCAGAGATGCTGCCTGTCCCGCTGAGATACTCCACCAATTTGTGTCTATCTTCGGTTTAAACCAGCATCTGCAGTTCCTTCCTACACAAGGAATTGTAATAATCGGTTCTGTTTCTTAAAGATGTAATAGTGGCCAAGACATAAGAGATTTTTTAATTCCCTGGTATCCTTAAAACTAGCCAGAAATACATTTTAACTTTTCATTCAAATGATTATTATGCCTAGTAATACAGTACTCTCTGCCTACTGATACTTCAGTAGATTGCTGACTATGTCATAATCACAGCCTAAACTTAACAATGTAAACCAGACCGATCTGTGCCTCTGGTTTAATGGAGCTTATACTTGATCAGAGACTAATTTCTGCCTCATGGTTGCCCACGTTGGAGTGCACCCCCTCTGTGAGCAGAAAAGTAGCACAAGATGCTGGAGTAACTCAGCGGGTCAGGCAGCAGCTCATGATAGGTGACGTTTAGTTTCGGGGCCCCTCCTCAGACCACTGTGAGCAGGGCTGATTTATCTTTTTGCTCTTGGTGGGAGCGTTGCAGATCCGGCTTGAGAGAAAATATTTGCATTGAGAACATTTGTTGCAAAACCATCTGAAGTGCAGCTATTTCTTTCAATAGATTCACAATTCCTTAAATTCTGTCATCTCTCTCAAACACAGGATTATGTACTGATTGAAAAGCTACAAACTGCATATGCTGCGAATGTGGGGTGAAAAAGCAGAACATGCTAGAGATGCACAATCACTGGTAGTGTCTGTGTAGAGAGAAACAACATTAATGATTCAGGTCAATGAGCAGTTACAATTAAGGATTTTTTTCTCATCAGCAGATTCATTCAAGAAGGCTGCATTTATTTTATGCAGTTGCAATCCAGCACCACCTACAGGTTATTGTGGCATTGAAAGGCAGATAGGTCCTCAATTAGACAGTCCCAATCAAAAGAAATCTTACAGGTTTCCCCTGACTCTCAGTCTGAAGAAGGGTATTGATCCGAAACGTCACCTACTCCTTCTCTCCAGAGATGCTGTCTGACCCGCTGAGTTACTCCAGCAGTTTGTGTCGATTTTCAGTTTGAACCAGCATCTGCAGTTCATTCCTACACGAAAGAATTCTTACACAGCATATCAGAAAATATAAAGTAATAATTTCATTCAACTTTTACAATTTTCTAGGAAGCAAACTAAAGTTTGAAATATAAACATGGGATGAAGGTGGAAGCTGAAAGATGCTGTCTCGAAGGGCTGAATGGCCTACTCCTGCACCTATTGTCTATTGTCTATCTTAACCAAACCATCCTGAAATATATATTTTTGTGTTAAAGATAAATAGATTTTTTAAAATAATGTTAGTTTAGTTTAGTTTATTGTCACATGTACTGAGGTACAGTGAAAAGCATTTGTTGTGTGCTAACCCTTCAGTGGAAAGATTATACATGATTACAATTGAGTCATCCACAGTGTACAGATACATGTTAAAGAAATTAATGTTAAGTGCAAGATAAGGTCCAGTAAAGCCTGATTAATGATAGTCTGAGGATCTCCAACGATGTAGATAGTAGCTCAGGACTGCTCTCTAGTTGTTTGTAGGATGGTTCAGTTGCCTGTTAACACCTGGGAAGAAACTGTCCCTGAATCTGGAGATGTGCGTTTTCACACTTCTGTACTTCTTGCCGGATGGGAGAGGGGAGAAGAGGGAGTGGCCAGGGTGAGACTCATCCTTGATTATGCTGCTGGTCTTGCCGAGGCAGCGTGAGGTACAAGTGGAGTCAATGGAAGGGAGGTTGGTTTGTGTGACTGTCTGGGCAGTGTCCACAATTCACTACAATTTCTTGTGGTCTTGGATGGAGTTGTTCCCAAACCAAGCTGTGATGCAACCCGATAAAAATATTTTTTACAATTCATTTGTAGAAGTTGGTGAGAGTTGTTGGCAACGTGCCAAACTTTCTAAACCTTCTAGGGAAGTAGAGACGTTGATGTGCTTTCTTGACCTTTGCTTTGATTTGGGTGGTCCAGGACAAGTTATTGGTGACATTTACTCCAAGGAACTTGAATCTTCCAGCCATCTCTACTTCGGCACCATCAACACATGTACATGTACTGCCTCACTTCCTGAACGCGAGCACTATCTCCTTTGTCATGCGAGAAAGATTGCTGTCTTGACACCAGGTCACGAGGTTCCCAATCTCCTTTCTGTACTCCGTCTCATCATTATTTGATATCCAGCCCATAATGGTGGCGTTGTCTGTGAATTTGTAAATTGAGTTGGATTTGTACATGGTTGCATAATCGTGAGGGTACAAGAAGTAAAGAAAGGGGCTGGAAACGCATCCTTGTGGGGCAACAGTGTTGAGCATTATCGTAGAGGATGGTTCGTCCCCTACCCTCAATGATTCGGGTCTATTGGTCATGATGTTGTGGACTGAGTTGCCTAGATGAGTGCTGACACCAAGTTCCACGGGTTTGGTGATGAGCTTGGATGGGATAATGATTTTAAAAGCAGAGCAGCAGTCTATGAATAGAAATCTGCTGTAGGTAGACACAAAATGCTGGAGTAACCCAGTGGGTCAGGCAGCATCATTGGATAGAAGGAATGGGAGACGTTTCGGGTCGAGACCCTTCTGCAGACTGAGTGTCAGGGGAGAGGGAATTACAGAGAAAAGGAAGTGTAAGAGATCAAAAGAGACAAAGTTCAAGGAAAATGGAGAATAGACCATTGTTAGCTGGGAGAAGATAACAACAAAACAAACATATTAAATGTAATTTGGGGGGGCAGTCATACTGGTTGGAGAACTGGGAAGGGGGAGGGATGGAGAGAGAGGAAAAGCAAGGGTTACTTGAAGTTAGGGAAGTCAATGTTCATACCACTGGGGTGTAAGCTGCCCAAGCAAAATATGAGATGCTGTTTCTCCAATTTGCGCTGGACCTCACTCTGACAATGGAGGAGGCCCAGGACAGAAAGGTCAGTTTGGGAATGGGAGGGGGAGTTAAAGTGCTGAGCAACCGGGAGATCAGGTAGGTTAAGGCAGAGGTGTTCAGCGAAACGATCGATGAGCCTGCGCTTGGTCTCGCAATCAAAACGTACTTGATCTCCCGAATAGATAATGGTCTATTCTACATTTACTTTGATATTCATCTCTTTTGATCTCTTACACTTCCTTATCTCTGTAACTACCTCTCCCCTGACGCTCAGTTTGAAGAAGGGTCTTGACCCATTCCTTCTATCCAGAAATGCTGCCTGACCCGCTGAGCTACTCCAGCATGTTGTGTCTATCTTCGGTGTAAACCAGCATCTGCAGTTCCTTCCTACACATTTAGTCTGCCGTAGGTGTCTCTCTTATCCAGGTGTGCCAGGGATGAGTGTAGGGCCAGGGAGATGGCTTCAGCTGTTGCGGACCTGTTGTGTCGGTAGGTGAACTCGGTAGACTGGATTTAATGCTTTCCCTTATGAGCTTCTCAAAGCACTTCATGATGGTGGATGTCAAGGTCATGACGGTAGTCGTTGAGGCATGAGATCTTGCTTTTCTCCGGCACTGGGATGATAGTGGACTTCTTGAAGCTCCTTGAGCATCCCGGTAGACGCAGCTTCTCAGGAAGGAATCGTTGTACAACCAGATTTCTGTGCCCGAAAGATTGTTCAGCATTGACTACCACTTACTGCACAGTTAAAAATTAGTTTCACCATTAAACCACATTTTCAGTGGTTAGCAAAATACATAAAAAGCTGAAGTCCATTTCAAATCCGGTGGCGCTGTTACTGGCTGCCTCCGCCTTCAGTCTGGTATCTTTTTTTTGTTGTTGTTATGTTTAAAGTATGTACTTTAGGTTTTTTTTGGTGTTTTATATGGGGGAAGAGGGTAGGGTAAGGGGGAAACCGTTCTTCATTCGCTTCCTGGCGAGGTTGCGACTATTCTCTGAGCCGCGCCCTCGCCCCCCTCCTCGCGGCCTTTCCTGCCTGGACCAACCGGAGCCTCAGCAGCAGCGGTGCAGCGCTGGATACATCGCGGAGCGTGCGATGCCTGACCTGGGATCGCCGTTTGGAGCTCCGGAGTGTTGGGCCTGCTGCATCGACATCGTGGAGCTGTGGTTCGCGGAGCTCCCAACTTGGTCGGCACTGACTAACATCGCGGAGTCCTGGGACCTTTTGTCGGGGGTCGCCAGCATGAATCTCCGCCCAGCTCGACCTGTGGACCGGGAGCCGCGGACTCCGGTGGGAGGTGGCCGATTCAGAGGTCCAGGCATCTGAGGATGTCTTACCTTTCGACGTCGGGGTTCCATCGTTCCCGGCGAGAGGGCCTGAACATCGGGCCGCCCGTAGCGGCGACTGCGGGGGGCTCGGGAGGCCCCGACCACGGGTGAACATTGGGGAACATCAGCGAGGAGGTTGACTGGATTTTGGTTCCTTCCCTCACAGTGGGGAGCTTTGGTGCCGTTGTGGGGATGTTTGTGTTGTGGACTGCTGTGTTCTGTGGTTTTGTGTTTTTTTTATTTGTATGACTGTAAGGGAAATAGTATTTTGTTGTCTCTTAATTGAAGACAATGACAATAAATTGAATCCAAATCCCAAATCACTGTGTTGGACATCCAAAATGCAACATTGTAACCAGTGGTGGAATGGAGTATTATTGATAGGAGTCTCTCAATCTCTGTCCGTGAAAACAAGAGGAGTTACTGTCAGTTTTAAAGAGTACTGATGGTGAACACTGACAGTTTCAAATGATTGTAACTAGAAAGTGCAAGTGAATATTGAAAATCATCTTTAAAATGAAGAATATTCTCTCATTATTTCACTTCTCATCTTGCCGTCAACAGAATACATTTTTCGCACCTGTCACTTCTGTAGAAAATTCCTCTTGTGAGCTCTTCCTTATTTCTATGTTTGTTCCTCTTCTTCTCTTCCATTTGGCTTAACTGTCATTTGGTAGGTCTCTAGTTTTGATTTTCGTGGTTCCAGTGCGTGTGTGCGTGTGGTACATATCTTTACTCTGGGAGAGACACAAAAAGCTGGAGTAACTCAGCTGGAGCAGGCAGCATCTCTGGATAGAAGGCATGGGTGACGTTCCGGGTCGAGATCCTTCTTCAGACTGAGAGTCTTCATGCTTTATTCTGGGTCTTGGAATTGGTGATAATCTTCCAATATTCTACAGATTCAAGATCAGTTCCTGTGGATTGGAGGGTAGCTAATGTTATCCCACTTTTTAAGAAAAGCGGGAGAGAAAAAACAGGGAATTATAGACCAGTTAGCCTGACATCGGTGGTGGGGAAGATGCTGGAGTCAATCATAAAAGATGAAATAGCCGAACATTTGGATAGCAGTAACAGGATCGGTCCGAGTCAGCATGGATTTACGAAGGGGAAATCATGCTTGACTAATCTTCTGGAGTTTTTTGAGGATGTAACTAGGAAAGTGGACAAGGGAGAGCCAGTGGATGTAGTGTACCTGGACTTTCAGAAAGCATTTGATAAGGTCCCACATAGGAGATTAGTGGGCAAAATTAGGGCACATGGTATTGGGGGTAGAGTGCTGACATGGATAGAAAATTGGTTGGCAGACAGGAAACAAAGAGCAGGGATTAACAGGTCCCTTTCAGAATGGCATGCTGTGACTAGTGGGGTACCGCAAGGCTCAGTGCTGGGACCGCAGCTATTTACAATATACATTAATGATTTAGATGAAGGGATTCAAAGTAACATTAGCAAATTTGCAGATGACACAAAGCTGGGTGGCAGTGTGAACTGTGAGGAGGATGCTATGAGAATGAAGGGTGACTTGGACAGGTTGGAGGAGTGGGCAGATGCATGGCAGATGTAGTTTAATGTGGATAAATAGCTCAGGTAGGCAACTTGGTTTGTGTGGGCAAGTGGGCCAAAGATCCTGTTTCCGTGCTGTGTGACTTTTTGACTTTATGAACAATGGAACTGCATAATTGTTGGGTTTGTTGGTGATGGTGGAGATAGATATAGTGTACCCCAAATCATTTACATAGCTATTTTCACTGGGACTGTGTTGTCCTTGTCTCTCTTGTTTCAGGGCTCCACACTGACATGTTTAAGTGATGCAACTTCCCTTACTTCTGTCATGTTAGCAGGCATTTGTGCTTGACATTTGCCATGGTTTCTCAATGAGCCAATATTGTGTGGCAGTGGTTCAGATTCATTTTCAGTATGTTCATATACCCATTTTATTGCTTCTAGTGCTTTCTTCTTCTCAGCACCAGTTCTCCTTTAGTCACGTCTTCAGGCAACCCAATCTAGCCATATCTTCAGCCAACAGAGCTGAAGATTGATTACTATATTGATGCTGTTAACAAATTATCTTTGGGCCTATATTCGTTGGAGTTCAGAATAATGAGGGATGGACCTCATTGAAATGTACAGAATAGTGAAAGGTTTGGATAGAGTGGATGTGGAGAGGATGTTTCCACCAGTGGGAGAGTCTAGGACTAGAGGTCATAGCCTCAGAATTAAAGGACGTTCTTTTAGGAAGGAGATGAGGAGGAATTTCTTTAGTCAGAGGGTGGTGAATCTGTGGAATTCGTTGCCACAGAAGGCTGTGGAGGCCGTCAGTGGATATTTTTAAGGCAGAGATAGATAGATTCTTGATTAGTACGGTGTCAGAAGTTATGGAGAGAAGGCAGGAGAATGAGGTTAGGAGATATAGATCAGCCTTCATTGAATAGCGGAGTAGACTTGATGGGCCAAATGGCCTAATCCTACTCCTATCTCTTATGATCTTATAGTCCTCTGTTGGTTGTAATCTTATTCTTGTACCTAAGTAAGATGCGAACATGCCACAATGTCAAATTAACAAGTATTGACTGTGCATTCTACAGTGTGACACAACAGCATGTGGAGAGTGCTGTCTGTATCAACCTGTGCTCACCTTAAGGTGCTTTGATTTCATCCTCAAGACGCATGTGAGTAGGTTCATTGGTCACTGCTAATTTCCCCCAGTGTGTTAGTGAGGGGTAGAATATTGGAGAGTTGATGGGAATGTGGAGAGAAAAAAATAGAATTACTTTAAGTGTAAGATTAATGTAGATGGATGCTTGATGATCAGCTAAGATACGATGGACTATGCAGTAGGAATTGATCCTTGACTGTCTTATATATCTTCTACTCTGGAATGGATCAAAGGTTTAGCGGAATATGAACCAAATGGTGGAAAATGGGACTAGCTAAGATGAAACATCTTTGATGGCATAGACGAGTTGGGTCAAAGGGCCTGTTTCCATGCGGTATAACTCCATGACTCTACTTACTGGCAGCTTGAAGCTATGTTATTCCAAATGCACTGAGATATTTGACCAAAGACCATACTTGCTTTCACCACACAAACACTCACTGCCTTATTGATCCTTGCTTCATTAGAAGGAACAGCCACCTGTCAACACCCACCTGATGTTAGTATTGGAACCGAGACATCGAATTACATGAGAGTTATTTGGCTTAAAGTTCAGTTGTGGTCAAAATGGCAATATACTAAAACTGGGAAATTTAGACGTGGTTAGATTAGTCCCGACCTAAATATAACATTGGGCTGGGGCTTCTTACAAAAGTTCCCTTTACCAACTTTCCTTGGTTAATTTTCCCTTAGTTTATTTCTATCAACTGCCGACACAACAAGGTGGGGGTTTGTGGACCAACCTTTATCAGTGACCTTTGTTCACTGTCATAAGGTCATGATGATTCAACGGCTCCTTTGATTACAAATCGGTTATTAACACCACAGAGCATTGACATTATACAGTCTTGCCCTGACATGCCCTGACATGCCCTGACATGCTACACCTAATAAGGTCATGAGAGATAGGAGTAGAATTAGGCTATTCGGCCCATCAAGTCTATTTAGCCATTCAATCATGGCTGATCTACAGTATCTCCCTCCTAACCCCATTCTCCTGCCTTCTCCCCATAACCTCTGACACCTGTACTAATTAAGAATATATGGACAAGTATCAAGAAGTGACCACCCCAACAAAAAAAAGCATAACAACTTTTCTCTGATTTCAAAAGCACCATTGCAGAGCTAGTAAAAGTGGGAAGTAAAATTGCCTCTACATCAAGGATAAGAGTTATAATGACAAATGTTTAGTTTCAACATGCCACTGTTTATTTGCTGTTACTTGCTTTGCACTTATCAGAACAAGTCAGGTCTGAGATTTTTATCTAACCTTAAGCCACCTCTTTTAGGATAGATTTTGCTCATTCTGACAATCTCTCATTGTTCTGTGTAGGGTAGGCTTCTGGGTAGCAACAATGTCATGTCTTTCATTAGCAGAAGGCACAATACACATCAAGTATTTATGTTGAAAACTGGAGTAAGCTCGTTCTTGGTGGCTATTGGTAAACAAGGAGTACAGTAGCTAATGTACTTTCCCTCTATAATTTGGTTCTATTGAAGCATGTAGAAACAAATTGGTACGTGCAATGGAATGCAAATACGTTGTCTACTTAGCGCAAGTGGATGGCACAGTGGTGCAGCTGACAGAGACTCTGCTTCACAGCACCATGGTTCGATCCAGACCCCCAATGCTATCTGTGTGGAGTTTGCACGTTCTCCCTGTGGGTTTCCTCCGGGAGATCCAGTTTCCTCCCACATCCCAAAGATGTGTCGGTTTACAGGTGAATTGGCCTCTGTAAAATTGTCCCTAATGTATAGGGATTGGATGAGAAAGTAGAATAACATACAGTAGAATCAGTGGATAGGTTGTCGGTGGGGACTTGGTGGGTCGAAGGGCCTATTTCTATGCTGTATCTCTAAACCAAATTAAACTAAAGTGACAAAGGACCAGTTTCTGTCCCAAGCTATTTTACTTGGAGCAAACCACCAATTGTTGCGGAAATTATTGACCACATCCCCAATAAATCAACTGCAGAAAACTGGACTTAATGACAATCTGAAATATATTATCTATCTAGGGGTCCTGTTTGCCTGCTGCAGATACCACAAAAGATGACCACAGATTCTTCATGAGAGTTCACTGCCATTATCCAATAAGCACAGTAATTAATGATATATGTAAACGACTAAGTTAAAATTGAGTACGTCAATCCTCCAAACTAGTTATTCTCCAACAATTAGCATCCATTGTAAGAGCCCTTAGCACAAAGGCTTTTATACTTTCCATTTATCTGGAATAATTTAGTTTGGATTGTTTGTCAAAAGTCCTAAAAGGAATTTAGACAATTAAAATGATCACTGAGACATTCAAAAAAATATGGCAATGATCCAGTAGGGGGCATCAATCCATGCTGTTTGTGTTATCTCTGGTTCTTTCATAAATATGTGATTGATTATTTGATAATAGTCTGGCAGGCATACTTGATGCAACGTGCTTATACTCTGAGGATGTTTTTAAACCACTGTTTGACATATTTCTATATTTCCTTTTTGGCTGAAGATAGACACAAAAAGCTGGAGTAACTCAGCAGGACAGGCAGCATCACTGGAGAGAAGGAATGGGTGACGTACTGTATCGGGTCGAGACCCTTCTTCAGACTGAGACTCAGGGGAGGGAGGGAACGGGAGATAGAGATGGTACAGACTTAGATCTAGCGGGTCAGACAGCATCTCTGGAGAAAAGGAATAGGTGATGTTTCGGGTTGAGACCCTTCTTCAGACTCAGGGGAAAGGGAAACGAGAGATTTAGACCACAATACAGAGAGATATAGAACAAATAAATGGGAGATATGCAAATTATTGTCAGATATTTCCTTTCCTGCAAACTAATCGTTTAACCTCAGTGCTCTACTTCTGTTATACCACCTGATATAGTGGGATGGGGCAGTTAGACCTGAACAAGTGATTAACAAATACAATAGGAAAACTAAAATACCTGGATTAGGGGATATTAGCTACAAGGAGAGGTTGGACAGACGTGGATTGTTTTCTCTGGAATGCCGGAGGTTGCGGGGAGACCTGGTGGAAGTGCATAAAATTAAGAGGGGCGTAGAGAGGTTGGAATCTTTTTCCCAGGATTGAAAAATCAAGTACTGGAGGGCAGAGCTTTAAGATGCAAGGGGCAACGTTTAAAGGAGATGTGTGGGGTGAGTATTTTACACAGAGTGGTGAGTGCCTGGAAGCCGCTGTTGGGAATGGTGGGCGAGGCAGATACAATAGTGGCATTTAAGATACTTTTGGATAAGGATATGGATATGCAGGGAATGTGGATTATGTGCAGGCAGGTAAGAGTTGGTCTTGGCACCATGTTCAGGGCATTTATTGTGGTCATAGGGCCTGCCCTTTTGCTGTTCTGATATTTGTTCTAAAATCACAGCAACATTTTAAACACTAGCATCACAGTGGCTGTCTTTCAACCCATGGGGTCTCTAACACTAGTTTGAGAGGGTCCAGAGGAGGTTTACAAGAGTGATCCCAGGAATGAGTAGGTTAACCTATGTTGAGCGTTTGTCGGCACTGGGCGACCTCATTGAAACATACAAAATAGTGAAAGGCTTGGATAGAGTGGATGTGGAGAGGATGTTTCCACTAGTGGGAGGGTCTAGGACTGGAGGACACAGCCTCAGAATTAAAGGATGTTAGTTTAGGGAGGAGATGAGGAACATTTTCTTCAGTCAGAGAGTGGTGAATGTGGAATTCTTTGCCACAGAAGGCTGTGGAGGCCAAGTCAATTGATATTTTTAAGCAGAGATAGATAGATTCCTGATTAGTATGGGTATCAGAGGTTATGGGGAGAAGGCAGGAGAATGGGGTTAGGAGTGAGAGATAGATCAGTCATGATTGAATGGCAGAGTACACTCAATGTGCCAAATGGCCCAATTCTTCTCCTATCTTTCATGACCTTATGACTAGTATTATACTTACAACTGTGGGGCCTCTGTTTCCCCAATTGTCCCTAATTTCCTTGGGGTCTGTCTACCACGGGAGGTGTTCAGGGCCCTCTTGCATTGGAAGATCCACAGCACCTCAAAGGATAATAAACGGTTTAACAATTACCAGAAACTTGAAGTCCAATAGAAGTCCCATAATCGAAAGATCAGTGGAAGGTTGAAAGAGCACAGGAGGTTCAGCATCTCATTGATAGACATGTCATGTGCAAATTCATCAGCGAAGTTATGACTATCTCTAGTCTGCTGGGAGTTAAGAATGAGAGTGAACTCATCAAGAATATGGATGAACACTTTTATGAATTATTCAATCATAACTCTGTCTTTGACACAAACATCCTTGACTCCATCCCACAACAAATTAGTTATGGCCTTGCCACCACTACCGACCAATGGTGTTAAAAGCTAGTCAGGAAGCAACCAGGCCCTAGAAGCAGAGCTTATCCCTGGCAAAACCATAACACTTGTGGAAGAGACACTTCAATGATAATTTCACAACCTCATCCCCTTGTTAAGGGTTTGGACACGTTGGCTGCTGGGGGAGACCAGAATCAGGGGCCACAGTTTAAGAATAAGGGGTAAGAACGGAGAAGAGGAAACACTTTTTCTCATAGAGAGTTGTGAGTCTGTGGAATTATCCGCCTCAGAGGGCGGTGGAGGCCGGTTCTCTGGATACTTTCAAGAGAGAGCTAGATAGGGCTCTTAAAGATAGCGGAGTCAGGGGATATGGGGAGAAGGCAGGAACTGATTGGGGATGATCAGCCATGATCACATTGAATTGGCGGTGCTGGCTCGAAGGGCCGAATGGCCTACTCCTGCACCTATTGTCTATTGGTAAAGAAGGGTAGCACGGTAGCACAGCGGTAGAGTTGCTGCCTTACAGCGCTTGCTGCGCTCAAGGCACGGGTTCGATTCCGACTACGGGTGCTGTCTGTATGGAGTTTGTACGTTCCACCCCCATGGTTTTTCTCCAATATCTTCAGTTTCCTCCCACACTCCAAACACGTACAGATATGTGGGTTAATAGGCTGGTAAATTGTAAATTGTCCCCAGTGTGGGTGTAGGATAGTGTTAAAGCCCTGTCCCACGGTATGAGTTCATTCCAAGAGCTCTCCCGAATTTGCCCTGAATCTAACTCGGAGATTTACGGTAATGGCCACTCGTCGATACTCGGGGCTCTCGTGGACATTTTTCAACATGTTGAAAAATCTTCACGAGTCTTCCCGTGCTTACCTGTCGTTAGCGAGTCTTCCCGAGTACCTGCCGTTAACGTTATGAGCCGTTAAGAGACGTCCCCGAGCTCCGACGTACCCGCTACATTCATTCTCCGTGCTTACCACGAGTTTGATTTTTTTTTAACTTGGGAGGGCTCTTGGAATGAACTCGTACCGTGGACAGGGGTATTAATGTGCAGGGACCGCTGGTCAGTGCTGACTCGGTGGGACAGGGGTATTAATGTGCAGGGACCGCTGGTCAGTGCTGACTCGGTGGACGGAGGGCCTGTTTCCGCGCTGTATCTCTAAATTAAAACTAAAAAGAGCCATTGACATTTGCAATTCATTATACAAGTAAAAGGAGGGATGTGAGTTTAAATATACATCTGTGAAATAAATTCATCAACACACCTCCATCTCATTTTTGATATTAAAATAAATATAAATTCACTTATAGAAACATAGAAATATAGAAACATAGAAAATAGGTGCAGGAGTAGGCCATTCGGCCCTTTGAGCCTGCACCGCCATTCAATATGATCATGGCTGATCATCCAACTTAGTATCCTGTACCTGCCTTCTCTCCATACCCCCTGATCCCTTTAGCCACAAGGGCCACTTCTAACTCCCTCTTAACTATAGCCAATGAACTGGCCTCAACTACATTCTGTGGCAGAGAATTCCAGAGATTCACCACTCTCTGTGTAAAAAATGTTTTTCTCATCTCGGTCCTAAAAGATTTCCCCTTTATCCTTAAACTGTGACCCCTTGTTCTGAACTTCCCCAACATCGGGAACAATCTTCCTGCATCTAGCCTGTCCAACCGCTTAAGAATTTTGTAAGTTTCTATAAGATCCCCCCTCAATCTTCTAAATTCTAGCGAGTACAAGCCGAGTCTATCCAGTCTTTCTTCATATGAAAGTCCTGACATCCCAGGAATCGGTCTGGTGAACCTTCTCTGTACTCCCTCTATGACAAGAATGTCCTTCCTCAGATTAGGAGACCAAAACTGTACGCAATACTCCAGGTGTGGTCTCACCAAGACCCTGTACAACTGCAGTAGAACCTCCCTGCTCCTATACTCAAATCCTTTTGCTATGAATGCTAACATATCATTCGCTTTCTTCACTGCCTGCTGCACCTGCATGCCTACTTTCAATGACTGGTGTACCATGACACACAGGTCTCGTTGCATCTCCCTTTTCCTAATCGGCCACCATTTAGATAATAGTCTACTTTCCTGTTTTTGCCACCAAAGTGGATAACCTCACATTTATCCACATTATACTGCATCTGCCATGCATTTGCCCACTCACCCAGCCTATCCAAGTCATCTTGCAGCCTCCTAGCATCCTCCTCACAGCTAACACTGCCCCCCAGCTTCGTGTCATCTGCAAACTTGGAGATGTTGCATTCAATTCCCTCGTCCAAATCATTAATATATATTGTAAATAGCTGGGGTCCCAGCACTGAGCCTTGCGGTACCCCACTAGTCACTGCCTGCCATTCTGAAAAGGATCCGTTAACTCCTACTCTTTGTTCCTGTCTGCCAGCCAGTTCTATATCCACATCAATACTGAACCCCCAATACCGTGTGCTTTAAGTTTGTATACTAATCTCTTATGTGGGACCTTGTCAAAAGTCTTCTGAAAGTCCAGATATAACACATCCACTGGTTCTCCCTTATCCACTCTACTAGTTACATCCTCGAAAAATTCTATAAGATTCGTCACACATGATTTACCTTTCATAAATCCATGCTGACTTTGTCCAATGATTTCACCACTTTCCAAATGTGCTGCAATCCCATCTTTAATAACTGACTCTAGCAGTTTCCCCACTACCGATGTTAGACTAACTGGTCTGTAATTCCCCATTTTCTCTCTCCCTCCCTTTTTAAAAAGTGGGGTTACATTAGCTACCCTACAATCCTCAGGATTTACTCCAGAATCCAAAGAGTTTTGAAAAATTATCACTAATGCATCCACTATTTCTGGGGCTACTTCCTTAAGTACTCTGGGATGCAGCCTATCTGGCCTTGGGGATTTATAGGTCTTTAATCCATTCAATTTACCTAACACCACTTCCCGGCTCACCTGGATTTCACTCAGTTCCTCCATCTCATTTGACCCCTGGTCCCCTGCTATTATAAGGGGAAGACTTTTTGTTGACCTACAATTTTTTGATTCATAGGTTATTGTACTTGTATAGAAACAGGAGCCTATAGCTTTGACAGAAGCAATTTGAACATTTGATTCTATCAGTTTCATTTTTCACATCAGCATATTTTTTTTTCCAAACAAGCCTGCATTTACACAGTAAAGCCCTCTATGGCCATTACAGGAATTGAACTTGATAAATAATTAAGATCTGGCCATTATGTTCTTTAGGACCAGATGAGATAAAATAATTAGTGCTGAAAAGAACAAATCAGTAGGTGTTTCGAGTTTAAACGGGTGCTTGAGTCTGCTGTGCTGCTGAAAGATTTCTATCTCTGAAGGAAAATACTGCTTAGTATTTTCACTACTGTGACCAAAATAAGGGCTGCAAATGAGTTCATGCTCGTTGAAGCTACATAGCCCCATGCAGAGAGCTGTCGTTAGGAACGTTTTAATGAGCAGAGGAGGTCACAAATATGTGACACCATTTTGCAGACATCCCTGAGGAAGGATGCACATTTCCTGTGGAAGCAGTATAACAGCAGAGGGTACTATTCTGCCACAAAGCATCAGCCGTAACTCAAGTGTCTGCATCCTGCCAATGGCATCAAGGGGCTGTATCACCAAAAGACAGTTCTTTTCATGCCGTTTCTCCTCATTTACTACTGTAGCGTGTCCACATACGGTGTGTGTTGGGGTAAATGTGAGGCAGGACATTACATTCTACACTTCACTCAAAGTTCTTGCGATTTGTTTAAGCCCTGAATACAAATCAAAAGGGACAGCCAGACATATTTTCAATACAATATTTTAAATATAAAATGCTCACACCTACTAAAGAGAAGTCAAATGCACTTTGCAGGAACAAATGAAAGTTTTATCTGAAGTACCAACTTCAGTTAACTTCTATTTTTTGTGGTATATGGCAAATACCACAAACCCAGATATTTTGAAGGTGGAACAACTCCAAGAGAAATTCTCTATGATCCCAAATTGTATTTTTCGCTCCCCTCCCTGGCCCAGGTCAGATTAGGCATTATTGGACTCAAGTCCAGTAAGTTGTATGTGTGTGTGTGTTCAGCTTTGATGGCTGCAGGGACATCTTGAATACAAATCTCATGAAGTGTGAGGCTGGGCAACAATCATCAACGGTGCTTTTGTGGAACTAGCAGAATCTTTATTTAATCTTCTCAAATTAGTTCAGTGAACGTTATTTTAAGCAGCTTGAGGTGTCACTTTAAAGACATTTGAGACCTGGTACAGCTCAACAGAGATTGGACAATGCATTGTTTATATATTGTACGTATCTGAGTTTTGCACTGAGGTACTAGAACTGGCATAAGATTCTGATTCTTTGACTAAGCAGTACACACACCAGTTGACATTGACAGAAGAGCATGGTTGAAAGTAGAGCATGGCCAAAGAAGATATGGTTGAAAGTTTCAAGTCCTTAGGAATAAATATCACCAGTGATTTGTCCCGGACCAGCCACATCAAAGCAATGGCCAAGAAAGCACACCAATGCCTCTACTTCCTTAGAAGGCTTAGGAAGTGCAGCATGTCCCCAACAACTCTCACCTACTTCTACAGATGCCCCGTAGAAAGCATTTTATCAGGATGCATCCAAGATCCAAGATCAAATTCTGCAAGAAATTGCAGAAAGTTGTGGATGTAGCCCAGACCATCATACAAACTAACCTCCCTTCCAATGACTCCATCTACATTTCACGCTGCCCCAGCCAGGCTACCGGGATCATCAAGGATGAGTCTCACCCTGGGCATTCCCTTTTCTCCTCTTTCCCATCAGGCAAGAGACACAGAAGTTTGAAAACTCGTATCTCCAGATTCCGGACAGTTTCTCCCCAGCTGTTATCAGGCAACTGAACCATCTTTTCACCAAATAGAAAGCGGTCCTGACCTCCCATCAATACTTTACTTTAAGGCTACAGTGTGGCTACAGAGTGGAAACAGGCCCTTCAGCCTACCGAGTCTTTGTCGACCAGGCGATTACTCTGTTCATTAGCACTGTCCTACACACCAGGGCCACTTTTGTCAGGGGCTCAGGAATGGAGAGGACTTGAATGCAGGCACACCAAGACAAGTCCAGGAGAAAACCAAAATCCAAACGCAAACGTAACCGACCAAATACAGAACTGATTAGTCGGCAGGGAGTGAATGTAGATAACAGGTATATAACCCTTGACTGATGAGGGGAGCAGAGTGAATGCAGGTGTAACTCATCATTAGATCAAGGGAGGAATGTAGAGAGAGTCTCAAGTGTCTGGAGGCGTGGCAGATGTGACAGGAGCCCCCCTCCCACGGACGCCTCCTAGCATCCACCTAGGCCGATCCGGATGCGGTTGATGAAAACCACGGGTGAGCGAAGGGTCCAGGATGTCCCGGAACACATCATTGACCAGAGCCTGGAAGACAGCCGGGCGTTGGTCAGGCCAAAGGGCATTACGAGACTGGGTGTGTTGAAGTCTGTCTTCCACTCATCTCCTTCCTTGATGAGAACCAAGTGGTAGGCATTGCGTAGATCCAGCTTGGTAAACATGGTGGCACGCTGCAGGGAGTTGAAGACAGAGGAGATGAGTGGCAAAGGGTAACTATTCTTGACACTGATGTCATTCAAGCCTCGATAATCAATGCAAGTGGGAAGGCAGTCGTCCTCCTTACTCACGAAGAAAAACCCAGTCCCGGCTTTATTTTTTAACATTTATGAGGATGTTGCCAGGACTCGAGGGTGTGAGCTATAGGGAGAGGTTGAGTAGCCTGGGTCTCTATTCCTTGGAGTGCAGGAGACTTTAAGATTTTTGCCTTCCATCACAGTGAGGAGGTGCCTGGTGAACTCACTGTGGTGGATGTTAAATTTGTGTTTATTGTGTGTTTTTGTTATTTTTATTATATGTATGACTGCAAGGCAACTAAATTATGACAATAAAGGGTACTTTGTACTTTATAGGAGGATGAGGGGTGATTTTATAGAGGTGTACAGAATCATGAGGAATAGATCGGGTAGATGTACAGAGTCTCTTGCCCAGATTAGGGGAATCGAGGACCAGAGGACATAGGTTCAAAGTGAAGGGGATAATAGGAATCCGAGGGGTAACTTTTTCATACAAGTGGGTGTATGGAACAAGCTGCCAGAGGAGGTAATTAGGCAGGAACTAGCCCAATGTTTAAGAAACAGGTGCATGGATAGGACAGGTTTGGAGGGATATGGACCAAGCTCAGACAAGTGGGACTAGTGTAGCTGGGACATTGTTGGCTGGTGTGGGCGAGTTGGGCCGAAGGGCCTGTTTCCACACTGTATCACTCCAAGCCAAGCAACTTGCACCTTCAATGCCTTTGTTAAATGTTGCATCAGGAAGGTTTGAACATCAGTATCAGGACTTGCATCAATGTTGTGTTCTTTAGGTTAAACGCAGGCTGTCGAGGATTGTATTTCTTCTTCTCAGATTTAAATGAATTGTATAAAGTGGAAATACTCTTTCATTTCTGCTTTATAACCAAATTAATGCATGAATATGGGGTCAAATTCTTTGAAATAGACATGCAGTATATTGTGTCAAGAATGCATTTATTACATCTCTGTGAAAATAACTCATTTCTGATTGAACTTTGGTTATACTTTGTGCTAACATAGTTATAATTGCACCATATTTAAGTAGATCATATAATAATTCAGAAAAGAAATACATTTCAGTGGAAAATCATGATTTTTTTTTTAATACTTCAGTGAAATCATTTGCATTTCAGGTTTTACTTATAACATTTCTTTGGAAAATGTGATATGGACCCATAGTGTTCTTAAACAAAATGATAATTTCAAACACTTTGTGTTCTCCAATTTATACATTGTTAATGCGAGTTAATTGGAATTGATACCGATAAAACTGAGCCTGATATTGAGGGGAAAGAGTGACTGTCAATGTCCAGGTATTCAGGAACTGTTCGGAATATGTGTGGCGCAGAGGAAGAGTTGCTGCCTTAGAGTGCTTGCAGCGCCAGAAACCCAGGTTTGATCCTGGCTATGGGTGCTGTCTGTACGGAGTTTCTATGTTCTCCCTGTGACCTGCGTGGGTTTTCTCTGAGAACTTTGGTTTCCTCCCACGCTCCAAAGACGTACTGGTGGTTTGTAAGTTAATTGGGTTGGTATCAATGTTAAAAATTGTCCCTAGTGTAGGATGGTGTTAATGTGCGGGGATCGCTGGTCGGTGCGGACTCATTTCCACACTGTATCACTAAACTAAGATGGAGATCCTGCCAAATTTTCCAGCGAGAACTCATTGTAAAGTTTGGTATTTTACCTGTCTGACTGCAGCAGATTGAGTTGGTGACAAGGTCCTACGTGGGAAAGGGTAGAAAAGTTTTGGAGGTAAACTGTGGGGCGAGGTGACAATTTAGACCAGAGCACTGAGGCAGGAGGGAGGAGTGTGAGTGGAGAAGAAACAATTATGATTCATAAGAAATTGATTCAAGAGATGGTGTTCTAATCAACGTGTTGGAGAGTTACGATCACAGGAGAAATTAAATCTTCCCCCCAATCTTGTGAATGAATGAATACTTTATTGTCACATGTGACAAATCACAGTGAAATTCTTTCTTTTGCATACACAAGGTATGCAAATAGTCGTCGACAAAGTTAAAAGTATCCCACACCAAGTTCTTTTCTCCCCACCCCCTCACGGCAGTTCCCCCTCACCCGCACTTTAACTTTGAGAGGTTAGTTTAAGAAAACTCACTAATTTGTATTGCGATAATTGAACTCCGATTTACTGACAGCCTTCATTTTAATTAAAGTACTCTTTCATTTTTGTTCCACTACCAAGCTTCCACAGGGCAAAGATCGAAATGCAGTCACCAACTGGATATTGGATGCCTGAACACCAAGAGAGATGGAAGAACACATGGCAACAGTGGACCAATTCCCAATCCATTCAGCAACATCTTCCAGTCTTGCCCACGACTCATGGATTCCAGGACCTCTTCCCACAAGAGACATGGAAATCAGCTCGACAACCAATGCATGTTTTAAGGTAATTAGGAATTATAAGGAAAGACATTCATAAATGTGAAAGTTAGTTCTATTGATGTTTTTGATAAGTTATTTGTAAGATAAATTATCCTGGTTACACTTTCCTAATTCTGAAGGCAGTTAATGTAGGTATGTTACAAAACTTACCTTCAGCGGTGCTGCAGTTTCTGTCACTGCCCGTGTGCAAGACTTTGGCGCCTTTGAGAGGGGGGGGCGGGATTAAAATGCAATATTTCAGCAGCCTATTCAAATCGATGTCTGTCAGGTAAATTAGCTGCTAAAGAAAAATCGCTTCGACTGCCGTTTTATTAGTTTATTAAAATTAGCACTGGATAATTAAATTGTTGGAGTAAAATTAAAATCATCTTCAAATGCCGTCAACGCCGACAACGGGGACGGATTTCACGCACGGGACAAGGCAAGGTACACCATTTATTTTTTCCATATAAATTTGCTTCTTAGGATGCCCTTAATCAAAATTTCTCGTTGCGGAAATGTGACTATGTAAATATACGAACCAGCAGTATTTTTCCTGCCGATATTGGGGTTTAATTCACTGCAACCGCAATGTTCCAAACCAGCGCGTTCCACAAAAACCCACTCGCAAGATGATTTAAATGCCCATTAATTTACAGGAATTAAACACAAATTCCTTCCATTTGGCCTATAAATTCATGACAATGAGATTTAAAAATAATGTTATATTGTGAATTCTTGTGTGAACGTTATTTGGACACTTAGGCTTTTTAAAAATGTTAACCTTTTCTTAAGAAATGGATAGATGTTTAGATCTAGTAATTGAATTTTGTAATTAGCTACAATTGGGTAACTAACTAATTATATGCTTTAATTTCAGGTCATCCAAGTAAGATTGTTTCATATTTGTTTCAGAATGCTTCAATCTATAATAACTGAAAATTTCATTCAGTTCTCTTAATTTTTAAGAAAGTTATGGGCTTTTGATTGTCCTTGATCACAGCTTTTGTGTTAAGTCAATGGAAAAGCAATAGGGAACAAGATGCTAATTTCCGAGTATGAAAAAAACATAATTTTTTTAATACTTAAGATACGAAAGTGAATTAGGTGTCAAATTAAACTTATTTTTATGCTTTATCTGATGGGATAAATTGCAGACTTGATTTTTTTAAATCTAAAAATGTTGTAACATTGCTAGTTAATGATAACTGTGATAAATAAAGGCTAAATGCTTGCTTACAATCTACCAGAAGATTTAATTAATATTTGAAATCACTTACACCTAACAGTGGATTCATTTTATTTCTGTGATCTTCTTTATGAACTTAGTCTGCTGAATAAATTGTTTCTTTAGGATTACTGTGATTGAAAGGTATCAGCACATACTCTAAGTAAGACAAAAATGCTGGAGAAACTCTGCGGGTGAGGCAGCGTCTATGGAGCGAAGGAAATAGGCGACGTTTCGGGTCGAGACCCTTCTTCAGTCTGAATAGATGCTGCCTCACCCGCTGAGTTTCTCCAGCATTTTTGTCTACCTTCGATTTTCCAGCATCTGCAGTTCCTTCTTAAACAGCACCTACTCTAATGTGCTAAAACATGTCTTTGTATCAAGAAATTTACTCAAAAGTCCACAGATGTCTCTTATAGAGAGACTTCTTCAGACTTCACTGTAGATAGAAATAACTCTTAAGGACCCAATCTAAAGTTCTAGGGCACAAGGGTGGACATATCACAGGCATGGGAGTTCAGAATTGATTGGAGAAAGCCATCTGCTCTATTCAAAGGGCTTTGTGTCGGTAAGGGGTTTAGCATATTACCTGTGACTTTGCAAATATTATCTTTTTCTATTTGAGAATTTGAGATGGGACAAGTGATGTATGAGATAGCCTGGGACCATCACCTTTATCACCCCTGGATTTATTTACTTTAATTCAGTGCTGTATTAATCAATAACTCTACTGTCACAACTGCCAGATTGGTCACGACTGAACTAGAAGTTTAAAAGATAATTATGATTCCAATGTTCCCATACAACCAGTTGTCAGAGTTTAAACCCAGGCTTAAATACCTATTGAGGATCCACTACAAAACCAGCAACCCTCTCCTTTTGCACAGCACTGTTCTAGAGGAGGTAGAAACATTCACATAACCAGGGTTGTGGACATCATCAGAGGGGCAGAGGCAGACATAAGAAGTAGAATCAATAAGGCTAGGGTGATGTTTAACATGCTCAGGAAGATCTGGAGCTCAAACCACATCTCAATCCACACCAAAACACGTATCTTTAACTCAAATGTAAAACAGGTGATGCTGTATGGATCAGGGACATGGAAAACCACAAAACACACTACAAACAGGCTGCATATATTCATTAACACCTGACTTAGGAGCAGGTGGAGAGACAAAGTAAGCAATGTGGAACTGTGGAAAAGAACAAGCCAGGAGCCCATTGACTTACAAATTTGAAGGAGAAAATGGAGTTGGATTGGACACACCCTCAGGAAACCTGCCACAACCATCACCCGGCAAGCCCTGAAATGGAACCCCCAAAGAAAAAGGAAAAGAGGTCGCCCCAGGAACAGCTGCAGAAGAGGTGTCCAGATGAGGTGTCCAATGGCCTATAATCCCTAGAGGAGTAAAGGGCTTAAGAAGAAGAAGATAAATACCTAGTACTAACTTGGGTATCATTCAGAAGAATCTGCACTGTATTTATTCAAGATCTAGTGTATCTTTTTGCTGGGGTGGTGGCCAGAACTGAACATAATATTTAGATGGTCTAACTAGTGCCTTTCAATGTCTCTGTATTTGTAGGGTCTTGGAAGAGGTTCTGATTGGAGCCCCATAAGGGAAATTACTAGATTCTAATTTGACAGACATGATTGCAAAAAAGATGCAGGTGCAAATGTGAGAAAAGAATTATTTGCAAAAAGATGCTTTGGTAGAAAAACTAGAGAAGGCATACCCAAAGTAGAGTTTGGTTGTGTAGCTGTGAATGGGACCTCGACATGGTGCATTGGTAACCAATGAATGAACTCGTTCATCAATGAACTCATTCAATGAATGAAGCCCATGTGAGGATTTTTTAAGACTGACAATTAATTAATTGGGACTGTATGCATGTGGATTTGTTGGGTAATAGTTTTGTTAGAAGAGAAATGTATAGTTACTCTGCGTACACAAGTTATGCACCCCAGCCTCATAAAGCACTAGTTAGACCATCTGAATATTATGTTCAGTTCTGCTCACCACTTTGCAAAAAGATACACGAGATTATGAAGAAATCTAGTGACGTTTCTTCCGAATGATATCTGAGTTAGTACTGGGTTATTATGCCTGTGTTTAAACTCTGAGGACTGGTTGCACAGATCAGGTTTATACAACATTAACATTTGGGAGTGATCTAATTAATGTATTTAAGATGATTAAATAAATCGATGTGGTTGATAGTTGGAAATACTTTAGTCTTTGGAGTTTGGACCAAATGTTTTTTTAATTTTGTTTTATTTTTTATTTATTAGAAGTACATTACATTACAACCACATACATTAGTACTCGTCACTTATATCGTCTTACAATTAATGTACTCCGTTTGTTTTTTACACTAGAAAAAGGAAAGGGTGAGATTGAGAGAAAGAAGAAGAAAGTGAAGGAAAAAGTGAGAGTGTAGAAAATGTGACAACAAGAAAGAACGAAGATCCTATAAGAACAAAATTAAAAACAAAAGAAAAAGAGTTAAGAAATAGACCCTAGAAAAGAAAGAGAAAGAGAAAGAGGGAAAAGAGAAAAACAAATAGTTTTTATGAGCATCACGCAAATGGGACATACCAACTCTCCAACTTTCAATCCCCCTTTCCTGACCTCAGGTTTTTTTTAAGTACCTTTGCACCCTATATTTGTAATAATTCTATAAATGCAGACCACGTCAGGTGGAAGTGATCTGGTTTACCTGCCAGGGAGGAGTCTTATCTCTTCTAGGTGTAATGTTTCGAACATATTTGAAATCCACATGTTTATAGTTGGTATTGGAGCCTTCTTCCAAAATTTTAGGATTAGCTTTTTTCCAGTTATTATGGACCAAATGTTTTTAAATGTAAATTCGTTACAGGGTGTTTGGAGGAAATATTTAGATTCATAGAGTGATACAGTGTAGAAACGGGCCCTTTCGGCCCAACTTCTCTCACTGGCCAACATGTCCCAGTTGCACTAATCCCATCTGCCTGCATTTGGCCCATATTCCCCTTCTTCATTCAAAGGATATGGTAAAGTTGGACCTCAAACTATATATGCTTTGTTTATGGAAACAAATCCAAACTATGTTTAGATGGAGTTTAGTTCGGCAAGGCTATTCAGGGATATGAAAAATAATGGATGAAGTGCTAAATGAAGTTATGATACAGAACTTGTAATAGTTGCAATCTAACTGAATGTCAGACTTGGCTTGAGGGGCTGAAATGTCCTTTTACATTCCAATAGAAAATGGAGGAGAAGAAATTTGAGTCACAACAAAGGTTCACTTGAAACGTCAAAATATTTCAAGTATTTTGCTATATTCTGCTTAACTTGTGCCAAATTTGTAAAGAATGTCTTAACTTGTCTGGCAGTTGCTTTCACAGTTGGCTAAACATATTATCTCAGTGTTGTAAATGCTGTGCAGCTAATATTCACACACTGAAGGCATCAGTAGATTGCAGCTGTAGTTTACGGCAATGTACATTGAAGAAGGGGGTCCTTGTGTGCAACAATGCGACCCTTACATGGAGTTATCAGATATATATTTGCTTGTATTTTTAAATTATTTCCATCAGTCATGGGAGTCAGACATATTAAGGCAGAAGCCAGATATATAAAAATAGAAATTGGACAAAAGTCACCTAATTATTTTGGGGACCTAGCAAGTAGTGGAGAAATTATTCCTGGGAGTCGGTGGGAAACTGCTCTTCATGTCCGTTCAATTCACTAAGGGTGCTTAAGTGACTCTTACAAATTCTACAGGTGTGCCATAGGAAGCATACTGTCGGGTATGGGATCAGGGTTGCATCATAGCCTGGTTGAGGATTTGCCAGTTGGAAACCAGCGCCACTGGATGTTTTCAACGATTTAATAATAAATTGGTTGAGGATCAGTTCTGCCCAAGATCGCAATAAATGGCAGAGTTGTGGATATAGTCCAGTCCATCACACAGACCAGACACACCGCCACTGACTACATCTACACTTCATGCTGCCTGGCAAAAGCAGCCAACATGTCCAACCCTGGTCATGTATTCATCTCCCTGCTCCCATCAGGCAGAAGATACAGAAGCTTGAACTTGCATACCACGGGACTCGGGAACAGCTTCTTCCCCATGTTATCAGGCTTTTGAGCGGTCGTTCCACATCTAGAGTACTGTTCGATTCATCTCTACCCCATTGCGGACATTAGACTTTGTCTCTGAAACTAGTGCACCACATTGCTGAGAATTAGTTTTGGGAGACCAATGCCTGCCTCCAGACTATCTCTGCTGTCTTGTTTGTTCAGGTGCTATTGGGGGGGAGGGGGGGTGTCCCTGGCAGACCCATTAAGCAGAAATTTGGCCTCATTCATATGCCATAATTTCATTTGATTTTATATTTAACAGCTTGATTATAATCATGTATTGTCTTTCCGCTGACTGGATAGCACACAACAAAAGCTTTTCATTGTACCTTGGTGCAAGTGACAATAAACAAAACTAAATTAAACTAAACTAATTAAGATCCCAATTAGATATGGTTTGCTCTGAGTGCAGTAAACCTAACACTGATCTCTAAATGGATAAACCAATAATCCCAAAAGGTCATTACCCAAAAATATAGACGGAGGGGGAGGGGGAGGGGGAGAGAGACTGAAAGTGGATAATTCAATGTTTATTCCATTGGGTTGTAAGCTACCCAAGCGGAATATGAAGTGCTGTTCCTCCAGTGTGCATGTAGTCTCACTCTGGCAATGGAGGAGGTCCAGGACAGAAAGATTGGTATGGGAATGAGAAGGGGTTAAAATGGGAGATTCAGCAGGCATAGGCAGATTGAGCGTAATGTTCGGCGAAACGGTTCTTTGCTCTGTCTTACTGATATATAAAAGGCCATATTGGGAAAACTAAATGCAATAAATGAGTTGAGAGGAGGTATATTGAATTAGTAAGAATCCTTTCTATTTTTGATCCTCCTCAGAGAGAACAAAATACCAGTAACTGTTTGTAACAATGTTAATTACTTGACTAACTGCTTCAATTTAATTTCCAATTTATACTGCTCCCATCAAGATATGTTGTACACTGATTCTCAGTTCCATCTGCTTTGACAAGCCGTTTGTGTTGTACCTATATTGCTACGCCTCGGTATAAAATGTATTAATTTAGTCTTCCTTCATTAAACTTTATTTGTGATGTGTTTACTCGTTTTCCCAGTCTTCCAAACAGACCCCTTGAGGACTTATTATTCCAGCAGCCTGGACATGGGCAACAGATAATTTCAGAGTTCAAAACAACAGCTGAAAATGTTTTTGTAGGTGTATTCAATAATTAATTATTGGAGGTGTGCCAATGTGAAAATCAATGAAAGACCACTTTAGATAATGTGAAAAGGTAGTGAAAAGGTTAAGATGTGCTCTAATTGCAGGGTAACATGGTGGCACATGATGTGTGATGTAATTTGACCATATTCATCGTGCAGAGAGGATTACCTGGGCTTGTTCGCATTCCCAAATGTCACAATGTTAAAAGCACATTGTTTCTGGGATCACTGAACCTTGCCATTGCTTAGTCATCATCAAACAATAAATCATACAATTTTCTTCATCTGCATGTCATTTAATGTTGAAGGAATGGAGACTTGATAGCTCAGCCTTTGGGTGTCATTAGAAGGATTTCCAATTCTGGTCCACTCTGATCTTTGAACGATTTATTGTAATTAAGAATTTATCCTCCTTTCTCCATCAGGGAGTAATGTATCAGGACTGCTTAGAACATTTTGTTTCAAGTTAATAGACCATAGACAATAGGTGCAGGTGTAGGCCATTCGGCCCTTCGAGCCAGCACCGCCATTCACTGCGATCTTCTTGCGTATGGTGTGCACAGCCTAAAGTTGTAGGACAACTTGTTCTATTTGATTGTGCACGCCAGGTTGATTGCATTCATCGAAACGGGGCAGACCACGTGAAGGTTGCAATCTCCCACCCCATTCACTGTGATCATGGCTGATCATCCAGAATTCCTGCCTCCTCGCCATATCCTTGACTCAGCTATCTTTAAGAGCTCTATCTAACTCTCTATCTAAATCAAAGAGAATTTTTACCAATTTGGTGGTGTTACTATTAATTTATTCTTAAAAGTTTGGTTACAAACCCAAAATAAAACCAGGATTATATTGAAGATTGTCCAATAACTTAATGATTTGGTCAAACAAAATGTTTCTCATGAAGTTTGTTAATGTTAGCAATTAAAACAAAAGCTATGAAGTAAAGATATACATTTAAAGCAGTATTTGAACAAACTAAAGGGGCTGTCCCACTTGACCGACCTAATCTGCGAGTTTAGAAGAGTATCTTCGACCTTACAAACTCGCAGCGTGATCGACACGTGGTCCTACGAGGTCCTATAAGGTCGCTGGAACTCTCCTTCATGCTCGAGGGAAGTTCCCGAATACTCGTGGCCTCAGCTAGGTCGAGTAAAATTTGGTCGGCATGGGTCTTTTGTGTATATTTATTTATTTGTTTGTGTTTTCACATCTTCTCAAAAAAACGACGCGCGAACAGGAAAACATTTACATATTCCGGTAGAGATTTACCTCTTGGAGTCCGAAAACGGCTTATCTGAAAATTTTGTGCTTTATTTCTTCACAATTTAAAAAATCTTCACAAATCCGATAAAACTTTGAAATCAAAACGCCTGTTTCTCGCTGATGTGACAATGGATCTGCCTGCCTGCCGTCTGCTCGTGCTGAGACTGACGTCACCTCCCACCCCTCCCTCCACCCCCAGTTTTACAAAAGTCGCCCTGTTGAATGAAGACCAAAGATCATAGCTGAAGACTGCGGCACGCGCTGCGAGTGAAGGACGAGCAAGTCGGGCCCTGTACTGGAGCTCTCGGGTCCTGTCCGTCGCTGCCGAAAAACATTTGTGGAAAAAAAACCCGCTTTCTTCTTGCTCGCCCAGTGAGTGACGTCACCACCACCCCCCCCCCCCCCAACCACTCCCCCCCTATTTATAAATAGATTTATAAATATATATATTTAAAATCTAGTATATCTAAATATATTGCTAGTATGGGAGTTGTGGGCCGAAGGGACAGGTTTCCAGAGGGCTAGTATGGACATTGTGCGCCGAATGGATTCTTGGGCTGGAAGCTTGGTCATTCAGGCCTGGTGAGCTGGCAGCTCAGTCACTCAGGCTTGGTGGGCTGGCAGCTCAGAAACTGCCAGACATTCTGCCCAAAACAGGTGAGAGACTATGTGTAAGAGAGAATGAGAGAGAAGGGGGATATTTTTCATCTTTTTCTGCAGATCACAGCAATGAAGGAGGAAAGTCTATCCTGGCCTGGATCTCACAGGGAACCAATGAAGGGAGGGAGAAAAATACTGGGGTGAGGTTTAATACTTGCAGGGGAATACTTACTGATGGGCCGAAGGGGCTCCTCCTGGGCTAGTACAGGCCTGATGGGCAGAAGGGATATTAAAACCCCCCCACTAAAATCTCAGTGAAAGGCACTTTTTCTGGACTTTCCCTGGCCTCGTACAGGCCTTTTGGACCAAAATGCTCTTCCTGGGTAATACGGGCAATTTCGGCAAAAGGGACTGGTTTCTCTGCTAAAAAGGGGCGTTGTGGGCCGATACGAGTGGTTTCAAGCAGGCCAAACAACTCCATTTCATTTCCATTGCCATTTCAGTTTCAAGCACAGTGCAGGCCAAACAACTCATCTCATTTTCATTAAGGGCTAACAAATCATTTATTGCAAATACATTGCAGACTCACAGTTCAGTTGACTCACAGCAGAATCACTGTTGTGGCCTCTCCCTCGCGATCTTCCAGAGTGACTGACTCTCGTCCAGGCATCCGTGGTTTTATAGTCCTGCCCCCCCCCCCCCGGATGGGGCGTTTCCTTCATCATGTTGATTGACAGGCGAGAGGACCAAACAGCTGATCTCAAGATATTTTAAATATTCATAACATTTTTATTTTTCATCGATCAGAAAAATCCTCGGGGCTGCCTCAGCGGATGAGGACTGTGAGTAAGATGGCCAAATTCATAGTGATATAGGGTAGCGTTTTTTCTAAAATCAATATACAGCGCAAGATTAGACTTTTAGTTATAGAATATATAATATATATGTGTTTGTTTGTGTGTATATATGGATAGATATTATAAACAATTAGGAAGTTACTAATTAAGAGACATTTTTCATTATTTAATTTTGTATATGTCATCTCCCAGAATGCTTGTTGTGAAGCAGTTTAACTTTTATCTTAAGATGCGCAGTCATAACAGAATTGGTTGTCATTGATATCCTCTTGTAAGATAGCTTTATGTTTATTATTATTGTCACGTGTACTGAGGTACAGTGAAAATCTTTGTTTTGCATCCTATCCAATCAGATCAGATAATACTGTACATCAATACAAGTCAAACTCAAGTACAATAGGTAAAGCTAAGGGGAAGATACAGAGTGCAGAATATAGTTCTCAGCATTGAGCTGCACCAGTTCCATAGACAAAGTCCAATGTTTACAATGGGTTAGACATGAATCAGACATCAGGCGATTCAGGCAGTATCTCTGGAGAACACGGTTAGATGATGTTTCAGATCGGGACCCTTCTTTAAGCTTCCTCTCGATTGTCTGAAGAAGAGTCCCGTCCTGAAAAGTCACCCATATATGTTTTCCAGAGATGCTGCCTGACCCGCTGAGTTACTCCAGCACTTTGTGTCTTTTTATGTCATTCTTAACATTGGCTTTGTCCTATTTAAAGCAGTGCCTCTAAGAAGCCGCTAGATGTCTCTGTAAATGGCCTGTGACTGGGAGCAGATAGAAAGATGCCGAAAATGGTAAAAGAGCATCTTCTGTGCTGAAGACTTGGGGGGTTTTCAACAGCAGTCAGAGGTCCAGTAGATGAAAGCCATTGCAAAGTATGAATCGACTTTTCACCCCTTGGATTTGAGCTGGGAGACAAGTCAGGGCAGGGACTTGTCAAAACCATGTTAATGATTTTCACATTCAGGAGTTTTTAGTCGGGTCTAAAAAAAGTCGGGTCTAAAAAATGACTCTTTTGATCCAGTGACCATTCATATATGGTACTAAAATGCTTGCAATGATTTTAGTACCATATATGAATATGAATGGTCATTGGATCAAAAGAGTCCTGAATAATCAACATTATATTTACAAAAAATGCAAAATAAGGATGGAAAATCAAATCAAGTCAAGTGAGTTTATTGTCATGTGTCCCTGATAGGACAATGAAATTCTTGCTTTGCTTCAGCACAACAGAACATAGTAGGCATTGACTACAAGGCATTCTATAAATATATACACACATGAATCAATATACTGATAAAGTGCAAATAACAGTATTGGCTAATAAAGTTCAGTGTTTTGTCCGAGCCAGGTTTAATAGCCTGATGGCTGTGGGGAAGTAGGTATTCCTGAACCTGGTCGTTGCAGTCTTCAGGCCTCTGTACCTTCTACCTGAAGGTAGTAGGGAGATATGGCACAGCTTTAAGGTGAGAGGGCAAAGTTTCAAGGAGACGTGCAGGAACATTTTTTACACAAAGGGTGGTGAGTGCCTGGAAGATGCTTCCGAGGGTAGCGGTTGAAGCAGATACGATAGTATTTAAGAATCTTTTGGATAGGCAGATAAGCGATGGTCTTGGCATTATGTTTGGCACAGACATTGTGGGCTGAAGGGCCCATTCCCATGCTTTAATTTTCTATGTTCGATGTTCTCCATGTTCTATATAAGTATAAAAGTTAAAAATGAACATGGGAATTTTTTAGATAAAGTCTCAGTTATTGCAGTTTTTACGATATACAGAACTGAGCTCTTCTAAAGCTTGATTTTAACTAAATTCCCTGGTATTCCAATCAAAATCACAAACACTAGCTTCACTGCTTGTATTTTACTGGTGCTTCAATTCTCCAAATATATTGTGACTTCTGACAGTATTCATTTGAGACAAATTTTTAAATCAAAATTACTCTTTGTAGCAGGTGCTTACACAAATGCCTCCTCTCTTCAAGTCTTCAGTTCATTACCAATGTTTTAATCCTATTACTGCTAATTGAGTGAAGTCTGGCCTCCTTTTCAGTTATGTTAAGTAAAATTTAAGTCATAATTAGAATCAAAGGGAAATACAGAACCTTGTTAATACCAGTACTTGGCTTTCGTCACTTTATGAACTCCTCTTAGTTAAAAGAAAGATTATCCCCTTGGATTTGCAGGGCGAATAGATCTTATGGGACAAAGCACTGTAAATCTTAAAATGTCCTTTTGTAACTGTTTCTATTTAGATATGTGGCAGTGAAATAGAAATAACTAGCCTGAAATTATGCATGAACGATATAAAAAATAAATCTGAATACATGAAAAAAGGTTATGCCGACAACCAAGGTTAGGAGAGAAAGCTCAAGTCGACAGCTATTCTATGAGGTTCTGGTCCGCCAGTTTGTGTGTGGCCTCTTACAGGCAATGCAGGAGGCCAAGTACAGAAAGATCAGTATGGCAATGGGAAGGAGAGTTAAAATGGTTAGCGACTGGGAGATCTAGCAGACCTTGGGAGACAGAATGCCTCTTCTACACTTGGCCTCACCAACATAAAGGAGAGCACATTGGGAGCACCACATGCGGTAGATGAGGTTTGAAACCCATTATCCTCTGACTTACTTGGAGGGACTGCTGAGTTCTCCAGATGGAGGTGGTCGTAAGATCACAAGGTCATAAGTGACAATAGACAATAGGTGCAAGAGTAGGCCATTCGGCCCTTCGAGCCAGCACCGCCATTCAATGTGATCGTGGCTGATCATCCCCAATGTACCCCATTCCTGCCTTCTCCCCATATCCCCTGACTCCGCTATCTTTAAGAGCCCAGTCTAGCTCTCTCTTGAAAGTATCCAGAGAACCGGCCTATACCGCCCTCTGAGGCAGAAAATTCCACAGACTTACAACTCTCTGTGTGAAAAAGTGTTTCCTCATCTCCGTTCTAAATGGCTTATCCCTTATTGTTAACTAGTGGCCCCTGGTTCTGGACTCCCCCAACATCGGGAACATGTTTCCTGCCTCTAGCGTGTCCAAACCCTTAATAATCTTATATGTTACAATAAGATCCCCTCTCATTTTTCTAAACTCCAGAGTATACAAGCCCAGCCGCTCCATTCTCTCAGCATATGACAGTCCCGCCATCCCGGGAAATCACCTTGTAAACCTACGCTGCACTCCCCCAATAGCAAGAATGTCCTTCGTCAAATTAGGGGACCAAAACTGCGCACAATACTCCAGGCGTGGTCTCACTATACAACTGCAGAAGGACCTCTTTGCTCCTAGTGATAGGAGAAGAATTAGGCCATTCAATCCATTGAATGTACTCCGCCATTCAATCATGACTGATCTATCCCTCCTAACCCTATTCCTCTGCCTTCTCCCCATAACGCCTGACACCCGTACTAACCAAGAATCTATCTATCTCTGCCTATCTATCACGGCCTCTTCAGCCTTCTGTGACAAAGAATTCCACAGATTCATCATCCTCTGACTAAAGAAATTCCTCCTAATCTCCTTCCTAAAAGAACATCCTTTAATTCTGAGGCTATGACCTCTAGTCCTAGACTCTCCCACTAGTGAAACATCCTTTCCACATTCACTCTACCCAGGTCATTCATATTTGGTGAGTGAATGCGCTAGATGAGGTTTGCAGAAGGACACATATAACCATATAACCATATAACCATAACAGCACGGCAACAGGCCATCTCGGCCCTTCAAGTCCGTGCCGAACATTTTTTAAATTTTTTTTAAAAATTAAAAATAAATACTTCCCCCTAGTCCCATCTACCTGCACTCAGACCATAACCCTCCATTCCTTTCCCGTCCATATACCCATCCAATCTATTTTTAAAGGATCCACTGAGTTTCCTGGAGGGGCTGCTGTGTTCCCTGGACGGAGGCGAGGGATGAGAATTTGGTTCAGATGTTATATCTCCTATGGTTGCAGGGGTGGGGGGAGGTTGGGAGAAGGTATGAGTGAACCATGGAGCTCTCTACAGAGAGTGGTACTACAGAAAGCAGAATTGGGAAGAAGATGGGAGGATCTGACTGGTGGTGGAGTCATGTTCAAGATTGTGTCAATGCAAGTATGACGTGGTGAATGTGGAAGCTGGTGGGTGAATGGTGAGGCCTAGGAAACTCTATCCTTCTGTCTTCAGGGATATTTCCCCAGATTCAGGTAGGCTAAAGAAAAAAATATTTTCCAAAAAGATAAAATCTAACAATTGCCTGCTTCAAAAAAATAATAAGGAATGGAACATAGATAGAGCTGTTAAAGATAGACTGGTCGATCGTTTCACGGAACACTTTCGCTCAGCCCGCCTGAACCTACCTGACTCCCGGTTGCTGGACACTTTAATTCTCCTTCCCGTTCCTACACAGACTTTTCTGTCCTGATGCTTTTGTCCTGTCCTCCATTGTCAGAGTGAGGCTAAATGCAAATTGTAGGAACAGCATCTCATATTTCGCTTGGGCAGCTTACAGCCCAGTGGTATGAATATTGATTTCTCTCACTTCAGGTAGCCCTGGCATTCCCTCTCTCTCTATCCCTCCCCCACCCAAGTCACACTCTCTACACCATCGTCTATATCTCTTGTTTCCCTTATCCCTAACCAGTCTGAAGAAGGGTCTTGACCCGAAACGTCGCCCATTCCTTCTCTCCAGAGATGTTTCCTGTCCCGTTGAGTTACTCCAGCTTTTTGTGTCTATTTTTGGTTTTGTGTCTAACCTGCATCTGCAGTTCCTATACATTATTTTTGGTCTTTAGTATTTTCATCACACAAAGGAAACAAGTGAGGACTGTAGTTCAGGGAAAGTATTCACGATGTTTAATATTAAATAGATTGTGTTAACAGAAGTAGATCGCTGGTTATTGTTGGGATAAAAGTGTGCTTGTGTTTGTCATTGTCTGCACTGGTGAACGAGGCCAAATCTGCAAAAAACCCTCTACACCTGAACTAGCAGGTGACGTAATATATCAAAGGCAGGTTAAAACATTACCACTAATAGTTGTATTAAGTGGAGGTCAGACACTCTCCAGGTTAAAGGAGCTCTCCAGCATTTTGAGATTTTGTTAAATAGCTTCAATCAGCTTGGCAGAATGGGGGTAGAGATATTGATAGGCTATGTAGTAATATGTGTACAATTGCATTGATATCATTAGTAGCTGTGTGATGCCATGTGGCTGAATTCTGGGAGGTTAAGGGACAAAATTCCACCGCCACAATTATTTTATCTTACAAAATAATACAAAATAATCTAAAAGCATCAGTACGCAGCATCTCAATGAAATTGGCCACTACCATCGCTAAAGAAAAAGACACAGGTACATGGATAGGACAGGTTTGGAGGGATACGGGCCAAGCGTGGGCAGCTGGGACTAGTGTAGATGGGACATGTTGGCCAGTGTCGGGCAAGTTGGGCAGACGGGCCTGTTTCCACGCTGAACCACTCTATGACAGGGAGTTGGCAGTTTGGTTTTAACTGCCTGATTGTGTTTACAATTTCATTGGCACAGGATAAGGCATTTACCAGTCTGGTTTTTGCAAAGCTATTCAGTCCTGGAAGCATGCTGACAATTTCTGATTGTAAATTTCCCATTCACCATCCTTGCTTTGTAAACAACAGTACATTCAGAGACTTTCAATGTCAAAGTCCACTTTGGGAGGAGACCATATATGACCATGATTGTATCACAATGAAGGGCCATTCTCACTTGGACCTTGCCTTGGGACCCAGCAATTATTGCATAACCAAAGGCTTTTGATCATTCGATCATTTTCTTTATTATTGTGCTTTCTTGCTGGTTTAGTTTGGATGAATTTCCTGACATTCCTGACATACACTGGCTGGATAATTCCACAGGCATGTGGTGTTTCAGATTAAAATGATGCCCCCCCCCCCCCCCCCCCATCTTTTCTTCTCTAACTTTTTTTTTTTCAGAATTGTTTCAGATCAGAGCCTAGTGAGACAAGCAAACCCTTTAATAAGTCTGATCGAAAAGGGAAAAAAATGATTAAGGTTATAATGCAGAAATTCTAATTACACAAATTACCCAGAAAAAGCTTTCTAAGCTTTGCTTTGTACCACATGCTGCCTTATTGCGTTTGATTGTCCTAAAAAGTGACCGTTTCATCAGTTCTTTGTTGGGCCACAAGATGGAGCCTATATCAGAAGATTTGTTCATTTTGAATTGAAGAGAGAGGATTTTAGTCTGTGACCATACTGTGACAATCAACAATTTATTGTAAAAAAAAAAGAAGTAAGAAAGTTTAGTTCCTGGAGTAGTAAACACTGCCCAGTCCATCATCGGCTCTGACCTTCCCTCCATCGAGGGGATTTATTGCAGTCGCTGCCTCAAAAAGGCTGGCAGCATCATCAAGATTCAAGATTCAAGATTTCCTTTATTGTCATTCAGACCTTTCGGTCTGAACGAAATTGTGATGCCTGCAGTCATACACAGAACCAATAATAACAAAACAGACAATAAACACAAATTAAACATCCACCACAGTGAGTTCACCAAGCACATCCTCACTGTGATGGAAGCAAAGTCTTAGTCTCCGTCTCTTCCCTCCTTGTTCTCCCTCTGCGCTGAGGCGATCGATCCAGGCCGAAGATGCCGCCCTCCAGCCAGCGGACCTCCGTGGTGATGTCACCGCCGCCGAAAGCCAGAACGCCTTCTCCGCTCCGAGGAGCCACACCATCCTGGCACCCACACTCATCTCCCTGCTACCTTCAGGTAGAATATACAGGAGCCTGAAGACTGCAACAACCAGGTTCAGGAATAGCTACTTCCCCACAGCCATCAGGCTATTAAACCTGGCTCGGACAAAACTCTGATTATTAATAACCCATTATCTGTTATTTGCACTTTATCAGTTTATTTATTCATGTGTGTATATATTTATATTATGGTATATGGACACACTGATCTGTTTTGTAGTCAATGTCTACTATGTTCTGTGTGCTGAAGCAAAGCAAGAATTTCATTGTCGTATCAGGGACACATGACAATAAAACTCACTTGAACTTGAGGTAATCTGTTTTGTCAGCAACTATTGCCATGATATGAGAGTAACATTGACTGGGAAGCAAGACCAGAATGGTGTAGGCATTGCTGACATAATATGGCAGGGGGCTGCCACTCTAAGTATAATGTAACCTGAGGGAGTATCGTTTGAAATAATTATTTATGCGAGTATGTGCTACAAGTTGTATCGAAGTTTGGATATGAAAGTTCTCATTTACTTGCACTGCACAATGTTTTCTGTTTCGGTGGCAAAACAAGTTTAATCGTGACACTTGCCTCTGCCAACTATCAGCTAGAGAAATGGGCCTGTCCCACTTAGGTGATTTTTCAGGCGACTGTCAAGTCGTAGCAGGCTGCTAAAAAAACAGCGACTGGAATGGCGACTGTCAGAGTGGAACACACACACTCACTCACTCACTCACTCACTCACTCACTCACTCACTCACTCACTCACTCACTCACTCACTCACTCACTCACTCACTCACTCACTCTCTGCAGGTGGGGGACAGGGCAAGCGGGGGACAGCGCTGTCTGAGTGAAATTCACACGGTGCAAAGCCAATGTGATACAGACACACACCGTGATGAACAGGAAGGTTGGCGCTGTAATTAAGACGGTGAAAGCACAGTGTATGGGAATGGTTACAAGTCCTTTAAAAGAAGGGAGAGATGGGGTGGGGAGAAGGAGTGGAGACAATTTTTAAGAAGCCAGAGATACACGGCTGTGAAGCTCTGGCGGACATTAACATTACCGGTTGGTTATCCTTGGTTCTGAAAACTACTGTTTACGTTTTTTTCTGAATGAGCCAATGAAATTCACCGGTCAGCACCAGCGACAAACTACGGGAACCTTCGACCTCCTGGCGACCCACCTCCGGCACGAGAATTCTCGCTACTCTCCATGGCGTCAAAATTCTGGTCACCCCATAGCAGCAACCAGAATGAAGTCATGACATAGAAAACAGGTGCAGGAGTAGGCCATTCGGCCCTTCGAGCCAGCACTGCCATTCATTGTGATCATGGCTGATTGTCCCCAATCAATAACCCGTGCCTGCCTTCTCCCCATAACCCTCGACTCCACCAGCCCCTAGAGCTCTATCTAACTCTCTCTTAAATCCATCCAGTGATTTGGCCTCCACTGCCCTCTGTGGCAGGGAATTCCACAAATTCACAACTCTCTGGGTGAAAAAGTTTTTTCTCACTTCAGTCTTAAATGGCCTCCCCTTTATTCTAAGACTGTGGCCCCCTGGTTCTGGACTCGCCCAACATTGGGAACATTTTTCCTGCATCTAGCTTGTCCAGTCCTTTTATAATTTTATATGTTTCTATAAGATCCCCCCTCATCTTTCTAAACTCCAGTGAATCCAAGCCTAGTCTTTTCAATCTTTCCTCTTATGACAGTCCCGCCATCCCAGGGATCAATCTCGTGAACCTACGCTGCACTGCCTCAATCACAAGGATGTCCTTCCTCAAATTAGGAGAACAAAACTGTACACAATACTCCAGATGTAGTCTTACCAGAGCCCTATACAACTGCAGAAGAACCTCTTTACTCCTATACTGAAATCCTCTTGTTATGAAGGCCAATATTCCATTAGCTTTCTTCACTGCCTGCTGTACCTGCACACCAACTTTCAGAGACTGGTGTACAAGGACGCCCAGGTCTCGCTGCACCTCCCCCTTACCTACCCTAACCCCATTGAGATAATAATCTGCCCCCTTGTTTTTGCCGCCAAAGTGGATAACCTCACATTTATCTATATTATACTGCATCTGCCACGCATCTGCCCACACACTCAACCGGTCCAGGTCACCCTGCATCCTCCTAACATCCTCTTCACAGTTCACACTGCCACCCAGCTTTGTGTCATCCTCAAACTTGCTAGTGTTGCTCCTAATTCCCTCTTCCAAATCATTAATATATATGGTAAACAGTTGCGGCCCCAACACCGAGCCTTGCGGCACTCCACTCGCCACTGCCTGCCATTCTGAAAAGGACCCATTCACTCGTACTCTTTGCTTCCTGTCTGACAACCAATTTCCTATCCATGTCAACACCCTACCCCCAATACCATGTGCTCTCATTTTTGTCACCTGTCTCCTATGCGGGATCTTATCAAAGGCTTTCTGAAAGTCTAGATACACTACATCCACTGGCTCCCCTTCATCCATTTTACTTGTCACATCCTAAAAAAAAACTCCAGAAGATTAGTCAAGCATGATTTCCCTTCCTGATATAGTAGTGGCCAGAGGATCTGGGGTGACGGAGGAACTGAAGGAAATCCACATTAGGCAGGAAATGGTGTTGGATAGACGGATGGGACTGAAGGCTGATAAATCCCCAGGGCCTGATGGTCTGCAACCCAGGGTACTTAAGGAAGTGGTTCTAGAAATCGTGGATGCATTGGTGATAATTTTCCAATGTTCTATTGACTCTGGATCAATTCCTGTGGATTGGTGGGTAGCTAAAGTTATCCCACCTTTTAAGAAAGGCGGGAGAGAGAAAACAGGGAACTATGGACCGGTTAGCCTGACATCGGTGGTGGGGAAGATGCTGGAGTCAATTATTAAAGATGAGATAGCTGAACATTTAGATAGCAGTAACGGGATCGGTCCGAGTCAGCATGGATTTACGAAGGGGAAATCATGCTTGACTAATCTTTTGGAATTTTTTTAAGATGTAACTAGGAAAATGGACAAGGGAGAGCCAGTGGATGTAGTGTACCTGGACTTTCAGAAAGCATTTGATAAAGTCCCACATAGGAGATTAGTGGGCAAAATTAGGGCACATGGTATTGGGGGTAGAGTGCTGACATGGATAGAGAAGTGTTTGGCAGACAGGAAACAAAGAGCAGGGATTAACGGGTCCCTTTCAGAATGGCAGGCAGTGTCTAGTGGGGCACCGCAAGGCTCGGTGCTGGGACCGCAGCTATTTACAATATACATCATGATTTGGATGAAGGGATTCAAAGTAACATTAGCAAATTTGCAGATGACACAAAGCTGGGTGGCAGTGTGAACTGTGAGGAGGATGCTATAAGAATGCAGGGTGACTTGGACAGTTTGGGGAGTGGGCAGATGCATGGCAGATAAATGCAGATAAATGTGAGGTTATCCACTTTGGTAGCAAAAACAGGAATGCAAATTACTATCTAAATGGCATCAAGTTGGGAAAAGGGGAAGTACAACGGGATCTGGGGTCCTTGTTCATCAGTCTATGAAAGTAAGCATGCAGGTACAGCAGGCAGTGAAGAAAGCGAATGGCATGTTGGCCTTTATAACAAGAGGAATCGAATATAGGAGCAAAGAGGTCCTTCTGCAGTTGTACAGAGCCCTAGTGAGACCACACCTGGAGTATTGTGTACAGTTTTGGTCCCCTAATTTGAGGAAGGACATTCTTGCTATTGAGGGAGTGCAGCGTAGGTTTACAAAGTTAATTCCCGGGATGGCGGGACTGTTATATGCTGAGAGAATGGAGCAGCTGGGCTTGTACACTCCTGAGTTTAGTAGGATGAGAGGGTATCTCATTGAAACATATAAGATTGTTAAGGGTTTGGACACGCTAGAGGCAGGAAACATGTTCCCGATGTTGGTGGAGTCTAGAACCAGGAGCCACAGTTTAAGAATAAGGAGTAAACCATTTAGAACGGAGACGAGGAAACTGTGGTGTATTCTGTGGTGAGTTTGTGGAATTCTCTGCCTCAAAGGGCAGTGGAGGCGGGTTACCTGGGTGCTTTCAAGAGTGAGCTAGATAGGGCTCTTAAAAATAGCGGAGTCAGGGGATATGGGGAGAAGGCAGGAAAGAGGTACTGATTGGGGATGATCAGCCATGATCACATTGAATGGCCTACTCCTGCACCTATTGTCTATTGTCTAAATCCATGTTGACTTGGACTAATCCTTTTACTGCTATCCAAATGCCCCATTATTACCTCTTTAATAATTGACTCCAGCATCTTTCCCACCACCGAAGTCAGGCTAACTGGTCTGTAATTCCCCGTTTTCTCTCTCGCTCCTTTCTTGAAAAGTGGGATAACATTAGCTATCCTCTAATCCACAGGAACTTGTCCTGAATCTATTGAACATTGTAAAATGATCACCAATGCGACTATTTACGAGAATGCAGGAACTAACCACCATGCAGGCGACACCCCGGCAACCTCTGGCGAACATGTGGCGACCTCATAGTCTGTTGTAGTCGCCTAAAAAGTCGCGTAAGTGGGACAGGCCCTTAAGACTGTAATGTAATAATAACTAATACCCCTCCATTTGAGATAAGCTGCTGGTGAACAATGCACCCATATCATGATTATAACTCTTTGCTGGGGAGCAGACATATTTTAATAGCAAGCCCTAAATGAATTAATCCCAATGTTACACACTATTCTGGGCAACTAAGAAGGTGTGACACTTCCCTTACACATTGTTTAGTGTAACTTGAAGTAAAGTGAATGCTGTCAGCACTTAATTTTGGCACTCAGCACTCCAGGTAATCCTTTCCTTCGCCCTTTACTGTTGTATTTATCCAACGGCAATGAAAGTCTTATCGTCTCCAAAGCCTCCTCTTCATTGCTATTTCAAGAGAGGATCCAGAAGTTACAACTTATTTTGTGTCGATTGCCATTGTCTGTAGCCATGTTTTTAACTTTGGAGAAACTACAAAAGAAAGTAGACACAAAATGCTGGAGTAACTCAGCGGGACAGGCAGCATCTCTGGATAGAAGGAATGGGTGATGTTTTGGGGCGAGACCCTTCTTCAGACTGAGTTACTCCAGCATGTTGTGTCTATCTTCAGTGTTAACCAACATCTGCAGATCCTTAATACACAAAAAAATAAAGTGTTGGAAATACCAGCATGTCCGGCACCGTTAATATTTCAGGCCAACAATCCTTCCCCGGCAACATGTCACTGCTCTTAAACTGTGGACTTCCTTCATACATATCTCCATCTTTTGAATTCTGTCTCTTACCTAAGAAGTACATTAACACCTTGGCTTTGCCAAAGCTTTAGATCATTTGATGTAATATTTTTACTTGACTAACTCGTTTATGAAAATTTCCCTTTGGTTGTTGTTGGGACGTCTTAAAGGCAAATTCAAGATATTTTGGGACATCAGTCAGGAAGGGAAGGAAACCCACTCATTAGACTGCTTAAAACCACCTTGGGAGAAGATGGATCCAGTTATTACTACAAAAGAAATGATTAATCTTACTGGTCAGAGTAAGCTGTGCCATTTTGGTTAGTTCACCTGTTTCTAATCATGTTTAGGTTAATTGGACTCTGTAGGTTGCCCCTCGTGTTGAAAAAGTGGATGAGAAAGTCGGATAACATTGAAATAGTGTGAATGTCAATGAAAAGATGGTCGGCGAGGACTCAGTGGGCTGAAGGGCCTGTTCCAAGCTGTATCTCTAAACAAAACAAAACAAAACTGTGGCAGTACCTGAATCTGCAGCCACTCAACATTCTCTCAACTTTGATTAAACCATTTGAACCTGCCCCTAAAACCTCATCCACTGTATCCACTGTTGCAGGTGTGGACTCTGAAAGCTCGGCGATCGTTTTGCTGAACACCTCCGCTCAGTCTGCCTAAACCTACGTGATCTCCTGGTTGCAAAACACTAACTCCCCCTCCCACATGGACCTTTCTGTCCTGGGCCTCCTCCATTGTCAGAGTGAGGCCCCAGCACAAATTGGAGGAACAGCACCTCATATTTCACTTGGGCAGCCAACAACCCAGCGATATGAATATTGATTTCTCTAAATTCAAGTAACCATTACTTTCCCCCTCTCTCCATTCCTCCCCCATCCTAGTTCTCTGACTCGATTCACAGTCCTCCTGATTAAATATTACTGATTGTGTGCCTCATTGTCACCTTCCCCTCAGCTAACAATGAACCATTCTACATTTCCTTATTGTATGCTTTGATATGTTGTTTTCACACCTTACCCTTCCATATCTCTAGACCCCCTGACTCTCTGAAGAAGGGTCTCGACCGAAACGTCACCCATTCCTTCTCTCCAGAGATACTGCCTGTCCCGCTGAGTTATTCCTTCATTTTGTGACTATCTTCAGTGTAAACCAGCATCTGCAGTTCCCTCCTACATATTGAAGAGTCTGGACTTGGGTAAATTGGTAGCAACTGTTAATAGCATGTGTAACACGTCACAAATCAATGAAATTAATGCAGAACTACAGGTGCTAACACAAAGACTCCCTCCTGTGCCAATTGCCCAACTGTTGCAGAATGTCCATTTTTTCAGAAATTCTGAAATTATCTGCAGTGATGCTTTGAAAGCCTTGGACTTATCACTACACTGTAAATATGCAGAATATAATGTCTATGAAACTGAGAATGAAAACTTCAGAAGGTAAAAATGTTGACATAAAGCCAACGTCAAAAAGGTATTCGGCCTGTAAAGCTATTTTTGTCAAGAATGTACTGAATTCTAAGCATGGGATTTTATATTTGTGTAAGTTAATGGACATTTTAAAGGGCCTGTTTTTTCAGCGGACTGCCGGCGACTGTCAAGTACGCGACACTCGCCTAAAAAAACAGGAACTGGAACAGCGACTGTCAGAGTGACACAGACACAAGGCGGGGGCAGGGAAAGCGGGGGAGCGCTGTCTGAAATTCACCGGTGCAAAGCCAAGGTGATATAGACACCCACCGTGATGAACAGGAAGGTTAAGATGGCTAGCACAGTGTACGGTAAGTCCTTTAAAAGAGGGGGGAGGGGGGAAGAGGAGTGGAGACACTTTTAAGAAGCCAGACAACTTTTTAATAAACCAGAGATGCACAGCTGTGAAGTTTAGCGGTCATTTAACATTACCGGTCGGTTATCCTTGGTTCTGAAAACTCGTGCTTACGTTTTTTTTCCCCCCAATGAACCAATGAAAATGCCCGGTCAGCAAAGGCGATTAACTAAACGACTACCTCGACTACCTACAACTACATGGCGACCCCACTACAACTGTACCTACGACTACAGGATTATCGATTATCTCCATAGCGACCAATTTTTGGTCGCAGAAAATGTTTCAAAATGTTGAAAAATTTGTGGCGACCATACTGTGGCCGCGACCAGTTCCCAGAATACGGGAACTCCTCGCGACCATGAAGGAGACTCACCAGAGACCACCAGCGAACATGTGGCGACCATGTGGTGGTCACGAGGCGAGCACAGAGTCTCCTGCACTCACCTAAAAAGTCGCCTAAGTGGGACAGGCCCTTCAGTCTGCCAGTAATATTATTTATGCGTACCAGGTTTTACACATCACACCACTTCACAGTAGCTTCATTTATCTTGTCCATGGACCCACAATGTGCTCCAAATATCTGCCAACTTCATCACTTGGAAATTTGATTCAAGAAGTCAATAGACAATAGGTGCAGGAGGAGGCCATTCGGCCCTTCGAGCCAGCACCGCCATTCAATGTGATCATGGCTGATCATCCACAATCAGTACCCCTTTCCTGCCTTCTCTCCATATCCCTTAATGGGCCTGTCCCACTTAGGCGACTTTTTAGGCGACTGCAGGAGACTATGCTGTCGCCACATGGTCGCCACATGTTCGCGGGTGGTTGCCGGGGAGTCGCCTTCATGGTCGTGAGGAGTTCCCGCATTCTGGAAACTAGTCGCGGCCTCATTATGGGCGTCGTGAATTTTTCAACACGAGTAGCGAGTATTCTCGTGCCGTAGGTGGGTCGCCAGGAGGTCCTAGTGGGTTGCCAGGAGGTCGTAGGTTCTCGTAGGTTGGAGCCGGTGCTGACCGGTGAATTTCATTGGCTCATTGGGGAAAAAAAGGTAAGCAATGGTTTTCAGAATCAAGGATAACCGACCGGTAATGCTAATGTCCGCCGAGCATCGCAGCCTCTGGCATCTTAAAAGTTGTCTCCACTCCTTTTTCCACCCCACCCCACCCGCTTTTAAAGGACTTACTGTACACTGTGCTTTAGCTGTCTTTTTACAGTGCCTTTTTATACAGGGCAAGCGGGAGGAGCGCTGTCTATAAAATTCATGTGTGTGTGTTTTTTTTATTTTTGAAACATCAAAAATGTCATTGGGCTTATACATGGATAACTGATTAGAAAACAAGTACTTCAGTTTCGTATCCCAGTTCATTCACAGATGCACCGCAAAGATGTGTTGATGGTTTATTAGGGCTGGCAATTTTAATTCCGACTGTTATCCCTTTCAGCTATATCTCCACTTGACTGATGAAACCATGTGCAAACAGTTTAAGGAGGAAGTTAGGGTGGGGAAGAGGAGGACATGGCCGAACCTAAATGTGGTGATGGATTAATAAATCCCCCAATAGCTCTGCTCATTCTTCAGAAGGGTCCAGAAGGGTGGCATTGTGGAAGAGGTCCAGGGGACGCCGCATGATGGCTGCCTCGCCAACGGTCTGTCTTTGTCTTTTTCCTTCTTTGTGTTTTTAGGTTGTTGTAAAAGGTATGTTTTAGTTTATCTTCAGTTTTGTATTGGGGGGGGGGGGGGGGAGGGACAAACTGTTCTTACCTCTTTCCTGCGACTTTTTCTGTGGCCTAACATCGTGGAGCTGGCGGCCTCTTGATTGGGACTTCTAGAGCTCCAAAAACGTGGAGCCAGCGGACTTTAACATCTTGGAGTGGGCGATCCCTTTGCCAGGGGCCGGCCTCTGGTGCACCAACCTGCGGGAGCTGCAGACTTCAACATCGTAGAGCTCGCAGTCCCTGGTTAGGGACCAACTTCTGGGGCTCCAAGCCGCAGGGGTTCGACTGCCCCGATGTGGGAGCTGAGACCGCCCCGACGTGGGAGTCCGATCGCCGGCTGCAGATGGTTCGACTCACCCGACCGCGGGAGGAAAGAAGATAAGACTTTGTTGCCTTCCATCACAGTGGGGAATGTGCAAGAGCCGCTGTGGTGGATGTTTATTTCAAATTTTTATGTAGTTGTGTGTCTTGTTGCTTTTTTGGTATGGCTGTATGGCAAACCCAATTCCTCGTATGTTGCAAAGCATTCTTGGCTAATACATTATGATTATGATTATGATTAATATTACAGCGCCAGAGACCCGAGTTTGATTCTTCCCAGTTCTACGACCAGTCTGACTGTCCTCGAATATATTTTATCTCTTTGCTTTGTTGTTACCTTCTCCTAGCTGACAATAATAATAATAATAATGGATGGGATTTATATAGCGCCTTTCTAATACTCAAGGCGCTTTACATCGCATTATTCATTCACTCCTCAGTCACACTCGGTGGTGGTGAGCTACTTCTGTAGCCACAGCTGCCCTGGGGCAGACTGACGGAAGCGTGGCTGCTAATCTGCGCCTACGGCCCCTCCGACCACCACCAGTCACTCACACACATTCACACGCAATGATCTATTCTACATTCTCCTTGATCAATATATTCAGAGGGAAGCTGGATAAACATATGATGGAGAAGGTAATAGAAGGATATGTTAATGGAGTTGGCTGATGATAGGCAGGCACAGATTCCTGGTAGTATAAATACCAACAAGGACCTGTTGAGTTGAATGGCCTGTATTTGCACTGTAATAATTCCTCTAATTCATTGATTGCAAAAGGGCAGCAGAGTGGCATAGCTGACAGAGCTGCCACCTCACAGTGCTGGAGAACCGGGTCCAATCCTGACCTTGGGTGTTGCCTGTGTACAGTTTGTACATTCTCCCTGTGACTGCGTGGGTTTCTTCCGGGTGCTCTGGTTTCCTCCAACATCCCAAAGACGTGAGGTTTGTTGGTTAATTGGCCCTCTGTAAATTGCCCCTAATGTGTAGAAAATGACTCTGCCCAAGCCGGCTGCCTGCCCCTTTTCTGGGGTTACGTTCGCGCCCGAGTGGTATTAGAAAGAGACTACCTGCTGGCCACGGACGCCCTGGGGGATTTCTGGGACCGCTGGGCTCTGCAAGGGGTGGAATGCATCCTTGAATGGATTGGAATCTCGTTGTTTAAGATTGTAAAATTTAGGAATATCTGTTTAGATAATTGGGTGATTTTGTTTCATGGTGGTGAGTTTGTTTGGTTTTGTATATATTATCGCAATAATTCATTAACTTCATTTTTGTTTTAAAAAATGTGCAGAAAGTGGGATAACAGGTGTGAACGGGTGATTGGTGGCCGGCATGGACTCGGTGGGCCAAAGGGCCTGTTACCATGCTCTGTCTCGATACTAAACTAAACCAGACAATTCAAATTAAGGTGTGCTATGAGATTTTAAAAAAAAAATAATAATAATAATTTTATTAGAAGCCATGCACTAGTACAAACCAAGAATATCATAATACATTTCATGTACAACTACTAGTTTTAAAATTTAATAATAGAAAAGTAGCAGAAGCAAGAAAAAGAAAGAAAGAGATAGAAATAAAATAAAAAGAAAATAGAAAATAAAAGGGATATGCCTGCTTCGTATCTTTGCACACCCTTCACCCGGTTCTGAAACAGTTAATTTCCAGGGTTATGTTGCACCATATGCTTGTAATAAGTCGAGAAAGGGAGACCAGATCTTTAAGAATTGGTCTGATTTGCCTGCTAGGACGAATCTCATATCTTCGAGTAACATTTTAGACATATTTGAAATCCACATTTTAAGCGTTGGTGTGGGTGCATTTTTCCAGAATTTTAGTATACGTTTTTTTGCCGTGTGCTATGAGATTTAGCAGGAGTCAATTTGTGGGAGACATGCAGGACAAATAAGCCCACTCAGCAGCATATGTCAGGGTCATTGTATTTTCTTCAGAATTGCATTTTGTGGTTAATCGGGTACATTTTTTTTTTAAGGCTGAACTGCAAAGTGTGCAATAACAGCAAAAGTTGGATGGTTCCTCTTTCAATCAGTGTCAGTCATTCTGTGCAAGTGAGGGAACATAACTCACGAACATCCTGCAGGGTTGCACAACACTGCGAGTGGCACTAATTCAGCACTCTCACTTATATAAGACCATAACCCAGCAAGGATCCCAGTGGGTAAGGGACAACACTTTTTTTTTAAAGAAAGCTTGAAAAGGTTTCTTTTTGGCTAGTTTGTTCAAAATGGGGCGAAGGTCCTAATCTTATAAACTGAGATTTCTGTGTGAATTGAAAGCTGGTGTACGATGAAATTAAAAGGACGAGTAACAGTGAAACTGCAACGGTTTAACTGTTTGTGGGCGTTGAGTGGCTTAAGTGGTAACCATTCTGAGTCTCTGAGTCAGAAGATTGTGGGTTTAAACCTCACTCCAGGATCGAAATCTAGACACTTGCTCCAGTGCAGTACTGAGTGATTGAGACACAGTGGTTGGTAGCTGCATGTCATGACATCAGTTGGTGAATAATGCCCAATTGACAATATTTTTGTGATCATTTGTAGTACTTAAATTGTACAAACTTGGACTATGGTATTGCGCCAATCTTCCTAGCACGTTCCAAACTTCTCCCCGTCAAAGTCATCTCCTACCCTCCCTTCCATCAGTACCTCCAAAATCATCTAATCCTCACCCTGTTCCCCATGATCGCCTCTGATTTTCTCTTCCTGACTATTCCCCTCCCCTCTCTTCACCAGTTATCTGCTTATGTTTGTTTGAGATGCCGCATGGAAATGGGCTCTTCAGCCCTCCGAGTTTGCACCAGCCATTTATCACTCATTCATTATAGACAATAGGTGCAGGAGTAGGCCATTCGGCCCTTCGAGCCAGCACCGCCATTCAATGTGATCATGGCTAATCATGGCTGATTAGTTCCATATTATACCACTTTTGCGACCTCCACACATCAGGGGCAATTTACAGAAGACAATTACCCTACAAACCTGCACATCCTTGAAATGTTGGAGGAATTGAGAACCTGAGGGCATAAGTTTAAGGCGAAGGCGGAAAGATTTTAAAGGAAACTGAGGGGTAACTTTTTCACGCAGGGTTGTGGGTGTACGTAATGAGCTGCTGGAGAAGGTAGTTGAGGCAGGGACTATCGCAACATTTAAAAAGCAATTAGACAGGTACATGGATAGGACGGGTTTAGAGGGGAAATGAGCCAAACGCCTGCAAGTGGGACTAGTGTGGATGGGCTATGTTGGTCGGTGTGGGCAAGTTGGTCGGAAGGGTCCAGTGTTTCCACACTGAATGACTCTATCACTCCAGAGCACCCCGAGAAAACCCACACAGTCACAGGAAGAACTTACAAACTCCACACAGATGGCACTCATAGTTAGGATCAAACCTAGGTCTCTGGCACCGTGAGGCAACTGGTCCACTGCTGCATCACTGATCTTCACACTTTCCTCCTTCTTCAATGTTTTACGACATCAATGCATTTTTTCCTTGTGACATTTCCCTACCTCTACTTGTCTATTTTAAGATAAACCAATTCTCTAACCAACCAATTCTCTGCTTGCCTTTCCTGACCTTTAACCCCTATGCCATATTGTGGAAAACAAAGGCTTACCAAGGATGTGTGTAAAGTCCAGGACCAGTAATGAGAGTCAAGAGTGTTTTATTGTCATGTGTCCCAGATAGGACAATGAAAGCATTGCTCACATTCGAGCTGTGGCTTTGAAGCAAACTGGCATGAGTTTCCCCGTGCATGGAGCACTACCTCAACATGTATCATTTACAAACTATGAAGATGGCACCTCCTGATGGAACCACTCCATCGGGCGGCGCCATTGTAGTGGCAGCCTCGCCAGCAGCTGTTAGTCCTTTCACCCTTTTTGTTATTTTTAGTGTGTCTAAAAGTATGTTCTGAAGGTTTCTCAAGGCTCTGTCTTACCTGTTTGCGGTCATCGGCGGTGAAGCGCGACATCGCCGGTAGCAGGGACCGCACAGCAACGGCGAGAGCGCCGAGCCTATCCACGGGAGCGCCGCACGGATGCTGCGCGGGGGCCGAGTAATTCAAATACGGCTGGTCCCACGTGCTTGCGGTAAGTAAAAAAAAGGCGGGCCGACTGCGATGACGTCGGCCCGCCGCACGTGACTCACCAGCGGCGGCTGTGGCGGCGGCCGTCCTGATCGCGGCGCTGTAGCGGTGGCTGTGCCTGCGGCCGTGCCGCACACGTGCCTCACTGGCGGAGGCTGTGGCAGTGGAAGTTTGACGCACGGCGCTCGAGCCACACTGGCGGCGGCCCGTGCGGGCGGCCGTGCCGCACTCGTGCATCACTGGTGGAGGTTGTGCGGTAAGAATATAGTTTTCAACAGTGTAGGTTTTATTTTAGCACCGTGCGGTGTTGGGAACACCGCCGCACGGCCCCGGAATTGTGCGTTCTCACGAGTGCGCGGTCTATGGCGGCAGATTCTTCCCGTTTCGCCGCCAATGACCGCAGTCTCGTGAGACAGGCCTTTTAGTCTTTTTTTGTGTGGGGGTGGGGGGAGAGAATAGGGGGAATCTGTTTCCCAGTCACTTACCTGGATGGAGATGCGTCTTTTCCCTGTGTCGCATCTTCGCCCCGCCCCCCTCGCGGCCTACCAACTGGATTGGTGTGGCCTTTCCTACCGGAGACTGGCCAGAGCTTCAGCAGCGGGCACAGAACTGAATTACCATCACGGAGCGGGCGATGCCTTGCCAGGGATCGCCTGTGTTGGAGCTCCGGAGTGTTGATCCTGCTGATTTACACCGTGGAGCTGTAGTGTGGAGCTTCTAGCCACGGGCGCAACGTTGACTTTAACATAGCGGAGGCCTGGTATCATTTGCTGGGGATCACCAGTGTTGGAGCTCCACCCACCTCAACCTGTGGACTTGGAAGCAGCGGTCTCCGGTAGGAAGCGGCTGATTTGGAAGCTCCAAGCCGCGAGTGTGTTCCGATCCATTCCGACGTCAGAGCTCCGATCATCCTGGCGACAGGGCCTGTACATCGGGCCGTCCATAGCGGCTACTGCAGAGGGTTCAAAGGCCACGACCACGGGTGAACAAAGAGGAAGATGACTGAACTTTATTGCCTTCCCTCACAGTGGGAAACGTTGATTCCGCTTTGGGGGATGTTCATGTTAAATTCTATCGTGTATTGTGTTCGTTTTATTCGTATGGCTGTATGGCAACTCAAATCTCACTGTACTAATTGGTGCACGTGACAATAGATGTAACCTGAACTTGAACCCAGAACTCTTCCTGTTCAAATGAAGGCTGTTAAACTTGCTGGCTGCTTTGTTAGAAAGCAAAGCTCTGCTCTAATTTTGCTTTCTGTCAAAGTCTGTCATGAACTTTTTCTGCAGTGGTATCTCTACACCACATCATCCAATGTCTAATCTCCATTCAGGCTTCTCTGTACTATACCTTGGAGTGCATACTGTCGTTGTGTCCTTGGGCAAGACACTTCACCCACCTTTGCCTGCGTGTGAATGTGTGTGAATGCGTGTGAGTGACTGGTGGTGGTCGGAGGGGCCGTAGGCGCAGATTAGCAGCCACGCTTCCGTCAGTCTTCCCCAGGGCAGCTGTGGCTACAGAAGTAGCTCACCACCACCGAGTGTGACTGAGGAGTGAATGAATAATGCGATGTAAAGCGCCTTGGGTATTAGAAAGGCGCTATATAAATCCAATCCATTATTATTATTATTATTATACACCTGTAACAGGTAACTGTTGACATGTGAGAAATCAATAATCACGGAGGGCCTGGTCCAGCACTATCTGTCCAATTGAACAAACTTTCCCTGAAGTTTTAAAAGCAAAAAAAAGGCAAGTTAAGTTTATGCAACATTGCCTTCATGTAGGTGTTCAATCTGTCCTGTTTTATTCACTTATGTTGAAGTATTTCTGTTTGGTAAAGATTACCCTTCAAATGTTGAAGAGTATCTCAGGGACAATTGTATAAGGATGACGTGAGTTAACAATTAAAACTCAAACTATACCCAAGTTTTACACAGAATTAGTATGCTCCCAAGACAATGGCTTTTTTCACTCGGAAAAGAAGGGCTCCTTCGAACACCTCTATCTGGATGTTTCCTCCCAGTTTTATACATGAACATTAGGAGATAAGAAGTCAAAATAGGAATACACCGTTTGTTCGCTTTATCCTTTCCCTAATCCACATATTGAACAGATAAAAACTGATCTTTCATCACTTTCCTGCACTAACCTCAAAAGACCTATTCCCTGTGTGCCCAAATAATTATGTCCCCATCTTGATGTAGTCTGTGATTGAATCTTCACATACCTCTATCCCAGAGATAGTCATAGTTTCAACATCTTCCGGGTTCGATCCTGACTACGGGTGCTGTCTGTACGGAGTTTTACGTTCTCCCCGTGATCTGCGTTGGTTTTCTCCGAGATCTTCGGTTTCCTCCCACACTCCAAAGACGTACAGGTTTGTAGGTTAATTGGCTTGATAAAAATGTAAAATTGTCCAATTTGGCGATATGCAGAGTACTGCCCTGCCCACTACAAAATTCAGAAGGTTCAGAAGGTTCTGGATAAACAGGTTTCTTTTTATTTCTGTCCTAAATGGTCAGCAGCTTATTTTGAGATTATGATGCTCATTCCCAAGACAGTGGGAGATATCAATTCCATGTACACCCTGTCAAGCCACTATGGTATTTTGTATGCTTTAATGAGCCCTAATATTGTGTATGTTCTAGTTTATCTCTGCTAATCTGGCAGAGTCACCACCCCAGGAATCACTCTGGCAAACCTTTGCTGCACTCCCTCTTTTGCAAGTATATCATTCATGGGTAAGGAGAGTTACCTATATACACTATTCCAGATGCAGTCTTGTCAGAGTACTTGCTGCAAGCCTTCTCCACTCGTGTGATTCAATCCTCAGGATGAAGACCACCATATGACTTGCCTTCCTAATTGCTTGCTGCACCTTCAATGTAGCGTTCAGTGATTTGTGTACAAGGGCACCACATTCTGCTCTGAATATTATCTCCTTTCAATCTCTTAGATTCCCTGGGAAACGTCTTTTTGTTTTGCACTGCACAACTGTTGCTTGCAAGATGACAATAAAGGAATTGAATTGAATTGAATTGAATTAAATTGGAAATGTACACAACTTTAAATTGGAATTTCATAAAACTTTACTGAGTCTAAATCCTCAAACTGTGTCTCCCTGTGTAAGTATCATTAATGCTGGGACTTCAATGGTTCACCATCACCTTAGTATTAATTATGGATTGGCTATACATTGTCCCATTGGCAATGTCAGAAATGTGTAGGAAGGAACTGCAGATGCTGGTATACACTGAAGATAGACGCAAAGTGCTGGGGTAACTCAGTGGGACAGGCAGCGTCTCCAGACCCTTCTTCAGACTGAGAGTCAGGGGAGAGGGAGACAAAGAGATAAGGAAGGGTAAGGTGCTAAAATGAGGCATCAAAGGAGATGGTGTTCAAGGAAAATGTAGAATAGATCATTGTTAGTTAGGAGAAGGTGACAACGAAGCATACAGAGAAAAAATTAATCAGCGGGACAGTCGGACTGGTCAGAGAACTAGGAAAGGAGAGGGATGGAGAGAGAGAGTCAAAATGTCAGAAATGTCCATATCCCAGAGATAATATTTCAGAATTTCTAGGATAGAATAGGAGAAATCCAAATCTTTCTTTTGGGCGCAAAAGAGTTAATTTTGTGGATAAGGATAACTGAGTGCATCAGTTCAGAATGCTTGCATTGAATGTGGCAATGCATGTAAGCAAAGAAAAAACGGTAGTAGTAGCCTTGACTGAGAATGTCATGCAGAGCAAGAGTGGACCATGGCCATCACTTGCCTGACAGGGCCAAAGGACTCTACTGCTGACATAAATCTGTCTCGGGCAGTTCTCCAAACTCCTTCCTCTCCATGCTGTCACTGGGACTTTAAAGAAAACATTAAAAAGAACCTGGGATGGTGCACAGAAAACACCAAGAATTAGATTAATTGGCATGGCTCTAGATGGTTGGGCACAGTTGGGGAAAGTGTCAGTCTTGGATGAATCCCTACCAAGTATGAGTGTCCATGCAATTAGCTGTTCGAACTCTAACCCTTGCAGAATAATTAATGAATAACAGAAGGGATCAGGACAAAGACACAAACTGATTTGGTGAGTCCTAGCAAGTAATACATCAAAGAATGTTGGTAATTGGCCCTGTGGCTTTCATTCTTTGCCCTATTTCTTTCAATTCATTGACTCAAAATAATGGGTTCATGTTCATTATCAACAGGTTTAAGGACTAAGATTCCAACACTCCGACAAAGCTCTGATTGTGGTTGTGCTTGTGGCTAAGTAGTAGGTGTAGACCTGAGTGCACATACTTGAAAAGCAAGCTGGTCGCTTAATAGCGGGCTTCAACCTCTTTGCAAGTTCGACCGCAAAAGTTTCAAATCTCTTCTTAGCCAAGATTTTTTTAATTTAATGATGTTGGAGTACAGCTGGTATGGGCAGGTAGGTTGTTGTTTAGAGAACTCGTTTGCATTGTAACAAAGCACTGTGGACCAATCCTTCTTAATTTATAACAGTCTCCAATGATAGCTATGCACTCATTTAGCACGCTATCTATTTCCATGTGAATGTAGTGTTTGTATCCTAATTAATTAATAGAGGTATATGCAGAATCTCAGCAGAGCTCAGATTTTGTGTGGGTCTCAGCATTTTTTTCTTTTTGCTGCTCTTGCACAAAATGCCGAGTGTGATGGAGAACAGTTTAGCAGCTTCTCATTTTGCAAAGGCTCTTGTGGATTGTGGTAAGGTGCAACACAGAGATTCTCTCAGTTGAACGTGAATATGAAAATTGGAACAAGTTGCAATTCTCGAACAAATGTTAACACTGAAAAGTAACGTAAGTTGGTGCCATTATCAAGGGACAGGTACACAATGCAAACCCGTGTGGTTTCACTAATAATGGCTAAACCTCCTTTTAACAATATATGTACCAACTTGAAAAGTAATAGCAAAATTAAAAAAACTACAATTCATTGCAAATTTTCATTGAGTGTCACAAATTAATTAGTTTTGGACCCTTTAATTGTCAAGGATGAAAGAAGGAAGTCTTTAGGTAAGAACTCTGCACATTTGGGATGAGCTCTGGAAATGGAGGACATTAGTCACTGTACAGTCTCATAACTTGAATTCCCAGCTTCCTATACTTTTAAATATTCACCTGGAAGAACTAACATTTTTATGTTACATATTTCACAAATTTGTGATCTTTTACAGTTACCGTATTATATTTGTAAATGTATTAACTATGTAATGTAAGAAAGAAAATATTATAACATTGATAGAAATAATAACGCATCTAAACAGTTTAATGCTTGCAAAAGTGGACATTAAAAATAGCTCTATTTAATTTATATAAATTATGTTCTCCAATAACATAGCATTACCACAGAAAGCTGAGATTTCATAATTATGATTATTTAATAATTACATTTGTATGTATGCTTGATTATCTATAATGTTATTCTTTTTTCCATCTGAACAATTTCTAATACCATGCTTGGTTCCCATATTTGTATTTATTTTACTGGGATATAATGCTTTGGTATTTACGCTGGTTGTGAATTTGAGCCCTAGTTTTTCTATTAAGATGCCTAATTAGAGTTGTACCTTACAGCAGGATTCTCGATATGTGTTTAGTTTGGACAGCGTTTGAGACGGGTTAATGCAAGATGGCTCAGAAACGTGATGGGCACTTTCTGTCAAAGCCTGGGGTTCTTTGAGCATTATATTATTACGTCCCACTCAATGCTGCAAAAATAGCAAATAAAATTATTACAAATAGCAAGATTTGGAGTGGGTGTCCACCAGGGCAGCCTGGTGGCGCAGTGGTAGAATTGCTGCCTTACAGCATTTACAGCGCCAGAGACCCGGAATTGATCCTGGCTACGGGTGCTGTCTAAACGGAGTTTGTACGCTTTCCCCGTGACCTACTTGGGTTTTCTCCGAGATCTTCGGTTTCTTCCCACACTCCAAAGACGTACAGGTTTGTAGGTTAATTGGCTTGGTATAAATGTAAAAATTGTCCCTAGTGTAGGATGGTGTTAGTGTGCGGGGATTGCTTGTCGCTGCGGACTGGGTGGGCCGAAGGGGCTGTTTCCACGCTGTATCTCTAAACTAAGTGTATGTGATGAGTAAGCAAAGATCTAGAAATATTTCCGCCAGGCTTGTGGCTGTCAAGATGGCAGCTGCCTTTTACTTTCATGCTTGGTATCTGCAATAGACTGATTTGAAGGGAGTCATTTCATCTTGGAGGCCAATGAGGGTCTCTGTGTCATGAGAGAAAGCTTATCTCTGGAAAGAGAGTGGCACTAGATTTTGTCACGTGACAAGCTACCATAAGATCCAAGGTGCAGACTACCCACATTTTCTTTCTAATCTTTACCTGATTTTGTGTGAATAAGGCTCTGCAATCTTATCCTGCGTCTGTGGGCAGCTTACAGTGGAGGAGGGTGGAGTTGGGAGATAGAGGCAAGGATGATAGGTGGAAACAGACAACGTGGAAAACCAGGGGCATACAAAGGTAGATGTGGGGAGGTGGGTGTGAATGTAGTCACACAAGCTGAAGGGTGATATTGTGGAGCAATTACTAGACTGGACTTCCTTAAGTAAGGAAAGTGATGTGTAACAAGATAAGGGAGAGGTGATGGGGAAGGTAAACTGTGTGGGTGACAGGAACTAGATGGGTGATGGAGGCAAAAGTGGTTAATATTTTCTGACAAACAGACAACAAAGAGTCAAGGTGGGTGAAAAACTCTCCAGCCCTCTGACTATCAATACAGGAGCCCCTCAAGGGTGTGTTCTGTCACCTCAGCTCTTCTCACTTTACACCAACAACCTCACATCCCAATGCAGCTCAGTTAAAATTTTCAAATATGCAGACGACACGACAATAATTGGCCTCATCTCAGACAACAATGAATCACAATACCATCAAACAGTGGACAGCGCAGTCAAATGGTGCGCAGAAAACAACCTCCAGCTTAACACCTCAAAAACCTTAGAAACCATCATAGATTTCAGACGCAAACAAAACCCCAAACCCCCGGTCCATGTCAACTCCCATCCCATAACCTCCACGAACTTATTTAAGTTTCTGGGCACCTATATCTGCAATAATCTAAAATGGCACATCAATGCTGACCACATCATTAAGAAAGGACAACAACGCCTATACTTCCTCAGACAGCTCAAGAAGTTCAGAGTCCACAAACACCTCCTGGTAAGCTTCTATCAATCCATCATTGAAAGCATCATCACTTCCTCAATCACAGTCTGGTACGGAAACACTGACAGTCACTCACTACACAGAATACAGCGCATTGTCTCCAAGGCCTCTAGGATCATCAACTCTCCCCTCCCCTCAATCCATTCCATTTACCTCCAACGTACCTCAAAACGGGCAACAAAGATCATCTCGGACCCCTCCCATCCAGTAAACCACCTTTTCCAGTCTCTCCCTTAGGTCACTTGCTACAAAATCCACCCGTTTTAAAAACAGTTTCTTCCCCTCAGCAATAAGAACACTTAATTCCCTCCAATAACTTTTTGACTTTGATGTATACAGTGTCTTGTCTATGGTTTTTGTCTGTTCTTTTGCACTATGTATTGTTGGTGAGATTTGTGATTTGTGATGTGCTTTATTATTATGATCTGTGTTGTTATTAGTGTTAATGTGCTAAAGCAGTGTACCATTATGTACCGAACCCAATTACCACCAACCCTGGTCGTGTGGCAAATAAAGTTTCTATTCTATTCTATTCTATTCTATAATAGTTGGTTAGAGGGGAATATGGAAAAACAGGAGTGGGCGGTTCTAAGTAGATTAGAAGTAGAGAGAAAGAGATGAACACATGGGGTATGGGTTACCTGAAGTTGGAAAATGTAATGTTCATACATACCATTGGGCTGAAGACAAGTCAAGTCAAGTCACATTTATTTATATAGCACATTTAAAAAAGAACTCTCGTTGGCCAAAGTGCTTTACATTTGTTATAAGAATAATATAAACAAACAAACTACATACATATATACATATAGCCCTCGCTCAGAGGACGTCAAGAAAGGCTTGGGAGTATAGATAAGTTTTTAGTCTTGACTTAAAGGAGTCGATGGAGGGGGCAGCTCTGATGGGAAGGGGGACTACTGTGGAATACATGCCACACTTCTTCAAGTTTGTGGTTGAGCTCTTGGTTGCATTTCATTTCAACTCCACTATGACTTGTCCATCCGTGGCTTTCACCACTACCAGCTGAAGGCCAAATGCAAACCTGGAGAACAACACTTCATATTCTGTGTAGGAATGAACTGCAGATGCTGGTTTACACTGAAGGTGGACACAAAATGCTGGAGTAACTCAGCGGAACAGGGAGCATCTCTGGCAGGAAGGAATTTGGGTCGAGACCCTTCTTCAGACCTGGGTATTCTGCCTGGATAGTTTATAACCCACTCGCACTCCTCACCCACCCACATATCCCTTACTCCACGAATGTCAACTAATCACCAACCAGCCCATGACTTACCCCAGGCCCTCTCCTGTTTATACTGGTTTTCCTCCTTTGCTTTTGCTCCACAATCTGGGTCTCAAAGCGAATCTTTGTCCATTACTTACCCTCAGCAGATACCACTTGACCTGCTAAGTTCATTTTACAGCTTGAATTTTGTTCCATAAATTCCATCGCTGCCCGGTAAAGGGTTAAACCTATAGTAAGTGCAGAATTTGAAAAGCCAACTTAATTATCTTAATCACCAACCAACTTCAACAAAGTTGACTTTTTTTCCATAATACCATTCTAGCAAATGGACCTTCAAGAGGTCAGCACATCTCCAGTGATGGTGTATTGGACCATTATTGATTTAATCTGCATTAAATCTTCTGTCTGAGTAGTTTCCTGCTGTGATGAAAGAATGGTGCCACATTAAATTAGTTGATGTTAGTGCTGATTGCCAAAACATTCTTTCACTCCACACTTATCAGTGTAGGATTGTTAGTATTTACTTGATTGGACACATACAAAGGTCTGTGCTTCAAAGCTTCTTGTGCCTTGCACTAGGAGAATATCACTCTTCACATCTAACGTGTCTGAGTGCTCAGTGTGATGTTCTGCTGGCGCAGGGCACAAGAAATCTTCCATGCCTTTGAAGCAAAGGCCTCTGTGTAGTGTATCTTGGTGTTGAGAGGAAGAGCTCTCATTGCAATTACTGTTAATAGGAATAATATTAAATGCGATCACACACTTTTTATATAAATTACTCAGCACAGTAAGAATGGTTGAGAAGAAGCCTCCCCAAAAATAGTAATATTTAATATCATTTTCTGTCTGTTAAGCAATCCAAATAAAAACCATTTGACATTGTTTGTAAGTATTGGCGCTTAACGTGAAGTGTAAAATGATAAGGTTATTATAACCATGTTAAGGATTTAAATCTTCTTTTGTGATAGAGAATATCAATATTTAACAAAAGGTCCCTTGCTGCTGCAAGTAAGGATTTCTTTGTTCCGTTTCGGTACATATGACAATAACACACTCTTGACTCTTGACTTGCTCACAGTTTATTTTTTAATTTCTTGGTACTTCCCTCCCGAGTCATAACAATCAGCACAATGACAGAATGCTGCTGATTGCACAAGGGTCAGACTAATGATTTCAGCACTTTTAACAAGCAAAAAGCTCCACGATTCCTGATAGTGCACTCTGTAAATAAGTAGTTTGAGAGAATGTATCTTCCTCCTTTACTTTTTAATTGGTTCAGTGACCATGATTATAATAAGAATAATCACTGGCATTCAAGGGTTTAAAAACTAAAGGCATTTGTCTGGCACCATTGCAGTTGTCTGTGATTTCAGGTAGGAATTTTCAGTGAAGTGAACTCTTGCCTTAAGTCAGGACAGTGTTTTCTATCTTGCTATGAAATGGTATGAATGGAGTGTGAATAATTCTGTTGTCTTTTTGGTTGCTGTTGTGTTCAAGGTTTTTTTTTGATACGTTCCCTGGTGGGTTAGTGAAGAAGTTAGATAATACTTATGTTGGTGTTTGGCAAGAAGGGGTTGGGTTTAAAGAAGAAGGATTTCGGCCCGAAAACGTTGCCTATTTCCTTCGCTCCATAGATGCTGCTGCACCCGCTGAGTTTCTCCAGCATTTTTGTGTACCTTGGGTTTAAACCCTGGCTAGCATTGTTTGCTCGATGGTTCCTATACTGCACTAAATAGTATTGTTCACCAGTTATTTATATAATCTGACTCGTCGTATTTCTGGGGCTGGTCTGCCTGGAGGAGTAACTGGAACAAAGCAGTGTTGCCAGAATAATATTTGCACTTATTATTCATTAGATCTTTTGATTTCCAGCTTTGGCTCAAAATACATTCAACAAAGTTGATTTCTCATAAATAGAGGAGGAAGAAATTGAGGTCCGAAGTTAAATTGAAAATATAACTTCTGTATTCTCCACATTTAAGTTCATGACTAAGTGATTTCTGACTCGTGTGTTTCTGCTCTTCTTTACCCTCATTATATATGATTATATCAATTTCTGTTTTTGCTTGCAATTTGTTAGCTAAGCAAGGGAAATGATTGCAATGAAATAGCGCACATCCTCATTAGATCTATCCTCATTATTTGACCAACGAGCCAACATATTGTTGGGTCACTTGCATTATTGCATTGTTGGTTAGTGTAAAATTCTATCAGGTCACACTTGATTTAATTTTGCAATTAATATCGCAATCACGTTTGCTAGCATTTACTGGATTCCACTTGAAATTTAGTTATCTCACATAATTGGCCATTTTAATTAAGGAACAAAGGCATTCTTCAATTAGCAAGGCTAACCAGAAATTAGATAGATGAGCTTTTCAAACTTTAATCTTATTTATAAATTCCTATTCCTGTAATTATAAATAACTCCACTGTATGAGTAGTTTATCTTGATACATTGTTAATTAAATGTTACTGAAGTATAATAGAGTTTCAATTGCACTGTTCAGGGTTTGCTTTTATTTGTGATCTAAAAAAAATGACAGTAAGTAATTGGAAAATGACATGATTCAAGAGTCAAGAGATTTTTATTGTCATATGTACTGGAACGGAACAATGACATTCTTACTAGCACCAGCAGCACAACAGGTTTGTGCTCACAGTACTCAATACATTATATACAAAAAAAAGAAAAGTTCAAACAGTCTAATGCAAAACAAAACTAAGTCCTAAGTGCAACCCAGGCAGTTTGTAGTTCAGAGTTTAGTTGGAGTTTGTGGTGTTCAATAGCCTGATGGTTGTTGGGAATAGCTGTTGCTGAACCTAGAAGTTACAGTTTTTAAACTCCTGAACCTTCTTCCTGATGGCAGGAATGAAGTGAAAATGTGGGTCCTTGACTAGGCTGGCTGCTTTTTTGTAACAGCATCTCTTAAGGTCCCCTATGATTCTGGGAAGTCCATACCCGTGATGGACCAGGCAGTGTTCGCCATCTCTTGTTCACAACCTCCTTCACTCCTGGGCATTTGAGTTGCTAAACCAGACCGTACACTGAACCAAGCTCTCTACCGTAGACTTGTGGAAGTCCAAGATAGTATTCGTTGACATACCAAATCTTCTACGGAAGTAGAGGCAGTGTTGGCGTTTCCTTCTGATTGCATCAATGTGCTGAGTCCACCACATATCCTCAGTGATATGCATAGCCAAGAACTTGAAGTTGTTGACTCCCTCCACCATGACCCGATGATGAACTCAGGTGTGTGGTCCTCAGCCTTCCTCTTCTAAAATCAACAAATAGACAATAGGTGCAGGTGTTGGCCATTCAGCCCTTCGAGCCAGCACCGCCATTCACTGTGAGCATGGCTATCATCCAAATTCAGTACCCTGTTCCTGCCTTCTCACCATATCCCCTGACTTCACTATCTTTAAGAGCTCTATCTAACTCTCTCTTGAAAGCATCCAGCGAATTGGCCTCCACTGCCTTCTGAGACACAGAGTTCCACAGATTCACAGCTCTCTGGGTAAAAAAGTTTTTCCTCATCTCCGTTCTAAATGGCTTACCCCTTATTCCTAAACTGTGGCCCCTGGTTCTGAACTCCTCCAACATCGGGAACATGTTTCCTGCCTCTAGCGTGTCCAATCCTTTAATAATCTTATATGTTTCCATAAGATTCCCTCTCATCCTTCTAAATTCCAGAGCATACAAACCCAGCCGCTCCATTCTATCAACATATGACAGTCCCGCCATCCCGGGAATTAACCTCATGAACCTACGCTGCACTCCCTCAATACCATCTCCCCCTCCCCCTCTCTCCTGTAATTTGTCCAACAATGGTGGTGTCGACAGCGAATTTAAAGATGGATTTGGAACTGTATCTGGCTAGACATCTACAGTCATGGGTATAGAGTGAAGAGAGCAGGGGGCTGATCACACAGCCCTGAGGTGTTCCTGTGCTGGTGCTTATCGAGAAGGAAGTGTTGTTGCCATTTTGTACCGATTGTGTTTTGTTGATGAGGAAGTTGGGGGATACAGTTGTAAAGGTATGTACCTTGTTCCCTAAGCTCGGTAATCAGTTTGCAGGGGATGGTGGTGGATGTAGTCGATGCACAACAGCCTGAAGTATGTGTTATTATTGTTCACATGGACAACTACAGAATGGAGAGCCCCCATTGTTCAATTCTGCGGATAGGCAAATTGTTGTCGGTCCAGTTTCTTGCTGAGGAAAAATTTTGCTGACATGATTTTTAATAGATCAATTATTTGCTGCAAAATAGTCACAAAAATCTGGAGTAACTCAGCGGGTCAGACAGCATCTCCACAGAAAAGGAATAGGTGACATTTTGGGTCGAGACCCTTCTTCAGACTGAGAGTCGGGGGAAAGGGAAATGAGAGATATAGACGGTGATGTAGAGAGAGAGAGAGAGAGATAGAATAAATGAATTAAATCTGTGCAAAAAGGTAATGATGATTAGGTTGTCCGCATGGGCTTTCATGTTGGAAATCTGGGGGTGTTTAGGTTGTGGTCCAAGGTATTTACATCTGTACAGTGAGGGGTTAGTCTCTACTCGTCTAAATGCCTGTGCTACTTTGTTCTAATCACTAAGCCATCCACATTTCATTTATTTTACTCAAGCAATTAAACTTTAGCCTTGTTCTGTGCCCTCAGTACTTTTGCTTAAAGACAATATATTACTGTATCTTTTCAAGACATTGCGAGAGCAAGTTTAATTTACGTTTTCACTTACTGTGGAGTATGGAGTATCTGTTGACCTTGTAATTTAAGCTTTCACATTCCTTTCTGTGTGCTTCAATGCCACAAAGAAAATCTTTTTTTCGTCAAAGAATAGACATGAACTATTACGACATCTGATCCCAGCTCTATCTATTTTATAACAGATCTTATGATTGGAGTGCGTTCGATACATTATGTGTCAGTCAACAGCCAGCATAAAATGCTCATCTATTCAAATATGTACGAAGCAGTGTCTGGAATTTGCATTCTCATGGTGATTTTACCAGGGGATCCAACGTTTTGCAGATACCACCGTAACAGGAACACTTTGTGTGCTTGCATTTTGGTTTTGAGGCTTGCTGTAAAGAATTGTGGTTCACTGCCTTTAATCATCATATATTTGCATCGATATATTTGGGTTATAAATTTGCTATCTCCAGTTTAGTGGGGCCAGTTGGTTTATTGAGCAGGCTTAGCAATTGGCTTTTGTGGGAATTAATTGACAATGTGCTACATCTACTTCATGGATAGTATCTTCTCGGTACATTTAAAGAATATTCCTTGGTAGAGTTGAGCTGATATTTGCATTTTCAATATATTTTAGACCATAAGACACAGGAGCAGAACTAGGCTCTTCGGCTCATCAAGTCTACTCTGCCATTCAGTCAGTGGGGAAATCTTTTTCCCTCGCAACTACCTTCTCCCTGTACCTTTTGGCGCCCTTCCTAATCAAGAATCTATCATCTCTGGCTTAAAAATACCCAATGTTTTGGCCTCCACAGCTGTCTGTGACGTGAATTCCACAGATTTACCACCCTCTAAAGAAATTCCTCCTCGTCTCCATTTTAAAAGCACATGTCTGAGCCATTCATTTTCTGGTAGGTTTCAATGAGACCCCCCCCCCCCCCTCATCCTTCTAAACTCCAGTGAGTACAGGTCCTGTGCTTTCAAACATTCCTCCTACATTAACCCAATCATCCCTGGGATCATTCTCGTAAACCACCTCTGATCCTCTTTAAAGCCAGCACCTCCTTTCTCAGATGTGGGATCCCAAATTGCTCACAATATTCCAAATGTGGCTTCACCGGCACCTGACAAAGCCTCAGAATTATATCCTTCCTTTATATTCTAGTCCCCTTACCGCTGACACAACCTGCAAATGAAGATGGTTCTCGACCCGAAACATCACCCATTCCTTCACTCCAGAGATGCTGCCTGTCCCGCTGAGTTACTCCAGCATTTCATGTCTATCTTCAGTTTAAACCAGCATCTGCAGTTCCTTCCTACACACTGCATATGAACCTTTTGGGAATCCCACACCAGCACTCCCAAGTCCCTTTGCACCTCTGCTTTCTTAATATCCTCCCCATTTAAAAACTAGTCTTTGCCTTTATTCCATGCTGTATTTAAATGTATGCATGTTAAGAAATTGGTGAGATGATTTTAATTGTTTAACATGCAGAAAATGAAGAAAATGTTTCAATATTTAAGAGCATGTTAACTTTCAAGTGAAAAATATGTTTTTGTATTCCTGCAATAACTGAATGCAGTAATAAAATTCTCCACTGGATAGGGGCATACTTTATACAACATAAAGGGAGATGATTGTGCTTAATGGAAAGTGATCATATTAAATCAATGTCTTTGCTGGTTAAAAAATACTCGGCTCAGATACTTCATCAATAAACCTCCCCATGTCGTTAAGAATGGGTATTTCCGATAATTACTCAATGTTTATGGCCATAGTTTCTCACATGAGAAATCAATTTACATCCATAGCCATCAATTCCTGCTTAATATACAGACTTGACCAAATAATTGTCAAATTATTCTGAAAAAGGGGCCCAACCCGAAATGTCACCTATCCATCTTTTCCACGGATGCTGCCTGACCCGCTGAGTTACTCCACCACTTTGAGTCTTTAATTGTTGAATAACATTTGCCTCACTGAACATCTGCAAGAACTGGGAATCTAAGTACCTCAATTGAACACTGAATGGAATTTCCATTGGTAATTTCCCCACCATCTATGTTCTGGGTATTACCATTAACCGGGAACTCAAAGTGGACAGACTAAATGACTTTAGGCTCCAACAGTTGGAGGAAGTGTAACACTCCTGTTGCCAGGCAGAAAAGCTATTAATAATAGGCTGGAGCCAGATATGGTTGGGCTTGCTGGGAAAGATTGGCGTTCAGTGTGTGGATGGGCATGAATTTCTTTTCGAGATACAACATGAAATCAGTCCCTTTCACACACTGGTTCCCACTTTCACATCCACTCCCAACACACTAGGGACAACTTGGAGTCCAATTAACCTACAAATCCGCACAACTTTGGGATCTGGGAAGACGGTGGCCGCTGCTGAGGGAAGGAACGATGGAAGATCAGGCTTGGGGGGAAATCGCTGTGAAGGAGGGGATAGAACAATGGACAATGGAGGACCTGGCGTGGGGGGCACCGTGAGGGAGGTGGAGGGGGGAAGAACGAAGGTAGACCTGGCACGGGATACTTTGTAACTTTGTAAGCACCCTTAATGTGGTGACTATTTGCATACCTTGAGTCACAGGGAGAACACACAAACTCCACCCAGACAGTGCTCGAGGTTAGGATTGAACTCTAGTGATATGAGGCAGCAGCTCTACCAGCTACGACACTGCCGACATGTGTAAAATTAAATTTAAATACAAAATAAAAAATAATTAAATTAAAAAGTAACGGAATATTGGTTCTTAAGTTAAACACAGCACAGAAACAGGCCTTTACCTCATTGGTTGGGTACTGACCATCAGACACCTATTTGTACTGATACCAAATAAATTCCTTTTTTAACCTTCCCATCTTCCAATCACCTACCCCCAAATTCTACCACTCACCTGCACGTTGAGGGCAATATTTCCCTGACCAATTAACCAACCAAATTGTACATCTTGGGATGTGAGAGCACCCAATGCAAACTGCACACAGGCATCACGAAAGGTCAGCTTGAACCCGGGTCACTGGAGCTGAGGTAGCAGTTCCACTTGCTGCACTGCTCTGCAAGATTAATCTTGCATCTTTTACCCTGTATTCTATTTCTTGGATGTGTAGGAAGGAACTGCAGATGCTGTTTTAAACTGAAGATAGACACAAAAAGCTGGAGTAACTCAGCAGGAAAGGTCTCTACCTAAAACGTCACCTATTCCTTTTCTCCAGAGATGCTGTCTGTTCCGCTGAGTTACTCCAGCTTTTTGTGTCTATCTTTCTTTTCTTGGATGTATGTAAAAGAGAAAGTAAAGAACTACCAGTTGTTGATTATTTTGTGAATGTAGATTAAAAACTAAACTAATTGCAAAAAAATAGAAGGGATTCTTAAGTGTCTTAACTCAGTTGGTGCTTCTGAAGACATGTAAGACGACAATGTCAGTCGTTTAATAACATTCTGTAGGACAGGGGTGGGGAACCTGCGGCCTTCTAGGCCATTAAGTGCGGCCTTTTGAATGAATCCAAATTTTGCAGAACAAATCCTTTTATTTTTATTAATGTTTTTGTTCGTCTTTTATTATTTTAATTTTAATCTTAAAATGAACGTATTTAAAATACCAAAGAGTAAAAGAAGATTCAACGAAATTAGCATTTTTTAGCATTCAAATTAGCATTTCAACCTCACCTAGTTGATGTCTCCAAGGCTCCTAAGGAACTACAGATGGAATTGATTGAGGTCTCAGAAGATGACATTTTAAAGTCCTTATTTGACGCGAAGAAAGATCCGATTGAAATATGGAAAAATGCAATAGAATACCCACGTCTTCAGCAACATGCACGGAAAATGGTTTCTTACTTTTCAACCACTTATTACTGCGAATCTACATTCTCCTACCTAACCCAAATCAAGACGCCCTTAAGGTCACAAATGACGGATACCCATCTAGAAGATCAGCTGAAACTGCGTACCTCCATGTTGCAACCAAATATTCAAATGCTTTCCCACAAAAAGCAGTCACAACAAAGTCATTAAAAGGTTAGTTAACTTTAAGAATTAACAATTTTTTTTTCATTTTCTTGAAGTTAGTACATAGATTTTTACAAAATAATGTACATTTTGAAGTATATCTAATTGAAGTTTCTTGGATGCGGCCTTATTAGATTACAGCAAATTTAATGCGGCATTCCAACATGAAAAAGCACCCCTGCTGTAGGATGTGGGTTCCAGATATTCGAGTACAAATATCTAGGCTGACAATTGGTGCAATTCTGACTGAATGCTGCTTGATAATAGGTGCTATCTTTATAATGACACTTGAGTGAAAACGCAGACGATATCTTCAGACGTGATGAAGATCCTGTGATATTACTTTAAAGTAAACAAAGGAATTACATTCTGTAGATAGACACAAAAAGCTGGAGTAACTCAGCGGGACAGGCAGCATTTCTGTAGAGAAGCAATAGGTGACAAGTCAGGGCCGTCCCAGTTTTTGTGTCTATCTGTGGTTTAAACCAAAGATCCTATAGCGAGCAAGATAGTCCACTCGACGAAAAAGAAGTAGTATGGTCATGGGCAGATTCATGGGTAATTTAAGGTCCCATTTCCGTAACCGGCTTCCATCTCCGCACCAAAGATCCCATAGGATAATAGTGCGGAGACGGAAGCCAGTTACGGAAACATCCTCGTAAAAATAAAAGTTATTTGGTAAAACTCTTCTCCTCATTTTCAGAATTTTAATTTATTAGCACAATCTGTCCTCCCGCAACGTTGATTACACTGCGGGTCGGGTCGGGTCAGGTCCGGTTACGTAAATGGATGAAAAAAAGGCCCACGTTCCATTGCGTACTACACGTCAGCCCATTGCATTTAGCAGGAGTGATCTATCTTGCTCTGCTATAGGATCTTTGGTTTAAACCAGCATCTACAGTTCCTTCCTACACAATTACATACTGTATCCTGACTTAAAGCCCTGTCCCACTGTACAAATTCATTCAAGTGCTCTCCCGAGTAAAAAAAAAAATCAAACTCGTGGTAAGCACGTAGAATGAACGTAGCGGGTACGCGGAGCTCGGGGACGTCTCTTAGCGGCCCGTAACGCTAACGGCAGTTACTCGGGAAGACTAGCTAACGGCAGGTAAGCTCGGGAAGACTCATGAAGATTTTTCAACATGTTGAAAAATGTCCACGAGAGTCGCGAGTACCCGCGAGCGGCCATTACCGTAAATCTCCGAGTTCGAATCAGGGCAAACTCGGGAGAACTCTTTGAATGAACTTGTGCAGTGGGACAGGGCTTTAAAGCTTTAGATGATGGGATTAAAAGTAACACTAGCAAATTTGCAGATGACTCAAAGCTGGATAGCAGTGTGAATCTCAAAGGGGATGATAGAGGGTTGCAGGGTGACTAGGACAGGTTGAGTGAGTGGGCAGATGCATGGCAGATGCTGTATAATGTAAATAAATGTGAGGTTATCCACTTTGGTGGCAAGAACAAAGAGGCAGATTAGGAAAAAGGGAAGTACAACAAGACCTGGGTGTCTTTGTACGCCAGTCACTGAAAGCAAACATGCAGGTACAGCAGGCAGTGAAGAAAGCAAATGACTTGTTGGCCTTCATAACGAGAGGATTTGAGTATAGGAGTAAAGAGATCCTTCTGCAGTTGTACAGGGCCCTGATGAGACAAATCTGGAATATTGTGTGTAGTTTTGGTCTCCTAATTTGAGGAAGGACATCCTTGCTATTGAGGCAATGCAGCGTAGGTTCATGAGTTTAATCCCTGGGATGATGGGACTGTTACATGAGTGAGCTTGTATTCACTGAAATTTGGAAGGATGAGAGGGTATCTTATAGAAACGTATAAAATTATAAAGTGCCTGGACAAGCTAGATGCAGGAAAAAATATTCCATTGATGGGGGAGTCCAGAACCAGGGGCCTAAGAATAAAGTCTAAGAATAAAGGGGAGGCCATTTAAAACTGAGATGAGAAAAAACTTTTTCACCCAGAGAGTTGTGAATTTGTGGAATTTTCTGCCATAGAAGGCAGTGGAGGCCAATTCACTGGATGAATTTAAAAGAGAGTATAGAGCTCTAGGGGCTAGTGGAATCAAGGAATATGGGGAGAAGTCCGACACAGATTACTGATTGTGGATGATCAGCCACGATCACAATGAATGGCGGTGCTGGCTCGAAGGGCCAAATGGCCTCCTCGTGCACCTATTTTCTATGTAATATAATACTTGGATTTAAGAAATTCCAATATACAAGAAATAAATAGATGTTTTGTCCCGTGTCTGTACGCTTGAAATTAGTACATTGGCTCACAGCAATATTTGAAAAACAAAATCTTTAGTTTGTAGTAAGTCAACGTGACTGTTTAATAATTCCATCAGAATTTTTTTTTAAATCTTTCCTTATGGTTAACTCTATATTGTTTGCAGATGTGTGCAGTGGATAAATCAAACTTCTTTGTAAACCATACACTACTGTGAGGTATTTCAAATCATCTTCCACATTGCCAGCTAAGATACATTATTTGCAATGGGGCAAAATGCAGCTCGATTACAGACTGATAACTAGTATTGTTAATTTCATCATCTTTCTTAAACTCATGTGCCACTTTTCATGACAAATAGTAAAGGGGCTGTCCCATGGGCAGGCGATTCCATGCGGCAAGCGCGACCTAACCGGAAGCAGGGGCCGCGCGGGGGCCGAGTGATCACCGTACGGCCTGTCCCACGAGCATGCGGATGCATGCGGCAAGCGCAACCTAACCAGAAGCGGGTGCCGCGCGGAGGCCGAGTGATCACCGTACGGCCTGTCCCACGAGCATGCGAATACATGCGGCGAGCGCGACCTAACCGGAAGCGGTTTTAATGTGACCCGGTAAAAGTTGGGCTGACTGCGAATGGACGTCGCGAAGCGTCGGCCTACTCTGTCGAGACGGTGCGCGCGGCGTCGAGGCGGCAGCGGGGCGGCAGGCCGTTGCCGCGCGGGATTTTTGAACACTGTCAGTTTTTCGGAGCCCCGCGTGGTGTCGGGACCAACTCCATACGGCTCCGGCTATCTACGTGGGACCGGCCCCGCGACCTCCGCGCGGTCCCCGCACGGCCCCCGCTTCCGGTTAGGTCACGCTTGCCGCATGGAATCGCCTGCCCGTGGGACAGCCCCTTTACAATAGAATGGCAAAATTAGCAAACGGCAGAAAAAAACATATTCTCGGCAGGTGGAATATACAAACAAAGCATACAAAAAATTGTTGTGCGGCTGCGTAGGTTTCAGAAATACAAGGACAAGATTATCTCCAAGCAATTTCCCAAATAGAAAATTGGATTAAAATGAATACAACTTACACAAAGGGAAACATCATTTTACTTTGAATGTTGAGTAAATTAGATCTTTGAAAGGGTTGCACTGAAGGTCAACTCTGAAGGATGTTGCAACAGCAATAAAGTGTGGTATTGAACTTAAACTGTAGCAGTGATATCTCAAGCCAATAGACTATTGTCTAAATTCAAACCAAAATGAGACCTACAGAACTTTCATAGAATATTATTAAATCTTATCACCGAGCTTCAAATCCAGCTGTATAATGAGTTAAAAAAAATTCAAAGGACAGTGACAGTATTTAGAACACATCAACCGTGGAAAATCAGCTCAGCAGATTGAATAATTACAGTTTCAAAAATAGAACTCTGGACAAATCCTATGGACAGTATGAAGAATTTAAATGTGACTAAGTAAAGAAGTTGGGGCAGGAATTTGGTCTCGGGCACGAAAGCAGCTGACCCATAGTATGATGCGATATGATGCCAGTGCTAGTTGGGCAAGTTTCTGGTGCCTATTAAATTCCGACAAATGGTAGGTCTTTTTAATAAAGTTAATATTAAACTATTTTATACCCCTCCAGCATATCGTTGTGGCAAGAGGGTGCTAAATGGGATATTGCCGAGTTGGGAAGGGGGGCTGCTGGGACAAGATTATACATATTATACGCATGTTTTATTGGCTGATGTTCAGTGAATAAAACGGACAGAGTTAGTTGTTCCATGCTGTAATATTGACTTTAGTAAAGAAGACCCAGGACACCACCACTGGAAACATGTCAGCTGACCTGCCTCTACGATAACTGAACTACATTGGGTCAGGTAGGCTATACTGTATATTCTGATAATCAACTTTGTTCTTCATCAGCCATCTGGTTGTCTCCTCCCCTCCCCCAGCCCTCGGGCTCCTCCTCCTCCTTTTCCTTTTTTCCTTTCTTCTCCCCACCCCCTATCAGTCTGAAGAAGGGTTTCGGCCCGAAACGTTACCTATTTCCTTCGCTCCATAGATGCTGCTGCACCCGCTGAGTTTCTCCAGCATTTTTGTGTAACTTTGTTCTACGTTGGCTTGAGTTGAGAGACGCTGAGAATGCCAGACCGAGACACAAGGAGCTGCAGGTGCGAGAATCTTCAGCAAAACACAAAGTGCTGGAGGACCTCAGCAGGTCAGGCAGCGTGTGTGGGGAAAGAGAGACGGATAGACAATCAGAGTTGATATTCAGGTCCATGATCTTTCATCTGAAATGGGAAAAGCTCGAGCTTAGGAGTTGGTGTTGGCATCAAGTTCAGCACATTGTAGGCCGTAGGGCCTGTTCCAGTGTTGTACCATTCCATGTTCTAATTTCATTAAACAAATTAAAAGTTATAGAGAACCGGGAACTGGCCAGAGAGAATAAAGGAGTAAGGTCCAGGATTGAGTCAAGACAATGAGAGACTGAATGACACGCATGCTGGGTGGCTGAGAGAAGATGAGAGGCACTAGCAAATGACAAAATGCATATCTGGGGGAGACAGTCAATGAAGATGTATGAAATGATAAATTGGAAGAGCTGTGAGAAATAACAGCTGAATTGTGGAAATATGAAATACAAAGCTGAAATTCCTGATTAAATGAAATTATTAAATTCATGGCAAATACAGAAGTTGTGGAGCGAGCAGTCTTTGCAAGAGGTAGGGTGGGAGGAAGTGTAGATCAGATAACTGTGGGAGTCTGTAGGTTTACAGCAGAGGTCAGTCGATAGATGTTCTGGTTCTTTAATAAACGTGTCATAGATGGATTCCTCAGCACTTATTTCATTAAATAAATATTAACATTTTTATCTATAATATATTCAACCTCCTGCGGTGACCAGCGTTCACAGAAGGCCTCCCCAGTCCCCGTGGACACCGCGTGTTCCCTCTCTAGGGACACGCGGGCACGGACGTAATCCCGGAAAAGGGGCAGGCAGCTACCGCTGTGCGGCCATCGACTGCCCGCTGCCTGGACGGTCGATGGCCATCTTGGCCAGGCCCAGGAGCAGACCGACAGGGAGAGCCCCTCCTCCCTCCCGACCCTCCCCCCTCTGTACCGGGTGCCCATAAATTAATAGCGTTGGACTAAAATGTAGCCAAAACTTGAGGAGCAGCCCTTTCAGATACTTGAACAGGGCCTGCAACCTCTCGCACTCTATATACACGTGGAACACGGTCTCTTCCTCACCGCAGAAATGACAAGCAGGGGAAGAGTCCATGAACCGGCTCAAGTACCTATTACAGGCCACGGCTTTGTGCAAAACTCTCCACCCCAGGTCCCCGATGTAAAGGGGGAGGACTCCCTTGTAGAGAGACCTCCACTGGGGACCGCTCCCCTCGTCAGGTGGTAACACGGACCGCCAGGGTGTGTCTGGACGGAAGGCGAGGGCGAGGAAGTGGAGAGTGTGCAAGAGCAGCCTGTACAGTACGCGCCTCTCCGCGTCACGGAACGGCACACTGGGCATCTCAGAAAGGCGGCTCATGTTGCATGGGGCCGGCTCTCGGGGAGGGTCCCGGGCCATGGGCCCTATGAACAATTCCGACTGAGCGGGGGTAAGCTCGTCCGGAATCGCTCCATGCACGCGCCTCTCCTCGACACCCACCGTCACAGCCACGACACCCCCCTCCCCCTGAGGAGCAGGGCCCTGGCTGAAGGTGACCAAGTTCCAGGCCTTCAGGAGGTCACGGTAAAAGCCAGGCAACTCCCGCCTAACGCGTCGACTCATGCCCGCTACCGGGAGCCGTGAGCCCTACTGAAGGCAGCGCCCCTGACGGAAAAAGTATGTCGCCAGCACGTGCCATTTAGGAGGGTAGTCCGAGTAGACGTACCTCCGCAGGGTCCTGAGTCGGAGAGCCGCCACCTGGGTACGAATACAGACCAGCGCCTGACCACCCTCCTCCAACGGGAGACTCAGAACCCCAGCAGAGACCCAGTGGTTCCTCTCACCCCAGAAGAAGTTGACCAATCTCCTCTGTAACATGGTTATAAAATAAGAGGATGGGACCATAGTGGCCATCCGGTACCACAGCAGAGAGGCCACCAGCTGGTTTATAACTACAGCCCTGCCCCGGTAAGAGAGCACACCAAGTAGGCCGGACCAACGTCCCAGCCGGGCGACCACTTTCGCCTTCAGCTCCTGCCAGTTCGCCGGCCACCCCTCCTCAGCGGGACTCAGGTAGACCCCCAGATAGAGGAGGTGCGTGGTACTCCACGCAAAACCTGCCATCTCCTCCGGCAGGGAGCCCACCTGCCACCCACCCACCAAGAGACCAGAACACTTCCCCCAGTTGATCCTGGCGGAGGATGCAGCCGAGAAAACCTGCTGGCACTCACGCATCCTCCGCAGGTCAACAGGGTCGGTGAACATCAGAAGGACATCATCGGCGTAGGCTGAGAGAACCACCTCCACCCCCGGCCCCGGTAAAGCCAGGCCTGTCAACCGCCTCCGGAGAAGGCACAGGAAAGGCTCGACACAGATGGAATACAGCTGGCCAGACATGGGACATCCCTGACGAACCCCCCTCCCAAAGGGAATGGGGGCCAACAAAGAGCCGTTGACCTTAACAAGGCATTCTGCAGCAGTGTATAAAAGTCGGACCCAGGCCACAAAATGCGGTCCAAATCCGAACGCCTGCAGAGTCCCAAGAAGGTAGTTGTGCTCCACCCTGTCAAACGCCTTCTCCTGGTCGAGGGAGAGAAAGGCGACCGACTGACCAGCCCCCTGGGACAGATGGATCAGGTCCCGGAGCAGATGGATATTGTCCTGGATGGACCGGCCCGGGACTGTGTATGACTGGTCAGGGTGGATCACCTGGGACAGCATGGGACCCAGGCGATTCGCCAATGCCCGTGCAAAATTTTTATAGTCCGTGCTGAGGAGAGAGACTGGGCGCCAGTTCTTCAAAAGGCGGAGATCGCCCTTCTTGGGCAGCAGGACAACAACTGCCCTGCACCATGAGAAAGGCATCTCCCCGGTCGCCAGGCTCTCCCCCAGGACCTTCATATAGTCCCCACGTCCCACCACTGCCTTAGGGAAAGGAAACGCCCCTGCCTCTCTCTCCACCTCGCCCAGAACTGCCTGAATGAATCCCGGAATCGGCGATCCTCCAACAGCTGGCTATTAAAATGCCAGTACGCGGACCCTGCCCGTGTGCGCGCTGGGATAAAGTCCACTCGCACCAGGCAATGGTCCGAGCATGGCGCCGGCTGCATGGAGGCTGCCGAAACACAGGAGACATAGGCCTTGGACACGTATAAATGATCAATTCGGGAACCACCACCCTCAAACCTGTACGAGAAGGCGTTAGAGTCGGGATGGAAATTCCGCCAAGCATCTACCAGCTCAAAAGAGTCCACCATCTCCCTTAAAGTCTTTACTGCACCCGGGTCACGCTGAATGCCAGAGCGATCTCTTGCCTCGAGGGCACAATTAAAATCTCCCCCAAGGAAAACACACTCCCCACGGTCGATAGTGTTCAACAATGCGGTCACTTCTCTTGTTAAGCGTGTCTGCTTTGCGCCGATCTTGGGGGCGTACACATTAATGAAGTGTAACGGCACGCCATCCAAGCGCACGGCCAGATACAGCAAACGGCCTGGTACAATGTCCTGCACTTTGAGGATCTCCGGCTGGAAAGACGGGGCCAACAGGAAGGCCACTCCACTCGAATTGGAGCTGAGATGACTCATGCAGACCCCCCCTTCCCACTCCAGGAGCCATGTGGGTTCATCACTAGCCACAGTGTGTGTTTCCTGCAGGAAGCTCACCGCATACCTCCCGTCCCTGAGCACTGAGAGATGGTGAAACCTACGGAGAGACCCCCTGCCCCCATTGATATTCAGGCTGGCTATAGTGAGCTTCATTTTGAAAGTACACTAGATCTTTTACCCGCTCCCGGTGATGGATTGGAGCCGCCCCTAACCTTCTTCCCTCTCTTTAGGGCCTTAAAAAGCTCTTGGAACTGGCGCCTCTCATTTCCTATTAGGCCCGCCTCATTCCCCTTCTTCTGAAGGATGGCATGAATGGACTGCATGGGCGCCCTCAGGTCCGACCAGCGGTCGACAGCCAAATCCACCTTGTTCCTACTCCCTCTAGTGTCCTTTAAGAAATTCCGAAGTTCCCAGACTTCGACAAGTCGAGACACGGGGCCGCGGGTGGAGCAGTCCGTCAACTCACTGTCGATGGACTCCGGGTACCCCTCCTCCTCGCACTCAATGTCCGAGCCCGAGTCCGGAAGGTTACTACTCTCAGCCGCCTCGCTCACCCCTCCCTGTGAGATGGGCATTCCAGCCACATCACACAGTCCCTCCTCTGTCACCATCCCACCCCCAGGATCAGTGACTGGGGCAGGTACCGGTGCCTCTGACCGCGGCAAGCTATCTGACAATTGGCCAGTCTCCTGCACGCTCCCACCGCCCTCTGTAACCGGATTGGGAACAGTGAAGTCGGAGCAAGTCTCCGGGCCTTGCTGTTAGCGGGTATGTCTGGAGTCCGACCTAAGGACACGATCCGAAACGATCTTGCCCTCCTCCGCACCCAGGGTATCCGCCCCTGCACCGTCACCCAGAGAGTCCCCGTCCTCCACCACCAGGTGAATCACCTCATTGTGGCCCTCAGGGGCCGATGTTACTGGAGTCTCCCCTGCTCCCTCAACCAGTGGGGCATCACACCCCTCAACTGGGCTTGTAGCCTCAACGGGGAGCTCACGTTGGGGACCCACCCCCTCACCCAAGTCCCCCCCTTCAGGCTGCCCCTGGTCATCCACTAAGCTAACAGATGCGTTCTCTGGGGGAACAGCCCCCAAGAGTAATATATCGCCACTCTCAGGTGGTCCCAGACCTACATAGGCATCCTCCCCCTCAGAGGAAACGTGCCCTGGGTACTCCACCTCAACAGGAGGGGAAGGCTCCCCTTCAGGTTGCCCCTGAACTTCAGGGCCCTTCTCTGTATCGGAGGACCCATGCCTCCTCCTCTTCCAACCACTGGCGTGCGGTGGTACGGTGAGCTCCATTGCAGAAGCCTCTACCTCCACACTACCGTCTATCTCAGAGGCGAGCACGAAATTATCTGCTGCCAGGGGTCCCGCTTGGAGGTGATCATCTTCTAGGGGATCCGCCTGGAGATGTTTCTTCTTTTTCTTGACTTTCCTCCCCTGCTGATGCTCCCAAACCTTCCCATCCACCCCACGCACTTCTCCGGTATCCACCGCCACAGGTACGGGACATGGGGGTGGTGGGGGGATAGGGGTTGGGGGTAGGGGAGTAAAGCTTTCACGGGCCACCATGGTAGAACCAGCAGCCCCAGATGGGCCAGTAATGCTTTCCCGGGCCATCGTGGTGGAACTGGCAGCCCGGGTCCTGGGACAATTCTTGCGAAAATGCCCCACCTTTTTGCAAGCATTCCAGAACACGCGATAGGAGAAATCATCCACCTCCACCTCAAAACTCCCCTCCGTGTCCGTCCCTTGTGCCAACTGTATATACACGCGACGCTTGAACGTATATATATGCTGCATCTCAGGATCGTCAAACCTGTACAACAGTTTGGTGAGCCCTGACCGCACCTCCCCCAGCTTCCTTACATGTGGGAGCAGGAGCGCATCTGGAACAAAAGTGGGAACGTTGGACAGAATGACCGGCAAAACGGGACCCCCCCATGGGTCCACCGCCGCGAAATTCCCGCCTGCTGTTACCCCCCCTTTCCAGAGCCAGAGCCACCGCCTGTTCAGTCTTTAGTAGAACAACAACCTTCCCACTGACCACCGCGCACGAGACTACGGCATCTAGAAAGGCCTTGAAGGGCAGGTTGCTCTGCATGTACATTTTTACACCATGTGTGCGCCCCATCAACTCGTGGCCCTCAGTCTCGGAGACTGACGACCGTGCGACAGCTGCATAACTCTGAGGGGCCGCCATCTTTAGGGCGTGGCACAACACACAAAGTATCAGTACTTTATAAATCAAAGCAGTCTTTCTGCTGTTGCTGCACCTCCACTCTTTTGCAGCAGTTAAATAGTCTTGTGAAGGCTTTCTTGGCAAGCAACAGAAGCAGTCTCCTCCTGATAAGATAGGAATGTCCGTGCCAATCCTCCCCGTCGTCAAAAATGGAGCTTCCGGGGGCTTCTTCCCCAGGTCTCCGTTGCCTCCCCGGCTTCAACGAAATCCAAGGCACTGTTGCCGTTCTTACCAGCACACCTGGACCGGGCAAGTCGGTGTAGGAGGGAGCTTTCCAATGTTACTGACCACAAACACCGCTCCAGACTCAGCTCCCGCTAGTTCAAGTGTAACTTGGCCTTCCGCCAGCCACTGCCGCTCCTACGACTTTCCAGATACACGGACAAATCCTCACTAATTAGAGGAATCTTTGAACAAAGAAAGTCTCAGCAGATCGACAAAGCTCTGAACTGCAAAGTCTGACTGCTTTTGTTCCTCCCCACCATCCAAAAAGATCATCAAATCCTCCCCGCTAGCAGAAAAGCTCCTCTCCTGGCCCCGCTCTGGGAGTAGAAGTGGGGGCGGATCCGGACCGCAACGGCCGTGAGCCCCAGGCCGAGCTCGTCGATCGTTTGCCTGCTTCTGCTGCTGTTGGAGGTGAGACGTTGCGTCGTGCCCGGGTCTTGGGCCAGTCCCACTTTGGCCGTCAGTTACGCGACAGGCCATTGGCGTGCGAAGATTTCGTTCGGTACAAAATTTCGGAGCGCCGCTCGATACCGCGCACAACTCCATACCCCTCCGCGCTTCTCAGTGGGATCGGCCCCGCACGGCCACACAATGCCCGTGCGCCTCAATGCGACGATGAGGTCGCGTAATTTGCGTGCCAAGGACACGTAAGTGGGACAGGCCCTTTAGCAACAATGAAGACCACTGCTAACCGGAGCGAATAGCTTGCTTATTTATGACTCAAGCCTCACTGGTTAGGCCGAGAAAATGGATTTCACCAATGGTTGCCATATAAAATGTTGACCACATTTTGACTAATGCCAGATTAGAAGACAATATAAAATAATCACAGAACTGGAGCAGCCATGCCTCAAAATGTTGACAAAACAAACACAAAGTGGTGGAATAACTCGGGGTCCAGATCAGAAATGTCACCTATCGATGTCCTCCAGAAATGTTGCCTAACCCACTGAGTTACTTCAGCACTGGGGTCAAGGAAAGAGCGTTCACGTCGCGGCCCCGTTTTCACCAATCTTTCCACCACCACGCACAAGACGCGACAAGACAGACACCATTGTATGCAGAAACCGAGAAGTGTGTTCAGCGCTGGGTGAACAACGTCTAATCTTGTGTGTGGACTCGATAAGAAGAAGACTCTAGCACTTTTTTGTAAACCAGCATCTGTAGTTCCTTGTGTCTCAAAATATTGACAATGAAGGTAACTGGCCTTAGCAGTTGACGTGCGTGATCAAGCAGACAGCCCCCTTTCAACAAGACAGTCATAACATGCTGACATATGGAAGATCTTCTTCTTTTCATGTCCATCTTGTACAAATGTTGACCTCGCTGTCATCGTCCGTCCAGAAAAGGATGCAAGCTGCAGGCGACAATCAGTGGAAGCCATCACTTGTTGCAATCGAGGTGGTAGCAGAATTAGCTCAGGATACTTCCAGTTTCCAGCCCCGCGACGTGGACGCTTCTGTTATGGGGCCTTATGGAAAATGAGTCGGCTCTATTGATTAGTTCTCTCCACGGCAAAGATTTCTATGAGGAAAACAGAGAGAAGGTGGAGAAGCTGAGGGGTTGCAGCAAGCAACAGGGTGATGATAGGAGATAAAGCAAAAGGGGAGGTAATGGCTGAGGATGGGATGTTGTTCATGCTGCATGGAGTGAAACAATCCAGTTTCAAGGGCAGTAGCCATAGATCGGAGTAACTATGAACTAAAGATAGAAGACAAAGCAAATGTACTGTGATCAGAGCTGCCACAATGAAACTATTCATACATCGAAAAAACTTAGTTATTGAGTCATAGAGTGATACAGTGTGAAAACAAGCCCTTAGGCCCAACTTGCCCACAAAGGCCAACATGTCCCAGCTACACTTGTCCCACTTGCCTGCGTTTGGTCCATATCCCTCCAAACCATTCCTATCCATGTACTTGTCTAACTGTTTCTTAAATGTTGGGATAGTCCCTGCCTCAATTACCTCCTCTGGCAGCTTGTTCCATACATGATGAATTGATAAAATATTAGTATGATGTTTGAGTGGGGACACTTTAAACAAATCATAGGTACACAAAAATGCTGGAGAAACTCAGCGGGTGCAGCAGCATCTATGGAGTTTATTTGTGACGTTCTCCTTGTTTTACTGAGAAGTAAAAATTAAAAGATAATTATTTGTAAGCCATGGGTTATGATCTGGCTTGATCAAGTTTCTGTCAGTAAATGAACAATGAGTAACACATTAGTGACATAATGTGTGTAAAATATGTGGGGAAATTATGCCAATATCACGATGAATTATGACAGGAGCTGCTAAGTCCAATTTTCCAATTGAAAGGGACTTCACCAAGAAATGGGTGCAAACACTTCTAAGCATATGAAAAATCAATTATTTGTGTAAATTCTAAATAAAATCAGATGCAAGTTGGTCCATTTTCTAGGTATTGTCTTCCTCTTTGTCCTTCTGGCACCATGTGATAGTGAAAGTGTCATTGGCCGCAGTGTATTAGTTCCGGAGAATGTATCTTTACAATCTGACTAGAAATTAGATTTCTAATTTAGTTTAGTTTGGAGATACACTGTGGAAATAGGCCCTTCGGCACACTGAGCCAGCGCTGACCAGCAATTAGCCATCCACTAGTCCTATCCTACACACAGGAGATAATTCACAAAGCCAGTATCCCGACAAACCTGCACGTCTTTGGAATGTGGGAGGAAAATGTTCTCACAGTTGCTATCATGTTTCCTTACAGCAGAGAAAGAGACCATTCAATAGACAATAGGTGCAGGAGTAGGCCATTCGGCCCTTCGAACCAGCACCGCCATTCAATGTGATTATGGCTGATCATCCAGAACCAGTACCCCGTTCCTGCCTTCTCCCCATATTCCCTGACTCGGCTATCTTAAAGAGCCCTATCTAGCTCTCTCTTGAAAGTATCCAGAGAACCTGCCTCCACCACCCTCTGAGGCAGAGAATTCCACAGATTCACAACTCTCTGTGTGAAAAAGTGTTTCCTCATCTCCGTTCTAAATGGTTGACCCCATATTCTTAAACTGTGGCCCCTGGTTCTGGACTCCCCCAACATCGGGAACATGTTTCCTACCTCTAGAGTGTCCAAACCCTTAATAATCTTATATGTTTCAATGAGATATCCTCTCATCCTTCTAAACTCCAGAGTGTACAAGCCCAGCCGCTCCATTCTCTCAGCATATGACAGTCCTGCCATTCCGGGAATTAACCTTGTAAACCTACGCTGCACTCCCTCAATACCAATAATGTCCTTCCTGAAATTAGGGGACCAAAACTGCACAGGTGTGGTCTCACTAGGGCCGTGTACAACTGCAGAAGGACCTCTTTTCTCCTATACTCAACTTCTCTTGTTATGAAGGCCAACATGCCATTCGCTTTCTTTACTGCAAGCTTACTTTCATTGACTGATGAACAAGGACCCCCAAATCCCGTTGTACTTCCCCTTTTCCCAACTTGACACCATTTAGATAGTAATCTGCCTTCATAGAGTCGTAGAGTGATACAGCGCGGGAAACAGGCCGTTCGGCCCAACTTGCCCACACTGGCCAACATCTTCCAGCTACACTAGTCCCACCTGCCCGCAGTCCAAAGTAACCCGATCAGTCCCATTCTCTCACATTTCCTAATCTCTCCCACATGCCCATAAACCTTTCCGTTCCACCCGGCATCACTCCCATTTTTACCACCATTAATCAACATTATGGATGTCTGTACAATAGCTGATCTTATAATACCAGCAAGTCGTTAGGCTGTAGAAGGAAAATAGAACACCTCGGGGACACCTACTGTACATATGTTTAAGAAGGAACTGCAGATGCTGGAAAATCGAAGGTAGACAAAAATGCTGGAGAAACGCAGAGAGTGAGGCAGCATCAATGGAGCGAAGGAAATAGGCGACGTTTCGGGTCGAAACCCTTCTTCAGAGTCTGAAGGAATTGATGGAATTGTGCGGTAAACTTGGTAGGATTGTCTATTGGTTAATTCTGCTTGCTTAGCATAAATGTCTTAAATCCTGAAGTTTGTGCAGCATGGTGGCGCAGCGGTGGAGCTACTGCCTTACAGCGCAAAACTTCAGGTGCTGTCTTTACGGAGTTTGCACGTTCTTCCCATGATAGCGTGGCTTTTCTCCGAGATCTTCCGTTTCCTCCCACGCTCTGAAGACGTGCAGGTTTATAGGTTAATTGACGATGTAAATGTAAAATTGTCCCTAGTGTGTGTAGGGAAGTGTCAATGTGCAGGAATCACTGTTCGCGCTGTATCTCAAAACTAAACTAAAAACTATTGTTAATAAATGATCATTTTAATTATTTTTAGTGACTTATTTTGTCTACATCAAAGTGAGAATGAACACTGAAAGCTGTGATCATACGCCTATACTACAGGCTATTGGAAGCTGGTGTAAGCCAAGATAAGCATTGAGCAGGAAAAAGGGGATATGTGCATGAACAAACTTTCAGCTCCTGTTTTCAAAGGAAGTGGCAATGACAATGTATAAAAGAAGGGAGCAGAAAAGTCATTATGCAGTCTATACATATGGCCATGCAGCTGTTTAATTTAGAAATACAGCACGGAAAAGCGCCCTTTGGCCAACCAAGACCGCACCGACCGACAATCTTGTTACCAAGCCAATTAACTTACAAACCTGTACATCTTTGGAGTGTGGGAGGAAACCGGAGCACCCGGAGAAAACCCACGCAGGTCACAGGGAGAACATATACATTCCGTGCAGGCAGCACCCATATTCAGGATCGAACCCGGGTCTCTGGCGCTGTAAGGCAGCAACTCTACCGCTATGCCACCGTGCCGACTGACATGATCGTATTTTGGCATTTCACATGGAAAATCTCATTACTTAAAAGATCCGTGTCATTTCTTTCTCATGCTTTATTGTTGTTAAAAAGGACTGTCATATGCTGAGAGCATGGAGCAGCTGGGCTTGTACACTCGAGTTTAGAAGGATGAGGGGGGATCTCATTGAAACATACAAGATTGTTAAGGGTTTGGACACGCTAGAGGCAGGAAACATGTTCCCGATGTTGGGGGAGTCCAGAACCAGGGGCCACAGTTTAAGAATAAGGAGTAAGCCATTTAGAACGGAGATGAGGAAACACTTTTCTCACAGAGAGTGGTGAGTCTGTGGAATTCTCTGCCTCAGAGGGCAGTGGAGGCAGGTTCTCTGGATGCTTTCAAGAGAGAGCAAGATAGGGCTCTTAAAAATAGCGGAGTCAGGGGATATGGGGAGAAGGCAGGAACGGGGTACTGATTGGGGATGATCAGCTCGAAGGGCCGAATGGCCTACTCCTGCACTTATTGTCTATTGTCTGTTGAAAGAATTTGAGGCATTATTCTATCCTTCTCTAACTGGAATTTACACTGAACTATCCTAACACTTTTATATAGTGTCTGAAGAAGGGTCTCGACCTGAAACGTCTCCCATTCATTCACTCCAGGGATGCTGTCTGACCCGCTGAGTTCCTCCAGCTTTTTGTGTCTATCTTTGGTTTAAACCAGCATCTGCAGTTCCTTCTTACACTTTCATCTAGGTCTTAGTATTGATTTGGCTATGTAGGATCTCATGAAGCATCAGTTAGAATGAGACAATGGTGTGTTATAGTCATACAGCATGGAATACACTAACCCAACCATTCCCCATCTAACCTAGTCCCAGTTTCCCTCCACACCTCTCCTATCCATGTAACTGTCCAAGTGTCTTTTAAATGCTGTTAAAGTACCTGCCTCAATTTCCTCCTCTGGCAGCTTGTTCCATATACCTAGCCCCCTCTGAGTGAAAGGTTTGCCCCTCAGGTTCCCATTAAATCTTTTCCCTCGCTGCTTGTCCTATGTCCTGTGGTTTCTGCTCCCCTTACACTGGGTAAAAGACTGTGCATTCACCCGACCTATTCCCCTCATGATCACCCTTCAGCCTCCTAAGCTTCAAGGAATAAAGTCCAAGCCTGTAGCATTCTTGGCAACATCCTCATAAATGTTGTCTGCACTGACAGACTGCATAATCTGCCGGGGTGCAGCATCTGTGACTTCATGTGCAGAGTCAGTTTCACTTATAATCTTAAAAAGTTAGAACCCTACCATATCTAGGAGCTGCAGTTGATTTCTGCTTTGATGGGTGTGGGTTTAAAGTATTCATGGACAATGTGACCCAAAGAGCCTCTTCCTGTGCTGTATTGTGTCCTGTTCTGTCAGGTATTCTATGGGGGGAAAAAAGCTTCTGACTCAATAGATTTCTCAAAAGAGCAGTCTGTCCTGGGCCTCTTCCACTGTCAGAGTGAGGCCAAAGGCAAATTGGAGTAACAGCACCTCATGTTTCGCTTGGGCAGCTTACACCCCAGCAGTGTGAATATTCATTTCTCGAACTTCAAGTAACTTTTGTTTTCCCTCTCTCTCTCTGCCCATCCCTCACCTTAGTTCTCCGACTAGTTTCACTGTCCTCCTGATTAATTTTACTGTTTGTATGCCTTGTTGTCGTCTTCCCCTCAGCCATCCATGAACCATTCTACATTTCCTTGATCACCATCTGCTTTGATCTGTTGTTTTCACACCTTACCCTTCCATATCTCTAGTTCCCCTCTCGCCTGACTCTCCGTCTGAAGAAGGGTCTCGACCCGAAACGTCACCCATTCCTTCTCTCCAGAGATGCTGCCTGTCCTGCTGAGTTACTCTAGCATGTTGTGTCTATCTTTGAGAAAAAAACTGTGATGGTTTAATTTGGTCATAATTTTGCCGAGTCATTTTTAGTTTTATACACACAAATTTAGCTAAAGGTTATTGTGTTTTAATGATTTGCACTCCAGGGAGTGTAGATTAATAATATTTGAATATTGATACTGATAAGTAATGAATTAAATGAGAAGGGGGTGGGGCGGCTAGTTTTGGTAGTCACCTCGATGTGGAGAATTCAACGCTCATACTGTCAGGTTGTAAGTTACTGAAGTGGAAAATGAGAAGCTGCATTAGTTTGAATGTGGCCTCACCCTGGCAAAGGAGGAGGCCCAGGACAGAAAAGGAAGGAAGTAAAAATGCTCAGCAACTGGGAGATGCAGCAGGCCTTGGCAGACCGAGCGCAAGTGTTCGGCAACAAAGTGTTCTTGCCGATGTAAAGGAAGCCAGGTTGGGAACACCTGATGCAGTAGATGCTGATGGAGGAGGTTGTAGAGGCGGGAAGGTGTGACTGGTGGTGGGATCACATTGGAGAATGAAGTGCTCGATGTGGCGATTGGTGGGATGAAAGGTTCGGACCAGGGGACCTCTATCCTTGCAGTCTAGATAACTATGGGTGTCAGTAGGTTTGTGGTAGATGTCTGCGATAGTCGGTCCCCTGTAATGGAGACAGAGAGTTCAAGAAAGGGGCGTGAGGTTTCGGTGGAGGGAGAGTTGGGGGATGGTGCCAGTGTATGTTTGGAACAAGGGTTTTTTGACGTAACCAACAAAAAGGCTGGCATAGCTGGGGCCCATGTGAGTGCCCAGGGCTATGTCTTTAACCTGAACAAAGTGGGAGGGGTCAAAAGAGCTGTAGAGGGCGAGGACAAGTTCTGCCAGGTGGGGAGGACGTTATGTGTTCCCATGCTCCCAATGTTTCTGGTGTTCACGACGTACCCTGCTCTACATTTACGAGACCAAGCATACACATGTCAACCATTTCACCGAACACTTGTGCTCGGTCCACTGAGGCCTACTGGATCTCGAGTTCCTGACCATTTTCCTATTCCCATACTGACCTTTCTATCTTGGGCCTCCTCCATTACCAGAGTTAGGCCACACACAAACTGGAGGGACCCCATATTCTTCTTGGGTATCTTACAACCCAACGGTATGAAAATGGAATTCTCCAATTTTAGGTAATTATCAAAATTCCCCCCCCCCCACTTCTTCTTCTTCCTCCTCCTCCCCCTCCTTTTTCTTTCCCCCCCTCTCTCCCCTGTGCCCCAACTGGTCTTACACTTATTTCTACTCTTCTCTCCCACTTTGACCAACATGCCTTCCTCCAGCATTCATAATTCTCAATTTGTAATTCCTTTTGTCTGTCTTTTCATCTCTGGCCTTGCAGTCTAAATAACTATGGGTGACAGATGGTTATAGATAACTATAACCATCTGCCTATCAACCCCCCCCCCCCCCAGCTGTATCCACCTGTTACTTACCAGACATTGTCCCACCCTTCTCTATTCCCCCTCACCCCTCTGAAGAATGGCCCTGACCCGAAAGGTCACCTATTTATATTTCCCAGAGATGCTGCCTGACCCACTTTAGCACTTTGTGCCTTTTTAGTAAACCAGCATCTGCAGTTCCTTGTTTCTAAATAACATTGTCGACCAAGCCAAAATTAGTTAAGATCTTTGCAGTATATGTTTCTAAGTAAATGGTACAAGCAAAATAGTTCTGTTTCCATTCAACAGATATAGATTGGAGGCAGGCCAAATAATTACTGGAAATGAAAAGATTTAAAACCTATTTATACTAATCTTAGTAGTTTAAATAACAGCTTGCAATTTAAAATGCTGAAAATATTTTGAACTAACAGTAGGGAGCTCCAAGTAAATTATTAGCAATAGTGAATACTTAAATTTGGATTTAAAGTTAAATTTGAACCCTATTGAAATTAGAGTATTCTGAAACTGTCCAAAACATCTGAAAAAACACATACACAAATGCCACATAAATTAGCCAGAATGTCAGAACAATTGTGCAGCTTCTTGAGAAAATGCCGGAATTCCTTTAATTGCTTTTGCTAGATTATCATCTAATTACCTCTTTTTCATATTAGGGAGCATTATTCAATCACCTTCATTAGAGCAATAAAGAAGTGAATCAATTATCTTCTCAAGATTATTAGATACATGAGTCAAATGCCACCGTGAGATTAATTAATTTGTTAGGCAATGAACCACCAGGGAAATCATTGGTAAACATTCTTCAGTTTCAGTTTAGTTTATTGTAACGTGTATCGAGGTACAGTGAAAAACTTTTGTTGCATGCTAATCAGTCATTAGGAAGACAATACATGATTGCAGTCGAGTCATTTGCAGTGCATAGATACATGATAAGGGAATAACGTTTAGTGCAAGGTAAAGCCAGTAAAGTCCGATCAAAGATAGTCCAAGGGACACCAATGAAGTGGATAGTAGTTCAGGACTGCTCTCTAATTGTGGTAGGATGGTTCAGTTGCCTGATAACAGCTGGGAAGAAACTGGCCCAGAATCTGGAGGACTGTGTTTTCACAATTCTATGCCTTTTGCCTGATGGGAGAGGGGTGGCAAACTTGCGACTCGTCCTTGATTATGCTGCTGGCCTTGCCGAGGCAGCTTGAGGTGTACATTGGTGAGCGATACAGTATGAGGTATACATTCACATTGTTAGCGAATGGATAATCTTATGCTTTACTGGCAAAGAAGCGAACACACAATCTACCTGACCAGAAAGCAACAGATAGTAAATCCATCAAATAATATATACATTATATTAAACCAATGAATCTGGAATCAAGGTTGTTTCACTCAATTACAACCATGAATATCCTCTAAAACAGACAGCAAAATGAGCAGAACACAAACAAAATCTGTGAAAAGCAATAATGTCTTCAATCATCATTGAGTTATACAGCACAGAATCAGCCCATGCAGTCTAACATGTCCATGACATTTTTTGTACATCTATATTAATTCCATTTGCTCACACGTTTGCATCCTTCTATGCATTAACTATTTAGGCGTCTATCTAAATGTCTCTTAAACATTTTAGATATATCAGAGTCCCCCATCTCGTCTGGCAGTGAGTTCCTTATATCAAACACTCTACATAAAACGCTTGTCCCTCCAATATTCTTTAATTTAGTTCAGAGATACTGTATGGAGGCAGGTCATTCAGCCCACAGTCTACACTGCCCATCCATTACATGTATTACTAGTTCTAGATTATTCCACTTTCACCCCCTACACATTAGGAACAATTTACAGAAGCCAATTAACCTACAAACCTTTGGGAATGTAGGAGCACCTGGAGAAAACCGACGCAGTCACAGGCAGAACGTACAAACTCCACACAGACAGCACCGAGATTAGAATCAAAACAGGGGCTCTGGCGTGATGAGGCAGCAGCTCTACCACGTATCCTTTCTTCATCTAACTGTAATCCTATGCCCATATTGTTTTGATACATCTACCATGGGGAAATGATTCTGACTTTCTCCCCGACCTTTGCCTCTCATAATGTTATATAACTTTTTTATGTCACTTCTCAGCCTCTGTCACTCACGGGAAAACAAGCCCAGTCTACCTAATCCCTCCCCATAACTAAAGACCTTCAGTGGAGGCAACATCCTGCTGAATCCTGCATTCTCCCCAGAATAACCACATCCTTTTCAGTCTGATAATCAGAACTGCACATAACACTCCGTGTGGTCTAACTAGTGTTTTGTAAAGTTGCAATGTAATATCCCAACTTTTGCCAACTCACTTTTGTATAGACCATGCTGTGAATATGTGCCAACAGACATTTCAGTTGCCTGTAAATGACTCTCAAGTAGCCTCCCAGAACATGCACAGCGATCACTGCAAGTCCTGGCTCGTGATTATTTTAAGCCTTGACTCATCATATCGCATGAAGCCAATATTGTTCAAACTGGCAAATTACACATTTTGAGGTATCAGTATAAAAGTAAGAGAGAATAAAAAAACTATTAAGTCTTTTTGAGCTTATCAATCAGAATACTGAGCTTCTGTACGGTCCTATAAATAGTATGAGTTTGGAAACAGACTTTTCTTTGTTCAACCACATATATTTCATGCATTATAAAATATGTTCAAAATTAAATTACAACTTAGGCAGGAAACCATAAACTAAATAACTCTTACCACAAATAACAGATGCACTGTTTGATCTGCATGACATCTTCAAAGAAGAAAGTGTTCCCTCTAAGAACTGGCATCAGGTCCTCAAATCTTGACCAGGCCTACAGGTACTATATGGTATAATACCATTCAATACCATAGAACTTGATTTATCCCAGCGGGGGAAACTGGTCTGTCAACAGTCATAAAACATAACAGTATACATGAAATTAAAGTGACGAGTGGAAAGTCCAGGATTGGGGATGTGTAAAGATTGGGGCGAGGGGGGGGGGGTGGTGGTGAAGGGGTCAGTCTACCCAACAACAGAAGGTGGAGGTGTTGTTGTACAGTTCGATAGCCACATGGAATAAATATCTCCTGTGGCGTTCTGTGCTGCATCTTGGTAGAACCAGTCTGTTGCTGAAGGTGCTCCTCGGTGTGTCATGGAGGGGGTGAGCTGTATTGTCCAAGATGCTCCGCAGTTTGAGGAGCATCCTCCCCTCCAAGACCACCTCCCATGAATCCAACTTCGCCCCCAGGACAGATCCAGCCTTCCTGATGAGTTTGTTGATCCTATTGGTGTCCGCAGCCTTGGCCCCTTTGCCCCAGCACACGACAGCAAAGAAGATAGCACTGGCTACCACCGATTGATAGAACATCTGCAGCATCTTACTACAGATGTTGAAAGAGCAGAGCCTCCGCAGAAACTACAGTGGCAATGACTATCAATGACTAGACAAATTAAAGTTTTAATAGGCAAGGAAAAAAAACATGAATTTGCAGAAGATTCAGTGTGCTATAAATTTAGATACCAAGGACAGCATGGAAACAGGCCCTTCAGCCCAACTTGCCCACACTAGCCAAAATGTCCCAGCTACACTAGTCCCACCTTGGCCCATATTCCTCCAAACCTGTCCTATCCATGTACTGTTTCTTAAATGTTGGGATAGTCCCTGCCTTAACTACATCCTCAGGCAGCTTGTTCCATACACCCACCACCCTTTGTGTGAAAAAGGTTACCCCTCAGATTCCTATTAAATCTTTTTCCCTTCACCTTAAACATATGTTCTCTGGTCCTTGATTCCCCTACTCTGGGCAAGAGACTCTGTGGGTGGAAATCCTGGGGGGGGGGGGGGGGGGGCGGGGGGCGGGAATGGGTGGGGGGGGCATGTTTTCTTGTATGTCGAAACATAACTTAGGCCTATTCTCCGGCCCCTTTACCCCCCTGTGCTCCCACCCACCACGGTAGGAAGCTAGCGCTACAGTCTTCCCAATTAAGCCAGTGCTAACTGTAATTACCGTATCATGCGTACGTATGCGTACATCAGGGGTCTCCAAACTATGGCCCGCGGGCCACATCCGGCCCGCCACGAGATTTTATCTGGCCCGGAGCAAGCTCAGCGCAGGATGGAGCATGTGCCATTCGAGTCGAATCGATTTGAGTCGGGGAGTGCGGCGGCCCAGGGCTGCTTTTAGTGTTGTTACCGGGTAGGTCCCTCAAATTGTCAGAGCCAAGACATCACAGGGCCGCTGTGAAGAAGGGTACAATGTGGGGGGGGGTTGTTCGGCAGCGTCAGTGGCAACGGTCAGAATGGATCGACAGCGCATTATAACGTGCGATCGTTCATCTCTGCCCTCTCTCTCTGCCCTCTATGCCCCCTCTCTTTGTGTCCCCCCCCATGTTTTAAAAGCGATTTTCGCTCATTCACGATCTATTCTCCTTATGATTTCATATCTTATTTTTTTTAAGTTGCCTCAACGACAAATACCAAAATTAAATCAACAACATGACATCGTTCAGCACTAGTAACTGAATTTGATTGCAATTGATTCATCTGAAGCACTTGAATTAAATGGTTAACCACCTTGTCTAGTATTCAGATGATTGGACTACTGATCTTATGATGGATGTTCGAATGTCATCATAGCAGTTGGGAAATTTAAGAACAAGTAATTAAATACATTTTACATTGAACAGATAGTACTAATAAGGCTTGTAAAACCACTGTATTTATTGTAAAATAGACTTGCTTCACTAATATCCTTCAAGGAAGATCTGCTGACCTTGCCATTCTGATCCACATGCCACCCCAGTTCCACCATCAGAGTTGACTTTGAACTACCTTCTCTGATTAGGAGCAATTAAAAATGGCTAATAGATCTTTGCCTTTTCCACAACATAGATATAGTTCATGAAACAGCATTCAATAAAACCAGGGATGTATTCCTTGAAATTCACTAAGGTCAAAGTGATCTGTTTGACGTTTTCAAGATATTAAAGGGAGTTTTTATGAACTAGACCAAGAGAAATTATTTCCTCAGTAACTCTAACATCATAGAGTTATATAGCATGGAATCGGGCCCAACTGGTCCATGCAGCCCAAGATAGCCTGTAATTCTAGTCCCATTCGTCCATGTTTGACCCATATTCTACAAACGTTGCTATACATCCACCTGTCCAAAGTTCATCCCAATGAAGACATTGCCCCTCACGTTTCTTTTGTATGTTTCCCCTCTCACCTTAAACCTATGCCCTCTAGTTCATGTTTCTCCAACCCCGGGCAAATGACTCAGTGCATTCATAGGGCGGGGAGTGCAGCGTATGTTCACCAGGTTAATTCCCGTGATGGCAGGACTGACATATGATAATAATAATAATATCTTTTATTGTCATTGCACATATGTGCAACGAGATTTGGTATGCAGCTTCCATCCGATGTCGTAACTTAAACAACTAATAACATTTAGATTTAGATATTAGATACCCCGAGAAACCTGATTTATAAAAAGAATAGTAAAACAGTCAAAACAGTCTAAAGTGCAAATGTGTCTGTGCGACGTGACCATCCGAGGGAGACAGTTCATGGGGGTGGGGGGCACTCAGCAACTCTAGATGAAAGAATGGATCAACTGGGCTTGTATTCACTGGAATTTAGGATGAGAGGGGATCTTATAGAAACATATAAAATTCTGAAGGGATTGGACAGACTAGATGCAGGAAAAACTTTCCCGATATTGGGGGAGTCGAGAACCAGGGGGTCACAGATTCAGAATAAGGGGTAGGCCATTTGGGACTGAGATGAGGAAAAGCTATTTCACCCAGAGAGTTGTGAATCTGTGGAAATCTCTGCCACAGAAGGCAGTGGAGGCCAATTCACTGGATGTTTTCAAGAGATAGTCTGATATAGCTCTTCGGGCTAACGGAATCGAGGGATATGGGGAAAAATCATGAACAAGGTACTGATTCAGGATGATCAGCCATGATCATATTGAATGGCGGTGTTGGCTGGAAGGACCGAATGGCCTACTCCTGCACCTATTGTCCATGTTTCCATCCAATCTATGATTATATATATCTCGTGGAGCTTGTACCACAGTCTCCTATACTCCAATGAATAAAGTGCCAGCCAGCCAAAACGCTCCCAACAACTCAGTTCTTTGATTCCTGGCAACATCCTCATAAACCTTCTCAGTATCCTTTCCCAATTAATTCCATCTTTTCTGGACACAATATGCCAAGTGTGGACTCAATACTGTCTTGAAAAGCTACAATTTAATGTCCCAACTCCTATTCTCAATGCCCTTAATGATGAAGGTTAGCATGCCAAAGCCTTTTTTTGCCAGACTGTGACACAACTATCGTGGAACAATGTTCTTGTACTCCTAGGTCCCTCTGTTCTAAAACACTCCTGTGTCTCTACTGTTCATTGTGAAAATCCTACTCTGATTTGACTTGCTCTTATCTGTGTTAAACTCCATTTTGCCATTCTTTGGCCCACTTACCCAACTGATCTAGCTGTAGTTCTTGATATCTTTCTTCACTATCTATGGTGCCACCTATTTTAGTGTCATCTGCAAACTTACCAACCTAATTTGAGGAAAGACATCCTTGCTATTGAGGCAGTGCAGCGTAGGTTCACGAGGTTAATCCCCGGGATGGCGGACTGTCATATGAGGAAAGATTGGAAAGACTAGGCTTGTATTCAGTGGAATTTAGAAGGATGAGAGGGGATCTTATAGAAATGTATAAAATTATAAAAGGACTGGACAAGCTAGATGCAGGAAAAATGTTCCCGATGATGAGGGAGTTCAGAACCAGGGGCCACAGTCTAAGAATAGCGGGGAGGCTATTTAAAACTGAGATGAGAAAAAACTTTTTCACCCATAGAGTTGTGAATTTGTGGAATTTTCTGCCACAGAAGGCAGAGGCCAATTCACTGGATGAATTTAAAAGAAAGTTAGATAGAGCTCTAGGGGCTAGCGGAATCAAGGGATATGGGGAGAAGGCAGGCAAGGGTTACTGATTGTGGATGATCAGCCATGATCACAATGAATGGCGGTGCAGGCTCGAAGGGCCAAATGGCCTCCTCCTGCACCTGTTTTCTATGTTTCTATTTTCTATGTAACCATGACTTGTTTATTCCCATTCAAATCATTTATATAAATGACGAACAGCAATAGGCCCAACACTAATCCCTGAGGAACACCACTCGTCATGGGCCCCCAGTCCGAAAGAAAACCTTCCACCATAACCCTCTGTTTCCATCAAGTCAATTATCGTATCCAGCTAGCTAGCTTCCCTAGGATTCGAGATGGAACTTTATCAAAGGCCTTGGTGAAGCCCGAATAGACTATGTCTACTGCCCTTCCCTGATCGAGTTAAGGAATACGGTCTAAAAACCTTTTAGCAGTAAATTCAGGAATATTATTCCATGCAGCAGTTGATGAAGGCAAATTTTGTCCATTTTTAAATCCGTGATAGATTGTTGTTACCCAAAGATATTTTTCTCGCAGATACATAAAATAGTCAATGATTTGAATTAACTACAAAGATAATTTATTGAATGGAAGAAATGTTTACAGCGAGGACAAAATGCTTGCAATGGTTACTGCAAATAAAGCAGATCATTTCTGTGCATTTCTACGCTGATATATTTAGTTGAGTTTAGTTTACTTTAGAGGAGCCCACTGAGTCTGCACCAATCAGCGATCCCTGCACATTAACACTAACATACACACACTAAGAACAATGTACACTTATGCCAAGCCAATTAGCTTTCAAACCTGTACGTCTTTGGAGTGTGGGAGGAAACCGAAGATCTGGGAGAAAACTCACGGGGGGAACGTACAAACTCTATACAGATGGCACCTGTAGGCGAGATCAAACCTGGTTCTCTGGCGCTGCGCGTGTTGCAAGGCAGCAACTCTACCGCTGTGCCACCATAGCATTTGTATCAACACACAGAGAGCAGCAACACATATGCCACCTTTCTTAAGGAGCTACTCATTACATTAAGGTGCATTTGTAATTGTATAAAGTTAAACTGCTGGGTAATTATGACATTGGATGGTGGAACATTGAGTGGAGTTGGCAGTCGAGGAGAGAAGCAGGTCATTGTGATTTTACTTTTCATAAATAAATATCGGAAAGATGAAAGCTAAGCTGACAACTTGCCGTACACCATTTTACATTATCATGTAAAAGTTATTCTGCAAAAAGTTAGGCAATAAATTCTTTCTTCTCTTATCTTTTTTAATAGGACATGTTGGGCAAGGCATAGAGAATATGATCCTAATATGAGTAAAATAGATTAGTGTAGATGGTCAACAAGGCTTTGGTGGACCAATGGACCTATTTCCATGCTGTAGGATTTTATATGGAACTCCAAGATTAAGACTGTGTATTATTTTGATAGCAGAAGGAAAGAATGAGGGATCAATTACTTTTTGAAGTTGTGGCATTCTATAATATTTAAAAAATGTTAACTGCAAACAAAACCACTGGAAAGCAATAGCTATTTTAATTAAAGCATAGAATTGGGATAAAAATGGTCATGAATGCTTTATGGGTAGATTGATTCCAACATCAATGAGGCCTGGAAGTAATGTATTGTGTAAAGCTATTCATGCAGATGATCTAATCTTGGAATTGCATGTATAAAAAGACATTTTTGGATAAAGATGATATCGTCTAAGAATCATCAGATAGCTAACATTATTTTTTGAGGATTTAATGAATCAAGCAATTTAGCCATCATATACAAATAGACAAGTTACAAGTATTTTATGTCAAATACTGAATACACTGAAGCTTTGATTTGAGAATATGCATAACTAACAATGTAAAAACTATCGAATGTGACTGGAACACTTTGAATTGAATTGAATTGAATGCTTTAATGTCAAATGTGACAAGTCACAGTGAAATTCTTTGCTTGCATACCCGAGGTATGCATATAGTCACCACATAGAGGGTGCTGACAAGGTTACAAAGTATCCCACACCAGGTCTCTCCTTTGTTCTTCCTTCCCCCCTCCCCCCCACTCACAACGGTCCCCCAACACCAACTCCTTCTTTGCTCTCCCTTCACCCCACCCCCCCTCCCTCACGGTGGTCCCCACCCCCCCACATCGGGTCCTCCTTTGTGATAAATATATTTTGTCAAAATGGAATTTAAATGATAACCCATAGAGTTTTAGACTTCTCATAACAACAAATTCTGCCGTGCATTCCAAATTGTTTGAAATGTCTCTTTCCAGATGTGCTCCACCCATTCCATTAGGAGGTAACCACTTTGCACTTAATATTTGATTCAGGTCACTCACCTTTAATTCATAAGTTATTGTGCTATCATATTTGTTCACGATAATAGAATCCTACACATTAAGTAGATATCGTTCCAGTATCGATGTTCATTATAATGTGAATGGAGGTGGATCATTTCACATTTTCTGTCACTGACTCTGTCCTGAGGATATTTTGACTCCTTATTCAGGTGTGTTCAACACACTTGTGTCTGATCTGCCATTCAATAAGATCATGTAATGCCATCTCAGTCAAGTGGAGCCTGCAGTTCAAGCTTGAACAATGACTCTATGGTGCTTCACAGCTGAGCACAGTCATCTTTCAGTGGCAGTCATGGGACTGAAAATGCTGACCAATTTATTCCTGGCTTATTGTGGCCATTTGGAGCACCGCTACACTGATAATGACTAAAATTAGTTATCAGACTGCAGTTTGAACATGCAGTCTTCTGCTTTGACTGACATTATTAGAAGCTGCCCTTTGCAAAGAAGACATCACATCACTTTGTGTGTGATCTAATTTTATATCTGTCGATGGCTCTAATTATGCCTTCAGGCTTAATACAGATTCATATTAAACAACAAATAATCCTTGCAAATACAATGCTGGGCGATCAACTCTCTAATTAAGAAAAAAAGGCAATTACTCACAACTTTATAATCAAAGTAATGCATCAATAAATAAAGACAAAGCAAAAGGCATAGACTTTGGCTCCTGTGCCTGCTCCTTCATTCAGTGAGATCATTGCTGTAACTTCTTGCTCAGCATGACATTCCTGCTTTGGCATTTTGGTGTCTGAAGAAGGGTCTCAACCCGAAACATTACCCATTCCTTCTCTGCAGAGATGATGCCTGACCCGCTGAGTTACTCCAGCATTTTGTGTCCTTCTTTGACATTTTATCCCTTGATTCAATAAAATCTTTCATAAGGTCATGTGATAGGAATAGAATTAGGCCATTCAGCCCATCAAGTCTACTTCGTCATTCAATCATGGCTGATCTATCTCTCCCTCTAAACCCCATTCTCCTGCCTTCTCCTCATAACCTCTGACATTTGTACTAATCAAGAAATTATCTATCCTTGTCTTAAAAATATCTACTGACGGCCTCCACAGCCTTATGTGGCAAAGAATTTCACAGATTCACCACAGATTCACTTCAATCTAAGTCAGTCTTTATCTTGAAAGAAGAAGGGTCTCGACCCGAAACGTCACCCGTTCCTTCTCTCCAGAGATGCTGCCTGTCCCACTGAGTTACTCTAGCATTTTGTATCTATCTTGAATATCTGTGATGGAGGCTCCAAACTGCTCATGAGTAGAGAAATGGCGATGACATTTCATTTCATCTCCATCCTGAAGGGTAGTACTGTTACTTTGACACTGCTTCCCCTGGTTCTGGAAACCCCAGCCAGGGAAAATATCAACTCAGCATCAATGGTGCCATGTCCTCTAAGAATTATATTTTATATAATATATATCCAAGTCCTTCCGCAGATGCCTTCTGCAAGCTAAATTCCTCACACTCCTCGCACTTTGTTTTTCCCTCAAGATTCTAGCATCTGCAGTTTCTTGTGTCTCTTTGAATTATGTGAATTTCAAAGACATAACCTAGACTGAATTGGGTGTAAGAAGTTGTAGATGCTGAAATCTTGAGTAAAGAAACAAAAGCCTGGAGATACTTAATGTGTCAGTCAGCATATGTGGAGGGAGTGGACAGACATCCAGGGATGGGGATACACCTTCTCTCTTACTTCTATCCTTCTACTCTGCACCACTTCCCAGAGCCCTACCGTTCACTGTGTAGGTTCTGCCCATGTTAGTGGTCCCAAAATGCAGCACCTCCCATTTCTCTATAAGTGGATACAACAAGTCTAAGAGAAGTGGACACAAGGAATTGTAGATGCTGGAATCTTGAGCAAGAAATACAAAATGCTGGAGTAACTTCGAACTTAACAAAATGCTGGAGTAACTCAGGCAGCATCTCTGGAGAACATGGATACATGACATTTCGGGATGGAACTCCTCTTCGTCCCTCTTGAAGAAGGGTTGCAACCTGAAACGTTGCCTATCCATGTTCTCCTGTAATACTGACTGACTTGTTGAGTTACTCCAGCAATTTGTGTCTAAGGGAAGAGCAGAAGGCAGCACCAACACATGTTCTTCTTCCATCATGCTAAAGCATTTTACTCACTCAATATGGAGGGATTATGGAAGAGCATTCTCAGGTTTGATACCACAGCATTTACGTTTGCTCATGAGAGCATGTGAGCCGTAATCCCAATCAACATGTCCACAATAGAGTCAATCTTAGTCAATAAAGGCTGTGTCATTGCCTGACTTTTTCTCAATCATTCTTGCTGCATAAGACCATAAGACATAGGAGTAGAATAGGCCATTCATGCCATAGTGTCTACTCTGCCATTCAATCATGGCTGCTCTATTTTTCCCTCTCAACCATATTCTCCTGCATTCTCCCTGTAACCTTTGATACCCTGCAGTCCCTGCAGAGCTGGTGGAAGGAGTGCATCGCAACACCACAAACTATCCACCTGTCCGCCCCATGAGGCACATGCCTTAACTGTGTGAGATATGTGGCTCACTAATTATTTTCATCTCTCACCCCAAAACCACAAAACGAGATTGGAAGCAAATCGCCCTCACTACTGAGAACTACCAGAGATGAAGATTAAGCAAGGACACTTTGAATACATTGCATTTTTTGTAAGAAACGACTATTAGTATCTGCTATTTTTGTCCAGACGTGTTCACGCATTTTATACATCTGGTGTTCTTTGACAACTGCACTTTGAACATTTGCTTCATTTTGTGCTTGGGGCATGTTGGAGCATCGAGCACATTACAAACGTTTTTTTATATATGAGGACTGCTATTTTTAGTTGCTAAAAGGCATAAGTTACGCAGCTTATTATAATGTTCCATGACATTAAACATTTTGTGTTCTTTATTATTTTGTAACAGATCCAGTTTTAGCATGGTAATTACAGGCAAATGTCAAGAGGTTCGATCTCAGATGAGAAGTTAGGTCAATCTCCAATGAATAGATTCCTCTCTTCTATGTCAACTGTGGAACTTTCAAGTATATTTACATTTGACAAGAACTTGGTTATTTAAAGCATGGAGACTGAAAATGGGAGATCTTGTAATTGTAATTGACACCTGCAAGTGGATAAGTATGGGTGATTTTGCACAGTTGTGTTACTTATTCATCAATAAAAGATTTACGCAAGGGTTTTGGATAATTTCATTTACAGTTCCATTGGTGTATTGAATGGTGCAAATTATATTTAATAGCTGTTACGTGTAATTTTCTGAAAACCATGGATATGAGATGTGTAGGAAAGAACTGCAGATGCTGGTATAAACTGAAGATAGACACAAAAAGCTGGAGTAACTCAGCGGGTCAGACAGCATCTCTGGAGAAAAGGAATAGGTGATGTTTCGGGTCGAGACCCTTCTTCAGACTTCTGACCCTTCTGAAGAAGGGTCTCAATCTGAAATGCCACCTCATAAAAGGATCCTATAGAAACATATAAAATTCTTAAGGGATTGGACAGGCTAGATGCAGGAAAAATGTTCCCGGTGTTGGGGGAGTCCAGAACCAGGGGTCACAGTTTCAGAATAAGGGGTAGGCCATTTAGGACTGAGATGAGGAAAAACATTTTCACCCAAAGAGTTGTGAATCTGTGGAATTCTCTGCCACAGAAGGCAGTGGAGGCCAATTCACTGGATGTTCTCAAGAGAGAGCTAGATTTAGCTCTTAGGGGGTAACAGAATCAAGGGATATGGGGAGAAAGAAAAAGCAGCACCTAGAGATGCTGCCTCTCCCTCTGAGTTACTCCAGCTTTTTGTGTCTATCTTTGGTTTAAACCAGCATCTGCAGTTCCTTCTTACTGATTTTGGATGGTCAGCCATGACAATATTGAATGGCGGTGCTGGCACGAAGGGCCGAATGGCCTACTCCTGCACACATTTTCAATTTTTGCTATATTTTGTATGTTTCTATTGCTTTTCTCCAGAGATGCTGTCTGACCCACTATGTTACTCCTGCTTTTTGTGTCTATCTATGGACACGAGATACCAGCCTTAAGAGTGAAAGTTATGACTGCTTGCTAAAATTAAGGTCTGGGTATAATCACATTGCTCTGTCTCATGCTTGTCTCATTAAATTATTCTTGAGATTATTAAAGGATAACAATTACAAGAAAGGCTGTCATATGCTGTCACGCTAGGCTGCAGTGCATGGCGAAATGGCATGGAACAAAATGGCACCATTTCAACACAGTTGTGTTGGCATAGAACTTTAACGGAACACAGAACTAAATATATTTCTGGGTGTCCTGAACAAGTAACTTGCCAGCAATGTCAGTCCTGCCATGTGAAGGGTGGGGAAGAGATGTAATTCTAGACTTGGCGTTGTAGAAAGGTTTAATGGCCTTACGAGGGCAAGTTAAATAACACAGGGAAGATAGACACAAAATGCTGAAGTAACTCAGCGGGACAGGCAGCATCTCTGGAGAAAAGGGATGGGTGACGTTTTGGGTCGAGACCCTTCTTCAGACTGAGAAAATAATACTCGGGTTACTTTCCGTTCTGTTCCTTTAACTTCCTCAGTGCCAGTACATGCTTGTCATATCACAAGGTCCACTTGTACTACTAACTCTTCATAATCCACTGCCCTTGATAACTGGAGAGGGGGACCCTAACAGCATGGACCTGCACCACCTAAAATCCTTCTTCCAGTATATAGGCTGACTGATTGCATACACCTATTTCTCAGCAACTCTTTGTCACATGAGGCACATTCACATCTGCTATTCTTATCAATAGTCAGTCTCCTTGCAAAATTGATATGCAGTTCCCATAAGAATCAGGCCATTGTCAAAATGTCATTGTCAAATGGCATTGTCAAAATGTCACAGGCCATGGGAAGAGATCATAGAAGCCTAAGGAAAACATTCTGCTCCTGTCTTGGGCAACGGTGACATTGGAGCCAACTGTCCTACCAATATCTCTCTTGTGGTTTTCGTGTGAAGATTGGCATTAACCAGATTCTCGATGTCCCCTTGATCCACTCCATTCTGAGTCCATTCTTATTTATCTTTCTCTGTTCCTGAACATGGATCCGAGCAATAGAAAAGACACAAACTTCTTCAAAGTAGGCATACCCTCAGGAGATTTTGCAGTGGAGAAGATGAAATATGTAGGATGAACTGCAGATGCTGGTTTACACCAAAGATGGACATACACCTACATGATCTCCCGGTTGCTAAACACTTGAACTCCCTCTCCCATTCCCACACTGACCTTTCTGTCCTGGGCCTCCTCCACTGTCAGAATGAGGCCAAATGCAAATTGGAGGAACAGCACCTCATATTTCGTTCGGGCAGCTTACAGCCCAGCGGATGATATTGATATCTTTAACTTCAAGTAACCCTTGCTTTTCCTCTCTCTCTGTCCCTCCCCAAGCTAGTTCTCCAACTAGTTTCACTGTCCTGATTAATTTTACTGTTTGTATGCCTTGTTATCACTTTCCCCTCAGCCAACCATTCTTATTGTCGGCTTTGATCCATCATTTTCACACCTTACCCTTCCATAGCTCTAGTTTCCCTCTCCCCTGGCTCTCAGCCTGAAGAAGGGTCTTGACCCTTTTTAGTTGGGTTTATTGTCATGTTACCGAGGTAAGTGAAAAGCTGTTGTTGCATGATAAGCAGTCAGCGGAAAGACAATGCATAATTACAATTGAGTCATCCACAGTGTTGGAGTAGAGATTTTAAAGTGTGGAACAATTGTAATGTGTGTGTGCAGATCTATGACCAGCACACAAAGAGTCATCTGGCTTGGGCGCCATCTTGGAAGCGACAGGTTTCTACTTGGGAATTTCTTTATTGACCTATTCCTTCCGATTCCTTCATATCAAGATCTTACATCCTTGACTTGGTATACATATAATTTCATCTGGGGTGAACTGCTCACGGGAGACCACAGCTACCACTAGTTCAACTCATCCAAAAAGCCAGTGCTACAAGTGGAGTTGTAATATGGCCAGAGGCATTCTGCAGAAACTAAACAGATAGTGGATCATGGAGGCAACACTAGAATGACTAGGAAATAGCTTCAAACAGCAGCTCGCTGCCATAAATAAGCTGCCAGAGCCCAGGATTGCCCAATGTCCCAACATGTTGTCATGGCGTAGGAAGGAACTGCAGATGCTTGTTTAAACCATAGATAGACACAAAAAGGGTCTGAAGAAGGGCCTTGACCTGAAACATCACCTATTCCTTTTCTCTAGAGATGCTGTCTGACCCACTGAGTTACTCCAGCTTTTTGTGTCTATCTTATGTTATGATGGAGGTTAAGCCATCCTTGCCTCACAAACAGCTGCCACTGGGTACAGCACATAATGGGAAAGAGAAATAGATTGTAAGAATATAGTGAAAGCTATGTTTGAAAGAAATAGGTTTCCCAGTATTCATTGTGAAAAAATAAAATGCATGCCGATGTCTCACTTTATTTACAAAGATTCAAATCACACAGGAAAGACTATCTGCCTGCATTGCTTTCAGTTACACTATTTAGCTGCCATTTCTAGCAAAGTCACAGCAAGGTAGATCAATCACTGTGGAAATTCATTCCTATATTCTTCCCTTTACATTAAAATTAAATCCCAATTAGATCTCAGTTCTTCCCTGATCCAAGTGCATTCAGCTGTTGTGAGCAGGCACCTTGTATACCCTTTAAGGGTCGTGCAGAACTTCATGTCTCGAGTCCTCCTAATCTAAATATTCCCTTATCTGTCCTATCCATACTTCCTCCAGGTCTTCAGAACCCTTTTCCCAGGGTGGAAATGCCAAAGACTAGAAAGCATAACTTTAAGGTAAGAGGGGCAAAAGGTAAAGGAACTTTGCTGTCAAGCTTTTGTTACACGGAGTACAGTTCTATGTTCTATCCCAATGGTCTCAGATTGAGGGGGAAACCTTCACCTGCTTATGGCCAGTTTGGGTTCTGAAACTCCTCTGAAGATAGTTGTTTCCGAGAAAACAAACTCAATTCTATGATTTCAACTGTTAACCTTTATCCTTTCACGTTTTGAAGATAGTTGCTTTTACCGCACAAGAATGTTCCTAATTCATTAGGGGCGGCATGTGGTGCAGCGATAGAGTTGCTGCCTCACAGCACCCAAGATTCAGGTTCGATCCTGACTATGTACAGAGTTTAAACGTTCTACCTGTGACCCCGTGGGTTTTCCCCAGGTGCTCCGGTTTCCTCCCACATTCCAAATGCCTGCAGGTTTGTAGGTTATTTGGCTTCTGTAAATTGTCTCTGGTGTGTAGGATAGGACTAAAGCAGGCACGGAATTTGCTATCAAAACATGGTGGGGACCGGGGGACAGGGGGGACACAATTTTTTGGCGGCCCCGCGCGCATGCGCACACTCACACACACATGCGCGAGGCTTCGGAGGCTCAATCCAGCGCTAAATGCAGCTCAACCCTGCCTGTCTCACCGGGTTAACTATAGCCCTGCCTGGACTGACGGGATACCAGTGCTGCTTCTCCGCGCTGGCCATATTTCCCGCAAGCCCAGGCAGGTTAACTTGGCGGGTCAGGCAGAGTTGAGCTGCGTTTAGCGCTGCTTCTCTGCGCTGGCTGTGGGCCTGGGGGTACAGCTCACATCTGACTCCCAACCTAATGGCCTCTGGGAAGAAACTCCTTCTCATTCTCAAATGTAGAATGGCTCGTGAGCAGAGGGGAAGATGACAACGAGGCATACAATCAGTAATATTAATCAGGAGGACAGTGAAACTAGTCAGAGAGCTGGGGCGACGGAGGGAGAGGGGAAGCAAGGGTTACTTGAAGTTAGAGAAATCAATAGTCATACTGCTGTTTAGTAAGATGCCTAAGCAAAATATGAGGTGCTGTTCCTCCAAATAGCAACCGGGAGATCGTGTCAGCGTAGCCAGACTGAGCAGAGGTGTTCAGCAAAATGATCGCCGAGCCTGCGCTTGGTCTCGCCGATATATAGGAGTCCATATCTGGAACAGCGGATACAGTAGATGACGTTGGCGGAGGTGCAAGTGAACCTCTGCCTCATCTGAAAGGACTGTGATGGTACCATGGGAGGGGTTGGTTTGGGTGGGAAGCAGTGAGTTAACCAGGGAGTTGCGGAGGGGACGGTCTCTGCGGAAAGGGGTGGAGATGGCAAAAATGTCAGAGTATTATTTGCTGTATACAATGGATGATGGGGTGAAAGGAGAGGACTAAAGGGACTCTGTCCCTGTTGCGACTAGGGGGGAGCAAGAGCGGAGCTGCGGGGTACTGAGGAGTCCCATGTGAGGGCCTCATCTATGCTGGAAGTGGGGAACCCCCGTTCTCTAAAGATTGAGGACATCTCGGATGTAGATACTTTCCCCTGCAACCGTAGGAGATGCAACACCTGTCCTTGTAACTTCCATCTTATACGTGCGGTCACGGTGGCGCAGCGGTACAGTTGCTGCCTTACAGCGAATGCAGCACTGGAGACCCGGGTTCGATCCTGACTACGGGTGCTATCTGTACGGAGTTTGTACGTTCTCCCCGTGAGCTGAGTGGGTTTTCTCCGAGATCGTCGGTTTCCTCCCACACCCCAAAGATGTACAGGTTTGTAGGTTAATTGGCTTGGTAAATGTAAAAATTGTCCCTAGTGGGTGTTAATGAGCGGGGAATGCTGGTCGGCACGGACCCGGTGGGCCGAAGGGCCTGTTTCCGCTCTGTATCTCTAAACTAAACTAGATCTTCTTTAATAGTGAACTGGAGCTCCTTGTACAATCTGCAATCTATCAAACATGCACTCCATAAGTTGCATTGCATTGAGTAGAAACGTTTAAATTCAAAACATAGATTTCCATGAAGCAGTTCATCTCTAAGTACATATTTTTGGTACCTAATATTAGTTGTTAGTTTGTACCCTTATCATTTATTATTTAAGCGTTGAATTAGTTAAATAAACATTAGAAGAGCTCAGCTGAGGCAGTTAAAAGGACATGTAAAACAAATTATGTTTTTTTTCTGAAAACAGAAAGTAGACATAATATTCCAAAGTTTCAATTTAAGAGGCTATGCCAAGATGAACAACCATTCAAAACATTACACTCTTGTCTTTCCAAAGCCATATTGCTGCCATCATAATTACCACCTATTTTTATCCCTGCAACTTATTGGATGTCAAAACCCATAACCACGTTTTTATTAACTGTGCACTTGACATCTATAATTCTTACTTCATCATCCGTCCACCTTCCAACTTCTATAAGATTTAGCTTACCCAAATCTCCTCCACCATATCCTAAACAGTACAACTCCTCCGTATCTATGACCCCATTGTATGCTCACCTTCATTAGCAACCAACCCATCAACACCTTAGATACACACAAAATGCTGGAGTAACTCAGCGGGGAAGGCAGCATTTCTGGATAGAATGTACTCCATCAGCTCTTTACATCCTTCTGCTCAAATCTCTCCGAAACCTTGTTCTTTCTCTGAAGTCTTTGATATTCTCAAACACTACAATCATTGTGGTACCTTGGATTCCTCCATCTCTGGCAACTCCATTAGTGACCATTTGTTATGTCTGTACACTCTAACATGTTGCTGCTTACAGTGAAGAGGTAAAGTCGTCAATAGTATGTTTTGTACAGAAGGCACGACAACAAACTCAACTAAGTGTGTGTATGATATTCTGTGTGGGTAGTTCTTTGATAGATGTAGCACTTTATCTGTTGCAGTAATCCATGTTTGTGCAATCATCTATTTCCTTGACCAGGAAGAAACGTGAAGGGGAAGAGAGATAATGTTGTGAATAAGGATGAGAGCAGAAAAGGCCACAGAATGGATGGGGTCGGGGTGGAGGGCAATGTATCATGTTTACACACTTCACCATTTATAGGTTCATAAGATATAGAAACCTTCTGATCATAATTAGGTCATTCGGCCCATCAAGTCTACTTTTAGTTTAGTTTAGTTTAGACATACAGCGCGGAAACAGGCCCTTCAGCCCATGGGATCCGCACCGACCAGCGATCCCTGCACATTAACACTATCCTACACACATTAAGGACATTTATTTTTATACCAGGGCAATTAACCTACAAATCTGTACGTCTTATGAGTGTGCGAGGAAACCGGAGATCCCGGGGAAAACCCACGCAGGTCACGGGGAGAACGTACAAACTCTATAAAGACACTACCCATGGTCAGGAATGAACCCGGGTCTCTGGCTCTGTAAGGCAGCAACTGCGCCACTGTGCTGCCATTCAATCATGGCTGATCTATCTCTCCCTCTCAACCCCATTTTCCTGCCTCCCCCCCATAACCCCTGACACCCGTACCAATCAAATCTGAGGTTACAACTTGGGAGGTTAATGGAATCAAGCCAGGAACATGAAAGTACTACTAAGTTTAAATTTGGGGAACAATAAATTAGATTGCATTTTGAACAATTTGTGCATTAAGACCATGCAGACTAGCCTAGTTGATGAGAGTAACTTGAAAGAACAGTTAAACGAGTACTTTGGTTCTGTCTTCACAGTTAGCCTTACATCAGTAGTGGGGAAGATGCTTGAGTCAACTAAGTGTGTGCTTGATAGTTTGTGTGGGTAGTTTTTTGAAAGATGTATCACAGGCCATAGCAGCGCATTTGGAAAGAAGTGACAGGATTGGTCAAAGTCAGCATGGATTTATGAAGGGGAAATCATGCTTGACTAATCTTCTGCAATTTTTTGGAGGATGTAACAAGTAGAATGGATATGGGTGAACCAGTGGATGTGGTGTATCTGGACTTTCAAAAAGCATTTGATAAGGTCCCACACTAGAGATTAGTGCACAAAATTAGAGCACATGGTATTGGGGGTAGGGTATGAACATAGATAGAGAACTAGTTGGCAGACAGAATCAGAATCAGATTTTATTCGCCAAGTATGTTTTGCAACATACGAGGAATTTAACTGGCCAGGTCAGTCATACAATTAAAAGCAACAGACTCAAAAACACATTTTAACGAACATCCACCACAGTGACGCCTACACATTCCTCACTGTGATGGAAGGCGAAATAAAGTTCAAGTCCTTCCTTTTGTTCTTCCTCGGTCGGAAGCAAGGAGTAGGAATTAACGGGCCTTTTTCAGAATGGCAGGCAGTGATTTGTGGGGCTCGGTGCTGGGACCCCAGTTATTTGCAATATACAGTGGCTTGCAAAAGTTTTCATACCCCTTGAACTTTTCCACATTTTGTCACGTTACAACCACAAACGTAAATGTATTTTATTGGGATTTTATGTGATAGACCAACACAAAGTGGTGCATAATTGTGAAGTGGAAGGAAAATGACACATGGTTTTCAAATTTTTTTACAAATAAAAAACTGAAAGTGTCACGTGCAAAAGTATTCAGCCCCCCTGAATCAATACTTTGTACAACCACCTTTCGCTGCAATTACAGCTGCAAGTCTTTTGGGGTATGTCTCTATCAGCTTTGCACATTTAGAGACTGAAATTTTTGCCCATTCTTCTTTGCAAAATAGCTCAAGCTCAGTCTGTTTGGATGGAGAGCGTCTGTGAACAGCAATTTTCAAGTCTTGCCAGAGATTCTGGACTTTGACTGGGCCATTCTAACACATGAATATGCTTTGATCCAAACCATTCCATTGTAGCTCTGGCTGTATGTTTAGGGTCGTTGTCCTGCTGGAAGGTGAACCTCCGCCCCAGTCTCAAGTCTTTTGCAGACTCTAACAGGTTTTCTTCCAAGATTGCCCTGTATTTGGCTCCATCCATCTTCCCATCAACTCTGACCAGCTTCCCTGTCCCTGCTGAAGAAAAGCATCCCCACAGCATGATGCTGCCACCACCATGTTTCACAGTGGGGATGGTGTGTTCAGGGTGATGTGCAGTGTTAGGTTTGCGCCACACATAGCGTTTTGCATTTAGGCCCAAAACTTCAATTTTGGTCTCATCTTACCAGAGCACCTTCCTCCACATGTTTGCTGTGTCCCCCACATGGCTTGTGGCAAACTGCAAACGGGACTTCTTATGGCTTTTTTTCAACAATGGCTTTCTTCTTGCCACTCTTCCATAAAGGCCCGATTTGTGGAGTGCACGACTAATAGTAGTCCTGTGGACAGATTCTCCCACCTGAGCTGTGGATCTCTGCAGCTCCTCCAGAGTTACCATGGGCCTCTTGGCTGCTTCTCTGATCAATGCTCTCCTTGCCCGGCCTGTCAGTTTAGGTGGACGGCCAATTCTTGGTAGGTTTGCAGTTGTGCCATACTCTTTCCATTTTCGGATGATGGATTGAACAGTGCTCCGTGAGATGTTCAAAGCTTGGGATATTCTTTTATAACCTAACCCGGCTTTAAACTTCTCCACAACTTTATCCCTGACCTGTCTGGTGTGTTCCTTGGGCTTCATGATGCTGTTTGTTCACTAATGTTCTCTAACAAACCTCTGAGGCCTTCACAGAACAGCTGTATTTATACTGAGATTAGATTACACACAAGTGGACTCTATTTACTAATTAGGTGACTTCTGAAGGCAATTGGTTGCACTGGATTTTATTTAGGGGTATCAGAGTAAAGGGGGCTGAATACTTTTGCACGCGACACTTTTCAGTTTTTTATTTGTAAAAAAATTTGAAAACCATGTATCATTTTCCTTCCACTTCACAATTATGCGCCACTTTGTGTTGGTCTATCACATAAAATCCCAATAAAATACATTTACGTTTGTGGTTGTAACGTGACAAAATGTGGAAAAGTTCAAGGGGTATGAATACTTTTGCAAGCCACTGTATATTAACGATTTAGTCGAGGGAATTAAATGTGACCTCTCCAAGTTTGTGGATGACACTAAACTGGGTGGCAGTGTGAGTTGCGGGGAGGATGCTATGAGGCTGCAAGGTGACTTGGATAGGTTGGGTAAGTGGGCAGATGTGTGGCAGATGCAGTATGATGTGGATAAATGTGAGGTTATCCACTTTGGTGGCAAGAACAAGAAGGCAGATTATTATCTGAAAGGTGTCAGATTAGGAAAAGGGGAGGTGCAACGAGACCTGGCTGTGCTTGTACATCAGTCACTGAAAGTAAGCATGCAGGTAGAGCAGGCAGTGAAGAAAGCTAATGACATGTTGGCCTTCATTGTGAGAGGATTTGAGTTTAGGAGCAAGGAGGTCCTACTGCAGTTGTACAGGGCCCTGGTGAGACCGCACCTGGAGTACTGTGTGCCGTTTCGGTCTCCTAATTCGAGGAAGAACATTATTGCTATTAAGGGAGTGCAGCGTACGTTCACCAGGTTAATTCCCAGTATGGTGGGCCTGACATATGATGAAAGAATGGGTCGACTGGGCTTGCATTCGCTGGAATTTAGAAGGATGAGATGGGATCTTATAGAAACATATAACATTCTCAAAGGATTGGACAGGCTGGATGTATGATGTTGGGGTAGTCCAGAACCAGGGGTCACAGTTTAAGAATAAGGGGTAGGCCATTTAGGACTGAGATGAGGAAAAATGTTTTCACCCAGGAATTCTCTGCCATAGGATGTTTCATTGGATGTTTTCAAGAGAGAGTTAGATTTAGCTCTTCGGGCTAGAGGAATCAAGGGATATGGGGAAAAAGCAGGAACGGGCTACTGATTTTCGATGATCAGCCGGCTCAGAGGGCCAAATAGCCTACTCCTGCACTTATTTTTCTATACCTTCTATGTTTCTATGAAATGATGAGACTGGTGCAGAGGTATAATTGGGTGTCCTCACTATGTACATGGAGGTTAACTACACGATCCTTATTATAAAGAGCGGTAAGCCACCAGTACATTGAATAAGTCTTTTACTGAGTTTGCACTTCTACGGTTGGTAGAAATACTCTCCCAAAAAATCAGTCTGAAGTATGATTTCGACCCGAAACGTTCCCCATTCCATCTCTCCAGAGATGATGCCTGTCCCGTTGGGTTACTCTAGCATTTCGGGTCTATCTCTCACAAAAATAATTCATTTGTTAATATAGGAATATTTTTGCTGGGTTTTTAAGAGAGAACTACATCGTAAAATTTGATGAACAGATCCACCCTGAAAAATAGTACCCTCCCTCCATTCATCTCACTTTAAGACAACTGTGGCTGAGATTGGCATCCTTGCTGAGTCAGGAATGCAAATCCCATTTTAGAGGCTTGTGCAAGGATGCCTGAGCTGTGCCCTCAATGCGGAATGAAGGAATGATACACTGTCAGGGAACAGGTTTTTAAATGAGATTTTCAACAACATTCTAACTGGTCTTTCTGGCCAATGTATACGAGGCCATCATATAATTCTGAAGAAAAGTTTGGGATATTGATTCCTTAACTACAATAAAACAGATCATTTGGTTGCTTTGCTGTGACCAAAATTGATTTCTGCAATTCCTATTGAACAACTGCTGTTCAAAAATAACTTTATTGGCTCCAGAGCTCTTCAGGGACTTCTGAGACAACGAAACGTCTTGTAAAAGTGCATATCTGACCAACATTTCACACAGAGAGTTGTGAGTGTTTGGAATTCTCTGCCTTAGAGGGTGGTGGAGGCCGGTTCTCTGGATGCTTTCAAGAGAGAGTTAGATAGAGCTCTTAAAGATAGCAGAGTCAAGGGATATGGAGAGAAGGCAGGAACGGGGTACTGATTGTGGATGATCAGCCATGATCACATTGAATGGCGATGCTGGCTCGAAGGGCCGAATGGCCTACTCCTGCACCTATTGTCTATTGAATGGTCTCTTTCTCTGCTGTAAGGAAGCATGATAGCAACTGTGAGAACATCTTCCTCCCACATTCCAAAGACGTGCAGGTTTGGCTGGATACTGGGTTCTGTAAATTATCTCCTGTGTGTAGGATAGGACTAGTGGATGGGTAATTGCTGGTCAGCATTGGCTCAGTGGGCCAAAGGGCCTATTTCCACAGTGTATCTCCAAACTAAACTAAATTAGAAATCAAATTTCTAGTTAGATTTTAAAGATACATTCTCTGGAACTAATACACTGCGGCCAATGACACTTTCGCTATCACATGGTGCCAGAAGGACAAAGAGGAGGACAATACCTAGAAAATGGACCAACTATTGTCTATTGTCTATCAGTCTGAAGAAGGGTCTCGACCCGAAACGTCACCCAATCCTTCTCTCCAGAGTTGCTGCCTGTCCCGCTGAGTTACTCCAGCTTTTTGTGTCTATCACCCAACATTATTCCCAATGAAAGGTCTTCAATCTAAAACATTTTTCTTTTCACAATTGCTACCTGACCCGCTGAGTGTTCACAGCACTGTCTGTGGTTACTGGTCTTTATTTTTCTTTTTTGTATACTTGTCGTATCCTCTCACTCTGTCTTTACGACGGACACACTTGAACACAATGTAATTGCTAACTACACTCCCTCACCATTCAGGCTTCCTGGGATTCTCAAATCAGAGATTTTGCCCTGAATTTTCAGATGAATGTTTTAGTGACTGCCTTTGACCTTTTAACTAAAGAAAAGAGAATTGATAAAAGTGCGAAGAGTCTGGGTTAGAATTGCCCCAAAATTTGGCTTGCAGAAATCTTTGCAGTTTGTGGATCAAGGTTGGTACCTGTTTTATTAATGCCTGAGATGGGTTATTATACAAAGGTGGTGAACATATGCAGTGATGACAAAAAACATACAACACTCATTGGCATCAAGTAGAACATTTTAACACATGAAAGCAAGACTTAATAGAGGATTGAGGCCTGGTTCTTCGTCAGTTAACGGGTTACACTTTATCTGGTCACTGCCTATTATAATCTGCCCTTATCCAACCCTGCCATGATTTCCTCATCGCTACTGTCATCAACCTGTTGTCTGACTACCCCCCACCAATAATCCGTTTGAAATGCCCACCCACCCCCCAAATCATCATCGATCCGACGATCTCCATTTCCACGAGGATTGTTTGACATCTACCTTCATCTGGCAGCCAGTTTAATCATCAACAATTTTTGCCCGATCGATCACCATCATCTACCTGGTCACATCTGATATCTACATCTACATCTACTTGAAACCCCAATGCATCACATTCCCACATAATCCTTTCTCTGATCTATCTGCCCCGAAGGTCTTCTCTCCAGATCTACACTATTCCACGCTCTCTGCTCCAACCTCCAAATCACATCCTCAACAATGCCTACAAACAGAAGGTCAATGGAGGTCTTGTGTACCGTCACATCAGTAAAACTATCCACAAGATGCTGTTGGCCAAATACAAATTGCTTGGGTATCTGGTTCCTGTTGCTGGAAGGGTCAGGGTTAAAGGTATTTGACAAAATAAACCAAAGGAGATATGTTCACACTCAAATAGTTATGATTTGGAATGCAGTCATAGGAGTAAAAACAAATTTAATGAAGGCTGTCAAAAAGTAATTGGATGCAGATTTGAAGGGAGAAAATAGACAGGGTTGTAAGGAAGGAGCTGAGACTATTAATGGTTAAATTGTTCGATGGGCTTAGTTTAGTTTAGAGATACAGCGCGGAAACAAGCTCTTCGGCCCACCATGTCCACGCCGACCAACAATCCTCGCACACTAACACTATCCTACACACAATAGGGACAATTTACAATTATACTAAGCCAAGTAACCTATAAATCTGCACGTCTTTGGAATGTGGGAAGAAACCGGAGATCCTGGAGAAAATCCGACACAGGTCACGGGGAGAACGTACAAACTCCGTACAGACAAGCACCTGTAGTCAGGATCGAACCTGGGTCTCTGGCGCTGTAAGGCAGCAACTCTACCACCGTGTCACTGTACTGAATGTCCTACTTCTATGCTGCTAAGATCGTATGATTTGGGTTTTACTGGACCACTCAAATGGAAGTACTTTATCTACTGAAACTCATTGCAATTTTAATGGAGCATCTACTCAATCCACATTTGGTGGAAAGTATTCCTTCTGATGATGGCGGCCTCTCAGGTTTGGTTGAATCTTTGCGATTGATCCTGCACCCTTTTGAAATAAACTCCAGAACTAAACACTAATTTAATATTCTCAGGGTTTAATCTGGAACAATAAAGTTAATAGTTATTAAAGGAAAAAAATCTTCTTAATTTTATTTTATTCTAATTTTTAAAGATAATCTTCAAAACACCAATACTGTGCATTTAAGAAGAATGCTGCACTTCAGAATGGGTTTTACCATTTTTTAAATATACACACAAGGAGCAGGAAATTGTAACTAGACATAATACTTGTTAGGAAACACTGAAAACACATCTGTATTGTACACTTCGGAAGACTTTATAAAAATGACCTTGGGATGTGCGATTTTTACACTTTGACGCGGAAAGTTTGCCCAGTTCTGAAAAAGAAAGACGCAAATTGTTGAACAATTAATCTCATAAATTCAGAAGAGCATCTGTTATTAATCCTGCAGAAAAAAAAAAAGTCAGCATTTACATGGTATAAAAATCACACATCAACTCGAGTGTAGTATTCTGGTAGGTATAATAAAAAGTATGCTCTGAGGCTGGTTATAATGTAACAGCTAATCTAAGGAGCAAATTGAAAACGCACAATGTTATATTTTTGTTTACAGAAGGACTATACTCGTACTGTTTTGAAGTCTATACCGATCAAAGTCTTGCCTTCTGTATGTAAATATAAGCAATACAATGAGCTATAGAAATAAGTGATAAAAATGAGTGGAGCATGTGTTGAAAGTGGAAGAACAAACAGTGTATTATTCATGGTGACCCTGGAGGAAAATGTAGCATAAGACAGTCGGGTCAATGCTTGCTGCTCAATAACAAGGCAGAGGGGTGCTTTCTTGGTGGCGTGGCACTCATGATAAATACACTATGCAGAATTATTGTTGTGATCAAACTGAAGGAAAGTGACGTCTTTCTAAATAAGTAGCTCTCTGAAGTAGTTGTCACACTTATAATGGAAGAATGGACCAGTCTGTGCCAATTAGATCCGTAAGCATTCCTTGTGAGTTTATAAAGTCTTCTGCTTGGCTCTGTCAGTAGCATTGTTCTGAAGTCTGACTGTAGAAAGATAATTCTGGAGGGAGCTGAGGAGTTGTTGTCCTCACAAACTTCAAGTGAACCACGTTCTTCTGATCCAGAAAATGCCACATACTGTACATCAGAATATGCATATTACAAGGTGAGAATTAGATGCATTTTGATGAATGTTTACAGCTGATTATATCAATGATCTGCTAAGTGCAAATATTGTAACGCTTTAGCATGCTGACTCATGAATTTCTCCCAACCCTCATCCTCCCTCCCACCCCTATCATCATTATCATCATCATCATCATCATCATCATCATCATCATCATCATCTCTACACTTCAGCAATGTACCCATTTCTAATGGCACAATGGTGCCATAGAGGGTACTCTGTTTATTTCAGCGCCTCTTCTGGTCGGCAGCACTGTTGTAGACTAACAAGTGTATCTAATTCACAACTGAGCTGCAGACGAGCAAGTGACCTCAACTGGATTCACAGGGTTATTACTATTAATACCCCTTTGGCTTAGAGATAAATCGCTCAATGTTTCAGGATAGTGTTTCCTTGTGAAAATAGAGGTTATTATGTTTCCCAAGTTTAAATATGTAAGTATACCAATAATTTAACAGATTTTATTTTATAGTGAAAATTGTAGACTTCAGATCTATTCATAAAGAATGTTACAATGCAACAATTAACACAACTTTAAATTTGCTTTAAAAAAAGCTTCTAAAATATAGACGCAACTCTTAAAAGAGAATCAGATATCATTCAGAGAGTTGTATTTTTGGACTCACTCATGACTCTGGTAATCATTGCTCTGTTCTACTCAAAACTGATTTTGGACATTCCAATTGATCAAAACAAGAGTTGATTTTGGTAATATAACTATGATTGAATGATTTTGTTTATATTTTAGTTTTATCTTTGTTATTTTAAATCCAACCAATGTAATCAACTCTTTGGAGAATGTGAGGGGTTAATGGTTCTATTGTGTGGAGCATCTGAGGACAAAAGTATATTTCTATGTAATGTGCGACCACTGTTCACGTTGACAATATGTGGTTCTCTGCTCCATAAACAAGGTTTTCAAAGTTTGTCACGTTATTTTCAACAGGTCCAGACACACCTAGAAAACTCAACAAAGTACCATATCCACCAGGCACAGAGGCAGCAGGTGAAGCAGTACCTGGCACTGGGCACCAAGTTTTCCAATCAGAGCCTTTCCATTTCTCACGCACACCTGGGAGAGTCTAATGGAGCACCTCCTGTTATGAGAAATGGTCATCTCCCCTCTGGCAATGAAACTAATATGCCCGACAGTCCAATCACATTGCTATCTCTGGGAACCAACCAAGAAAATGAGGTAATCTTTTCTTTACTATATTTGAATGCTGTTTGAATCTTTACAAATAATTTTGCTGCGGTAGAAAGGAAAATTGTTGGAGGCTTTATTGTATTTAGTTTACTTAACGCATTGTTTGCCAATTACATTGCATTCATTGCTTCATTGCAGACAATTAGGGGCTTTTCCACGTCGCACAACAGCTCATAATGTCATACAACATAGTAACACTCCAACTACATTCTGTCTCCGACTACATTCGATCTTTGTCCCGCCCACTCCCCTGACATCAGTCTGAAAAAGGGTCTCGACCCAAAACGTCGCCCATTCCTTCTCTTCCAGAGATGTTGTCTGTCCCGCTGAGTTACTCCAGCATTTTGTCTACATTCGATTTATACCAGCATCTGCAGTTCTTTTCCACACATAGCAACAGGCCCTTCAGCCCAACTTGTCCATGCCGACCTAGATGCCCCATCTAAGCTGGCCCCACTCTCCCACTATTTTCCCATACCGTCTAAACCTATCCTATCTATCTCATTACTCTTCCCTCTTCTTATTCTTATAAAGTTATTCCAGAACAGACAATAGTAATTCAGCATGATTCTAATTTGTTTTTTTTCACATTTCGAAATGTCACAAATTTTAATGTTATTCTAATAGAAAAATGATCAAATTTTACTTATTTAGCCATTAATGTTGAAGTGACGTAAAATCTGCCTGACGGTGTAATTCTGTCATTTCCGTGTGCATTATTCAGACATTGTTTCAGTTCCCACTGAAACAATGTGGTCTGAATGATGCTCACTGAAGCATCACAGTATGAGAAATTCAAGTCTTGATAGAAAGGAGTTTTTAATGTATACAAGAGAGAGTTAGATAGAGCTCTTAGGGCTAATGGAATCAAGGGGTATGACAAGAAAGCAGGAACCGGGTACCAATTTTGGATGATCAGCCATGATCATATTGAATGGTGGTGCTGGTTCGAAGGTTCGAAGGTTCGAAGGTTCGAAGGGCCTATTCCTGCACCTATTTTCTATGTTTCTATGTTAATCATGATTTAATGAAATATTCTATTGACCTCATTGGATTCTTTAAACGTTGAGAAATTTTGGGGGCTACTTGAAAGTCATCCAACTCCAACCATGTAGCATGTACATGAACTACTATGTCAAGGACGGAACTGCAGATGCTGGTTTACACTGAAGACACAAAATGCTGGGGTAACTCAGTGGGACAGGCAGCATCTCTGGAGAGAAGGAACGGGACCTATTCCTTTTCTCCAGAGATGCTGCCTGACCCGCTGAGTTCTCCAGCATTTTGTGTCTATCCATCTAACTACTATGTCAAAAATGATTCCGTTAGTTCTACTCCAATCTCAAATATAAATAGCAAATACATTTTCCTGAAGCTAAAAAGCCTTCAAATTGTAATAAACTTAAGTTAAGGCACACCTCCCAACATTAATAAGCTGACAAGTTTCCATTTTCATTACCTGCTATTGGCAGATTTGCAACATTTACAAATATGAGCTTAGGAAAGAAGAGCCATGGTAATGGCTCACATTTAGGGATTTTTGATACACTTGTGAATACCATTTTGCTTTACGTCTATGAAATTTTAACTGTTAGAAAAATATAAATGTTTGTTAAAATTCTGATCTCCAAATTCATTGCCTTAAATTAACTTGAACCCAATGATAAATAGCGAAACAAGAATTGGGAAAAAAAATATGAAAATAGTTTTAAAATTGTTTGATAACTTTTTTTTAACCTTCCCCGTTTTGGATCCTCTCCCGTTTAGGGGACAAATTGGAAACCTTCCATAAATTCTGCACCAGTGGTAATGTTCAGCTGTTTGTGAGGGTGGATTTGAAATTGCCTTTGTTACTCTATCTCGCTTTGTTCACTTTCTCTGTGGTAACGCCTTCCCAATCAGAACCATTTGTTGGCTTTCATTGCATTGTCCACATCGTGGCCTTTTAATCATGAATTAAGATAAGTTAGCTCGTTTTTATGGTCATATAAATCCTACCTGTGACAGATGTAACTCTGAAGTGGCCTCACTGACTCATATGTTTTGGTCCTGCCCACTTTTGGAAAAATATTGGAAAGAAATCTTTGATTCTATTTCTGTAGTTTTAGGTATTGATTTACAACCTCATCCTATTACTGCAATTTTTGGGCTACCAATGTTAGATTCTATTCATTTGTCCCGTTCCACCCATCGGCTGATTGCTTTTACCACATTAATTGCAAGAAGATCTATTTTATTTAAATGGAAAGACTCTAACCCTCCGACCACACTCCATTGGTACTCTGAAACGATACCATGTTTAAATTTAGAAAAAATTAGGAGTGACATTGTTGAACCCTTGGTTAAATTTGATAGGACTTGGGGAAGATTTATTCAACATTTTCACATAACATAAATTGTCCCTTCTCCAACCGTTATAATAATTATTTTACCTTTATATGGTAATAGTAATAGTAACTTTATTGTCAATTCAAATAATGCAACAAGTAGTTACACAGAGGATTGAAATTGCGTTTCCCCATACTGCAATGTGCAAGTAATATTTATAACACAGACAGACAATATACCAATAAAAATAGACAATGGACATATACATTACATAAAATATTCATTAATAAAAGGTGCAATATAGAAAAGTGCAAATAGCATACTGCAGACTTTGGGTTAAAGTTAATTTGACAGTCAGTTGGTGTTTGTTTGTGTAATGTTCATGGAATTTTCTTGAGTGTGTTGAGTAGTCTGATGGCCTGAGGGAAAAAGCTGTTTTTGAATCTTGTGGTTTTGCTCCGCATGCTGCGGTAGCGATGGTGGAACGGACTTGACGACAAACAGGGACTTAAATTGTTGAAATTCTTTGTAGCCCAGATTCTGTTTTGCTATTTTTTTCTAGTTTAGGGGGGTTTTGTTTTTTCCTTTTTTCTTTTTTTTTTCTTTTTTTTCTTTTTATCTTTTTGTTTTTTTAATATATGTTTTCTTTTAAACATTTAACTATCTTTACATAGAGACCAGGAGGTCTATATTCAATGTGTGTTTTGACACTGGACTCATATTCAGGTTATATCTGTTATTAATGTAATCCTGATCCCTATGTATCAATATCATTGTTATGTTTATCATTATTATTTTTTGTTGTTGTTTTGTTTTTGTTTTGGGGAAAAAAAACTAATAAAAAGATTTTAAAAGAAAGAAAGGAAAGATTACTTTCAGTTTTTGCTCCTCTGACAGGAAATAGTTTTAAATATCATTTTATAATTTTCTCTCCAATTTGTGGATTTCTCTATATCTCAAGATGTTTCATAATCTAACAAAGCTGTTCATAATCTTGCTACTTGGAACAAAATGTGAGGATGGGTAAAGAGAAGCACTCTCATGCAGTCATCTCTGCAGGGAATTGTATAATTTCTGCTCTCTTCCCTGAAAGAATAGCTACGATAGGGAACACATAGCAGAAAATTATTTGTACAAACTCATATGTAACCTTTGCATTCCCTCTCTCGCCAACACTCCCCCACCTAAGTCGTACCAGCTTCAAAGTCGTCTTGAGTCTCATTGTCTGTACTTATTCTCACCTAGGTCACAGCTAACAAGGCCGTTTCCTTCATCATTGTTACTTTTTTGCATATCTTTCATTCATTTGTCCTATATCTCTCTACACCACCGTCTATATCTCTTGTTTAAGAAGGAACTGCAGATGCTGGAAAATCGAAGGTAGCCAAAAGTGCTGGAGAAACTCAGCGGGTGCAGCAGCATCTATGAATCGAAGGAAATAGGCAACGTTTCGGGCCGAAACCCTGCCTATTTCCTTCACTCCGTAGATGCTGCTGCACCCGCTGAGTTTCTCCAGCATTTTTTGTCTACCATCTATATCTCTTGTTTCTCTTTGCCCTGACTCTCAGTCTGAAGGAGGTTCTCGACCCAAAATATCACCTATTCCTTTTTGCCAGAGATGCTGAGTTACTCCAGCTTTTTGTGTCTATCTTCGGTTTAAACCAACATCTGTAGTTCCTTCCTGCACAACGTATATTTAGTGTTATGTTAAAGTACGGCCTCAAAATCCAGAATCTCCAAATCACTCTGTCCTTGCACTGGGCGACAAGAACACAAATCCTATACATTTGACATGATGTTTACCATACTGAGCTGAGGAAATGTATAAGAAATGCAAGCCATCAGTAATAGAAATATTGAGAGTCATTAGTTAAACACCTGGGTATGTACAGTACTTATGTAAGTGACAAATAGCGGTGAATTATGAAGCCTCACGTTTATCATCTGTAAATATAAAATAACTATATGCTAATATGGAAATGAAGCTAATTGAGAAATCATTTAATAGGGGAACATTGGTGACCAATTCTCATTGGCTTTTGGATCAAAGACATAAATGCCACAGTCAAGCCATCTTGTTAATTTGTATATAATATAGTTGTTTTGTATAACTACGCAAAGCTTTACCAGAGTTGTGGGTTATTGCCTTAGCTAATAGCTAAGTTGTAAGTGAAAGCCATCAATTTGATTAGCTTTCATTAGTTATCCATATAAATACATTTCACTAAAGGTCCCTGACGTATTGCAGCTTCCAGTCCATTCCCTTTTATTGTCACTTAAAGTGATATTGAGAGCACCATATCCTGATTGTCACTTTAACCTGCACATCACATTGATTTTTAGATGGATGATGTTATCGATGATATAATCAGTTTGGAATCAAGTTGCTTTAATGAAGATTCCCCCAGCTGTATGGAGCCGTCATCTCAAATGCACAACACAGTAAGTACTGAGAAAGTATGAAGAGGCAATTTTAGTGAGCAAACGGCATGCAGGGTGATATGTGGGAACCATTAACATTGCAGCATTGTGCTGGGGCAAAATAAAATACAATGATACTGAGCCTGTTTCTGAAAGTAGATGCTTAAAATAGTTTACTGAAGTATCCATTCATAAGGTCACAAGGTCACAAGGATAGAATTAGGCCATTCGGCCCATCAAGTCTACTCCTCCATTCAATCATGGCTGATCTATCTCTCCCTCCTAACCTCATTCTCCTGCCTTCTCCCCATAACCTTTTCTACCTGTACTAATCATGAATCTATCTACAGTATCTCTGCCTTAAAAATATCCATTGACTTGGCCTCCACAGCCTTCTGTGGCAAAGAATTCCACAGATTCACCACCCTCTAACTAAAGAAATTTCTCCTCATCTTCTTCCTAAAAGAACGTCCTTTAATTCTGAGGCTATGACTTCTAGACTCTCCCACTCGTGGAAACATCCTCTCCACATCCCACATCCTCTCCACATTCCACATAATTCCACCCCATCTCCCTCTCCCCACCACTCATGTGTTTCATCCCATTATATGCCATGAATGATCAGGACCAGGAGCAAGGGGAAAGTCAGGGTAAACCTGCTAAATTTGTTAAGTGCCAAGAGATTTGGTTTAGTTTAGAGATACAGCGTGGAAACATGCCCTTTGGTCCACCGAGTCCACACCGACCAGCAATCCCCGCACACTAACACTATCCTACACACACTAGGGACAATTTACAATTTTACCAAGCCAAATGCAAACCTGTACGCCTTTGGAGTTTGGGAGGAAAAAGGAGCAGCCGGATAAAACCCACACAGTCACAGGAAGAACGTACAAACTCAGTGCAAACTGAGTCCGGATCAAACCCAGGTCACTGGTGCTGTAAGGCAGCAGTTCTACTGCTACGCCACCATGCCGCCCCCATGTCCACAAGTTTGGTTGGTCCACTGGCCGAATAAGAGCCTAGACAGGGAACTTGACACTATATAAATGTTGGTGATAATTTTTATGGCTTTTGATGGATAAAGCAGTGAAGAGATATTTCTGTGGTACTCCAATAGTATCATACAAATTTCCCCTGGTGCTTTTAGAATGTAATTTCCACCTATGCACTTCAATAACATAACTAACCACCTACAGTAAGAGCTAAGTCTAAAGGGCCAGTCCCACTTACGTGTCCTTGGCACGCAAATTACGCGACCTCGTGGTCGCGTTGAGGCGCACGGGCATCGTATGGCTGCGCGGGGCTGGTCCCACTGAGAAGCGCGGAGCGGTATGTAGTTGTGCGCGACATCGCGCGGGACTCCGAAATTTTTGTAGGGAACAAAATCTTCGCGCGCCAACGGCCTGTCGCGGAACTGACGGTCAAAGTGGGACAGGCCCAAGACCCTGGCACGACGCAATGTCTCACCTCCAACAGCAGCAGAAGCAGGCAAACGATCACCAAACTCGGCCTGGGGCTCACGGCAGTTGCGGTCCGGATCCGCCCCCACTTCTACTTCCAGAGCGGGGCCAAGAAAATTGAAGATAGACACAAAATGCTGGAGTAACTCAGCAGCACCGGCAGCATCTCTGGAGAGAAGCAATGGGTGACGGTTCGGGTGAAGACCCTTCTTTTCAGACTGAAGAAGAGTCTCGACACGAAATATCACCCATTCTTTCTCTCCAGAGATGCTGACGGTGCCACTGAGTTACTCCAGCTTTGTGTCCATCTTCAAATGATGTCACACGCTCCAGACGGCTGTGCATACGCATGAAATCGCGCGCGACCTTCGCGGGACCATCGCGCCTCAAGGCGACCACGAGGTTGCGTAATTTGCATGCCAAGGACACGTAAGTGGGACAGGCCCTTAAGAGTGCAATGCAACCTGCTGAATCTGACCTGTGCTTATTTATATTCTGCTTTTTAAAGGCACTGAATTAAATCTTTACATGCTCCCCCAGTTTATGGTGCACACCCCAGCTCAGAATGTCATCGTCATCGAGTCACAGCATGATGCATGCCCTACCATGCCCTACCAGGCCAACTAGTCCATTACCACCACGAGTCCCCAGCTAAACCATACCCATTCACTCATATTTAGCCCATATCCCACCAAACCTTTCCTATCCTGTACTTGTCCAGATGTCTATTCAATGTTGTTATTGTACCTGCCTCAACCACGTCCTTATGCAGCTTACTCCATATACCACCACCTTCTGCCTGAAGAAATTAGAACATAATCAGTACAGCGCTGGAACGGGCACTTTGGCCCACAGCTGAACATGTTGCTAAGTCAAGCTGATCTCATCTGCCTGTACATGATCCATATCGCCTATATTCCCTGCACTTCCAAAAGCCTCTTAAATTTGCCACTACTGCATCTGTTTCCACCACCAACCCTGGAAATGTGTTCCAGACCCCCCCTGCTATCTGTGTAAAAACCTGCCCCGCACATCTCCATGAAACTTGTCCCCCTCTCACCTTATAGCTACGCCCTCAGATGTTGGACATTTCCACCCTGGCTGTCTACCCTCTCTATGCCAATGTCTACTCTATTTATGCCAAGTTGCCCCTCAGAGCCTAGAATTGTGGTCGCTGGTCCCATAACCCTCGTTCTGTGATAACACAGACCACAGGTCTGAATAAGGGTCTCGACTCGAAACGTCACTCATTCCTTCTCTCCAGAGATGCTGCCTGTGCCGCTGAGTTACTCCAGCTTTTTGTGCCTATCTTAGGTTTAAACCAGCATTCGTTCCTTCCTACACATACCACAGTCCCTTGTCCAGCCCAATTGCCTAAGAATAGGTCAAGCTTTGTCTTCCCCCTTGTAGGTCCCTCTACATATGCTTGAGGAAACTTCTGTGAACGCATTTGACCAATCAACCTCATCTAAACCCTTGACACTATGGCAACTTGACAGCTCCTTTGAACACTATTCCCCTCATCTTCAGATAATCAAACTTGACAATGAAGGGGACAAAACAATGGTCTGATGCGTTACCAAAAAACACAGAGCAATCCCAACAATATGCAGATGACACCAGGATTGTGGGACCCAAAGCGTTGGAGTAACTCAGTAGATCAGGCAGTATCTCTGGAGAACATGGATAGGTGACGTTTCAGGTTGAGAGCTGGAGTCACTGACTGTGATGAAGGCTGTCAAGGTAGACAGTGGGATATAGATCAGCCACAGAAATGGGCGGTGAAATGCAGATGAAGATAATCCTTGCAAGTGTGAGCTTTAATTTAGTTTAGTTTAGAGATACAGCGTGGAAACAGGTCCTTCAGCCCAACAGGTCCGCGCCGACCAGCGATCCCTGCACACCCACACTATCCCACACCTACTAGGGCCAATTTTTACATTTACCAAGCCAATTAAACTACAAACCCGTATGTCTTCTTGGAGTGTGGGAGGAAACCGAAGATCTCGGAGAAAACCCACGCAGATCACGGGGAGAACGTACAAACTCCGTACAGACAGCACCCGTAGTCGGGATCGAACCCGGGTCTCCGGCACTGCATTCGCATAAAGCAGTAACTCTACCGCTGCGCCACTGTGACCGTCCTGATGCACTTTGGGAGGTCAAATGTAAGGAGAAAATGTACAATTCATGGCATGACCCTCAATGGCATTGAGACTGCGCTGCCAGGGTTGGAGGTTGAAGCAGATATGACAGTGGCATTTAAGAGGCTTCTGATTTGGAAGGAATGGAGTGATATGGATTACGTATGATACGATATGATAGAACGTTATCTATCCCAGGAGGTAAATTAATTTGCCAACAGTCATAAAAACATAAAATACATGAAACATGAAACATTAAATTAAAGTGACGAGTGGTAAGTCTTTGGGGATGTCCAAAGATTGAGGAGGTAAGGGGGTGGGGAGGGGGGAAGGGGTCAGTCTCAGTCTCAGTCTCAGTTTACCCCACGACTCCTGCTGCGTTCTGTGCTGCATCTTGGTGCTCATCAGGTTGACCAGTGAAGGGGTGAGCTGTATTGTCCAAGATGCTCCGCAGTTTGAGGAGCATCCTCCCCTCCAAGACCACCTCCCATGAATCTAACTCCACCACCAGGGCGGAGCCAGCGTTCCTAATACGTAAGGAGTACACTTAAGAGGGAAATCAGGAGGGCAAAAAGAGGACATGAGATAGCTTAGGGCATGTCCCACTTACGTGTCCTCGGCACGCAAATTTACGCGACCTCGTGGTCGCGTTGAGCCGCGACAGTCCTGCGAAGGTCGCGCGCGATTTCATGCGTCCGCACAGCCGTCTGGAGCAAGTGACGTCATTTGAAGATGGACACAAAATGCTGGAGTAACTCAGCAGGACCGGCAGCATCTCTGGAGAGAAGCAATGGGTGACGTTTCGTGTCGAGACACTTCTTCAGTCTGAAAGAAGGGTCTTGACCCGAAACACCATCCATTGCTTCTCTCCAGAGATGCTGCCGGTCTCGCTGAGTTACTCCAGCATTTTGTGTCTATCTTCAATTTTCTTGGCCCCGCTCTGGGAGTAGGTGGGGGCGGATCCGGACTGCAACGGCCGTGAGCCCCAGGCCGAGCTCGGCGATCGTTTACCTGCTTCTGCTGCTGTTGGAGGTGAGACGTTGCATTGCGCCAGGGTCTTGGGCCTGTCCCACTATGGCCGTCATTCCGCGACAGGCCGGTGGCGCGCGAAGATTTTGTTCACTACAAAAATTTTGGAGCCCCGCGCGATGTCGCGCACAACTACAGACCCCTCCGCGCTTCTCAGTGGGATCGGCCCCGCGCTGTCATACGATGCCCGTGCGCCTCAACGTGCCAAGGACACGTAAGTGGGACAGGCCCTTTAGCCATCAAGGTAAAGGAGAATCCTAAGAGATTCTACGATATCAAGAGGAAGGGGGTGACTAGAGAGAGAATGGGTTCTCTTAAGGATCAATGTGATCATCTTTGTGTGCAGCCGCAGGAGATGGGCGAGGTGTTAAATAAATATTTCTCATCTGTATTCACCATGAAAAAGGCCATGGAGACTAAATAATTAAGGGAAGGACTTTGGCATATTAAGATGGATAAATGCCCAGGGCCTGATCTAGTGAATCCTAATTCATGATGGGACTCCAGGAAGATATTGCTGGGTGCCTGGTTGAGATATTTGCATCGCCCTTAGCCATTTGTGAGGTTGGTATGTGTCAAATATTTTGTCTTTTTTTAAGAAAGGCTACATAGGCAAACTAGGAACTATCAGCCACTGAGCTTAACATCAGTGGCAGGAAAGTTACTGGGGGGAATTATGAGGGACAACATTTGGAAAGACAAGGATTGATATTGGATTGTATGCATGCGCTGGTGCATGCAAAAATGATATCTTATTACTTTAGTTGAGTTTTTTGAAGAGGTAGAAAGAGGATTGATGAGGGGAGGGCGGTGTTTGTGGTGTACATGGATGTTAGTAAAGCAAAGAGTGGCACGGTGGCGCAGCGGTAGAGTTGCTGCCTTACAGTATCAGAGACCTCTGATACTCCACAGAGGCTGAGGAGCCGTTGGAGCGAGAGGAGGAACCCAATCTGTAACGTTCCACACTTCAAAGGAAGTGTTCTGGTGGAAGTCGCTGATTGGTGGAAGCGGACTTAGTATGCAAACTTAAAGCACACCTTATTGGGGGTTCAGTATTGATGTGGATAGAGAACTGGCTGGCAGATAGGAAGCAAAGAGTAGGAGTAAACGGGTCCTTTTCAGAATGGCAGGCAGTGACTAGTGGGGTACCGCAAGGCTCAGTGCTGGGACCCCAGCTATATACAATATATATTAATGATCTGGATGAGGGAATTGAATGCAACATCTCCAAGTTTGCGGATGACACAATGCTGGGGGGCAGTGTTAGCTGTGAGGAGGATGCTAGGAGGCTGCAAGGTGACTTGGATAGGTTGGGTGACTGGGCAAATGCATGGCAGATGCAGTATAATGTGGATACATGTGAGGTTATCCACTTTGGTGGCAAAAACAGGAAAGTAGACTATTATCTGAATGGTGGCCGATTAGGAAAAGGGGAGATGCAACGAGATCTGGGTGTCATGGTACACCAGTCATTGAAAGAAGGCATGCAGGTGCAGCAGGCAGTGAAGAAAGCGAATGATATGTTAGCATTCATAGCAAAAGGATTTGAGTATAAGAACAGGGAGGTTCTACTGCAGTTGTACAGGGTCTTGGTGAGACCATACCTGGAGTATTGCGTACAGTTTTGGTCACCGAATCTGAGGAAAGACATTCTTACTATAGAGGGAATACAGAGAAGGTTTACCAGGCTGATTCCTGGGATGGTAGGACTTTCATATGAAGAAAGACTGGATAGACTCGGCTTGTACTCGCTAGAATTTAGAAGATTGATGGGGGATCTTATAGAAACTTACAAAATTCTTAAGGGGTTGGACAGGCTAGATGCAGGAAGATTGTTCCCGATGTTGGGGAAGTCCAGAACAAGGGGTCACAGTTTAAGGATAAGGGGGAAGTCTTTTAGGACCGAGATGAGAAAATCATTTTTCACACAGAGAGTGGTGAATCTGTGGAATTCTCTGCCACAGAAGGTAGTTGAGGCCAGTTCATTGGCTATATTTAAGAGGGAGTTAGATGTGGCCCTTGTGGCTAAAGGGATCAGGGGGTATAGAGAAAAGGCAGGTACAGGATACTGAGTTGGATGATCAGCCATGATCATATTGAATGGCGGTGCAGGCTCGAAGGGCCGAATGGCCTACTCCTGCACCTATTTTCTATGTTTCCATGTTTCTACCTGGGTTCAATCCTGGCTACGGGTGCTGTCTGTATGGAGTTTGTACATTCTCTCCGTTGGTTTTCCCTGAGATCTCTGGTTTCTTCCCACACTCCATAGATGTACAGGTTCATAGGCTAATTGACTTGGTAAAATTGTAAATTGTCCCTAGCATGTAGTGGAAAATGTTAGGATGCGGGGATCACAAGTTGGCACAGACTCAGTGGGCTGAAGGGCCTGTTCCCGCACTGTATCTATAAACTAAACTAAACTTTTGGCAATGTGCTCCATTATACAGTTGTCTGGAAGGTAAAGTCACATGTGATCCAGGGTATACTAGCCAATTGGATAAAAATAAGTTTAGTGGAAGTAGTCTGCATGTGACAATAAAAAGTTGTTACTCCGATTGGAGGTGTGTGACCAGTGGTACGCTGCAGGGTGCCGAACCATTGCTGTTTGCCATCTATATGAACAATTTGGATGACAATGATGTTAGCATTATTAGCAAGTTTACAGGTAATTCTAAAATTAGTGGTGAAGTGGACAGTGAAGATGGTTGTCTAAGATTACTACAGGATCAAGGAATAGCAGATGGAAATTAATTTGGACAAGTGTGAGGTGTTGCATTGTGATTAATAAAATAGGGCAGGACTTAAGGGCCTGTCCCACTTACGTGTCCTTGGCACGCAAATTACGCGACCTCGTGGTCGCGTTGAACCGCGATGGTCCCGCGAAGGTCGGGCGCGAATACATGCATACGCACAGCCGTCTGGAGCGCGTGATGTCATTTGAAGATGGACACAAAGCTGGAGTAACTCAGCGGGACCGGCAGCATCTCTGGAGAGAAGCCATGGGTGACGTTTTGTGTCGAGACTCTTCTTCAGTCTGAAAAAAAGGGTCTTGACCCGAAACGTCACCCATTGCTTCTCTCTAGAGATGCTGCCGGTCCAGCTGAGTTACTCCTGCATTTTGTGTCTATCATCGATTTTCTTGGCCCCGCTCTGGGAGTAGAAGTGGGGGCGGATCCGGACCGCAACGGCCGTGAGCCCCAGGCTGAGCTCGGCGATCGTTTGCCTGCTTCTGCTGTTGTTGGAGGTGAGACGTTGCGTCGTGCCAGGGTCTTGGGCCTGTCCCACTTTGGCCGACAGTTCCGCGACAGGCCGTTGGCGCGCGAAGATTTCGTTCACTACAAAAATTTGGAGCCCCGCGCGATGTCGCGCACAACTACATACACCTCCATGCTTCTAAGTGAGACCGGCCCCACGCTGCCATACGATGCCCGTGCGCCTCCACACAACCACGAGGTTGCGTAATTTGCGTGCCAAGGATACGTAAGTGGGACAGGCCCTTTACACAATAAATGTTAGGCCCTCAGAGAGTGTTGTAGAACATAGACTTAAGAGCGCGTGCACAGAGCTCCCTGAAGGTGCCACCACAGGTTGACAGGATGTTGAAGAAGGCATTTGGCACCTTTTGTTTTCATAAGTCAACCTATTGAGTTCAGGAGTTGGGACTCATGTTACAGCAGCACAAGTTATTGGTGAGACCACACTTGGAGTATTGTGTGCAGTTTTATTCGCTAAGAAATAGAAAATATGTCATTAAGCTGGAAAGTGTGCAGAGAAGATTCATAAGGGTAGTGCCAGGACTGGATGGCTCGAGTTATAAGGAGAGGCTAGATAGGCTGGGACTTTTTTCCTTGGGGCATAAGAGAGTGACACTATGTTAAATTCATGGTGGTGAGCAGTAGGTGAACACTCAGTTTTTTCCCCAAGGTAGAGGATTCTAATTTGAGATGGCACAGACTAAAGGTGAGAGGGGAAAGATATAAAAGGGACTTGAGAGGCAACGTTTACCACATAGAGGATAGTGGTGTGTGTAGAATGAGGTGTCAAAGGAAGCTGTGGAGGTTGGTACAATTACAATGTTTAGAAGGCATCTAGTTAAGTATATGGATTGGAAAGATTTAGAGGAATTTGGAGCAAACTCATGTTAATGGGACAGTTTAGCTTGACATCTTGGATGACATTAATGAGTTGGGCCGAATTGCCCGTTTACATGCTGTATAGCTCTATGACTCCACCTTTCAGGTGACTGCTGAAGCCTATTTGGGAATCACAGATAAACTGTCTGACAGTTTAGGCCAGTGGGTAGTTTGTGAGGCTCCATTCGCACACGGCTTCTTTCTTCTTCTGCAGCAGCGACTTGAGGTTCTCAATAGAGTCCTGAACAAACCTCTACTTAGAATGGCCATGGGCCAGGGTGTTACAGGAGTCAGTGAGGACATTACAACATTTCAAGGAGATTCTGAGATTTTCAGCAGGTGTTTGGCTCACTGATCAATAGTTGCCAGGCTTTTCCCTGCAGCCCTACTTACAGTAAATAGCGGTACAACATTAGCCACCCTCTAATCTTCCGTCACCTTTCCCTCGTCTAACAATGCTTCCTATAACTCAGCCAGGGCTCCTGAATTTCTTCTCTAGCATCCCGCAGTGTCCTCAGATATATCTCAAGAGTTAATGTGTAGGAAGGAACTGCAGATATTGGTTTACATCGAAGATAGACACCAAAAGCTGGAGTAACTCAGTGGGTCAGGCAGTGTCTCTGGAGAGAAGGAAGAGGTGATGTTTTGGGTCGAGACCCTTCTTCAACCTGAGAGTCAGGGGAAAGGGAGACACAGAGATATGAAAAGGTACAGAGAACAAAGAATGAATGATGTGCAAAAAGAAATGATGATCAAGGCAAGGTAGAACCCACAATGGTCCATTGCTGGCTGTGGGGAAGGTAATAACGAGTGATACAAAGAGTGAAACTCAACAGTGAATCTAATATGATGACTATGGTGAGGGAGGGAAGGAGATGGAGGGGATGCAGGGGTTATTTGAAGTTGGAGAAATCAATATTCATACCGCTGGGCAGTAAGCTGCCCAAACTAAATATGAGGTGCTGTTCCTCCAATTTGCATTTGGCCTCACTCTGACAATGGAGGAGGCCAAGGACAGAAAGGTTAGTGTGGGAATGGGGATGGGGAGTTAAAGTGTTTGGCAAGCAGGAGATCGCATAGGCCAAGGTGGACTGAGCGAATACGTTCAGCGAAACGATTGCCCAGTTTACGCTTGGTCTCGCCGATATATAGAAGTCCACACCTTGAACAACGGATACAGTAGATGAGGTTGGAGGAGGTGCAATTAAACCTCAGCCTCACCTGAAAGGACTGTCGGGGTCCTTGGACAGAGTTGAGAGAGGGGGTATAAGAACAGGTGTTGGATCTCCTGGGGTTGCAGGGGAAGGTACCTAGGAGAGGGTGGCTTGGGTGGTAACGGATTAATTAACCAGGGAGTTGCGGAGTGAACAGTCTTTCTACTCTATCTCATCTACCACCTACCATGATATTATGCTCCTCTCTAAGATTACCTATCTTGCACAATCTGTCCCTGTAGCTCAATGCTCTAGTCCTGGAAACATCCTTGGAAATAGGCTGTGCACTTGCCAGCTCAAAGGATCTTTCATATAAAGGGTGAACAAAACGGAAACAATCCTCCAAAAGTTACCTCACAGACATCTTGTACAACTGTAACATAACATCCCACTTTGAGCCATAGAGGCTGAGAAGAAACAGGCCCTTCGGCCAATTTGCCTATGCCAACCAAGATGTCCCTTATATAGTAGTCCCACTTGCTCCTGTATGGGCCATATCCCTCTAAACCTTTCCTTTTCTAATTAAACTAAATTAGCCATTCCTCGGCTCACTTGCCCAGCTGATCAAGATCCCACTGAAATTCCTACTTACATTGTGAAAGCGCAAGGAAATGGCACGTTTAGATTGTTGCTCCACCAGACATCATGCTCCGAATTTATATATTTATGTGGTCTAAATCCTGTTGGAGGCATCCACCTAAAATGCCTTAACAAAGGATCAGAGGATTGTAAATTGAACTGCTCTTTACCTACATTTAACACATGCCAATCCACTGCTAAACAAAGGGTCTGAAGAAGGGTTTCAGCCCGAAACGTTGCCTATCTCCTTCGCTCCATAGATGCTGCTGCACCCGCTGAGTTTCTCCAGCATTTTTGTGTACCTTCGATTTTCCAGCATCTGCAGTTCCTTCTTAAACACTGCTAAACAGCTATGGTTTGTACCCTTTCATGCCTGTAAAGGTAGCAACAATGATCTATTTCTTAATATATTGTTTTCACATTGAATGATAGTTTCAAATTATATCATAAACTTACCACTTACAAACCAGTATTATTCCAAGGAAAATCCAAATGATTATTATAAGTAAATATTAAATAATCACTAGAGCAAAACATAAACACAAATTCATCTTAAACTGTCTTATTAATGAATTTACTAAAATAAATACACGCATGATTATTTATGGATCAATGCTCTTTAGTTATTGTTGCATTGGAATCAGATTGGGTTGGTTATTTTTGATAAATTAACTGTGGGTATTGTGAACAGACTATTGCAGGCAAAATTACCCTTTTGTGTAGCTTGGAAGGAATATGTTTTTAGCAAAACGGGAATCAATGAAAGAAATAGTTTGGCAATCATATTGTTGGCCATGGCAAGTTCTAAGAAGCAAATTCCCTAATATGATCATTCTTCTATTTATCAGACAGTGAAGCACAGATGTATTGATTCTTCATCGTATGATTTAACTGCTGTTGAAAGTTACTTGTACGCCAGTAAATATTAGCAATTGCGTTGCATGACCGAACATCAAAGAGCTGCAGGAGAAAGTTTGCCAATTACACTCCACATCAGATTAGTGTTAAAGTCCAAGAAGTCAGAGACCATGTGTTTTTATGAACTGATATTCGGCACATGTACTCTAGTAGCTGAGCAGATCACAGCTCTGAGAGAGGAGGGAAGTGAAATGAAGGAGAAAAGTAAAACTATCAGTATCGCGGAGTTTATTGAATCACAGAAAATGAAACTGGTAAGAGCAGACTTTGTTTTCAATGAATAGATTACATTTGGAATAGTGAGTAGGTTGAACGTAGGCACTTTATTGGAAATATATGTTAAATTAAAAGTTCTCTTTTGAGATAAGGGTAGCATAGGACATTCCTACAGTGTCAGCATCCCTGTACTAATTACAGAGGTCTAAAATGGTGCCCCAAATGTAAGACAGTTATAAAATAGTCGTAAAATAGTGGCAGAATCGCAGTAGCTTTGCTCATTAAGTTAACTCCAAGAATTGGATATACTTGGAAATGTTACATTTTATTATTTCACCTTTTAAATTTTGTACAAGAGGATTTTCTTTTTAAATGCTGGAATATCTTGTTATAATGTTTACAGAAGCTACAAAGGACATGTGATTGGACAAGGAAGGATAATTTTTAAATGTCCAGGCATTGTAATAAATAGAGCTTTAGTGAATAGACATTAGTGAAGTGGACGATGTGTAAAAATAGCCACAGTTTTAATGAACAGGGAGAAAAGTTGTGATTCTTTTAAATGTAACTTAGACTTTTCTGTCTGTGTCCTGTCAGGTCATTCAACTTGCAACGTTTATCATTGGATTATAAAGTAACCAAAGAACAAATAGGATGGCAGTGACAGATCTTTTGTGTTGTAACTATGGATACTGTTTATATTTATGAATTTTGTTCACTGGCTATAAAATCTATGGTCATGAAATCTAAACTTCATTAGATCTAACAACATTCTACACTACAATTCAAACAAAAGCATGCTCAAAGAAACTAAAAATAATTAATATTAATTGATCTAACCTGCATTTTAGGCAGATAATAAAGAGACACATTTAAAGGTCTTCCTTCATCATCTGTATTTGTGTTGGTTGTTTGGCCAACAACTTTAGACAATAGGTGCAGGAGTAGGCCATTCGGTCCTTCGAGCCAGCACCACCATTCAATGTGATCATGGCTGATCATCCCCAATCAGTACCCCATTCCTGCCTTCTCCCCATATCCCCTGACCGCTATTTTTAAGAGCCCTATCTAGCTCTCTCTTGAAAGCATCCAGAGAACCTGCCTCCACCGCCCTCTGAGGCAGAGAATTCCACAGACTCACCACTCTCTGTGAGAAAAAGTGTTTCCTCATCTCTGTTCTAAATGGCTTACTCCTTATTCTTAAACTGTGGCCCCCTGATTCTGGACTCCCCCAACATCAGGAACATGTTTCCTGCCTCTAGCGTGTCCAAACCCTTAACAATCTTATATGTTTCAACTTTGCCTTTGTCTGAAGAATGGTCTCGATCCGAAATGTCACCCATTCCTTCTCTCCAGAGATGCTGCCTGTCCCGCTGAGTTACTCCAGCATGTTGTGTCTCTCTTCGGTTTAAACCAGCATCTGCAGTTCCTTCCTGCAACTTTACCTTTTCTATTCTACTGGGATCAGCTAACTACAATATGGCATTGTTCATGGGACAGCATCATCTTTTAAAACCCTACAAGGCAATTTACAGCATTGGAACAGATTGAATAGTGTATATCTTTTCCAATGATCCTTTCTAGTGACTGTATTAGTTTACAGAGGATAACTGGTTAGGCCGCATTTGAAGTGCTGCATGGAGTTCTGGTGGCCCCATTATAGGGAGGATGCGGAAGCTTTGGAAAGGGTGCAGAGGAGGTTTACCAGAATGATACTAGGATTAGGGGTTTTGGCTACAGGGAGAGGTTTAGCATACTTGGATTTTTTTCCCTGGAACACTCGAAGTTGAGGGGAGTCCTGATAGATGTATATACAATTATGAGAGGGGGTATAGACGAGACAGTCAGAACCTTTTTCCCAAGATGGAGATATCAAATACTTGTGGGCGTAGCTGTAAGGTGAGAGGAGCGATGTTTAAAGATGATGTGATGGGCAGCCATTAGTTTACATAGAAGGTGGTGAAAGTCTCTAACGTGCTGCTGAGGATCGTGATTGAGCAGATATGATAGTGAAATTTAGGAGACTTTTGGATAGGCACATGGATATGCAGGGAATAGAGGGATATGGGTTACATGCAGGTAGATAAGTGAGGATCTTAGCATCATATTTGGCACAGGCATTGTTGGCCAAAGGGTCTGACCCTCTGCTGTACTGTTCTATGTTCTATATAACTGTTCAATAACAAAGCCCAAAGTGTTGGAGGAACTCAGCAGTTCATGCAGCATCTGTGGAGGGAATATACAGGCAACACCTTGTATCAGGCCTGTTTTTCAGACTAACTGTAATTGGGGCAAGAAAGAAGAAAAAGAGAAATGGGGCCAGTTTTCCAGCTTTCTCCCCCCCCCCCCCCACCTACTTCAATCAATCAGAAGGAGGGTCCCACCCTGAAAACTCGCTCCATAGCTGCTGCTTGACCCACTGAGTTCCTCCAGCACTTTGTGTTTTGCTCAAGGTTCCAGCATCTGCAGTTCCTTGTGTCTCTGTAACAGTTCTTTGTTTGATTTTAAAGTTATTTCTCAGCAATAATTCTCTTTCAAGAAGATTCTTTGAAATGACGAATCATTTCTTGCAATTCATCAATGTGGAAATAATGGTCAGGTATTGCAAAATAGCAGGAAAGAGCTTCATGGGTTAAATATAAACACAAGATTATAAATCAAAACATTTGAGTCAAAATTAAACTCGAAACAAAAATGCACATACATGGCACAATTGGAAGAAGAGTAGGGATGTCCTAGTCCTGGTCAATTGCAGTGTCCTTCCATAAATGCAACGACTTTCTTTGGTCAGTGTTACAGCAAAGAAACACATTTAAAGGAACCAAATTTCATAGCATGTTTTTGTGCAATCTGTTCTCGCTATTCTTTAGTGCTGACTTCATCACTTTTGAGTTAAAGGCTGTGGTTTTAAGCTCCATCTAAAGATCTGAACACATACTCCAATCAAAACTGAGGGTGTGCTGCACTACAAATACTGACATTTCAGAAGAGACACATGCTGAACTTTTTCTTTTCTTGTTTATTATATAGTTTACAGTGTACTATGTTACATATTCTGTTGTGCAGCTGCAAGTGAGAATTTCATTGTTCTATCTGGGACCTTTGGCAATAAAACAGAATTGACTCTTGAGATTTGACACCATACATTTGAGCCCTTGAAGGACCTAAAGGCATCACCCGAAGATAAGCAAGGAGGATCACTCAAATCTTAGCTGATGATTATTACTCAATCAGCATCACTAATACAGATTGTGCTGGATCTGGCTGGGCAAGGCTAACTTTGTCACTAATTGCCAGTGTTTACTCCAGCTACTTCCCCCTACCCCTAACATGAGCAGGAAGTTCAGGAATCCTGCATAAATGCGGAAGTCCCAAACTTGCTGAGCTCTGCTGCCAGTTTGCTGGCTGCACTCTGATCTTGGACTCAATGTGGAAGCAAGAGGTGGAGCATGGATTTGCTGCAATTGCCCAGTACTTACAATGAATCTGTGCAGATTAGAACTGGGACAGGAAGAGTGAGTCCTTTCCTTTCCATTTGAATGGAGAGGAACAACTGCAAGGAGTATGGTTAAGTATAACGAATCCTGTGTTTGTTTGTATTTATTGAGCTTGCACTAGTCTCAGCTCCGAGACTGGGAGCTGTGGCCTAAAAGTTTGGTCGTAGTTAAACGTGGTGCGAGTGCAGCAGCCCCATTGAAATGGAAGAAATAATTACTAGGAGATTAAGTACATTTGTAATGAATTAAGTGCATTTTATCTTATTATTCGAGTTTCTTGTGTTGATTTTAACATGCATTCGATGTTGGTGACAGATCTGGGGTGTATGAAGGGAATTTGGTGGCGATCAAAGACATTCTGAGATTTACAGCCTGCCACATATTGTGATCTTCCCTACATTGCACTAGGAGGGCATTGGATTGTTTTAGTGAGCTGAGAGCTGACCCTTTCAATCAGAGGTTGCAGTAGGGACTACATTGTATTCCAAGGTTAGGACATTGGAAGAGACTGAAAGATGTTGGAAGATAATGAAAGATTTCCCCCAATCCAATCAATATTGACTTTGCATGCCAATCACAGCAGATTGAAATATACCCGCTCACATGTAATTAATTGCTGTCAAAATCTCCCTGTACGTCTGTAAATGACATTGAAATCATTTCCAAATAATAATGAGTTAAGAGCAGCTGCTTTGCTGGCTTTATCTTGCACTAAATGTTATTCCCTTATCATGTATCTATAGACTGTAAATGGCTCGGTTGTAATCATGTATTGTCTTTCGACTGACTGGATAGCATGTAACAAAAGCTTCTCACTGTACCTCGGTAGATTAGAAGGATGAGGGGATATCTTATAGAAACATATAAAATTATAAAAGGACTGGACAAGCTGGATGCAGGAAAAAAATTCCCGATGTTGGGCGAGTCCGGAACCAGGGGCCACAGTCTTAGAATAAAGGGGAGGCCATTTAAGACTGAGGTGAGTAAAAACTTTTTCACCCAGAGAGTTGTGAATTTGTGGAATTCCCTGCCACAGAGGGCAGTGGAGGACAAATCACTGGATGGATTTAAGAGAGGGTTAGATAGAGCTCTAGGGGCTAGTGGAATCAAGGGATATGGGGAGAAGGCAGGCACGGGTTATTGATTGGGGATGATCAGCCATGATCACAATGAAGGGCTGAATGGCCTCCTCCTGCACCTGTTTTCTATGTTTCTTTGTTTCTATGGTACACGTGACAATAAACTAAACTGTACTGAGTTTGGGAGTCAGCAGCTTAGCAATGAATATTAGCCAAACCACAGGTGGGCAACCGCAATGTAAAAAGATTTGAGTGCAGTGATGCATACTGTATATATATTTGAACTTGATTAAGTGATTGGGAATGGCGGGAGTGAAGCTGAATGTAATAATAGAACATTAGGCCGCCCCAATGTATTGTGCATATGTAGCACAATGCTCCACTATTCACTTTGTCTGCAACATGTCTCATCTTCCTTGGATAGATTGATGATCATACACCCATCATACTAATTGATTGATTGATACCTGAGAACAAGGTTGACTCTATGAATTGCAGTTGGGGGGAATAAAAACATGCATTTTAAATAGTTTCAACTGTGTCTTTTAAAGATGTGATTGGCTTCCATCAAAGTAAATGGAGCTTCACTTGGTTTAGAAAAATGTGGCAAATCATATTATTGTTTAAGAAAGAATTGCTGATGCTGGAAAAATCAAAGGTAGACAAAAATGGTGGAGAAACTCAACAGGTGAGTCAGCATCTATGGAGCGAAGGAATAGGCGACGTTTTGGGTCGAGATCCTTCTTCAAACTGGTGAAAGTCTCGACCAGAAACGTCGCCTATTCCTTCGCTCCATAGATGCTGCCTCACCCACTGAGTTTCTCCAGCACTTTTGTCTACCTTTGGCAAATATTATTGAGTGGGTAATATTTTTTGAACTAGTTTAGCATACTATGCTGGTTATATCCACTGGTAGTTAGGATTGAGTGCTTCTTAATTTGAAGACAATCCTAATGTTCCCTACCCCTAATCCTGATGCGTGGATATAAATGTGTTTTGCTGGGTGCTTACAATTTCAATCAGCAACTTCCTGGTGCTTTGGTAAATGGTTTTCCATCTTTCTTTATTTTCTCTTCCGTTTGACCAGTTGCCGTTGTGCAGCAGTATCTTGGATGTCTATGGTGGTGATGAGGGTATGAATACAACTGATAATGGACTCACTCACAGTTCCTGTTCTATGAATCTTCCAGTAAAAAGGGAAATCACAGTTACTCACTCTAGAAGTAAGTATTTAGTAAATCAGTATATTACAAATCCTTGAGACTGATGAGGTTCCAGCCAGAAAACGTCTGAAACAAAATATGCTTATTTATATTAAAAATCCCGCGTGTTATGACTGTGATCTGAGAAGAAACGCATCAACTATTGGTGTCAGTGGAAGCAATTGTGTTGGTATAGTTGAGGAAATTAAATTAGTCACACTATTTTCAGAAGCGGTATTGTGTCTACAAAATCGATGCAGTTCAAATTCATTTTTGCTGTGGAAGAAAGCCTACTTCCTGCTTACTGACATTAATGAACATTGGTCCTTTTTTCCACTATGGTATGAATCCATTTGACACAATGAGATCATATCTGTAAAATAAACCCTATTTAGTTCTCTTCTGTGGGCTGCAATATTGATGTAAAAGCTATTAAGCATGGTTTGATAACTTAAAAGAGCTACTCTTAATCTTGGCCTCTGGGGCAATTGTACATCTTGACAATTGGTCTTCTAACATTTTACAAAATAATACCAACCATTTTCAATTTTTGAAGTTATCTTTAAATAACTGGACAACTGGCAGAGATTGATCCCTTCAGATATGTTTTTGAAGAGGACAGTGTAAATATTTCCCCTCGGAATTGTTCTTGTCCTGAGCAACAATATGTAGCAGTTATTCTGTCATCACCTTTGTCTTCACTGTTCCCTTACTGACATTCTTAACCTTAGTATTTCCATCAACTTGAATTGAAGCTTCTTTTTACTGTAAAAGCTGACTCTACCCACTATCTTGAGCAGCTTTTGTTTCCTTATGAATTTCCTATGCCATATTTCAAGTACAGCATGGAAACAGGCCCTTCAGCCCAACTTACCTATGCCAACCAAGATGCCCCATCTACACTAGCCCCACCTGACCACATTTGGCCCATATCCTTCTAAACCTTTCCTATCCATGTATCTGTAAAAATCTGCCACATTCATCCTATCTATTCCCTTCATGATTTTATACACCACTATAAGATCAATGCTCATCCTTCAGTGTTCCAATGAATAAAGTCGTAGCCTGCCCAATCTCTCCATATAGCTCAGGCCCTCAAGTCTTGGCAACATCCTTGTAAATCTTCTCTGCACTTTTTCCAGCTTAATGTCATCCGTCCTATAGCTGTGAAACCTTATCTGTGGAATTCTCTGCCTCAGAAGGCAGTGGATGCTTTCTGGATGCTTTCAGGATGCTTTCAAGAGAGAGTTACAGTAGATAGAGCTCAAAGATAGCAAAGTCAAGAGATATGGAGAGAAGGCAGGAATGGGGTACTGATTGTGGATGATCAGCCATGATCACAGTGAATGGTGGTGCTGGCTCGAAGGGCCAAATGGCCTACTCCTGCACCTTTTGTCTATTGTCTGTAACAGAATGATCAAACACAATACTTCAAATACAGCCTCACCAGTGTCTTGTACAAATGTTATAAAATATCATTTTATTCTCAATACTCTGACTGATAAAGGCTAATGTACTGAACACCTTCTTGTACACCCTGTACCTGTGACACCACTTTCAAAGAACTATGTACCTGCACTCTTAGATCCATCTGCTCTCTAACACTTCCCTGGGCCCTGCCATTCACTGTAAAGGTTCTGCCTTGGTTTGACTTCCCAAACACCTAGGGCTTATCTGCATTAAACTCCATTAACCCATCCTTCTCCTATGTCCCCAATATCAAGCAGCCTAACATGTAAATCCATATCAAATGCCTCGCTGGTCCATTTCAACAAAGTCTATGGCTTTGCCCTCATTAAACCTTTTGTCTACTCCAATGTTATCAGAGAAAAAATAAACAGTTATAATGTAATGCTCTGTGGCCTGTGTTCCTCTTGCATTAAAAACATTTAATGTTCTTGCCTACAAGTGTGTTTTATGTTACTCTTCCATTGCCCTCCCATCTTTAAAGCTTCAGTTAAAGCTTTGATTTGGAACGTTACTGAACATGCTCCAGGCGTCATGTTGCTCTGTAGGCTTCAGGGTTTTCCATACCTGGAATGATTGGAACTGGTGTTAGGAGCACAATTTCACTGTTGGTGGAAATAACACGACATACAGAATTAAAATTAATGTCGGACGTAGACATTGACCTGTAACTGGGAATGTTCTTGCCGTGTTTGCATCTCAAGTAAAACCTTGCCCTCCATTCAGCAATCCTGATTTTCTCTTCACCCACAATGTCCTGATCTCATTTTCTCTTGAACCATCCTTGTTTCTTTTTTCTGTAGAAACCTGCATTGAATTTTATATTTTTCTTTCTGATTCAATCTGCAATGACACCAGCAAACTATTCTCTTTTTCTCTTTTCACAACCTGTCAGTGTGAAGTTGCACTTGTGTTATGATCTTCTTGTATTAAAGCTTTTGACTTGGTCTGTCCAAGCTGAAGATATTTTTACCTGTGCAGTTTTCACCTGTGACCATTCGGGTTACATTCTCCTCGTGGCTGGTTTGTTTTAGCTCCTGTATGTTTCTTCTGTGGTACCATGTACATGATACCTTTGCCTCCTCTTTATCTTATGCTGCGTAGTTGTTTGACCTGCTGCCTCACAGTGCTACAGATCAGGGTACTGTCTGTATGGAGTTTACACAATCGACCTGTGACCATGTGGGTTTGCTCTTGGTGCCCTGGTTTCCTCCCAAATCCCAAAGACATGTGGATTTTAGGTCAATTAGCCTCTGCAAATTGTGTCGAGAGTGGATGAACATAGAACTCGAAGGGCCTGTTTCCATGATGTTTCTCTAAAATATTACTTTTATGTTTGAAATATATAGGAGCACAGATTAATTTTCACTGTTGGAGCACAGTTCAGGTTTGGCCAATTCCTGGAAAAGACAGGCAATAGAAATGTCATCCATTTTTCCTTTTTCTTCCATGTTCTCAAAGTGCTTCAGAAAAAAAGTTTAATCAATTATAGACCAAAAATATTTCTATTGCATTCCATTGATTCCTCATGAAAAGGTTGTTTGTTTATTTTTATGGATATTTTTAGTAACCAAGAATGGTCACTTCTGTGTAACATTTTAATTGGCATCATGCTCCATTAAAGTCTAATTAATTTAGGAAGCTGGGTGATTGCCTCGCTTCAATAGTTAAATCAATACAGCAGTCTTTCAGATTTGTTTTATTCAGAACACTGCCTTATTATGAAAATTCACAATTGCCCTCTTGAGGGAAACGTTTTGCTGGTTAACTAGATTAGGATTGGATGCTGTAGCCTTGGATCCAAATATCTGATAACCTCGTGGTGTGTGAATGAGTGAAAGTTGGTGAATTTTAGTGATGGCTGTAATGGTAGCATTAAATAATTGCACCATATACATTCTTCTTGCAGCAATATATATATTTTAAGATGGCTAAGTAGTCTGAGGGTGGCTGGCCTAATAATTGTGATCTGTGTTACATTTAAAATAGAACTCGTGGTCACTCAAAACTAACCAACTTCTCATTGACTGCTGCAGATGCTGAAACACATGCACTAGTTAAAGAAAGGCAAAAGAAAGATAATCACAACTTGAGTAAGTGTGGTCACTGTCGGTCTGCTTAAAAAATTCTGTTTTGCTTGGATCATTTTGTCTGAAATCAATAAATGCCATTAGTCATATCCGTACAACTAATTCTCAACAGTTGAACGAAGACGAAGATTCAACATCAATTACCGAATTAAAGAGCTTGGTACCTTAATTCCAAAGTCCAATGATCCGTAAGTATTGATGCCATTTACAAAAAAAACTGTTTTAAAACTTGGCCGCTTTTCTTAGGAAGGAGATAAATTGAACCTCCAGGGACAAACGTTATCAGGGATAACTGGTGAGAGAGAGGAAAGATTGTATTGAAATAGATAATCAGCCATGATTAAATTGACTGAAGGATTGGACTCAAGTGGCTGAGTGCCCACCAACTGCTTCTATTTCTATACACAGTAAAAAATTATACAACTATTGCAAAACTTTATTAAATGATTAGCTCTAATTTCTCAACATACTGCTTCACATTGTGGGTTTCTAATTGATTTAAACACTTCCCATTCCATCTCAATTCTTAAATAAGTCGCTGATTCCAACTTTATAAATTCCTGATGCGGGTATAAACCGAGTGCCACTGGTGCAATGATTACTGAAGGGACACTATTATGCACTCGCCTGGTTCGTTTCTGATCTATTATTCACACTGACTCATTGATCATGCTGCCCTTTATGCTCTTTATACTTTGTATAAATTGGGATCCACTTGAAGTCATTCCGAAAACAAAATGCTGCAGATGCCTATAGCACTCAGTCAAGAAGAAGTTGCAGAAATAAATGGGTCATCCTTCACGGGGAATGATAAAAGTTAGAGAGAAAAAGATTAAGTAGCCGAGAAAGAGGAACTGGAATAGGAAACTAAAGGGAAGGCCTGCTATCATTCAGAGAGTAAACTACATTGAGAGTAATGAAAAGCCAACAAAATCTGTAAATGGGAGTAGTAGAATAATTACCTGAAATTGGTTCATTTGCAAAGAGTGAACAGTACATTGAGGATTATAACCATTGGTTTAGAAAGTTTCCTGAATTTCTGTAAATGTCAGACAATAGACAATAGGTGCAGGAGTAGGCCATTCGGCCCTTCGAGCCAGCACCGTCATTCAATGTGATCATGGCTGATCATCCCCAATCAGTACCCCGTTCCTGCCTTCTCCCCATATCCCCTGACTCCGCTATCTTTAAGAGCCCTATCTATCTCTCTCTTGAAAGTATCCAGAGAACCGGTCTCCACCGCCCTCTGAGGTAGGGAAGAGGAAATTGTTACATTAGATGGCTGACTCCAGATCCTACAAAATATTGTAATGCAAGAATCACTATGTTAATCTTGTTTTCATTTTAATGCTACTGTTCAATAACTTAATTTTAATATTAATTTGATTGCATTTTTCCTTTTTTTTGATAAAATTCTGCCAAGGCAGACTTTTATTTAAAGATGACCTTTTACTCTGCAGTGATGTGCGCTGGAACAAAGGTACAATTTTGAAAGCAAGTGTGGAGTACATCAAGTGGCTTCAGAAAGAGCAGCACCGTGTTCGAGAATTAGAAAACAGGCAAAAGAAACTGGAGCAAGCTAACCGGAGACTGCTGCTGCGGATTCAGGTTTGCAAAGACCTGGAGTACATGTCCAAACACTTAGATTGGAAAGGAGGATAGACAGTCAGTTGTGCAAATTTGTGTTAGAAGTGTATTTCATAGAAAATAAACAATCATTCTTGATTAGTTTGGGTGTTAGAGGTTATGGGGAGAAGGCAGGTGATAGGAGGGAAAGATAGATCTGCCATGATTGAATGGCGGAGTAGACTTGATGGGCTGAATGGCCTAATTCTACTATTTCTTATGACAATATTGGAACAGGCTTTCGGCCCACAATGTCTGTGCCAACCATAATGCCAAGACCATTTCTTATCTTCATGCACATAATCCATATTCTCCCCCTATCCATGTGTCTATCTGAAAGTCTCCACAATGTTGTTAAGGGCCTGTCCCACTTTCACAACCTAATTCACGACCTCTGCCGAGTTTGCCCTTGACTCATACTCGCAGCATGGTCGTCACGAGGTCGTAGGAGGTCGTGGGTAGGTCGTCGCAGGCCGTGATGCTAGTCGTAGGTACTCGTGGCATCAAGTACGTCGGGGCGTTTTTCTAGCATGATGATAAATGTCCACGACTAATAAAAGGTCATGAATTAGGTCGTGAAAGTGGGACAGGCCCTTTACCACTGCCCCTGGCAACACGTCCCAGGCACATCACCTTCTGTGTAAAAACTTGCCTCGCACATCTCCTTTAAACTTTCCACCTTTCACCTTAAAGCTATGCACTATAGTATTTGATATTTCCATCCTGGGGGGAATAAGTTTTGACTGTTTACCCCTTCTCTACTTTTCATTATTTTATATACAATCAGTTCCATTCACCTACTCTTTCCTTCAAATCCCACAGTAAAACAATTTAAATGTGGATTCATTGCATATCAAATTGATTGCCTTTATTTTATTCGAATGTACGAAGACAATTTGGTCAGAATTGTTTATGCTTTTGTGTATTTGTAGGTAGGTAAAAGGCTATAGTGAATCATTTGCCACAGAATAAAGTTGGGTCTTGTGGGATCCAGAGCAAGTTTGTAAACTGGACCCTAAATTGACTTCACGATAAGATGCACAAGTTGATGGTAGAGAATTGCTTTTGTGAATGGATGCCTATGACCAGTTTGTTCCACAGGGATCATTGCTGGGGCTCTTGCTGTTTATAATATGTGTGAATGACTTGGATAAGTATGTAGAATGACTGAATAGGTTTATTGGCCAAGTACAAGGAATTTGCCTTGGTGCTCCGCCCGCAAGTGACAACATGACATACAGTGACAGTTAAGAATGATACATAAAATATTAAACATTAATAATAAATCATTATTATTAATAAAGCATGTGAATTAAATAAAATACCAGAGCAAAAAGAGGCTACAGATTTTTGGTTATTGAGTAGAGCTACTACTCGTGGAAAAAAGCTGTTTTTATGTCTGGCTGTGGCAGCTTTGACAGTCCGGAGTCGCCTTCCAGAGGGAAGTGATTCAAAGAGTTTGTGACCAGGGTGAGAGGGGTCAGAGATGATCTTACCCGCTCGCTTCCTGGCCCTTGCAGTGTACAGTTTGTCAATGGAGGGAAGGTTGCAGACAATAACCTTCTCAGCTGATCGGACGATTCGCTGCAACCTCCGGGTGTCGTGCTTGGTGGCTGAGCCAAACCAGACCCATGATGGAGAAGGTGAGGACAGACTCTAGGATGGCCGTATAGAATTGGACCATCATTGCCTGTGGTAGATTGTGCTTCCTCAGCTGCCGCATGAAGTACATCCTCTGTTGTGCCTTCTGAGATCAGTAAATTCATGCGTAACACAAAGATTGGTGGAACTGTTAGCAAGAAGGAAGGGGCTGTCCCACTGTACGAGCTAATTCAAGAGCTCTCCCGAGTAAAAAAAAAAAATCAAACTCGTGGTAAGCACGTAGAATGTAAGTTGCGGGTACATCGGAGCTCGGAGACGTCTCTTAACGGCTTGTAACGCTAACGGCAGGTACTCGGGAAACGCGGTAAGCTCGTGAAGACTCATGAAGATTTTTCAACGTTGAAAAATGTCCACAAGAGCCCCGAGTACCTATGAGCGGCCATTACCTTAATTCTACGAGTTCGAATCAGGGGAAACTCAGGAGAACTCTTGAATTAGCTCGTACAGTGGGACAGCCCCATTAGGCTGCAGAGAGATCAATGTGTTCGTGAAATTGGTTGGAAATTGGCAGATGGGGTTTAATCCAGACTAATGTTTTGTTTAGTCATTTAGCGCGGAAACAGGCCCATCGAGTCCATGCCATCTGATGATCCCCGCACACTAACATTATTCCACACATACTAGGGACAATTTATAATTTTACCACGCTAATTATCCTACAAACCTGTACGTCTATGGGTTGTGGGAGAAAACTAGATACTGGAGAAAGCCCATGCATGTCATGGGGAGAACGTGCAAACTCCACACAGACAGCACCTGTAGTTAGGGTTGAACCACCGTCCTTGTCGCTATAAGGCAGCAATACCGCTGCACCACCATGCTGCCCTGGCACCCTAACTTGTGGTGACACATTATTAGGAGCCTAGGACATAAACCATGAATGCTAGGGTTTTAGCAAATATTGAAGGATATGTGCACGTCCATGGATCCTATGCAGGGAGATAATGTGGTTAAGAAGGCTTTTAAGATGCTGGCCTTCATTGGCCCCTGGGCACTGAATATGGAAGTGGGCAGGTTATGCTCCCACTTTGTACAATTCTCATCAGACACCAGTCAGTGTATTGCGTACAGTTTTTGTTGAATGTTAGAGGAAGAATGTGTTGGTGAAGGTGAAAGGAGATTCACCAGGATGTTGTTGGGGGTGGAGCAGTTCAGTTATGAGGAGAGGCTGGAAAAGCAAGGTCTGATCTCTTGCATGTGGACAAGGTTCAGATGGGACATGATTGAATTGTGTAGAATTATGAGGGGAGCAGATAAGATAGATTGCAAGAAACATTTCCCCATATCAAACATAGATAAAAGTAGAGGACATACTGTAGGTTTATGGTAAGAGCTATGTTAAGACCGTCTGGAGCTATGCTCCTGGTAGGGCCACCCATGGCGGTAAGGTCGAGGGGGAGGTCTCTGACAAAGAGCAATCCAACCAAGACCTCAATGGTGGAACAGGCGGTGGATGATAGCTCACCTTAGTGGAGCATCACAACGGCTGGGAAGGCGGATGAAGGATGGAGCAGAAAAGGGTCTCCAGTCGTCTTGGACTCCATTGCACCAGATCCTGACCCAGATCTGTCAAGGACCGTGGGTGGCTGTCTGTGCACCAGTCTCCCCATGTTAAATAAAGTCACGCACAGGCGTCCTCCATATAGGGAATAGCACCCTGGAGACACCCATGGTCAGCCATGACCGAAGGGGCCTAAGATGGTAAGAAGAAGAGATTTGAGTGGGACCTCTTTTACCTGCAGTGCAGGGTGGAGGCTGGGTTGCTGACAGAATCTAAGAGTTCAGACAAGCACTTGCTTGGGAATAGAAGGTTATGGATCAAGAACTAGGTGATGGAATTATTATAGAAGTGTGCCCATTGGTTGGTGTAGATCAGTTGGGCCAAATAGCATGTTTTGATACTGTTCAATCCTATTGACATTAGAAGCCTGTTATCCAACTCGTGCTTTATTGAGCATTTCCAGCATCTGTAGTGAGTACTCAGCTTTTGAAACTGTTCTTCTTGTGGATTTATGTGACCCACTTATCTTTCTAGGTGATGGTGGTGGCAACAGCTTACTGAAACCCAAAAGATAGACACAAAACATTGCAATAACTCAGCGGGACAGGCAACACCTCTGGAGAGAAGGAATGGGTGACGTTTCAGGTCGAGACCCTTCTTCAGACTGAGAGTCAGGGGAGAGGGGAACTAAAGATATGGAAGGGTCAGGTGTGAAAACAACAGGTCAAAGCAGACTATGAACAAGGAAAAAAGAAGAATGGTTCATTGTTGGCTGAGGGGAAGGTGACAACGAGGCATACGAACAGTAAAATGAATTGGGAGGACAGTGAAACTAGTCGGTGAATTAGGGTGGGGGAGGAACGGAGAGGGAGAGAAAGCCAGGGTTACTGGAAGTTGGAAAATCAATATTAATACAGCTGGGTTGTGAGCTGCCCAAGCAAAATATGAGTTGCTGTTCCTCCAATTTGTTTTTGGCCTCAGTCTGACAGTGGAGGAGACCCAGGACAGAAAGGCCAGTTTGGGAATAGGAGGCGGTGTTAAAGCATTTAGCAACGGGGAGATTGCGTAGGCCTATTAAACACAAGATGCTGGAGTAACTTAGTGGGTGAGGCCGCACCTGTGGAGGGGACCTTTTTGGTTGGGACCGTTTCTTCAGACCCCAATTTAATTGTTGGTCGTGATGATCATAAGGTCATAAGTGATAGGAGTAGAATTAGGTCATTCGGCCCATCAAGTCTACTCTGCCATTCAATCTCTCCCTCCTAACCCCAATGCCATTCAATTTTAAGGTGACTGGGACCTACTCAGCACTATAAAGTCCAATGTGAGTTGACTTGCTGAATACTGAAAACATTCAGCGCATCACTCAGCATCTGTGGAAAGGGAAAGAGGCGCTAGCTCTTGATCTTGCCTTGAACATAGAACAATACAGCGTAGCAACACACCCTCTGGCCTATCCAGGCCTACAATATGGTTAATTTTAAACTAATCCCATCTGCCTGATGTGGTCTATATCCTTCCATCCCCTGTCTGTTCATGCGTCTGTCTAAATGCCCCTATCATATATACTTTCACCCGGCAGTGTATTCCAGGCACCTACCACTCTGTAAAAACAAAAACAAAAACACTTGCATTGCACATCTGCTTTGAATGCTCCCCACTGACCTTAAATCTATGCCCTCGAGTACTTGATCTTACCACCCTGAGAAAATGACTCTGCCCTCTCTCTGCCTCTCATAATTTCATGTGGTTCTATCAGGCCACTCCTCGGCCTTGACTGCTCCAGAGGAAAACCATTCCATGTTTGTCCCTCCTCCTCACAGCTAATACCGTCTAATCAAGGCAACTTCTTTTGTGCCCTCTTCAGAGACTCCATATTCTTTCTGTAAAGTGGCAACCAGTATTACACACAATACTCCAAAGTAGCCCAGCCGTGTTCTGCTGCAACATGACTTGCCAACATGACTGGCCAACGTTTAGTTTAGTTAATTCTCAGGTGTACCGAGGTACAGTGAAAAGCTTTTTGTTGCGTGCTAACCAGTCACTGTAAAGACTATGCGTGATTACAATCAAGCCGTTGACAGTTTACAGCTACATGATGAAGGGAGTAATGTTTAGTGCAAGATAACGTCCAGCAAAGTCTGATTAAAGATAGTGTGAGTGTCTACAATGAGGTAGATAGTAGCTGAGGATCACTCTCTAGTTATAAGGTCATAAGTGATAGGAGTATAATTAGGCCATTCGGCCCATCACGCGTACGCCGCCATTCAATCATGGCTGATCTATCTCTCCCTCTGAACCCCATTCACCAGCCTTCTCCCCATAACCTCTGACACCCGTACTAATAAAAATTCTATCTATCTCTGCCTTAAGAATATCCGCTGACGTCCTCTATAGCCTTTTGTGGCAAATAATTCCACAGATTCACCACCCTCTAAATAAATGTCTCCGCATCTCTTTCCTAAACCAACGTCTTTCAATTCTGTGGCTATGACCTCTAGTCCTAGACTCTCCCAATAATGGAAATATCCTCTCCACATCCACTCTATCTGAGCCTTTCACTATTCTGTACGTTTCAATGAGGTCCCCCCTCATTCTTCTAAACTCCAGCGAGTACAGGCCCAGTGCTGACAAACGCTCATCATAGGATAACCTACTCATTCCTGGGATCATTCTTGTAAACCTCCTCTGGACCCTCTCCAGAGCCAGCACATCTTTCCTCAGATATGGTGCGCAAAATTGCTCACAATATTCCAAATGTGGCCTGACCAGCGCCTTATAGAGCCTCAGCATTACATCCCTCTTTTTGTATACAAGCCCTCTTGAGTTTAGAAGAATGAGGGGGGACCCCATTCGGCCCATCACGCCTATCATGGCTGATCTATCTCTCCCTCCGAACCCCATTGCATTTTACTTCTCTACTACCGATTCGACTTGCAGATTAACCTTTTGGGAATCCTGCACCAGCACTCCCAAGTCTCTTTGTACCTCTGATTTCTGAATGCTCCCCCCATTTAGAAATTAGCCTACACCTTTAATCCTGCTACCAAAATGCATGACTCCACACTTTGCTACACTATATTCCATCTGCCACTTCTCTGCCCACTCTCCCAAACTGTCCAGGTCCTTCAGCAGAGACCCTGCTTTCTCTACACTACCAGCCCCTCCACCTATTTTCGTATCATCCGCAAACTTGGCCACAAAGCCTTCAATCCCCTCGTCCAAATCATTAATATACAACATGAAGAGCACTGACCCCTGTAGAACTCCACTAGTCAATGACAGCCAACCAGAAAAAGCCCCTTTATTGCCACTCTTTGCCTTCTGCCATCCAGCCAACCTGCTACACATGCTAGTATCTGCCCTTTGATACCGTGGGCTCTCATCTTCCTTAGCAGCCTCACGTGTGGCACATTATTGAAGGCTTTCTAAAAATCTAAGTAAACAACATCTACTGACTCTCCTTTGTCTGTCCTGCTATTTACTTCTTCAAAGAATTCCAGCAAATTTGTCAAGCAAGACCTCTCCTTCATAAAAGGTACACAAAAATGCTGAAGAAACTCAGCGGGTGCAGCAGCATCCATGGAGCGAAGGAAATAGGTAACGTTTCGGGCCGAAACCCTTCTTCAGACTGATAGGGGGTGGGGAGAAGAAAGGAAAAAAGGAAAAAGGCGGAGGAGGAGCACGAGGGCTGGGGGAGGGGAGGAGACAACCAGATGGCTGATGAAGGGGAGGGGACAGCAAGGGCTAGCAGAATTGGGAGAATTCAATGTTCAAGCCCCCAGGATGTAGACTGCCCAAGCGGAATATGAGGTGCATTTCCTCCAATTTACGGTGTTACTCGCTGTGGCCATGGAGGAGACCCAGGACAGAGAGGTCAGATACGGAATGGGAGGGGGAGTTGAAGTGCTGAGCCACCGGGAGGTCAGCTTGGTTATTGCGGACCGACCGGAGGTGTTCGGCGAAACGATCGCCAAGCCTCCGCTTGGTCTCACCGATGTAGATCAGCTGGCATCTAGAGCAGCGGATCCAATAGATGAGGTTGGAGGAGATGCAGGTGAACCTTTGTCGCACCTGGAATGACTGCTTGGGTCCTTGAATGGAGTCAAGGGGGGGAGGTGAAGGGACAAGTGTTGCATCTCTTGCGGTTGCAAGGGAAAGTACCAGGGGAGGGGGTGGTATGGGAGGGAAGGGAAGAATTGACAAGGGAGTTACGGAGGGAGCGGTCTTTGCAGGAAGGCAGACATGGGGGGAGATGGGAAGATGTGGTGAGTGGTGGGTCACGTTGGAGGGTGGCGAAACTGACGGAGGATCACTTGTTGTATGTGACGGCTGGTGGGGTGAAAGGTGAGGACTAGGGGGACTCTGCCCTTGTTGTGAGTGGGGGGGGTGTGGAGGAGAGAGAGCAGTGTTGCGGGGTATGGCAGAGACCCTGGCGCGAGCCTCATCTATGGTGGAGGAGGGGAACCCCCGTTCCCTGAAGAATGAGGACATTTCAGATGCCCTGGTGTGGAACGCCTCATCCTGGGAGCAGATGCGGCGTAGACGGAGGAATTGGGAGTGGAGGATGGAGTCCCTTACAGGAAGCAGGGTGGGAGAAGTGTAGTCCAGATAGCCATGGGAGTCGGTAGGTTTGTAGTGGATGTCGGTAAGACGTCTATCACCTGCGATGGAGATAGTGAGGTCAAGGAATGGTAGGGAAGTGTCGGAAATGGTCCAGGTGTATTTGAGTGCCGGATGGAAGTTGGTGGTGAAGCGGATGAAGTCAGTCAGTTGTGTGTGGGTGCAGGATGTGGCACCAAAACAATCATCGATGTAGCGGAGGTAGAGGTCGGGGATGGGGCCCTGGTACGCATTGAACAAGGATTGTTCTACGTACCCGACAAAGAGGCAGGCGTAGCTGGGGCCCATGCGTGTGCCATAGCTACGCCTTGTCATCTCCGCACCCTCAGACACTCTCCGTCATCTCCACACCTCAGACACTCTCCGTCATCTCCGCGCATTCACTCTCTAGGCCCTCACCCCCTCATCTTCACCATGGACGTCCAGTCATTGTACACCTCCATCCCCCACCAGGATGGTCTCGAATCCCTCCGTTTTTTCCTCGGAGCTGGTCCTTACACTTAATAACTTTTCATTTGACTCCTCCCATTTAAATATACAACCCACTCTCCTTCATAAAGCCTTGCTAACTACAGCCTTTTTATCGTGAACTTCGAAGTACTCCGTAACCTCATCCTTTATAATGGACTCTAAAATCTTACCAACCACCAGTCAGACGATTCTCCTTTGCTCCCTTCTTGTGCAGCAGGGTAATATTGGCATTTTTCCAATCATCTGGGTTCCCTCCTGTCTCTAGTGATTCTTGAAATGCCACTGTCAATGCCTCCACAATCTCTAAAGCCACCTCGTTCAGAACCCTAGGGTGCAGTCCATCTGGTCCAGGTGACCTTATCCACCTTCAGCCCTTTCAGCTTCCCAAGCACCTTCTCCCTAGTCACAGCCACTCCACTAACTTCCATCCCTGACTCTCTTGAATTTCAGGCATGTTGCTGGTGTCTTCCACTGTGAAGACTGATGCAAAAAAAAGTTATTCAACTCCTCTGCCATCTCTTTATTCCCCATTATCACTTCTCCTGCATCACTTTCCAGTGGTCCAACGTCCACTCTTGCCTCTTTCTTACTCTTTATATAACTGAAGAAACTCTTGCTATCCTCTCTTATATTATCGGCTAACCTTCGTATTTCATCTTTTTCTCCCTTTTTGTTTTTTTAGTTACCTTCTGTTGTTCTTTAAAAGCTTCCCAATCCTCTGGCTTCCCAATAATCTTTGCAATGTTCTATGCCTTCTCTTTTAGTTTTATACTGTCCTTGACTTCCCCTGTCAGCCACAGTCGCCTCTTTTCCCCCCGAGGATCTTTCTTCCTCTTTGGAATGAAAAGATCCTGCATCTTCTGGATTATTCCCAGATATTTCTGCCATTGCTGTTGGAATGGAATGGAATGCTATTTATTGTCATTCAAACCTAGGTTTGAACGAAATTGCATTTACTACAGTTTTTTTACATTACAAAAAAAAAACAAGACCCACACTTAACACAGTTTACATAAACATCCATCACAGTGAGTCTCCAACACCTCCTCACTGTGAAGGAAGGCAAAGTCTTATCTCTTCCCTTTGTTCTTCACCCACGGTCCAGCAGTCCAACTGCAGCGTCGAGGTGAACTGGGGTTCCCGATGTTGAAGCCCCGGCGGGCGATGGTAAGCCCTGTGGCCGTTTAAGCCGCGCCAGGCGATGTTAGGCCCCGCTCCGAGTCCTTTAAACCCCGCGATTCCAGTGGGAGAAGTTGCCGTTGCAGGAGCTCCGAAAAGCGGTCTCCCACCAAGGACCTGGAGCTCATGATGTTCCTGTCCACCGGGCCTGCGGCTGGAGCCTCCGAATCTCCAGAGTCGGGTCGTAGCCGAGCGCCACCACAGCTCTCCCCGCTCCGAAGATGGCCAGCTCCGCGATATCAGGTCCGCAGGCTCCGCGACTGGAGCCCTCAGGTTGGTCCCGGTTGGAGGCCGCCACCGGCTCCACGATGTTCGGCCCAACGACACCGGAGACCCGACAGGGAAAAAGTCGGGTCCCCGAACGGGGAAGAGACTAACGGTTTCCCCCACATCCACCCCCTCCACCCCCCACATATACACAGCTAAAAAATAATAAAAACTAAGCTCAAGACATACATTTAACAAGATAAAAATAAAAAACTGTAGTCGAGCCGCTGCCGTTAGGTGCCACCACACCCACCTCAGTTCTCCCCCTATCACTCCTGCTAAGATCCCTCTCCAGCCAACTTTGGCCAGCTCCTCCCTCATCCTCTATAGTCCCCTTTGCTCAGCTGTAATACCGACACATCCAATTTCATCTTCTCCCTCTCAAATTGCAGTGTAAAACGTATCATGTTGTGGTCGCTGCCTCCTAATGGTTCCTTTATCTTGAGTCAAATCCGGTTCATTACATAACACTAAATCCAGAATTGCCTTTTCCCTGGTAGGCTCCACTACAAGCTGCTCTAAGAATCCATCGCGCAGGCTCTCGACAAACTCCCTTTCTTGGGGTCCAGTACCAACCTGGTTTTCCCAGTCTACCTGCATGTTGAAATCTCCCATGACCACTGTAGCATAAAGAGCCTGTCCCACGGGCATGCGACTCCATGCGGCAAGCGCGACCTAACCGCAAGCGGGGGCCGCGCGGAGGTCGAGTGATCCCCGTACAGGGCCGGTCCCACCAGCATGCGGCTGCATTCGGCAAGCGTTACCAAATCGGAAGCGGGTCCCGCGCGGAGGTCGAGTGATGTCAAGACACTGCGTACGGCCTCGATGCGGCTGCGTATGGCGTTGAGGCGGTGAGCGCGGCCTCGAAGCGGCTGCGGGGCGGCAGGCCGTTGCCGCATGGAATTTTTGAACAGTGTCAGTTTTTCGGAACCCCGCGCGATGTCGGGACCAGCTCCGCACAACTCCATACGGCTCTGGCGATCGAAGTGGGACCGGCCCCGCGACCTCCGCGCGGCCCCCGCTTGCGGTTAGGTCGCGCTTGCCGCATGGAGTCGCATGCCCGTGGGACAGGCCCTTTACCTTTTTTACATGCCATATTCCTTTACACAACTACCTCCTGCACTCACTCGAAGATCTTTACCTTTTCTGAAGTTTTGGTACCCCATTGTAGATTTGCTTTTATATTTTATATCCCTTTCTCGCATGTAAAAAAACAAGCATGGTTTGTGTTTCAATGCAATGAAAATATCCCGAATCATATCTCAGCAAATAATATTATCAACAAAAGTAATTTTTTATACTACAGCATCGCGGTTTACTTTGCACTTAATTTTTATTCTTCTTCTTCAGCCATAAAAGTCCATTTCAACCATTTGCCTGAAATCTGTTGCTGGTCTTCAATATTTTGCAGTCTTTCTGAGCTTGTCCTTTATTTCCCTCATCCAAACCTTGAATGCATTTTTTTTCAATGACCAATTCATGGTGAACAGAATAGTCTTGACCCCCCCTGTTATGGGACATCAGACTCATGGAAATCCATTTTCGCACATTCTCATATAAATCTGTAAAATAATATTTCAAGATGGGAAAATTACAGTAATGCTAATATACACTGGAGTTATGAAATATGGGTGGCAGCTAGTTAATTCATAGGACAACTATTTTTCAAAAACCTCTGTTCACGTGTAACCTACCTGCAGTGATCAAGTAAGCTGGAAAACTTCGAGTGTCCTGAGGAGTCCACCTATCCACTGCAGCTCCCGACTGACTTTCAGTGGATATTTTTAAGGCAGAGATAGACAAATTCTTGATTAGAACGGGTGTCAAGGGTTTTGGGGAGAAGGCAGGAAAATGGGGTGAAGAGGCAGAGATCAGCCATGATTGAATGGCAGAGTGGACTCGATGGGCCGAATGGCCTGATTCTACTACTATATCTTGTGAACTTGTGTTTGCGTGAGGAATTGGAGCTGCAGCTGGACAACTCTGGATTATCTGGGAGAATGAGAGTGTTGTAGATGGGAGTTACAGCCGAGATAGAGAAAGAAAGTAGATTGGGACCACCAGGAACGGAAATAGGCAGAGAGCACGGAATCCCCTGTGGTCATTCTCCTCAAGCAAGTATAAGGGTCTCGTCCTGAAACGTCACCCATTCCTTCTCTCCAGAGATGCTACCTGTCCCGCTGAGTTACTCCAGCTTTTTGCATCTATTCCATTTGGAATACTGTTGTGTGAGAGGATAACAAGAGCAATTGGTGCTGTGGTATCGGGCTGACTCTGAGGGGTGACTTTATTCAGGTGTATAAAATCATGAGGGGAGTAGAATGCAGAGCTTTTCTCCTCAGAGTAGGGGAATCAAGAACTAGAGGGCACAGATTCAAGATGAGATGGGGCAAGATTTGATGGGGACCTGAGGGGCAACTTTTTCATACAGAATGTGTCATTGCTGAACTGTCGTAGATGGACAGGTATAATGACAGCATTTCAAAAAAATTGGACAGACAAATGGATAGGAAAAGTATACATGGGTATGGGTTAGGTGTGGGGAAATGGGAAATGGGCTTGCATGGGACATTGACATTGGCATGGATGACCTGGGCCAAAGGGCCTGTTTATGTGCTATCTAACTCCATGATTCTATGCTGGTAATGCTCGTCCGATCAGGGAGCATTTGTGGAGAGAAAATCAGATAACATTTCAAATCTGTGATTTTTTTTATCATAACTGCAGAAAAATTTGATATAAATCCAAGTTTATTGAAAGGCTGAGGGCTGGAGAGAACAGGTTCTTTGATAGGTAGAAGAAACTGAATGATGTTAGTGAAAGGCTTGGATATGTGTGGATGTGGAGAGGATGTTTCCACTAGCAGGAGATTCATGGACTAGAGGTCATAGCCTCAGAATTAAAGGATGTTATTTGAGGAGGAATTTCTTTAGTCCGAAGGTGGGGAATCTGTGCAATCCTTCGCCATAGAAGGCTGTGGAGGCCGTCAATTTATATTATTAAGGCAGATATAGATAGATTCTTGATTAATACAGATGTCAGAGGTTATGAGGAGAAGGCAGGAGAATGGGTTTGAGAGGTGAAGATGGATCAGCCATTACTGAATGGCAGAGTAGACTTAATGGGCCGAATGGCCTAATTCTGCTCCCGTCACTTATGACCTTATCACCTTATGATATGTGGGTGAGAAAATGGGTGATGAAGACGGCTGCTTGGAGATGTGTGAAATGATGGAATAGAGAAAAAACATTGGAAGTGTGAGACATGGTGCTGTAAGTTTTGAATTCTGTCATGGTGTTGTGATCATCTGAGCAATCCTAAACATGAAGGTGAACTTTTGGAACCAGGTTCTGAGGTCTTGTACATTCCTGAATTTGTTTGCTCCACCCTTGAGCAGCCATTGTTTGACCATCAGCCTCCAAGTTGTCTCCTCCCTGAACTCTGTTGCTTCTCCACTGTTCTTGCCTCCTATAGGATGTGATTAAAACCCACTCTCTTTTGAGCCAACTGTAAGTCTTCAGTCCTAATGTCTGAAAACATTTCTTAGAATTGGCCTTGTCTTCCATATTGAAGCAAAAAACTGCAGATGCTGGAAATCTGAAACATGAAGTAAAAGCTGGCAATACTCAGCAGAACGGCTGGCATTTGTAGTGAGGTTGATGATATTTCAGATTGACCCTCCTGTTAGAATTGATGAAAACATTTAGTGACTTCTGATATTGATGATGTTCTCCCTCCATGGATGCTGACTGACCTTCTGAGCATTCTCAGCACCTGCAGTGGTTTCCTCCCACATCCCAGACTTGTGGGTCGGTAGATAAACTGGACGCTGTAAACCACAGTGAGTGGTAGAATCTGGGAGAAGTTGGTGGAATTGTGGGGAAAATAAAATGGGATTGGTGTAAATGGGCGCTGATGGTCGGCATGACCCATGAGGCATGTTTTGGACTCCGATTTAAAACAACAGTTTTCTGGAGCTGGAATTATATTTTGGTTCTCCTTCGCCACCTTTGAAATTGCAATTAGTTTTATGTAAAAGAAAAGTTTAGTTCAGCATGGAAACAGGCCCTTCATCCCACTGAGTCAGCGCTGATCACTATCCCCACACATTAACACTACCCTACACACACTACGGACAATTTACATTTACACCAAGTCAATTAGCCTACAAACCTGTACGTCTTTGGAGTGTGGGAGAAAAACGGAGATCCCAGAGAAAACCCATGCGGGTCATGGTGGGAACGTAAAAACTCTATACAGACAGCACCCGTAATCAGGATCAAACCCGGGTCTCTGGCGCTATAAGGCAGCAACTCTACCGCTGTGCCACTGCGCTGCCGATTTAACCGCCCAGAACTGTCCATGGATTTGTCTTTTTTAGGAGATTTCAGAGAGGGGGTTGTAATTTGTTTCTGTCCCACACCTTCAGCCCAACAAACTAACTAAAAAGGTGCCTGTACAAATGCAATCTTGCCCATGTTATCAGGACGATCAAATATTAGATGATGTCTTCCTATATTAACTACGACAAATAAAATTCCTTGCATATTTAAACATGGATTGTGGTGTTTTATTTTTGCAAATTTGATCCAACAGAATTTCTTGTTAAAATTTCAGGAGCTGGAAATGCAGGCTAGAGCTCATGGTCTGCCCACCATGTCTTCAGGTCTTAGTCCTATGGAGCTGGCTGCCCACCTCGTCAAGCATGAATCCTACCAAGGGGGAAATGGTTCTGATTATCTGCAGCAAGCAACTTTGCCTCAGATGTTGAGTGAACTCAATGAAGGGTCCTATAACTATTTGGATCCTTTATCTCATTTCACAGACTTGTCCTTCAGTGCATCTTTAAAACAAGAGAATCGGCTCGATGAAACACTAATGGACAACACCATCTCCGCGGGCTCTGCGACATCACCCAGTGCATCTAAAGGTAGCAGTAGGAGAAGCAGCTTCAGCTCGGATGATGATGAATTATGATTGATGCAGTGATCCAGTAAATGACTGTGATTGTTCGATTTCTCAAGAAAAATGATTAAAACAGTTGATTTGCTTAACTACTGATTTCCTGCGAGCCATTTGCACATTGGTATTCCAAATCTTCACTGTAAAGGTCAGAACTCCTTCCTCATCCATGTTCATTTTACTCTGGTGCTGCTAATCCTTCATGAGAAAAGCTGGAGTTCACAATAGCCAAGTTAAAATTGTGTATTTTCAGAAGCAATATAACATTTTGTATGAAGAATTAACATGGAATGTAAATCTTCCAACTCTTCCTTATTTTATTCTCAAAGGGCCAATTGATTCATTTACTGAGCACTAGGTGGGAGAATTTTATTTGCCTGTTAATTTAAAAATGTCATTTTGTAGAAGGGTAATGATTACCGTGGTTGAAAATAACAGGCAGCACCAAAATCTGTCAAACTAAGTCTGACAAATACACACAAAACTATATAAGTACTTGTCCTGTCCCAATAGAATTATTGCAGATGCAATGTGGTTTATTGAAGGATCTGACAGAAACGTATTTCAGAAAATACCCAAATTATTGAATGTGTCGCTAAGAATTTTAAGTCACAAATGTTTTTCTCCTTGGTCAAACTGTAGGCGTGTGCTTTGAGGATTTTTTTTTTTAGGTTTGTCAAATCTTGCTTAATGGGGTGTGGAGCAGAACAGTGAACTGCTTCCCATTTTTTTGTTATTTAAAAACGGAAATTGAGCAAAAGGGAGATTTTTTTTAAATTTGAGAAATACCCAGTTGATGCCAAAATAACCACATTCTTATGGTAATTAATACACAGCTATGGTGAATTAGTTGTATTGTGCCCACACAAACACCAATGTTTAGAGTATAATTAGTATGTACATTAGTTTGTGAGAATTGTAATGCATTAAGCTAATGCAAGAAATAGAAACATACTTCAGGTTTTTCTTAAGTTGGATAGGAAGTGGGACAAAGAAATAGTGGAACAAATCAATTGAAGAAAAATACCTTTAATTCTGTTTATATTAAGTAGAAGTGTATCAGTGTGTTACTTCCCATTTTTGTAATAAAAAAGTAAATAGGATATCAAATTTAATTTCTACATATTGCAGTTCACCATTATTTTTATATGCTATTTCAACATCTCAATGCAAGGCATTTTCTTCACACAAATGTACATTAATCAGATGATAGAACGGTTCTCTCCATAATGGATCCATTTGTTAATGGAATACGAGTGTCATAAATTTGTTGCATTAAAAATATAGAGGTAAAACAGAAGCCCTTCAAACATTTGTCTCCAAGTCTTTCTTTATGAGCAAGGGAATCTTAAACATAAGACACTGTGCTACAAGATATTGAGAATGATGTGGTCAGATGGAGATGAGTTCTAAGAAGAGTTTTATGAGGAAGCAAACAGAGAAACGAAGGAAACGGGACATTTCAAAGCTGAAGTCCCTGCTGAAAATGTGTGTAATAAGCCAGACATGGAGAAATGTTAAACTTCAAAATGTGTTTTGAAGTTTAACATTTAACATAAGAAGAAAGCCAGACATGGAGAAATGTTAAACTTCAAAATGTGTTTTGAGGCTGCATGAAATTATAAACATGAGATTTTGAAGGGACTTAGACAGGAAAGGGAATTTTAAATGGACTGGTGACTTAGAACGACATTTGGCTGGCAAAAATGGAAGAGGCGGTGGTGAGCAGGACTTGATGCAGATTAGAATGTGGTTTAACTAAGATTGAATTAATTGTTGCTGATGGTCTTGTTCCCGCTGCTGAATAATTCTTTGGATCTGCTGGAATGCTATATTTTAGGAACCTGCAACTTGTCTCAAATTATTGGGATATAATGGTGGAGTGAGGTGGGTGAGGGAACTTGTGTGACACCCTTTTTGATCGCTTGTATTATAGATTAAATCTTAACATGGGAACTGTAAGCAGCAGTATGTCTTTTGGCTCTTTGCATCTAATCCCTTGAATCTTGCTCTTTGTTGTCTATGACGGCTGATTCCATCTTCTTGTATCTTTCCCCACCCTCTAATATTCCTTAATTTTTCTTGGTGTATAATCCATTATTCTCAGTCTTGAATATACTCAACATTCACAGTCTGTGGAAAATTCCAAACATTCACAACAATATGAATGAAAACATTACTACTTTTTATTCTGGTCCAAAATTGCTGATAACTTTTTCAGAGCCAATGCTTTACATCCCTTGTTTTGGAAGGACATCCTTCAAATATCCAGACATTTTTTAAAGTAATGAGCATTGATTGTGTATGAATCATTAATATTTACAGTAAGGATTGGAAAAAGTTGATTTCATGATTCATTTTGCTGTCATTTGACAATGTTATTTTACATATTTTTCCAATTAAATTTAATTTTCAATGGAAGAGAATATTTATCATCATTCCTTTCTGTATAAATGTGTTTACAATTGTTACAATATACAGATCTGTTGACCAGTTTTGAAAATGAAGGAAGAGATGAAGATTTTTGACAGTTTTTTAATGTGTAAGACAAATATGTAGTGGAAGGGTTTTGGGTCTTAAGCATTGACAATCATGAATATTTTTTACTTGTAAGCCTATATCCAAGACTACAAACTATTTTCTGAAATGTACTGTTATCGTATTTCAAATTTTGTATGAAATAACACTTTGTAAGATTTGTACATATTAATCTTTTGTGAAGAGATTTGTAACAGAATTTTTGTGTGAAAAATCATGTACAGTGTTTGTTTATATGTGACCACTGTCTCTGAACTATTCCTGAAGCTAGTAAATTCCTCAAAAATAGCATCAAACTTGTGATCCACTTTTTTTTGCTTGCAGTATTCAGACTACTGTCATATGATGTTTTCCCAAAATAGAAATAGCACTAGTTCTCATTTGATTTGTTCTTACTGCAGACAGTAATACAAACACCAACGTTATTTAAAAAGGAAAGCAGAATGAATGGCATTTTTAGCCTCCTAATACAATCTTAAAGATCCTAAATATAACTTACTGATTTCCCTTTTAAGATATTATTTATTGATTGTTTTAAATAACTTTGCTCCTCAAAGGCTGTAGACTTGTGTAATGCCTGCAAGTTAATCAATGAGCAGTATCTTGATCATAGTATTGCAACACTCTTTTGACCCGGTTCTATTTGTGAGCGTCGGAAGATAAAACATAAGGCCGTTTCTTTGAGTTGCGAGGACATTTGTAGAGACGCAAGTAAGAAATACTTTGAAGTCTTTTTTTTAATTTGGAGTCAAGTAAAATGTACATATGATGTGGGATCATTTATTCTATCCACTATTGAAATGTGGATACAAGAAAGAGAAAATAAGATATTCAGGAAGGATTAACAATATACAACCAAAAACAGCATCTGGCACATGCATTTATTAGGATTGGTGATAACTCAATGGGCTGCTGAATTTCCACTGGTGGTGATCAAATGATTCAAAACATGATTATATTTAAACCCAAGATAACAGCTTAATTTTCCCAATTTCATTTTAAGTAAGTCACATGCATGTTCAAACAAAATAATCAAATTGAGTCAAAGTTGGAGGAGACGGTATAGATCTCAAAGTGTTTGTTGCTGTGGAATAATAATACAAGATGGAATATTTCAATTTTGAAAGGGCCAAATGCAACTATGCATCCTGACAAGCCCAGTGAAATGGTAACCAATGTACTCAAGGGACTGGAAAAGGAAGTCAGCAAAACAGAGTAAAGATATGATTTTTGAGTAGGGGTTCATGGACATCTTTTAATGAGAACAATAAATTAATATTTTGTTTGCAGGGAATATGTTGATGGCTATTAATTTTTATCGGGCCACCATTAATTAAATAACTATGAATGGACCAACCTGTGAATGATGCCACGACGTAAATACTTGAGATGTCACTGTGTAAATGATGTATCATTTAGGATTATTATTCAAGTGCGCATGCATCAAATAAAACTACAAATTGAGAAAATATTTCATAATTATCTAGCTCTTGAGGCAATGGTTAGCAAAATGTAATTCTAATTTAGTGGCAACAACAAATTTCTGGAAATTCAGCTTATTGAAAGGTCTGCGTGGGCTGCTTGAGATCGTTAAGTACTTGGTGACTCACTTGGGAACAGTTGGTCATCTGAGCCAAATTTTCTCTGAAGTGAAGTGATCCAAATTAATGATCTAAAAGCTTCTGAGAACAGAGAACCCACATGCCCAAATTTCTCTGACATTTCTCTCCCCTTTCTTGATTTCTTTGTTTCCTTCACAGGGAGGAGATTATGAATTGACATCCACTATAAACTCACTGACTCCCATCCTCTCTTGCAAAGATGTCATCTCCTACTCTCACTTTCTCTGTCTCTGCTGCATCTGCTCGCAAAATAAGGCTTTCCATCCCATTCCTTCAGAGGTGTCCTCTTTCTTTAATAAACATGTTTTTCCACCCATACTGTTTAAGTGGATTGTCCACCTGTGCGTTCTGTGTCCTGTAGATCAGTTTTTACTCCTCCCCCCCCCCCCCCAAATGGAACAAGGATAGACTTATCCTGGTCCTAGCCCCACCAATCTCTACACCCAACACACCATTCTTCAACATTTTGTGTCACCTTCAATGTGATCCAACATCATTCACATCTTCACATCGTCTTCGCTTTCCACAGACTGCCCACTCCGCAACTCAATGTTTCACTCATCCCTTCCCACCCCTTCCGCAGGTACTTTTCCCTGCAACTGCAGGAGATGTAACTAGATGTCCCTATACCTCCTCCCTTTACATCCATCCAGGGATCCCAGTATTCCTTCCAGGCGAAACTGTGATTCACGAGCACTTTAACCTCATCTATTGCATCCTGCGCTCCCAATGTGGCCTCCTATACATTGGTGAGACCAAGCGTAGATTGGGCGGCTGCTTTGCAAAACACTTGTACTCGGCTTGCTGGATCTCCCGGATAACTATTTTAACTGCCCCTCCCATTCTTGTGCTAACCTTCCTGATCTGGGCCAACTCCATTGCCAGAGTGAGGCTACTCACGAACTGGAGGAACAGCAATTCCTATTCTGCTTGGGGAGCCTACAAGCCAACAGTATGAAGATTGAAATCTCCAATTTTTGATATACTGTATAACCCTCCCTCCCTTTCCCCCTGTCTTCTCTGTGCCTCACCTGGATATACACCAATTTCTCCCTTTGTCTTCGCCCCAGTCCTCCTCCACATATATTCCTTCCTCTGGTTTCATATTTCACACCTCTTCCATCCTTATCCTACACTTGTGTAAGAAGGAACTGCAGATGCTGGTTTAAATCGAAGGTAGACACAAAATGCTGGAGTAACTCAGCGGGAGAGGCAGCATCTTTGGAGAGATGGAATGGGTGAAGTTTCTGGTCGAGACCCTTCTGAAACGTCGCCCATTCCTTCTCTCCAGAGATGCTGCCTGTCCCGCTGTGTTACTCCAGTATTTTGTGTCTATCTTATCTTGCACTTTGGCTTTTGTCTCTGGCCTTAGTCGAACCATCTGTCAATAAAAAAACCCTGCCTCACCTGTATCCACCTATCACTCACCAGGCTTTGTTCCACCCCACCTCTCTTCCAGTTTTCTCCCCTCCCTAGAGATCTTGCTTGACCCTCTGACTTACTCCAGCACTTTGTGTCTATTTTGGCAATTTGGCAATCTGCAGTTCCTTGTGTCTACATCCAAAATTATTATTGGGATGGGTGACTCTTCTGTACACAAATCCCTAATTATTGATAAAATGTTTGATGTACCAAGTGACAAACAAGTCTGGTCCGTAATCTTCCTTCATTTCTATCATAATGGTGTGAAATAACTTAAGAGATTGCACAAATTTCTAAGATGCTGAACCAGACATAATGAACAAATGGTGATATTTTGTCCATGCCAAGAAGCAGCATAGCATGGAGGCAAGCTAAGTCTGAAGAATGGTCTTGACCCAAAAGGTCACCCATTCCTTTTCTCCAGAGATGCTGTCTGACCCGCTGAGTTACTCCAGCTTTTTGTGTCTATCTTCAGTTTAAACCAGCATCTGCAGTTCCTTCCTTCACAAATCCAATTGTCTTAGTAGACAGCATGTTTGTTTACAAAGCTGTCCTTTTCATTTAAAATTGATTACAGCTTTCAATGTAGATGTGAACAGATCTACTGAAGACTGGTTCTTGATTTGAATTAGTGGCTGCCAATTCCACGTAATCTTTTATGCCTTGAATAATCCCCAACAGATCCAATTGATATTGATGTCTAAATGTTGAGTTTGACTGTAAATTATTTTGTTGTTACTGTTTATTATGATGGGTAAGGTGAAAACACCAACAAAGCATCCTTTACTGGTCTGAAGAAGGGTCTCCACCTGAAACGTCACCTATTGCTTATCTCCAGAGATGCTTCCAGACCCGTTGAGTTACTCCAGCCTTCTGTGTCCATCCTTTGCTGCGGTAGAGAGGGGGAGAGAGAAGGGAGATAGAGAGAGAGAGACCCACACCCCCACACCCAGCTCTGCCACACACACACACACACAAACACACAGGTAACAACCAGGGGGGAGAGAGAGAGAGAGAGAGAGAGAGAGAGGGGGGGAGATGGAGAGAGGGGGAGATTGAGAGAGAGTGAGAGGGGGGAGATAGAGAGAGAGATTGGGTGTGAGAGAGAGAGAGGGGTAGGTAGAGAGAAGAGGGTAGAGAGGGGGATAGAGAGAGAGGTGGGGGGAAGAGAAAGGGGGGGAGAGAGAGCGAGAGAGATAGGGTGGAGATTGAGAAAGAGAGGGAGAGAGAGAGAGGGGGGGGAGAGAGAGGGTGGAGATTGAGAGAGAAACAGAGAGAGAGGGGGAGACAGAGAGAGAGAGCTTAATGGGGGTGGGGGATTTGGAGTGGCCTCACAAGTGGAATAGCCTAGGGCCTCTCTTCATCTAAATCCGGCACTGGATATAGGATACGACTGTTACAACAATGTTTCAAAATTTAAGTTTTGCTTGGTTTATACTTGAAGGCTTCTTACATTGTTGGACGGATAGCAGGAGATGGAACAACAATCATATGATGCATCACTTCAAAATTAATTCTTATTATCTGGGCATTGCTAGCAAGGCTCGTGTTGATTGTGCATCAGGTCAACTTGAGAAGGTGATGTTCAACAGCCACCTAACAATACTGCAATCTGAATAGCAAGCACATTTCCTCAAAGCTGCTCACCAGGAGTTTGTAAGATGCTCAACCCCCCCCCCCCCCCCCGACATAATAAAGGCATAGCAATGTTTAGTCTGTCAAGATGCGGGGTGACTTGGAAGGAAACTTTGTGGTAGAACTGATATCTCCGACTATAAATGCATGGTTATATGTTCAATAATATAGGAAATATATTGAGTAGCATTTTTCTACATTGAAGATTATTTACACATTCCATTTCCATTCCCCATTGCATGTTTATGCTACATGCTTGCTGTTCCATGATTCCACTGCCCCCTCCCAAATTTTTCTTTCATTATGATTTGCGGTGATTAAACAATCATTTTTCCGATGATTTTGCAAAATATCACCAAACTACTTCACACACGATCATGTCTCACAGTCTCATCGATTTAATCAGAACCGTTCCTTGCAACTGTCTGTTTGGCCCCATCGCTTGCATTGCCATTTTCATCTGGCTAAAGTTAGACTTTTCTATTCGTAAAGACTTTTCAAAAAGCATTGCGTAAGAGTCCAGTGAAATTTGCAGATACAGTCAAAAATGCAGATTAAATTATTTCAAAAGACTAATCTTGCATTACCTGAGGTAATTTTTCAAATGAATGGTTTAATAAGGAAGTTTGATGATGATATCATGCACAATTTAACTGGTAGAAAAATATTTCTGGGTGCTTATGCAGTAATTATTTTCAGCCATACACCCATCGCTTTTTGTTTTCATTTTCTTAATTTCCTGGGCAGTTTATTAAAAAGGAAAAATCATATGAAATTTGTCTATTATTTCCAAGGGAAGCTAACCATTACACAAAACAACTTTTATACAGTTTGCGCATTGGTTTCACATGAGTAAAATCCCAATGATGGGCAATATATCACTTGAGGCAGTTGTAAATGGTATTAATCACATCAACCAGCCTGAAATATTGCAAATTTCGATATGCCACTTATCACTGGAAGCAAAAATGGGAATTGCTTAAATCTACACCTCAGTGAAACTGAAGATAGTACTGATCCGCACAAAAATGTGGTGTAACATGTTAGAAGTAAAATTAGATGGAAATTAGAGAGTGGAATTAAAGAGCTGGCAGGGGTTGAGCTGTTCTCTTTAAATGAAATAAGTCATTCTATTTAAAAATGCTTCTTCCAAACTATATCAACTGCAATCATATATCAAAAGCAGCACGGTGGTGCAGTGGTAGAGTTGAGTTCAAGACCGGTGTTCGATCCTGACAATGGGTGTTGTCTGCACGGAGTTTGTATGTTCTTCCCGCGACCTGTGTGGGTTTTCGCCGAGATCTTCGGTTTCCTCCCACAGTCCAAAGACATACAAGTTTGTGAGCTACTTGGCTTGGTATATAAATATAAATTGTCCCTAATGTGTGTAGGGTAGTGTTAATGTGCAGGGATCGCTGGTCGGTGTGGACTCGGTGGGCCGAAGGGCCAGTTTCCGTGCTGTATCTCTAAACTAAACTGAACTAAACTAATAAACAGGAGCAAGTAGCAATAAGGTGACAAATTGACAAATACCACAGAATTTATCTAGATTAAAAAAAAACCAAAATGTCATGGAAAATTCCCCAGATGCAGAAACAAGTCACAAGAAGCAAACACTTTGACTTGAAAGTAATGACTTGCATTTCTTGGGAACCTCACAAATTCATTTGAGAATTTTCCAAAGTGCCTTAAAGGGCTGTCTCACTGTGCGAGTTGACCCACGAGTGACCCCGAGTGAAAGACTCGTGGTTGCGTACGATACTACAAGTTTATGATCGCGAGTTTAACCGAGTTCCCACGGGTATGTCTAAGTTTCCCATTTACTTCTCATTTCTGCGATGTTCCAAGTTCATCTCCCGAGTGTACCAAGTTCCTCTCCCGTTAATCTTGAGGCAACAATGTATATCGAAGTGTTTAAAAATCATCACATGTTAAAAAAACTGAGTGGTGATGGGTGGTGTAAAAGATTGTGATTATGGTCATGTTAAGAATTAAAAGTCATAAAATCAATGTGTGAAATGTGATTCTTATTTTTCAAAGTCTCTCATAGGAAACAATGAGCGTATAGAGCCCAGGGAGAGGGGGAGAAAGGGACGTACACTCACAGAGCCAGAGTCTCTCAGCCTGTGTGAGAGGGAGGGAGGGAGAGAGAGACACACACACAAGGTGGATGTGAAATCTCACCTGCCTGTTTCAGTGACAGGCACCCGCAGCCAGTGAATGAAGCCACCCCCATCTGTCTCCCCTCCTCTCCCTCCACTCTCCACCCTCTCTCCTCCACCCCACCCCCCTCACCCCACCCTCCCCCAATTTGGAAATGTCATCCCATCACCCATTCCTTCTCTCCAGAGATGCTGCCTGCCCTCTGAGTTAAAGAGTTCCCACTTGCAGCAGCAAAACAGGCCAGTAAACACAATACTCATAGATAATATACTAAACAAAGAAAATATATATTAAACAATCCAGTATTATTGCAAAAATCCCAAAGTCCTTAGTGCAAACAAGGCAGTTTGTAGTTCATAGTTTAGTTCGCATTTGTTGCGTTCAAAAGCCCGATGGTTGTTGGGAAGAAGCTGTTCTTGAACCTGGAGGTCATGGTTTTCAGATTCTTATACCTTCTGCTCAGCAGGAATGAAATGAGAGCATGGCCAGGGTAGTGTGGGTCCATGACAATACTGGCTGCCTTTTTGAGGCAGCACCTCATATAGAACCCTTTGATTCAGTAAAGTTCAGTAAAGAGATCGGGAATCTGGCATCATGGCTTGACAATAAAACCCAGCCTTTAACATCCGCATAATGAAAGAGTTGGTGTTGTCCTACGGAATAGGGGTGCAGGAGAGGTGAACACAACCCTGTCTTCTTCAACAGCACTGGTAGAGATGGCTTCTGGACATGACTGGCAAACCTCAGATTGCCATGAAGTGTCATAAAATGTTCTCACGCTGTTCCTCAATACTGGTTTGTCTTAAGGTTGTGAGCTCAGTCCCAAATACACAAAATCTATATATAAACTTCAAGCAATTTTTTCTTTTCTACCCACTCTGTCACCTTATCAATAACTTACTTAACTTTGTTAAGCAGAATTTGTCTTTAAAAAGTCTAAGTAACTGATATTTCTGTCCCAGATTATTGTTTCTATAAAGAGTTCCCACGGTAGACTCACGAGTCACAAAGTTAAACGCACGGGCCACTACGTTCTTACAACGAGTTTAAAATGTTTCAAATTTTAACCTCAAGAGTACATTTTACTCGTGGAAAAGTTCAAACATGTTTGAACTTTTGCAAGAGTTAACAAGTTTCACGTGTACCTCCCGTTAGCGCCACGAGTCGCTAAGTTGCGTCCACGAGTTCCGACGTTCCCGCTACGTTAATTGTACGTGATTACCACGAGTTAAATTTGTTTTAAACTCGGGGTCACTCGTGGGTCAACTCGCACAGTGAGACAGACCTTTTACAGTTGTTGAAGTACCTTCTCTAGTGTTGGCACTGTGGCAAGATGCAACATGCATTGCCGTCTCTGTTATAAGCAACAACTGTAACTGGTCACACAATCTCTTTTTACTTATGTTGATTGTACAACAGCTTAATGGGCCAGATCAGGGAGCTGCCAACACAACCACAGCTGACCCGCACACTACACTTTGAACATCTGGTCCTGAAATATTGCTATCTACTTCACAAGAAAGAAAGATAAATCTTAGACTGAACCATCTGGTAAGAAAGAAGACTGTGTTTTTATAAGTGATTCACAGCGAATGCAAGTAGTTCATATTGTCAACTGTGTTACTAAGTCAGTGAGCCACAAAAATAACATTTTGTGTCCTTGCCTTTCAACTGCACTAGAGCTGCATCTATAACTATGCAAGCTGTAGCAATTCCTTGCGATTATTAGCACATACTTAGGACAAATACTTTTTTTATTTCCACTTGTGGGATCATTTGATCCAGTTCAATCACACACATTTCTGTGGTTAAAGCTCTTGTGGACCTGCGCAACAGTTGTAAATGACTTAAGGGCTGTCTCACTTAGGAGGTATGTTACAATACTTACCTTCAGCGGCGCAGCAGTTCTACCACTGGCCGTGTGTGTGACTTTGGCGCCTTTGAGGGGGGGGGGATTAAAATGCCATTTTCTCCTGCCTGTCCGAGATATATTTTCTCGGCCTGCCAGCTGCTGCAGAAAAATCGTTCCAACTTTCGTTATCGGAAGTTTAAAAAAAAAAATCGCGGGTCAATTTAATCGCTGGAGTAAAATAAAAAAGCGACTTCTAAAGCCAACAACAGGACGGATCTCACGTAGGGGACAAAACATAATGTAAGTCGTGTATTTTACATATAAACTTGCTTCTTAGGATGACTTTAATCAACGTTTCCTTGGCGAAAATGTGATTTTGGCCCCATACGAACCGGCAGTGTTTTTCCTGCCGATATGGGGTTTAAATTCACTGCAACCGCAACGTTCCAATCGATCGCGTTCCACAAAAACCCACTCGCAAGATGATTAAAATGGCCATTAATTTACGGGAATTAAACATTAAATTCCTTCCATTTGGCATATAAATTCATGACAATGAGATTTAAAAATCATGTTATATTGTGAATTCTTGTGTGAATGTTATTTGGACACAGGCTATTTAAAAAATGTTAACCTTTTCTTAAGAAATGGATAGATGTTTAGATCTAGTAATTGAATTTTGTAATTAGCTACAATTAGGTAACTAACTAATCATATGCTTTAATTTCAGGTCATCCAAGTAAGATTGTTTCATATTTGTTTCAGAATGCTTCAATCTATAATAACTGAAAATTTCTTTCAGTTCTCTTAATTTTTATAAAAGTTATGGGCTTTTGACTGACCTCGATCACAGCTTTTGGGTTAAGTCAATGGAAAAGCAATAGGGAACAAGATGCTAATTTCCGAGTATGAAAATGGCCATACCTTTTTTAATACTGAAGATATGATAGTGAATTAGGTGTCAAATTAAACTTATTTTTATGCTTTATCTGACGGGATAAATTGCAGACTTGATTTTTTAAATCTCAAAATTTTGTAACATTGCTACACTTAGGCAATTTTTTCGGCGTCTACAGGCGACTAGACTGTCGCCACATGGACGCGGGGTGATGCCTGTATGGTCGTGAGTAGTCTCCTCAAGTCACCTAAAGAGTCGTAAAGTTTTTCTGGTCACTGCTGGATTTTGAAATGTTATAATGTTCGGCGACTGTGGGCTTGACGTAGCTTGTCTTCTGTCGTAGGTTGTCGCCAGGATGACGTAGGTTGTCGCTGGGTGCTGACTTCGGTGAATTCCATTGGCAACTACCTACATCAACCTACGTCAACCAGCGACTGAATTGCCTTCAGTTGTCTTCAGTTGTTGCCGACAGGGTCGTTGCTTGTTGTAGCTTGTCGCGGGTGGATGTAGGTTGACCTCGGTTGTCGTAGGTTGTCGCCTGTGTGGTTGTAGGTTGTCATGGGTGTAGTCGTAGGTGGACGTCCTAAGTCGCGACGATTGGGTCACCGTTTGTCGGTGGCTTGACGTAGACTATAGGTGGTCGGTTGATGTAGACATTGTCGTAGAGGGGGTCCAGTCGCCGCTTTTTCGGTGACCTGCTACGACTGTGCCAGTCGCCGGCAGTAACTGAAAAAATTGCCTAAGTGGGACTTATTTCCTGCCATTTTGTAGTGGTAAGGCAATATGTAAAGTGTATAAAATCCATGAGCTTACTTGCAAAATGTTCACATATGAAACAATGCGCAGATCCATTACACATTGATAAATGTTCAACTGTTGTATGTACCATCTTCAAAATATTCTGCTGTTGCTTGACTGTTATCACCTCTGAAACCTGCAAAATACACCACTATCAGCATGTTCCCCTCCTTCTCAAAGTCCTTAGAAATAAATTGTTGTGCCTGAGTCTGTTGAAACTTCCCACCGAACAGTGGGTGGTGTACGATACGATATGATAGAATTTTATTCGTCCTCGGAGGGAAATCGGTCTTCCAACACACAACAAGGCACACAAAAAATCAAAAGTAAAATTAAATTAAAAGTGAGAAAAAGAAAAAGACAAGCGACTTAACTGGAGTGAACAAACAAACAAGCAAAGACAGGATTATCCCCTGGGCAAAAGATTGTAAAACTAGAGTGCCCCCCCCCCCCCAACACCCTTCCCCACTATTGTATGAATGATATGAGTTCTACTGCCCGACTACCTTCTCCAAAAGATTCACCATCAGATTTTAAAGATAAATAGGGGTAGTGATCAACAATGCCACAACTTGAAAATGAATTAAAAAAATCCAGAGCTTATTCAAACTCAGAGGGTGAGGCAGCATCTATGGAGCGAAGGAAATAGGCAACGTTTCGGCCCGAAACGTTGCCTATTTCCTTCGCTCCTTAGATGCTGCCTCACCTGCTGAGTTTCTCCAGCATTTTTGTCTACCTTCGATTTTCCAGCATCTACAGTTCCTTCTTAAACAGAGCTTATTGAATATTTGTATTTCCAAATCTTCAAGACCACTGGTGATCAATAAATACATGATACTTAAGGGTAAGGGCTTCCAATGGGAGGTGAATCTCCCGTTCTACTCCCTTTAAATTTAATCTCCTTTAAACATTGTTCTTCTCACCTTGAAGCTATGAAGTTTACCAATTTCACCGTAAAACTAAGATTTTCTTACTATCTAGCCTGCATCTTTTCACTTTAGTGGATGTTCCAAAATCTACCATTGGAAAGAGGTGCTGGCTTCTAATTTTAGTCATGAGACTTTAGTCTTTAGAGATACAGCGCAGAAACAGGACCTTCGGCCCACTGGGTCCGCACTGACCAGCCTTCACCCCGTAAACTAACACTATCCTACACAATAGGGTCAATTTACAATTTTACTGAAGTCAATTAACCTACAAACTTGTATGTCTCTGGAGTGTGGGAGGGATCCAGAGCACCCTGAGAAAACCCAGGTGGTCACAAGGAGAACGTACAATGTCCGTACAGACAGCACCTATAGTCAGGATCGAACCCGGGTCTCTGGTGCTATAAGGCAGCAACTGTCCTGCTGTGCCACACCATAACTTATTTACACGTTATTATTGAATGATCAATTGTACATGATTCTACTAATCAGTGAGCAATGTAATCATTGCATTCAGAATGCCTTGACTTCTAAGCACTGGAATAGACCCTGGCTATTATCATACGTATAGAATAATTTTTAACTTGTTAATTTAAAGAACTAGGGAAGTAGACAATAGACAATAGACAATAGGTGCAGGAGTAGGCCATTCGGCCCTTCGAGCCAGCACCGCCATTCAATGTGATCATGGCTGATCATCCCCAATCAGTACCCCGTTCCTGCCATCTCCCCATATCCCCTGACTCTGCTATTTTTAAGAGCCCTATCTAGCTCTCTCTTGAAAGCATCCAGAGAACCTGCCTCCACCGCCCTCTGAGGCAGAGAATTCCACAGACTCACCACTCTCTGTGAGAAAAAGTGTTTCCTCGTCTCCGTTCTAAATGGCTTATTCCTTATTCTTAAACTGTGGCCCCTGGTTCTGGACTCCCCCAACATTGGGAACATGTTTCCTGCCTCTAGTGTGTCCAAGCCCTTAACAATCTTATATGTTTCAATGAGATTGCCTCTCATCCTTCTAAACTCCAGAGTGTACAAGCCCAGCTGCTCCATTCTCTCAGAATATGACAGTCCCGCCATCCCGGGAATTAACCTTGTAAACCTACGCTGCACTCCCTCAATAGCAAGAATGTCCTTCCTCAAATTAGGGGACCAAAACTGCACACAATACTCCAGGTGTTGTCTCACGTAAGTAAGACTTAAGTAACACTTAGAATTCATTGAACATTACATACACTATTGAGGGCGCTGTAACAATTAAAGTGTTGGGAGGGACTAACTTCGCCCCAAAGACAGGCAAAGTTATTAGGATTAGTTTATGTGTTGAATGTGAAGCAGTCACAAGGTGCACACTGCAGAGGAGATCTGGAGATCCTGATCCTGTGGTTCAGCTGATTGCTATACAGTCGATGTCAAGGGAGAAGCCCTGTTGGCAACAACTTTGCATGAGGAAGATCACATCAATCTTCAAGTATTCTGCTAAGTTCCTACAGGTCAATCCAAGATCACAGGTGCGGCCCGGGCTGTCGCCGAGGGAGGAAGGACGGAGCCGCGGCTCGAGAGGCTAACAGAGGCTAAGAGGTAGGCCACGCACTGCAAGGGAGCAGTGGACCAGACAGGAAGAGCGGACGGAATTACCACTAGACAGCCAAACCAGTAGGTAATTTACGGCTGGGGTAAGTACTTTCCCATTTATAGGAGGTAGGATTATATAAATAAGGGGTGTTTAATACAGGACCAGTTAATTACTTATATAAGATGGGCGGCCAGGAGATGTGCCAATACTGTGAGATGTGGGAATTTGTCGACACCATTGATGTAGATGATCCCTACAGCTGCAGTAAGTGTTTGAGGCTAGCGGAACTCGAGCTCCGCATTGATGAGCTGGAGACCCAACTTCATACGCTGCGGTGCATCAGGGAGGGGGAGTATTACCTGGATGTTTTGTGCCAGGGGATGGTCACACCGACCAGTTTAACTAATTCAGTAGTTAGTGAGCAGGGAAAGGAAGGTGTGGTCATAAGCGAGGCAGGTAGGGGGAACCAGGAGGAGATGCGGCAGGAGCCACAGCCCTTGTCCCTGACGAGCATGACCGAGGCTCTTACTCAATGTGAGGACGGGATCAGGGGCTGTGGGAGGGATGAGCATCCTGGCTGCAGCACCGTGGATCAGGGGGCCATTCAAGAGGGGGGAGTTAGAAGAAATGCCGTTGTGATAGGGGATAGTATTATTCGTGGGGTAGATAAGGTTCTCTGCGGCCAGCAGAACATGTCCCGAAGGCTGTGTTGCCTACCCGGTGCTAGGGTTAAGGATATCTCTGCGATGCTGGAGAGAAATTTGCAGAGTGAGGGGGAGGATCCAGTGGTCGTGGTCCATGTGGGGACCAATGACATAGGAAGGACGAGGAAGGAGGATCTGCTGAAGGAGTTTGAGCAGTTAGGGAATAAATTAAAAAGCAGAACCTCGAGGGTACTGATCTCCGGATTGCTACCTGAGCCACGGGCCAAATCGGCGAGGGTACGTAAAATTAAAAAGCTGAATGCGTGGCTCAAAGACTGGTGTGGGAAAAATGGGTTTGGTTTCTTGGGCCACTGGCACCAGTACTGGGACAGGGGGGATCTGTTCTGTAAGGACGGACTTCACCTGAACGGTGCTGGGACTGGGGTCCTGGCAAATCATATAACTAGGGCAGTAGAGAGGTCTTTAAACTAAGTAGCGGGGGGGAGGTATCAAGGGGGGTAATAACGGCAGGGGTAGAGGAAATAGAGCAGGGTATCAGTGGGGAAACGGAAAATCAAAATGTGACAGGAGGATCCAGAATGTGTGAAGATAAAGCTCTAGATGTAAAAGGGGCAAAAACAGAAAGGAAGGGTAGTAAAAATCATCTGAAAGTGCTGTATCTAAATGCACGGAGTATTCGAAATAAGATAAATGAATTAATGGTGCAATTAAGTATATATAGTTATGATATCGTGGCCATTACGGAGACATGGCTGCAAGGGGATCAGGATTGGGAGTTAAATATAGAGGGGTACTCGACAATTAGAAAAGATAGACAGGAAAGAAAGGGAGGAGGGGTGGCCCTTTTAATAAGGGAGGGAATAACGGCAATAGAGAGGAAGGATATTGCGTTGAAAGATCAGGATAGTGAAACAGCTTGGGTACAGATAGAGAATAACAAGGGGAAAAAAACACTAGTGGGTGTAATTTATAGACCTCCAAATAGCTGTGACGCTGTTAGTCAGAACATAAATCTGCAAATAGTTGACGCATGTAAAAAGGGAACTGCTGTAATCATGGGGGACTTCAATTTTCATATTAATTGGGCAAACCAAACTGGGCAGGGTAGACTAGAGGAAGAGTTTATAGAATGTATTAGAGACGGGTTCCTAGAACAGTATGTCACAGAACCGACAAGGGGGGAGGCAATCTTGGATCTGGTCCTGTGTAATGAAGCAGGATTAATTAAAAATGTCATAGTTAGGGACTCGTTGGGAACAAGTGACCACAATATGGTCGAATTCCATATTCAAATAGAAGGGGAGCAGGTTGAAACTCAGGCTAGGGTACTTAGTCTAAATAAGGGGGATTATGAAGGTATGAGGACTGAGCTGATCAAAGTTGACTGGGATAGCAGACTCAAGAATAAGACGGTACATGAGCAGTGGTGTACGTTTAAGGATCTACTGTATAACCTTCAAGAAAAATGTATTCCTATGAAGAAAAAAAGGGGTAAGGGAAAGAACAGTCAGCCATGGCTCAGTAAAACTATAAAGGATAGTATTCGGCTGAAGGCAAGGGCATATAAGGTAGCCAGAGATAGTGGGAGGGTAGAGGATTGGGAAGCATTTAAAGGTCAGCAAAAAATAACTAAGAGATTAATTAAGACGGGGAAAATAGACTATGAAAGGAATTTAGCGAACAACATAAAAACTAATAGTAAGAGTTTTTATAGCTATATAAAAAGAAAAAGGGTGGCTAAGGTGAACGTTGGCCCATTGGAGGGTGAGACTGGAGAGTTGTTGGTGGGGAACATGGAAATGGCAAAGGCATTAAACGAGTATTTTGTATCAGTCTTCACCATAGAAGACACAAAAAATATTCCAACGCTGGATAAACAGGGGGTGGTAGGAATGGAGGAGCTAAATACTATTAAGATCACCAAGGAGGTGGTATTAGGGAAATTAATGAGACTGAAGGAGGATAAATCCCCTGGGCCTGATGGATTACATCCAAGGGTCTTGAGGGAGATAGCGGTGGGGATTGTGGATGCATTGGTGATAATTTTCCAAAACTCCCTGGAGGCAGGAACGGTCCCAGTGGATTGGAAAATGGCCAATGTAACACCTATATTTAAAAAAGGAAGTAAACAGAAGGCGGGTAACTATAGACCGGTTAGTCTAACATCGGTGGTGGGTAAAATGTTAGAGACAATTATTAAAGAAACACTAACGGGGCACTTGGATAAACATGACTTCATCGGACAGAACCAGCATGGTTTTGTGAAGGGGAAGTCCTGTTTGACGAATCTGCTCGAATTCTTTGAGGAAGTAACAACCCGGGTGGATAAAGGGGAACCGGTGGATGTGGTATACTTGGACTTCCAAAAGGCTTTTGACAAGGTGCCACATAAGAGACTATTGCTAAAAATAAAAAATTATGGGATTGGGGGTAATATATTAGCATGGGTAGAGGATTGGCTAACAAATAGGAAGCAGAGAGTGGGGATAAATGGTTCATACTCGGGATGGCAACCGGTAACTAGCGGGGTTCCGCAAGGGTCGGTGTTGGGACCCCAGTTGTTCACAATTTATATAAATGATTTGGAGGAGGGAACCAAGTGTAATATATCAAAATTTGCGGACGATACAAAAATGGGAGGAAAAGTAGGGGATGAGGAGGATAGGAAGAGTCTGCAAAAGGATATAGATAAGCTAGGTGAGTGGGCAACAACTTGGCAGATGAAATTTAATACTAATAAATGTGAAGTCATTCACTTTGGGAAAAAAAATGATAGGGCAAGTTATTTTCTAAATGAGGTGGAGCTGCGTTGTAATGCAACGCAAAGGGATCTAGGGGTAGTAGTACATGAATCACTAAAAGTTAGTATGCAGGTGCAGCAAGCAATCAGGAAGGCCAATGGAGTTTTGGCCTTTATTGCTAGGGGGATTGAGTATAAAAACACGGAGGTCTTGCTGCAGCTGTACACAGTATTAGTGAGACCACATTTGGAATACTGTGTACAGTTCTGGGGTCCATACTTAAGAAAGGATGTACTGGCCCTGGAGGCAGTGCAGCAAAGGTTTACAAGATTAATTCCTGCAATGAGGGGATTGACATATGAGGAAAGGTTAAGTAGGCTGGAACTCTACTCTTTGGAGTTTAGAAGAATGAGAGGCGATCTCATTGAAACATATAAGATCGTGAGGGGCCTTGATCGGGTGGATGCACCGAGGATGTTCCCAATGATCGGGGAAACTAGAACTAGGGGACATAGTTGTAGAATAAGGGGGGGCTCTTTTAAAACTGAGATGAGGAAGAACTTCTTCACCCAGAGGGTGGTTAATTTATGGAATTCACTGCCCCAGGGAGCAGTGGAAGCAGAAACATTAAATATATTTAAGTCTAAAATAGATGGTTTTTTAGCTGCCAAGGGGATAAGGGGCTACGGGGAGAAGGCAGGGATATGGACCTAGGTATGGTTAGTATAGTAAGACCTGAGTGATCTCCTGGACAAGTGTCGATCGCCTGGATTGGGGTCGGAGAGGAATTTCCCGGATTTTTTTCCCGAATGGGACCTGGGTTTTTATCCGGTTTTTTGCCTCCCCCAGGAGATCACGTGGTTCTTGGGGTGGAGAGGGGTGATAGCGGTATAAAGGGGAGGGTAGTGTCTTGTGTTCTGTGTCTTGTGTCTACTGTTTGTGGGTAAGGGTGTCTGTTTAGTGTTCAGCCATGAGCGAATGGCGGTGCGGGCTCGATGGGCCTGGTGGTCTACTCTCGCACCTACTTTCTATGTTTCTATTTTTTTTAAGCAGGAGAAGCATCCATTCAACTCACCAGTGATTTATTCTGTCACAGTTTGTATGGCAGTGTGTCTTTCACTTACGATACGATACGATACGATGACTTGTTATGTCATGATATCAACAGATAGTCTTTGGTTTGTTGCCATGGTTGTTCAAATGTATCTTGGTCAGTAGAAAGGTGTCGTTGAGCTACGGGACAATGGACCCATACTGATCTCTCACCTACAGGTCATATCCTCAAAAACTCCAGCAGATTTGTCAAATGGGATTTTCTTTTCATTAATCCATGTTGACTCCACTCAATCCTATTATTCTTTTCAAAGTTCTAGTTTGGAAACAGGCCATTCGGTTCACCCAGTCTATGCTGACAAATGATCACCCGTACATCAGTTGTAAAATACACACTAGGGACAATTTGCAGAAGTCTATTAACCTGCAAACCTGCACATCTTTGGATTGTGGGAGGGAACCAGAGCACCCGGAGAAAACCCACGTGCTCACGGGGAGAACGTACAAACCCCTTATAGACAGCACCCATTGTCAGGATGGAATCTGGGTGTTCGATGCTGCAATGCAGTAACTCTACTGCTGAGCCACTTTGCCACCCGTGTTTAATACTATAATGTGTTTATTATTAATCCAGCTTTTTCCCGACTACAACAGTCACTGTGCTAATAGGCCAGTAGTTCCCTGTTTTCTCCCTCTGTCATTATTTACATAATGAGGTCATGTTCGCCACCCTTCCATTCCCAGGAATATTGCAGAATCTATAGTAAAAACATAGTATCCATTAGTCCCAACACCTCGTTTCAAAACACTGGACTGCAGATCAATGGGACCTTGGGATTAGTGGCTTTCAAGGTTAAGCTAATCTTCTTTAAGAAAAATACAAAGTGTCCAGCAAAGTTTCCCTTTCCTGTGACTTTCAGTCTAAAGAAGGTCTTGACCTGCAACATCACCCATTCCTTCTCTCGAGAGATGCTGCCTATCCCGCGGAGCTACTCCAACATTTTGTGTCTATATTCAATAGAAAGGTTGGTTTGTGTGGTGGTCTGGACTGTGTCCACAAATCGCTGCAATGTCTTGGATGCATCCAGATAAAATGGTTTCTACTGTACACTACTGCCTAATCTACAGTAATTGTTGCCTCTTCTGGATCCTTGGATATTGTGCTCCTATTATTTGAAATGAATGTTAAATGTTATAGGTTCTCTCGAGAAGCTCTAAAATTTGCTAACATTGGAAGCAATGCACATGATTTTATAATGCCATGTGTGTTGGGATCCTGACAACCACCAGGTGGCGCCCGCAATGGCCGCCTTGCCAACAGTCTGTCTCATCCCTTCCTTCTTCGTTGATTTTTAGTATGTGTTAAATGCGTGTTTTAGTGTTCTTTTGCTTGTTTTATGTGGAGGGTAGAGAGGGTTGGGGGAAACTTTTTAAAATCTCTTTCCTCGACGGAGATGGGATTTTTTTCCGTATCGTATCCCCGTCCGCACTGCGGCCTAACATTGAGGAATTGCCGGCCTCTACTGGAGACTGACTTCGGACTTTAACATCGTGGAGCTCGCGGTCCCTGGTTAGAGACCGACTCCAGGAGCTCCAAGCTGCAGGAGCTTCGACCGCCCCGACGTGGGAGCTTCAATCGCCCCGACTGTGGATGGTTCGACTGCCCCGACCACGGGAGAATAAAGAGGAAGTTGATTGGACTTTATTGCCTCCCATCACCGAGATGGATTCTTAGAGCAACTTGTAATGGAGCCGACCAGAGAAAAGGCAATTCTGGATTTAGTGTTGTCCAATGAACCAGATATGATAAGAGAACTCGAGGTAAAGGAACCGCTTGGAGGTGGTGATCATAATATGATTAGTTTTAATCTGCAATTTGAGAAGGAGAAAGTTAAATCGGAAGTGGCAGTGATGCAGTTGAACAAAGGGGACTATGAAGGCATGAGAGGGGAGCTGGCCAAAGTAGACTGGAAAGGGATCCTAGCAGGAATGACGGTGGAACAGCAATGGCAGGAATTTCTGGGCATAATCCGGAAGACGCAGGATCATTTCATTCCAAAAAGGAAGAAAGATTCTAAGGGGAGTAGGAGGCAACCGTGGCTGACAAGAGAAGTTAGGGATAGAATACAACTAAAATAAAAGATGTATAACACAGCAAAGAGTAGACGGAAGCCAGAGGATTGGGAAACTTTCATAGGACAACAGAAGGAAACAAAACGGGCAATACGGGCTGAAAAGATGAAGTATGAAGGGAAGCTGGCCAGGAATATAAAGAAGGACAGTAAAAGCTTCTTTAGATATGTTAAGGGAAAAAGAGTAGCAAAGTCAAATGTGGGTCCCTTGAAGGCAGACACGGGTGAAATTATTATGGGAAACAAGGAAATGGCAGAAGAGTTGAATAGGTACTTCGGATCTGTCTTCATTAAGGAAGACACAAACAATCTCCTGGATGTACTGGAGGATAGAGGATCTAAGGGGGTAGAGGAACTGAAAGAAATTTTCATTAGGCGAGAAATAGTATTGGGTAGGCTAATGGGACTGAAGGATGATAAATTCCCTGGGCCTGATGGTCTGCATCCCAGGGTTCTCAGGGAGGTGGCTCTAGAAATAGTGGACGCATTGGTGATCATTTTCCAATGTTCAATAGATTCAGGATCAGTTCCTGTGGATTGGAGGATAGCTAATGTTATCCCACTTTTCAAGAAAGGAGCGAGAGAGAAAACGGGGAATTACAGACCAGTTAGCCTGACTTTGGTAGTGGGAAAGATGCTGGAGTCAATTATTAAAGAGGTAATAATGGGGCATTTGGATAGCAGTAAAAGGATTAGTCCAAGTCAACATGGATTTATGAAAGGTAATTCATGCTTTACTAATCTTCTGGAATTTTTTGAGGATGTGACAAGTAAAATGGATGAAGGGGTGCCAGTGGATGTAGTGTATCTAGACTTTCAGAAAGCCTTTGATAAGATCCCGCACAGGAGACTGGTGACTAAAATTAGAGCACATGGTATTGGGGGTAGGGTGTTGATGTGGATAGAAAATTGGTTGGCAGACCAGAAGCAAAGAGTTGGAGTGAACGAGTCCTTTTCAGTGGCGAGTGGAGTGCCGCACGGCTCAGTGTTGGGGCCTCAACTGTTTACCATATATATTAATGATTTGGAAGAGGGAATTTGGAGCAACACTAGCAAGTTTGTGGATGACACAAAGCTGGGTGGCTGTGTGAACTGTGAAGAGGATGTTAGGACGTTGCATGGTGACCTGGACAGGTTGAGTGAGTGGGCAGATGCGTGGCAGATGCAGTATAATATAGATAAATGTGAGGTTATCCGCTTTGGCGGCAAAAATAAGGGGGCAGATTATTATCTCATTGGGGTTAGGTTAGGTAAGGGGGAGGTGCAGCGAGACCTGGGCGTCCTTGTACACCGGTCACTGAAAGTTGGCGTACAGGTACAGCAGGCAGTGAAGAAAGCTAATGGAATGTTGGCCTTCATAACAAGAGGATTTCAGTATAGGAGTAAAGAGGTTCTTCTGCAGTTGTATAGGGCTCTGGTGAGACCACATCTGGAGTATTGTGTACAGTTTTGGTCTCCTAATTTGAGGAAGGACATCCTTGTGATTGAGGCAGTGCAGCGTAGGTTCACGAGATTGATCCCTGGGATGGCGGGACGGTCATATGAGGAAAGATTGAAGAGACTAGGCTTGTATTCACTAGAATTTAGAAGGATGAGGGGGGATCTTATAGAAACATATAAAATTATAAAAGGACTGGACAAGCTAGATGCAGGAAAAATGTTCCCAATGTTGGGCGAGTCCAGAACCAGGGGCCACAGTCTTAGAATAAAGGGGAGGTCATTTAAGACTGAGGTGAGAAAAAACTTTTTCACCCAGAGAGTTGTGAATTTATGGAATTCCCTGCCACAGAGGGCAGTGGATGCCAAATCACTGGATGGATTTAAAATAGAGTTAGATAGAGCTCTAGGGACTAGTGGAGTCAAGCGATATGGGGAGAAGGCAGGCACGGGTTATTGATAGGGGACGATCAGCCATGATCACAATGAATGGCGGTGCTGGCTCAAAGGGCCAAATGGCCTCCTCCTGCACGTAATTTCTATGTTTCTATTCTTCTATCACAGTGAGGACCGTGGGGAATATGCTGTGGTGGATGTTTATGTTAATTATTATGTAGTTGTGTGTCTTGTTGCTTTTTTTTAGTATGGCTGTATGGTAATTCGAGTTTCACTGTACCTTACTTGGCACATGTGACAATAAACTGACTTTTGACCCTTTGAACCTTTGAATTGCACCTTGACCTATTTCCCTCGGCTCAAATCTCACATAAAGTAAAACATGCACATTTGGGTGCAGCTTTGCTGAAGCCCAGGTCGGAGCGTTGTTTGTTGGACAAGACCTTCTGGTCTGAGCCCAGCTCTCCTTTATCCCCCTCACCCTCTCCTTGCTGCTTGCTCCACTCCATCTCACCTCTGCTTTATTCTAGTCATGCAGTACACCAAGACAAACATCCACTAATCTAGCCGTTATTTAAGGCAGAGACCCAAAATGAGTAATCCTTCACCACCTGAGGAAAAACTTTTTGATGAGGAAAAACTTTTTCACACAGAGAGTGGTGAATCTCTGGAACTCTCTGCCACAGAGGGTAGTTGAGGCCAGTTCATTGGCTATATTTAAGAGGGAGTTAGATGTGGCCCTTGTGGCTAAAGGGATCAGGGGGTTTGGAGAGAAGGCAGGTACGGGATACTGAGTTGGATGATCAGCCATGATCATATTGAATGGACGTTGAGTTCCATAAATTCACAACTCTCTGGGTGAAAAAGTTTTTTCTCACGGTGCAGGCTCGAAGGGCCGAATGGCCTACTCCTGCACCTATTTTCTATGTATCTATGTACCTGCCACACCACCCGCTGCAGATTCATGCAACCTTGATCAGCACTAGAAATCTTCCAACCCTTGTAGAAGAATTGTCGCAGGAAATAACTTTCTACTAATGTATCAATGATTGATGATCCCTTTAAGTAGCTGTGGTGGGATTGGGGATGTGTGCAGGTGGAAGTTGCTGCTGCTTCCTGGAAGTATGTTTGCCCCTGTGCATGTCCATATCCCCATTTGCCTTGTTTGTTCAAGTAGCTGTCAAGATGCTTCTTAAATGTTTAATGTTCCTTTTTCCAATACCTCCTCTGGCAACTCATTTGAGATATCAACTACTCCTTTGGTAAAAAAATTACCCCTCAGATTCTCTTCAAACTTCCAACACCTCACTCTAAATGGCATAATGGTGCAGCGGGTAGTGCTGCTGCCACACAGCACCAGAGACCTGGGTTTGTACCTGACGTTGGGTCCTGTCTGTGTGGAGTTTGTACGTTCTCCCCGTCACCTGTGTGGGGTTTTTTTCCGAGATCTTCGGTCTCCTCCCACACTCCAAAGATGTGCAGGTATAGGAGCTTGAAGATTGTAACATCCAGGTTCAGGAACAGCTTCTTATCAACAACATCAGGCTATTTAGCACTACAAACACCAACTAAAATCTGCAGTTCCTTGACCACGCACCTGATTAAGAAGATTAAGATGCATGGGACTAATGTGTAGGAAGGAACTGCAGATGTTGGTTTAAACCGAAGAGAGACACAAAAAGCTGAAGTAATACTGACTTGGTCATATGGATTCGGAACTGACTTACTGATAGATCAGAGGGTTGTGGTGGAAGGATTCGGGCTGGACGTCTGTGACCAGTGGAGTTCCACAGGGATCAGTGCTGGGACCACTGCTGTTTATCATATATCTAAATAACTTGGGCGTAAACGTAGATGGGTTGGTTAGTAGGTTTGCAGGTGGTGCCAAGATTGCTGGGGTGGAAGACTGTGAGGAAGGCTGTCAAGTTGTACAGTGGAGGTAGACACAAAATGCTGGAGTAACTCAGCGGGTGAGGCAGCATCTCTGGAGAGAAGGAATGGGCTATGTTTCGGGTTGAGACCCTTCTTCAGACTGATGTCAGGGGAGGGGGCGGGACAAAGATAGAATGTAGTCGGAGACAGTAAGACTAGTGCGAAAACTGGGAAGGGGAAGGGGATGGAGAGAGAAAGCAAGGGCTATCTACAGCGGGATATGGATCAACTCCAGAAACAGTGGTGCAGTGTAGAGTTGCTGCCTTGCAGTGGCAGGGACCTGGGTTCGATCCTGACTATGGGTGCTGACTGTACGGAATTTCCTGTGACCGTGTGGGTTTTCACCGGGAGCTCAAGTTTCCTCTCACACTCCAGAGATGTGCAGTTTTGTAAGTTAGTTGGCTTCTGCAAATTGTCCCCAGTATGTAGGATAGAACTAGTGTATGTGTGATCATTGGTTGGCACTGACTCGGTGGGCCAAAGAGCCTGCTTCCACGCTGTATCTCTAAACTAAACAAAATTAAACTAAAGGGACGAAGAAATGGCAGATGGAATTTAATCCGAGCAAGTGTGAGTTGTTGCAATTTGGGAAGTCTAACGTAAGTGGAAAAGATACAATTAATGGCAGATCCTTAACAGTATAGAGGGATCTTGTGGTCTAAGTCCATAATTCCCTGAAACAGCAACACAAGTCGATAGAGTGATAAAGAAGGCATGCGGTATGTTTGCTTTCATAGATTAGAGCATTGAATACTAGAGTCAGGAAGTCAAGATGCATCTTTATAGGACTTGGGCCACATTTGCAGTATTGTGTGCAATTCTGGTCATCCCATTACAGGAAGGATGTGGAGGCTTTTGATAGGGTGCAGAGGAAGTTTATCAGAATAATACCTGGATTAGGGGTTATTAGCTCCAGGGAGCGGTTAGACAGACTAAGATTGTTTCTCTCGAATGTCAGGGGTTGCGGGGAGACCTGATAGAGGTATATATAATTATGAGAGGCATAGATAGGAGAGACAGTCAGAATCTCTCTCTCAATTTGAGATCAAATACTAGGGGGCATAGGTTTAAGGTGAGAGGGACAACATTTAAAGGATATGTGCGTGGCTAGTTATTTATATTGTGGATGGTGAGTCCCTGGAACGTGCTTCTGGGGATAGTGGTTATAGAAGATGTTATAACAGACATTGTGGGCTGAAGGGCCTGTTCTTGTGCTGTACTGTTCTATGTTCTATGAAAGTTAATTGTATCTATCAGCAATTAAATAACCAAATAGTGTCCTACAGTTCCACAAATGATTTTGCGTTACATCAAAGCTTCCAGCTAGTGTTATTAATGCTCAAAAGGAAAAAATTGTTTATGGTTTACATCTTCAAGATATGTCATGTTGCTTCACAAGCATTACATTTGTTGAAATGAGCAGGAGCAGCCAAACTGTGGACATCAAAGTCTAGAATTGATGAGACAAATGATATATTGGCTTGTTCTGCTGGATTTGGTGAGTAACTAAACTGTGAATCTTTGCAGTTAGGAACTGACACGAAAATGATTGGAAATGTGGTATAATTTAGACAAGTATTACCTGTAAAACACACACCAGCAATGTTCAATGATCTAATGTGGAAACCTTCCTATCGTATGAAACAGCCCATAATGTCATTTCACACCGTTTCATTAAAAAACCCTTACTATGCAGTAGTTTCAAAGTGAAAGTGGTTGCGGATGAACTCATCAAGGATAATTAATGGACATGATTATTAAAGTTCATTAATTGTCTGAACATGAATTTCTTGAAAAAATGACTCATTCATTATCTTTTAAAATGTCTATAGGCAAAACATAATTAGAAATCTGCAGTTTAATTTGTTTCTTTATTTTTGCAATTTAAAACTACTGTTATTAGCTTAATGAGATGTTCTTTAGAACATGTTAAACATGGCATGAAACAGATCCTCAGGTGTTTTTCTTTTCCTCCTTTCTGGTGCCTGTCACACACTCAGCAACGGTGAAAGCGGTGGATACTTTGTCATTACCTTGAAAGTGAGACTTCATTTAAATGTCATTACCTTGTTATAGTAATAGCTCTCTTTCAATTACTGATATTGCAAGAAGATTGTGATAATCGGCTAATGGCGATATAAACCTTGGTCAGTTCTCAAGATTTGGGTCAATTAATCCATTCATCTATCTGCATAAAAAAATATTAAATCATAAAGACACATAGAGAGAACTAGTGTGTGATATATATTACTTTTGCTCATGTTATGATTGAACTGAGTACGTCTGAGTCTCACCCACTATCCACACAAACTAATTCCTATTTTTTTGTTTTTCATTGATTGTACAACCAAAACAATCCGTTAAGATAGCAGAATATACTTGCTGCCACTAAAAGCCACTGTGATGTCTAGTTTAGTTTAGACATATAGCACGGAAACAGGCCCTTCGGCCCACCGAGTCAGCGCTGACCAGCGATCCCCGCACACTACCACTATCATACACACACCAGGAACAATTTACAATTACACCAAACCAATTAACCTACAAACCTGTGTGTCTATGGAGTGTGGGAGGAAACTGGCAATCCCAGAGAAAACCCACGCAGAACAGGGGGGGGGACGTACAAAGTCCATGCAGACAGCACCTGTAATCAGGATCGAACCTGCATCTCTGGCGTTGTAAGGCAGCAACTCTACCATTGTACCACCGCTCCGCCCATTAGCACTTTTGTTAAAGTTACACAAGGATATCCACAGTGCTCCCAATAATTCAATGTCCACTTTAAAGTGAATCCAAATTAGTTAAGGTCAATAGAGCAAGATTTATTTCCATCTTTACCATCTTTACCCAATAATATTTTATTAATTGATGAGTGGGTGCCATGCAGGTGGGGAAATCTGATGATGACAGGCACAGAGCAGAAATACAACCCATTTATTTTAATCTCACAGAATGTTTTCTCTCACTAGTCTAAATCAATTTTTCAGGCTTAGTGCCTGATTAACTAGGTCAGCATTTATTGGCTTTTCTTAATCGCTTTAGGAATACAGTGGTAATTCACAGACCAGAACTGCGACAATCTTTCTGGTGAAGGAGTTTCCTCAGTGCTATTGGTAAGGACTTTCCAGGATTGAGACATGGCGGGGATGAGGAACCAGAGATAGATTTATGAGTCCGGATTGTTGTGCAACTTGGAGAGGAACATGCATGTGGCGGTATTCACAGTTACTTGTTGTGTTATTCATGGATTTGAGATATGAAGCTAATGTAGCTGAAGAGAATAACAGCAGGGTATTTTGTGATGGTGGGGGTTTGGATATCGTTCGGGGTGCCATTCATGTGTAACTCTCCAGAAATGTGTAATTCCAGATAATTTCAGAAAAAGCTGATCATTCTCTCTCTCTGTTTCTTTTTACTTGCTCTCCTAAATCATTCCTTTGACAATTTAATGGACACGGCCACCCATTTGGCTTGTACGGTTTGCCTGCCCATTTGTTATCAAGTTTCTTAATGTTGAAGCTGCACTCAAGCCACAAGTGGAGAATATGTCATCGTGGCCAGAGTCTCTCTGGAGATAGTCATTGCCCATTGCCTGGCACATGAGTGGCACGAATGTTCACTACCAGTTATCAGTCTGTGCTTGAACCCTGCCGACATTGTGCTCCATACAGGCCTGCACTGATTCATCTTTAGAGGACTTGAAAACAGAATTAAACTTTGTTCTGATCTGTGCCCTGTTTTACCAACAAATATTCTCTGAATTCAGCTTGATTCTGTCCAGGTGGGGAAACAAGTTAAGACTCACAGAACTTTACTAAACCGGACTAAATTCCAAAACTAAAATAATATTACTACAGGAACTAGAAATATTGTGATATATTATGTTTCAGAAGGTACGATATAAAATATTACAAACTGCTGTTTTCTCATACCAATAGTCCCACTGTTTACTGGGACTATTGGTATGCTTTCTTTCTGTCCTGTTTGCTGTTCCTTTGCAAGCCTTGTCTTACAGGTAGCCCCCATATTATGACAGGGCTTCATTGCTGAGAACTATTCATAACCTAAACTGTCCATAAATTGAGAATGATCAGGAACAGTGGTGAAGAGAGAGCTGCCAGCCAGCCTCACTGATTCAGTAAGTCAGCGAGTGAGAGAGTCTGTTCACAACTTCATAAGACATAGGAGCAGAATTAGGTCATTCGGCCCATCATAGATCCATTGATACATAGACAATAGGGGCAGGAGTAGGCCATTCAGCCCTTCGAGCCAGCATCGCCATTCAATGTGATCATGGCTGATCATCAACAATCTGTACCCCGTTCCTGCCTTCTCCCCATATTCCTTGATTCTGCTAGCCCTAAGAACTCTCTCTAACTCTCTTTTGAATGCATCCAGTGAACTGACCTCCACTGCTTTCTGAGGCTGAGAATTCCACAAATTCACAACTCTCTGTGTGAAACAGTTTTCCCTCATCTCAGTTCTAAATGGCCTACCCCTTATTCGTAAACTGTGACCCCTGGTTCTGGACTCCCCAACATCGAGAACATGTTTCCTGCATCTACCGTGTCCAATCCATTAATAATTTTATATGTTTCTATAAGATTCCCTCTAATCCTTCTAAGTTGCATTATTTCATCATATGACAGTCTCGTCATCCCGGGAATTAACCTGTTGAACCTATGCTGCACTCCCTCAATAGCAAGAATGTCCTTCCTCAAATTAGGAGACCAAAACTTCACACAATACTCCAAGTGTGGTCTCACTAGGGCCCTGTACAACTGCAGAAGGACCTCTTTGCTCCATTAATTCTACTCTGCCATTCAATCATGGCTGATCTATCTTTTCCCCCAACCCCATTCTCCTTCCTTCTCCCCGTAACCTTTGACACCCGTACTAATCAAGAATCTGTCAATCTCCGCTTTAAAAATACCCAATGATTTGGCCTCCACAGCAGTCTGTGGCAATGAATTCCATAGATTCACGACCCTCTGACAAAAAAAATTCTCCTTGTGCCCTTTGTCCTTTTATTCTGAGGCTGTTCCCTCTGGTGCCAGACTCCCACTAGTGGAAACATCCTCTCCATATCCACTCTATCCAGACCTTTTACTATTCGGTAAGTTTCAACGAAGTTCCCCTTCATCTTTCTAAACTCCAGCGAGTACAGGCCCAGTGCCTTCAAAAGCTCATCATATGTTAACCCAATCATTCCTGGAGTCATTCTTGTAAACCTCCTCTGGACCCTCTCCAACGCCAGCACATCCTTCCTCAGATATGAGGCCCAAAACTGCTCACAATGTCTGCCCAGCTCTAGCTCCTAGCTCTACATGAATGCCCAGCTGGAGAGGGGCGGGGAGAGAAGGCTTAGAGAAATATCCCATTCCCACCAGACAGAAGTTCCCTCTAGCACCGCAACAGCCGTCATTCATCTCATCAATGTTTGATATAAGTAAGATGTTTCTATAATTTGGGTGTTTATAATCTGGGGGAGGATCTGTAACTCTAAATATTACTCCAGATAATTTCAGAAAAATTATGATCATGCATGATATTATGCCTAGGGTCCTTGCAAGTCTCTGTGTTTTGTTTTCCTTACGGTCCTAAATCAGCTCTATGACAATCTGATGGACCAACCACCCCTTTAGTTTGTACGGTTTGCCTGCCTGTTTGTCCAATGTAGCAATGCATGATGTCAAGCCATCACCACACCAATGATAATTCAGGATAGAAGAAAAATTTGTTTCTCAGCAGTCGAGAACTTGATAACAAATATTTTATCTGAAGTTCACAATTGGCTGGATTAAATTGGAATTTTAGTCAATACTGATCCGAGCTTGGAAATAGTCATCAGGGCCCAGGCAGCATCTGTGGACAGAACAGACATATTAAACACTAGACTAAGTGGGACCCGTTGGGTCCCAGCATCACACGGGAGGGCTGGTCCGCAACGCAATATTCCACCTCTCCACCAATTCCAATATTTGTAGCCAGTGGGCGGTGGGGGGGGGGGACTTTCTGGAGAGCTAGTATGGGTGTTGTGGGCTGAAGGCACTGGTTTCCAGAGGGCTAGTATGGACATTGTGGGCCGAATGGATTCTTGGGCTGGTGGCTCAGTCACTCAAGCTTGTTGTGCTGGCTGCTCACTCACTCACGGCTGATGGTCTGGCAGTTGACTCACGGCTCTTCCTTGAAATTCCATTTCAAGCAGGGTGCAAGGCCACCAAATTCAAGTGCAGTTTCTTACCACTTCAAGCAGGGCGCAAGGCCACAAAAGACAGTGAGTCGAGACCTCTTCCTCCTCCATCTTGCAGAGACTGAGCCACGCCCACATTTCTAGGTTTTATAGTCCCTCCCCTTCCCACCAGAAGGGCCATGGCCTTCATGGTGGGATTGACAGGAGAGAGAATCTCAACATTTTTTTAAACACTAATAACTCTTTTACTTTTCATCAATGGAAAAATTCCTCAGCACCTGATGAGTGGAGGGGGACCCTGAGTAAGATGGCCAAAAATCACAGCCGTACGTGGTAGCGTTTTTTCTAAAATCAATATAAAGCACAAACAAGGTCAAGATTAGACTTTTAATTATATAGAAGGCAAGGCAACTTTAATTAGGCAAGGCAACTTTAATTAGGCAAGGCAACTTTAATTAGGCAAGGCAACTTTAATTGGGCAAGGCAACTTTAATTAGGCAAGGCAACTTTAATTAGGCAAGGCAACTTTAATTAGGCAACACAGCTTTAGCATTTCCAAACCAAAGGCAACACAGCTTAAGCATTTCCAAACTATATTTTCAAACCACATTAAGGGCACTGACAGGTCAGTAAAACCACTCACAGTTTAGTAGACATGTGTTCAATGTTATTCACAGCTCAGACTGAGAGACGTGACCCTCTCGCTCCCCCTTCTTGCAGAGACTGACTGAGGCACTCAACAATTCCGGGTTTTATAGACCCTCCAGAAGTGGCGTGGCCTTCAGGAGAGAGAATCTCAACATTTTTTAAACACTGATAACTCTTTTATTTTTCATCGATGGGAAAAATCCTCTTGTCCTGCGCAGCGGAGGGGGACTGAGTAAGATGGCCAAAAATCACAGCCGTAAGTGGCAGCGTTTTTACTAAAATCAATATACAGAACAACAGGAAGTGGTCAAGATCAGACTTTTAGTAATATACATAACATGCTGCCTGATCCACAGAGATCCACAATGTCAGATATCCATGATTTGCAGAATTTTGATTTTCATTAACTGTTGATGGTTTGTTACTTTATTATCACAAGTGACATGTCACAGTAAAATTCTTTGTTTTGCATACCATGCACAAAGTATGCAAAAAGTCGCCATGAATAGGGTGCCGACAGTTACAAGAGTATTCAATATAGTCCTCATTGTCCCTCTTTGTTCTCGGCGCTCCCCTCCCCCTCACGTCGGGTCACTCATTGTTCTCGACGGCACTCCCCACACTGGGCCCATCTTTCTTCTCACTGCCCCACCAAGCCAGGTCCCTCTTTGTTTTCAGCGGCAGGCCTGGTCTTTGATGGTAATATAACTGAACGTGGTTAACATTTCTTTTTTGAAGATCGCCAATACCTGGCACTTGTACAAGATGTCCACGATTTATCAGCCTGAATGTTATTTAGATCTTGCTGTCGGCAAGGAAGAATGACTTGTTTTAAGAGGGATTGTACATTGACTACAATTTTTATCAGTGCTCCTAGATGCACATGCAGTGAACTGCTGCCTTGGATGTCTAGGGCAGTTAATCTCATCTCGCTTTTGGAATTCAGCTCTTTGATCTCCACATAAACAAAAGCTGTGGAGATTTGGAACGATGTGGTCCTGGTGAAACCTGTGCAAGTGCCATCTGAAAGTACTCTTGTTGCTACCTCCCATTGCATTCCTCAGCATTGAAAGGAGGTTGTTTGAGGCATAATTAGATCAATGGATTTGATCTGTTTTTTGTGATCAACAAACACCTTGTCAGTCTTCCCCAGAATTAGGTTGTAGAAACAAGGAACTGTAGATACTGGTTTACACCAGAGGACACAAAGACCTGTAGTAACTCAACGGGTCAAGCAGCATCTCTGGAGAACATGGATAGGTGATTTTTTGGGTCGATCCCTTCTTCAATCTCAGATGAGCAGAGTTTGGCTGATATATTGTCGTAACTTGACTGGGGACATACAGTAACTATTCTAGTGATCGATGAGAGTGGGGTAGTGGATGCTGCCTGCATGGAATGCAGTAAGGCATTTGACAAAGTTCCTCCTGGTAGAAGATTAAGATGCATGGGATCCATGCTGATTTGGTTGTTTGGATTCAGAACTGGCTTGCTCATAGAAGACAGAGTGTTGTAGTGTAAGGGTATTATTCTGGCTGGTGGTCTGTGACTAATGAAGTTCCGCAGGGAACTGTGCTGGAACCTCCGTTGTTTGTGATACATACAGTATTAATGACTTGGATGTAAATGTAGATGTGTTTATTAGTAAGTTTGTAGACAACATCAAACTTGGTGTAGTTTCAGACAGTAAGGAAGTCTGTTGAAGTATAGAGCAGGATATAGAGCAGCTACGGAAATGGATGGAAAAATGGCAGATAGAGTTTAATCCGAGCAAGTGTGAGATGTTGCATCTTGGGAGGTTGAATGTAAGGAGAAATATGTAGTTAATGGCAAAATGTTTAACTACAAATAACCCTTGCTTTCCCCCTCTGTCCGTCCCTCACCACTCTAGTTCTCCGGCTAGTTTCACTGCCCTCCTGATTAATTTTACTGTTTGTATGCCTCGTTGTCATCTTCCCCTCAGCTAACAATGAACCATTCTACAATTCCTGATCATCGTCTGCATTGATCTGTGGTTTTCACACCTTACATTCACTTTGTACCCTTCCTTATCTCCAGTTTCTCTCTCCCCTGACTCCTAGTCTGAAGAAGAGTCTCAACCCGAAATGTCACCCATTCCTTCTCTCCAGAGATGCTGCCTGTCCTGCTGAGTTTCTCCAGCATTTTGTGTCTATCTTCGGTGCATTCTGGAGCTGGAAACCATTCCAGGGACCAGTAGGTGGCCCAGCTTGGGAGTTGACAAGAAGTAACTTATATTCCTATTCATATATTCTTATATTCTTATATTGTATATAACTTACATGTAAAATTCTTAAAGGATTAGACAGGCTGGATGCAGAAAATATTTTCCCAATGTTGGGGGAGTCGAGAACCAGGTGTCACAGTTTAAGAATAAGGGGTAGGCCATTTAGGACTGAGATGAGGAAAACCTTTTTCACCCAGAGAGTTGTAAATCTGTGGAATTCTCTGCCACAGAACGCAGTGGAGGCCAATTCACTGGATGTTTTCAAGAGAGAGTTAGCTCTTAGGGGTAAAGGAATTAAAAAAGCAGGAACGGGGTACTGATTCTGGATGATCAGCCATGATCATATTGAATGGCTGTGCTGGGTCAAAGGGTTGAATGGACTTATCCTGCACCTATTTTCTATGTTTCTATTCCTATTTGCCCCAAAACTTTGTACTGCATTTCCCATCAAAATGAAACGTGTTCCAGATCCTGATCCAACTTTAACTTTGGACAAGATCCAAGTGCTGATTCTCCAGTGTAGCTCTGGTAGTGAGTCGGTCCCACCATTGGATTCCAGCAATAAAGTGAAGTAACAGAATGATCCTTTAGAATTTGATGAAGAATTCGAGCTTCTGTCCGGTAACAATTGCACCAGGGCCTCCGTGGCTGAGGTTGTTCCCCTTTTCAGTTTCCCTCCCTGTCAGAGATAGTGTAACCACAACAACTTGTGTGAAATATAAAAGCCACTGTGAATCCTGGAAATCGAAATTAAAACTGATAAATGCTGGAAATGAACTATGGTCGGAACAGCTCTGATGAAAGGTCATTGACCTGGAAAATATATTTGGTTTTCCTCTGCCTATGGCCTTATTTTAATTTCCAGCCTCTGTCATAAACATTTACGCATCTGCACATTTATAATGTTCCCATGCAGTTCGACTGATTTGACAGTTTGGAAGATCTCTCTCTGCAGAAATGAATTTGGTGACTTTCTTTACTCTTGCATTGTAGTCCAGGCACATAATCAAATCATAGATTCCTACAGAGCAGAATGAGGCCATCTTTGCCATCATGCTTGTGCCAACTCTTTCAAAGAGGTACTGTATCTAACTGAAGATAGGGTCTGAAGAAGGGTCCCGACCCGAAACATCACCCATTCCTTCTCTCCAGAGATGCTGCCTGTTCCGCTGAGTTACTAGGGACTATTGGGACTAGGGGGAAGTAGGGGGAAGCCCCTCATTGGGACTAGGGGGAAGTAAAAAAAATAATAATAAAAATTTAAAAAAAGTGTTCGGCACGGACTTGAAGGGCCGAGATGGCCTGTTTCCGTGCTGTAATGGTTATATGGTTATATGGTTATATGGTTACTCCAGCTTTTTGTGTCTATCTTTGGTTTAAACCAGCATCTGCAGTTCCTTCCTACACAGGTATCTAATTAGTTTAACATATCCGATTTCATTTTGCTGTAGCTTGTAACTTCATTCATTTCCCTCTTCCTTTTAAAAATGACTAATTTACTTGATTCTATCATCATAACAGGTAACTCATCCCAGATCATGACTTACTAATGTCTATTTTACCTTCAGATTATTGTCTGTTCCTATGCTAGTTATCTCAATCCTATACCCTCTGATCACTGACTCTTCTGTTCCATCGGGCACTAAGAATAGATTTTACTTCGGAGTCACGTGAGTGACTACGTGAAGATCCCCGCCAGTGCACCTGCGCGTCATTACGTCAGACGCCTTGACGCAAACGGACGTGAGGAGCAGAGCTCCTCCAGTGGTTTGTAGTTTTTCAACTACAAGGTAAGTAGAAACTTTTTTCATGTTTTCCAGGTCCGTTTACTGTGGGTCTATGGGGATTTTTTCCACAGACGCCATGGGAAAAAACGGACAGGGGGAAGGCCGACAGAAAGTCGGGAAAGTCGGGAGTCTGCGGTTAGCGACCAACTGCCTCTAAACCCCGGTACAGTCGCCAGCAGTGAGCATAGCGACTGTGGACCTGGGGCTGGTGAAAACACAGTCAGCACCTGTCGGGCAAAAGACGAACTTTAAATCCCAACGGCCCACGGAGGGAGTCCCAGGCAATGGAAGTAGCTCCAGGGCTAGATACTGCTTTCGAGCGTATTGCCCAAATAGAAAGCCTTTTACATAGGCTGTTGGAGCAAAGTTCACTCAGGGAGGAGTGTACTGAAATCCAAGCTGCTTGAAGCAGCTCAACAGCTCCTGGTACAGGGCTAGATACTGCTTTCGAGCGTATTGCCCGAATAGAAAGCCTTTTACATAGGCTCTTGGAGCAAAGTTCACTCAGGAAGGAGTGTACTGAAATCCAAGCTGCTGGAAGCAGCTCAACAGCACCTGGCACAGGGCTGATGGAATGCACCCTCAGGGATGAGGAGCGTGCTACGGGTCATGACATTTCAGACCCCGACTCTGACGGTGAGGCTGTACAAGGCGATGAACGGCAGCTGCCAGATGTTCCACCCCTGGCAGTAGGATTCGCTGCCCCGTCAGGGTCAGGAGAGCCATTAGGAGAAGAACTGGCCTCCTTAATAAATTACTTGGTTTACCATCAGCTGGAACAGCAGGAGATGGATGAGACTGCAAGAAAGCAGGAGACCCCAAGTAACTGTGGGTTGGTGAAAGCAGCAGCAGTGAACCAAATTATCTGGAATCATTTGCAGAGAATATTAAAGCTGCTGGGTTCTGGAATAACTGCTTTTACCAGAATAGCAGATAACAGCCAAGAGATGACGAAGTTGCATCAGGAAGCACTGGGGTTGCTATGCAGCACCCACTTCGAGATCAATTATCTGAGGAAGGTGCTATACGGCCTACTATGAATCCGAAATTCGCAGCACTCTGCAAACCAAGTAATATACAATTACCCAACTTACTCTTTGGAGAGGATCTCGGGAGACGTATTAAAGAGTTGGAAGATGAAGCGAAAACAGGATTGATAAAAACATCAATGGTTGCAAAGTCTGTAAAGAGGAAGTATCCTTTCAGACGTCATACGGATCCTAGACCAGGACCAAGTCGCTCATCAACGCAGGGACGTAGCTGGTGGCCTGCAGCGGGAGTAAGAACCAGTGGTGGTGCTTCCGGGAGAATCCAGGGATCTCAGAATACTCAAATGACTCAAGAGGTAGGTGGACCTGGTTCTCATGGGAACATACTAACTGGATTAAGTCCAAAGGTTGGAGGCAGATTACGTCTCTTCTATAAACATTGGAAGAAGATTACTTCAGATGTGGTAATTCTGAATAACATACAAGGATTTCGAATTGAATTCAATCCAAATTATGATTTGCCTGTCCAGCATGTTCCTGGCAGAACTCTCCACTTTGCGAAGTAATGGAGGTTCAAGCTGCGCTTCAAAACACTATATATAAAAGGTGTTATTGAAGAATCAGTCTACCAAATTCACCAATTTGGGTCAAATATATTCCCTCGATCAAAAAAGGATGGAGGATGTAGGATTATTCTGGACTTGACAAGTCTGAATCCTTTTGTTTAATTTAAACATTTTAAAAGGGAGACATTTGTGACTGCCAAACAACTTATTTCAGAAGCATGTCATATGGCAACTATAGATTTACATGGATGAACTAGTTATGGCAGTTCAAAGCTTTGCCTAAAGGGTTAACGTCCGCTCCCTGAATATTCACAAAATAGTTAAAACCAATTCTGGGGTTGCTGAGAAGCCAGGGGCACGTACTAATGGCATATTTTGGATGATGTCCTGATTATAGGAAGGACAAAACAGTCAACAGAACCATCTGTTGCAGTTGTGAAATCAACTTTTGAAAGTTTGGGGTTTCTAATTCATCCAAAGAAATCAAGGTTAACACCATGTACCTCGATTGATTATTTGGGGTTCACAATTGATTCAGTCCAAATGAAAATTACTTTGCCCAGTGAAAAAAGGGTGGAGTTGATTAAAGATTGCAGTAATCTGTTAAACGAGCAAAAACCCTCAATCAGACAGGTGGCTCGAGCACTGGGGAAATTAGTAGCAGCATTCCCAGCAGTCCAATATGGACCATTACATTATCAACAGCTGCAGAGAGTTAAAGAACAGGCACTGAGAATGCATGCTGGTCATTTTGATAGAACCATGCAACTAACAACAAATGCTGTTTCTGATCTGCAGTGGTGGATTCTACATGTCTCAACCAGTTCCAGCAAAGTGCTGATTGAACAACCTTGCATGATATTACAAACTGATGCCAGTGCACTAGGATGGGGGTGCAACTGACTTAGCATCTAGCTGCGGAGGCAGATGGGATCAGGAAGAGTCATTGTTACTGCAGACATGGGGAATTAACTATTTGGAGTTTTAGGATGTTTCTATGGACTCCAAGCTTATTGTTCTAACACAACTAAAAGGCATGTTCAAGTTCAAATTGATAAAACAACAGCAGTTGCCTATATTAATGATATGGGTGGAATCAAGTCGGGGTCACGTGATGAAATGGCTAATCAACTTTGGTCTGGGTGTATTGAAAAGAACATTTGGATTTCAGCTATCTATCTACCAGGTAGAATGAACACGAAAGTTACATGATAATAAGAATGGATGTTGAATCGAGAGGTATTCAATGATATAGTAATCAGATTTGGAATGCCCGACATCGACTTGTTTGCATCTAGACTGAATCATCAGCTATCGAGATATGTCTCATGGGAATCAGATCCAGGAACAGTGGCGATTGATGCTTTCTCGCTACATTGGGGTGGTATGTTTTCATATATATTTCCACTTTTCTGCCAAATAAGCCAATGTTTGCTTAAAATCAGGCAAGATGCTGCTTCAGGGGTATTGGTAGTACCAGATTGGCCTACACTGCCATGGTATCTGTTGATATTAGAATTAACAACACAAATGTTGATGAAAGTCCCAAAAAGGGGTAATTTATTGCTGCACCCTGTAACAGGGGAACAACATCCATTATATGATCGTTTGGATTTGTTGATTTGCAGGTTTTAAGAAGGCCTTTTCTGGGACGAGGACTGTCTGAGCATACTGTGGACATGCTTACAGCAGCCTGGAGGAAGACCACTCAAAAACAGTACTTTCTTATATTAAGAAATGGGAAGAGTTCTGTGTACAAAACAATGTGCAATATAGTACTGCAGATATTTCAAATGTTTAGAATTTCTGTCAAAACTTTATTATCATGAAGGTCTGAGTTGTAGTGCAATTAATTCAGCCAGAAGTGCATTGTCCTCATATTTGGTTCTGGATTCAGAAAGAAACCCAATTGGGTCACAACCAATTGTTTCCAGACTAATGGAAGGAATCTTTAATTCCAAACCACTGAAACCTAGGTACATGACAATCTGGGATGTAAGTGTGGTACTGAAACTACTTCGTGAATGGTCACCAAGTGTGTCTTTACCTTTGGCCAAGCTCAGTATGAAAGTATTCATGCTTATGGCATGAGTGACAGCACAACGAGTGCAAACACTTGGAAAATTACAAATAGACAGTGTGGAAGTAACTGAAGACAAGGTTACATTCTATATCTATGACCTACTAAAGCAAATTAGGCCAGGTGTGACGGGATTTAAAATTATGCTAGTAGCATATCCAAATGATCCTTGTCTCTGTGTTAAGACATATTTGTTACAATACATTGAGGTCACAAAAAATTTGAGAAATACGGAAACTGGGTTGTTGATCACACACCAGAAACCACAATACAGTTTCAATACAGACTATTTCCAGATGGATAAAAGAAGTCTTAACAGCTGCTGGTATTAACACTTATGTTTTTACGTCTCACTCGACTAGGGCAGCAGAAACGTTGGCGGCCAGGGCAAAAGATGTCCCCGTCGACCATATCCTCGCAGCCGCCGGGTGGTCCAATGAGTTGATGTTTCAACATTTTTACCATCGGCCTATTGTTAATGCGGGATTGTTTGCAGAAACTATTTTAAGTTCTGTGTAAATTCCTCTGGTTTAAAGGGGATCTGATTAATTTCATTATTGAAATGAATTACTGCATTTGTGGTACAAATGTTATTATGAATGCATGATTGATTATAAGCCGGGATTGATCCACGGCATGAAATCACAAAGCTTTAAAATCTTCACGTAGTCACTCACGTGACTCCGAAGTAAAATAGTAAGATTAAACGAGAACTTACCTAAGTTTGAAGTTTGATCTTTATTTTATGAGGAGTTACGTAGGTGATTACGTGCCCGCCACGACCCTACCTCTATCATAAAGGTCAGATGGAAGTTCTTGTATTACTCGTTTTATTATGAGACTATATTACTTCGGTTGTGGTTTATTGTGATTTCACACCGCTGCTTTGAAGATTGACGCGCAGGCGCACTGGCGGGGTTCTTCACGTAATCACCTACGTAACTCCTCAGAAAATTAAGATCAGACTTCAAACTTAGGTAAGTTCTCGTTTAATCTTACTATTCTTGCTGATGGAAATCTTTCATCTCCATTGCCATTTCATTACATCACCTCTGCCCCACACCACATAAATACTTTGAAATGCTTCTTGAGGTATGGTACTTGGTATTGTCCATAATACTATTGCTGTGACCTAATCTGGTTTAATCATAGTTCCTAGATTCTGTGCGCTTAAAGGTTCCCAAAAAAGGACACAGAATTGCAATGCACAGTTAATCGTTGCTCATGTTTGTCATGCAGATTGCACAGCAAACTGGTTTTAGGTTTAGGTTCAGGTTTATTATTGTCAAATGTACCGAGGTACAATGCAAAGCTTTATTGACATGATTGCTGATTGTAGCCAACATGAATAATAATAATAATAATAATAATAATCATTTTATTTACTGGCGCCTTTCTAAAACCCAAGGACACCTTACAATGCATAGAATCACAAAAAAATACAAAACACATATTTGGAATAAATTAAATATAAAAACACCACAGTACACAAATCAAGGACAGAATTCAATTTCAAGAGCACCAAAAGAAAATAAGAAACACAATTTGAATGGCGCTGTCTGTCCAAGATAGGAAGCTAACACCACATAAAGCTGGTCTGTCCTATATAAAACTGTGATATTACTCCAAACTAACCCACATCACATAAATGTGTAAGAAGGATCTGTAGATGCTGGATTAAACTGAAGATAGACACAAAAAGCTGGAATCATTCAGCTGGTCAAGCAGCATCTCTGGAGAAATGGAATATAAACATAGAAACATAGAAAATAGGTGCAGGAGGAGGTCATTCGGCCCCTTGAGCCAGCACTGCCATTCATTGTGATCATGGCTGATCGTCCCCAATCAACAACCCGTGCCTGCCTTCTCCCCGTATCCCTTGATTCCACTAGCCCCTAGAGCTCTATCTAACTCTCCCTTAAATCCATCCAGTGATTTGGCCTCCACTGCCCTCTGTGGCAGGGAATTCCATAAATTCACAACTCTCTGGGTGAAAAGGGTTTTTCTCACCTCAGTCTTAAATGGCCTCCCCTTTATTCTAAGACTGTGGCTCCTGGTTCTGGACTCGCCCAACATTGGGAACATTTTTCCTGCATCTAGCTTGTCCAGTCCTTTTATAATTTTATATGTTTCTATAAGATTCCCCCTCATCCTTCTAAACTCCAGTGAATACAAGCCTAGTCTTTTCAATCTTTCCTCATATGACAGTCCCGCCATCCCAGGGATCAATCTTGTGAACCTACGCTGCACTGCCTCAATCACAAGGATGTCCTTCCTCAAATAGGTGATGTTTTGGGTCAATATCCTTCTTCAGATCAGCTTTTTGTGTCTATCTTCCATATAACATAAAGCTGGTCTGAACTCCTTCAAATGGAATGAATATGTGAAAAAAAATTGCAGATGCTGAAAATCTGAAAGGTAATAGAAAATCTTAGGAAAAATCAGCAGGTCAGGCAGCATCAGTGGAATGAGAAACAGTTAACATTTTGGGTCTTCTAATTCACTACCACTTCTTTAGTTTAGTTTAGTTTAGAGATACAGCGTGGAAACAGGCCCTTTGGCCCACCGGGTCCGCGCGAACTAGCGATCCCCGCACATTAGGGACAATTTTTACATTTACCAAGCCAATTAACCAATAAACCTGTACGTCTTTGGAGTGTGGGTGGAAACTGAAGATCTCGGAGAAAACTCACGCAGATCACGGGGAGAACATACAAACTCCATACAGATAGCACCCGTAATCAGGATCGAACCTGGGTCTCCGGCGCTGCATTCACTGTAAGGTAGCAAATCTACCGTTGCGCCACCGTAACCGCCATTCTGTTGAAGAATGGCAAGTTTGAAAATGTTCTCCATTATAGTTCTGACAAAAGATCACAGATCCAAAATATAATCTGCTCCTTCTTGCATAGATGCTGCCCGACGTGCTGCATTTTCCAGGATTTTCTGTTCTTGATCCTTAAGATTAGTCCAACATTGGAAACCAACTGCTTCTTCATTTTCTGGAGGTATGAAAATGTCCTGTTCTGGTGGACCAGGATGCACTACAAGGATGTTGGGAAGATTTAACGGTGATAGTTAATGTTAGAAATCAGTCACTAAGGACATAGGCAGAATATGGTAAGAAGAAGAATCGAGACCTGAAACGTCACCTATCCATTTTCTCCAGAGATGCTGCCTGATCTGCAGAATTACTCTAGCATTTTGTGTCAATCTATTGGATGCAATGTTGCATAAAATCAAAGAATGTCACTGCACCTAGCAAGTATCAACATAAGAAGATCAATGACTTCATACACACGGTCTAACCATCATGTTTAAGTCACCTTTAAATGTTTAGCAGTGTTGTAGGTGTTATCCATATTATTTAGCCTGCGTACACATTCAACTACGACAAGCATATCACCCAAACCCTTAACAATCGCACGCCCCTCTCACCTTCAGGACACTGGCAGCAGAGGCAAAACAAAAGGGACTGACACTGTTGTACAACATTACACGCATGAGGAGAAAGTGTTCTCCACCTTCAGAGAGCATGACTAGGAGCAAGATCAAAAATTACAGAAGCTAACAGAATAATGATGTTAATTTATTCAACTTGGATCCCACTTTGATGACTTCCTACAAAGCCAAGATGGGCAGCACATTCTACATTTTGATACACTGAGTAGAAGGGCAGGAGGAAAGGAAGCCCAGGTGACAGATCCTGACTGGTGTAGAGCATGCAGGTGAATATTTGAAATGGGGTGGCATGTAGATTAAGGATGATCAATGTAGATGAAGAATGAAATAATTGCTACATTGGAAGGCCAGAGGCATCAAACTTGCACAGTACCTTACACAGATTGAAACTCAATTTCCAACATGGAAGTGTAGGAAGGAACTGCAGAGGTGGTTTACACCAAGGATAGACACAAAATGCTGGAGTCACTCAGCAGGACAGGCAGCATGTCTGGATAGAAGGAATGGGTGAGGTTTTGGGTCTGAAGAAGGGTCTCAAACAGAAACCATTCCTTCTCTCCAAAGATGCTGTCTGTCACGCTGAGTTACTCCAGCATTTTGTGTTTATCCCCAACATGGAAGTAGTGACTAACTCTTCAAGCTTCTCCCCTTCCTTCTTTTTGTTCATAGACCTTGGATCTTGAGGATAACTTGCTTCCTCAGAGGTTTTGTGAGTTCTGATGTGGACAGGTGTTGAGACGATGTGCTCTTTGTGCTGCATGTGCAAGGATTGTGTGTGTACCCAATGCATAACCTCAATGCTCTCCTTCTCCACCTTGAGTGATTCATAGGCCAGGGATTCCCAGGAGTCAGTCAGATGTTTACTTCTACAAGGAAGGTTTTGTGAGGCAGCAGCCAGGATGTTCTAACCACGCCAAAAGGCACAAATCTGTTCTTTGTCAGGGAGACAGAATATCTAATCTTATTGCACCCATACTGTAGATCAAACAGTATTGCTGATTGGATCCGTGTCTGGTTTTGCTGCTGATGCCCTGATCGAAAATCCATGTCAGGTTTCCCACACCACCGCCACCTCGTGCATGCGGTCAGCCATGTTGTTTTTAGTTTTAACTTACGATTCAGAGCCTACAGTACTCATCTCGATGGTTTCTGTATGTCTTCAAATTAAAGTACTTGTTATGATATATAATGACTCAGTATCATAAGTACTTTCCACGCATACCGTCAATGCCCTCACATTTTCCTGACAACAAATATGGCATTGTGCCTAGTTGTACCACAGCTGTAGCCTCCTTTTGCTCTGGTATTTTATTTCATTCACATGTTTAAACTATAATGTTATGCCATAACCGAGGCCTCAGTTAGGCCTTCCTCTTCCATCGGTGGTTTCCCTTTAACGGTTTTTTTTTGTGTCCCACGCGGGGGGGGGGGGGGGGGGGGGTACGTTGTAACGACATACCGTCAAAGTCGCGCGCCTGATGACGTCACGCGGCAGGCAACCGTTCAGATAGCGATCGCTGCAGGTAAGACCCGATTTTCTCCCGTTTTCAGTTTCTTCGGCACGGAGCTAGTTGGCACTGGACTCAAGCCTCCATAGTGCCACCGGAAGTCCCACAAACCCTAGTTCTAAAACATGTTTCCTAAATTCCATACCCTGGGCAATGAATTTGTCTCAGTTAAATACTGACAAGCAGACCATTTGTGATCAAGGACTTCTAATTTAGAAACTATACATTTTGAAGTGTATGAAGTGTACTTCACACAGTTGAACAACTACTTTCATCAGTAGGTTTTAAACTGTCGAGGTCTCATTTATTTCTTAATTTATTAATGTTACACCGTGTAGCTAGACCCAATTTTACTCATTTTAAAATTAATAGTGATGAAAATAAAGTTATCCAAGATTTTTGATCACCTTATACCATGTACAATTCCTTGTGGGCACAAATCACAGTCATACCCGACAGAAAGATAGGCTAAAACCAGAGTAGCTGCATTAATCTACAATTATGGATTCAATTAGGGATGTACAATTAATACTGGGCTGATAAATAACATGCCCTTCACACAAATGAGTTAAAAATATCCTCTTGCTTCTATGAGGCCCCGATGATATCAGAGACAAAAAGTATGTTCTCGGCAGCTAGTTTATGGATGGTAGTTTTTCACAGATTACAATAAACATCCACATCTTTATGCTATGAGGTGTCTGCATGATAAACATTGGGCAGGACACTCATGTCCCAGTGGAAATCTGGGCTTTCCACCCAGGAAATAAGATACCATGAGGAAAATGAATGGAATATATGATCATCCAGAATATTACTTTGAAACACATGGGCAGGACAAGTGGGGATAATGTTTGAACTAGTGAGAGACAACCAAAGATTTTTTTTTGTGGAATTTGATCAGCGTGGTCAGGATGGACTTCCCTACAAACAAAAACTTGAGAAATCTCTGAGCAAATGCAGCTGAGAGAGAGAGTTCACAGAGGGGGAATTGTGCTGTGCCAGATGGATGAATTTAGATTAATCAAACAGGCTTCTTCATCTGCTGGTTGCCTGGGTGAAATTATGAAATTGCTGTTGGCTTATTATTGTCATGTGCACCAAAATATAGTGAAAAGCTTAGTTTGCTATCCACTCAAATCATACTACGCATGCGAGCAATCAAGTGAAACTCAAATACAACAGGTAGTGCGGAGAGAAAAGTACCAGAGTACAGGATATATTGTGTTACAGTGCTAATAGCATTATGGTTACTGAGGAAAAAGTCCAAGGTTCCTGACAAGATAGGTTGGAAGCTCAGATCTGCACACTAGGTTATGGAAGGACCTTTCAATAGTCTGACAACAGTGGGGAAGAAGCTGTTCTTGAATCTGGTGGTATATGGTTTCAAGCTTTTTTATCTTTCACCTGACGTAGAGGGGAGCAAAGGTATTTAATTATGTTGGCTGCTTTCCTGAGACAGCGGGAAGTATAAATGGAGTCGATGGTGGGGAGAAGGCTGGGCTACATTCACAAATTCTATGCAATTTCTTACAGTCTTGGACAAAACTGTTACCAAAACAAGATGGGATGCATCCCGACACGATGCTAATTACGGTGCACCTATTGAATTTGGTGAGAGTTGTTGGAGAAATGCCACACTTCCTTAAGAGCCTGTCCCACTTAAGGGCCTGTCCCACTGTACGAGGTAATTCAGGAGTTCTCCCGAGTTTCCCCCGATTCGAAACCCGGAGAATTACAGTAATAGACGTTCGTAGGTACTCGGGGCTCTCGTGGACATTTTTCACAGTGCTGAAAAAACGTCACGAGTTTCTGCGTTTCCCGAGTACCTGCCGTTAGCATTACGAGCCGCTACGGGACATCCACGAGCTCCGACGTAGCCGCTACGTACATTCTACGTACTTACCACGAGTTTGATTTTTTTAAAACTCGGGAGAGCTCTTGAATTACCTCGTACAGTGGGACAGGCCCTTTAGGCGATTTTTTAGGCGACTGCCGGTGACTGTCATAGTCGTAGCAGGTCGCTGAAAAAACGGCGACAGGACTAATGGGCCTGTCCCAATTAAGCAATTTTTTAGGCGACTGCCGGCAACTACGACAATGGAATTCACCGAAGTAAGCACCGGCGACAACCTACGTCACCTGGCGACAACCTACGCCATCCTGGCGACAACCTACAACAGCACCTATGTCAGGAGAAGACAAGCTACGATAAGCCCGCGCTCGCCGAATGTCGGCAAAATGTTTTGAACATTTCAAAATCCAACGACGACGAGAAAAATGCTACGACTCTTTGGGCGATTGAGGAGACTACTCACGACCATACAGGCGACACCCTGGCGACTGTGTGGCGACAGCCTAGTCACCAGCAGTTGCCTAAAAAATCACCTGTGGGACAGGCCCCTTAGTCTTCTGAATAAGCAGAGGTGTTGGTGTTTTTTCTTGGCCATAGCTTCACGCAGTTGGCCCACGACATCTTGTTTGTGATATTTACACCTAGGAACTTGAAGTTCTTGACCAACACCACCTTGGCACCATTGATTGGCTCTTGTTTCCTGAGTCAATAACTAACTCCTTTGTCTTGATCACATGGAGGGAGAGGTTGCTGTCATGACACCACGTTACTGATGTAGAGCCGTGCATGTTCCTTTAACATAATGACCTCACTACTACTAACCACTCCCCATTAGCTTCAGTATAAATGTAACCTTCCCACCCCTAGCTCGCGCTCTAGCTCCGGTAACGGACCACGAACAGCTAGGGCAATATGTGTGTATACGAATACAATGTATGCAATAAACTAGAGTGAAGACACTATGTGTTTGAACAGTCTTTACATGGTGTCAAGAAGTTAACCCTGCATCTCCTGTTCATCGGGTTTGTTTTCTTTTCTCCAAGTGTTTATTTTCCTTTCCAACCATTTATGTACTATGGCCAGCTCGTGTCGAAAGCCTGACGTTCTGGTGTTTGACTCCGACATCGTCCACCGGTGGACTATTTTCCGGCGCGACTTCCTGCACTATGTCGCCATCGCTCATCCCAATATTACCCCTGCGGTTAAAGCACATCTGCTCCTCAACCTGGCTGGCCCGGAGGCCATGGAACGTTTTGAATCTTTTGAGTACGCTGATGGTGAGCATGCAGAGGACCCCGTATGTCTCATCAATAAATTTGCCGCTCTGTGTGACATTCCCACCAATTGCATTATAGAGCGGTTCAAGTTTTTCAGCAGGCGCCAGAAACCCGGGGAGCACATCGACACCTTCGTGGCATCGTTGCGTCACCTGGCACGGCGTTGCCACCTGGAGACGTTGACCCCTGACCAGATGGTCAGAGATGTCCTAGTTCACGGTCTACATGACGCGAAGCTACGGGCTGAGCTTCTGAGAAAGCCGGACCTCACTTTAAACGACGCTTTGCATGCCTCTCGCATGTCTGCTGCTGTCGACGCCGTATCTCCCCCTGAAGCTGAGGACATTAACTATGCCGGTGCTGCTGGACGCCCGCGGCGCGATGGCCCGCCACGCCAGCGTAGCACTCCCGCGCCTGCGAGGGTCAACCCTCGCCGATGCCCAAACTGCAACTTTGTCAATCATCAATTTGATGTTTGCCCTGCTCTGGGTAAGACTTGTAATTTGTGCAGGAAGCTTAATCACTTCTCCGCAGCGTGCCGTTCCAGGGGCCAGCCTGTCCCTGCTCAGAGAAAGAGTCTACACAACCTGACTGCTACTGATAGTGTTTATGGCTCCGAATACCTTCCAGTCGAACTCCCTGATTCTGATAACAGCTCCTCCCACGATGAATCACTTGTTTTTTCAGTCCTGGGTGCACATGCTTTGATAGCTGATCCATCAGTTCGAGTTACTGTGAATGGGAAGACCTTCTCTGCTAAGGTAGACACGGGGGCGTTTACGAATGTTATGTCGTTAAGCCTTTTTCAGCAGATAAGAGCTGGTGAGAAGATTACCGCTGATCACTCCCGCCTCCGTGCATATGGGGGGAGCATGCTATTCCCAGTCGGCAAGGCCACCCTTATCTGCTCAGTTCTGAAGGCCTCTCGGCCCCTCTCTTTCCATCTGATGGAATCTGAGAATGTTACTCTGTTGGGCGCCAGTGCGTGCCAGGACCTCGGTTTGGTGTCCTTCCACCACAACATCCACGGATGGACCCCCATGGATCCCATGTGCGAGTACCCCGACCGTTTTGACGGTGTATTGGGCAAACTACCCTGCAAGTACGAAATCGAGGTGGATCCGGAGGTCCATCCGGTAGTCCGCCCGCCTCACCGCGTCTCCTTTGCTATGAAGGACAAGGTGGAGTCCACTCTACGCCAGATGGTGGCCATGGGCATCATCAAGGAGGTGAGTGATGCCACCCGGTGGGTCTCCACCATGGTCGTTGCTGCTAAGAAGGACAAGAGTGAGATTCGGATCTGTATCAACCCCAAGGACCTAAACCTTGCCATCAAGCGCCCGCACTACCCCATGCGAACGGTGGAGGATGTCGCTGCGAAGGTTGGCCCAGCCACCGTATTCTCTGTCCTCGATGCCAAGAACTCTTTCTGGCAGATTCCGCTGGATGAACGTTCATCTTTACTGACCACGTTTGGTACACCTTTCGGCAGGTTCCGTTTCCTCCGCATGCCTTTCGGGATCAATTCTGCCAGCGAGGTTTTCCAGCGCACCATGGAACAGCTATTTGCAGGTCTGCCGTGTGCTATCATCGTCGATGACATCTTGGTGTACGGGAGGGACGTCGCTGAGCACGACCTCCACCTCCGCCTGGTACTGGATCGGGCTCGGGAGATCAACCTCAAACTGAACCCCAAGAAGTGCCGTTTCCGCGTCCCGGAGGTCACCTACGTGGGCCACGTTTTTACGGCTGAGGGTCTGAAACCAGACCCACAGAAGACAGCTGCGGTCTCAGAGATGCCAGCTCCGGTCAACGTGCCAAGCCTGCAGCGCTTCTTGGGCATGATGAACTACCTGGGGAAATTTATTCCCGACCTCAGCGAGCTGAGTGCGCCCCTGAGGGAACTGACCAAGATGGACACTGCCTGGGTTTGGTACCCGCTGCATCAGGCAGCCTTCGATGGCTTAAAATCCCGGCTGGTTCGCACCCCCACTCTGAAGTTCTTCGACTTAAAGCGCCCTATCGTCATTACCTGCGATGCATCAAGTTTCGGTCTCGGTGCCGCCTGCCTGCAGATCCACGACCGCCTGCAACTACCTGTCTCCTACGCCTCCCGCACCATGACTCCCACCGAGCAACGCTACGCTCAGATCGAGAAGGAGCTCCTTGCCGTGGTGTTCGCCTGCTCGAAGTTCAGGGACTACATTCTGGGTAACACCTTCACTATCGAAACCGACCACCAGCCGCTGGTCACGATCTTGAACAAACCGATCCACGTTGCCTCTTCCCGTTTGCAGCGTATGATGCTGCAACTCCAACGCTTTACGTTTCAAATCGTGTACCGCAAGGGCAAGGACATGTTTGTGGCCGACACGCTGTCCCGCGCACCGCTGGCGTCTACTGCCCGCCACCCGTACGAGTCATCCGACCTGATGGTGCTAAACGTCAACTTCATGCCTTCCCAGCAGATGCAGTCCCTGATTCACCACACTGCCAATGATCCTGCCCTGCAACAGCTTATAGACGTCATCCGTCGCGGCTGGCCTGACCGTCGCTCACCCTTGCCGGCTGGTGCTGCGCCCTACTTCCTAGTCCGGGACAAACTTGTGCTGCAGGACGGCGCGGTGGTAAAGGGCCACAAGGTTGTGGTGCCTGCTGCTCTGCGGGACCACTATTTCCAAACTGCCCACAACGGCCATCCCGGAGCTGATGCCATCCTGTCCCAGGCCCAGAGCCAATTTTATTGGCCCGGCATGGCACAGGACATCCGGGAGAGGGTCTCTGCCTGCTCAACCTGCAATACGCTCTCTCCGCACCAGCAACGCCAGCCACTCCTGCAACAGCCTGCCCCCGCCCTGGCGTGGATGGCGGTCGCTACGGACATATTTGAGTGGCGTGGGTAACATTTCCTGGTCCTTGTCGACTCTTACTCCAGCTGGTTCGAGATTGAGCGTCTGCACTCCCTCACTTCTGCTGCGGTCATCGGGAAGTTGCAACCCCTCTTTGCGACCTTTGGCATTCCTGTGACTGTGCAGTCTGACAACGGGGGCCAGTTCACGAGTGCTGAGTATCGCGCATTCGCCGCCGCCTACAACTTTCGCCACATCACCAGCAGCCCGGAGTACCCGCAGAGCAACGGCCTTGCTGAGCGCGCCGTCCGCAGTGCCAAGGAGCTGCTGGAACATTGCAGACTGTCGCATTCGGATTTTTATCTCGCTCTACTGAATCTCCGAAATATTAGTCGCGACCCTGCCATGGGCTCACCCGCTCAGCGGCTCATGTCCTGCACCACTCGCCTTCCGATCCCTGTCTCCCAGCGGTCCCTACAGCCCGCAGTCCGCAGCCCTGCTGCTGTCCGGAAGCGTATTACCCAGAAACAGGTCGTCCAGAAGCGCTCCCACGACAAGTCATGCCGTCCCCTTCAGCCCCTCTTCAAGGGCCAGGTCGTCCGGATGCAGTCCCCCTCCGGACACCATTGGCTTTGCCGACTCTCCGCGCTCTTACCTGGTTGACTACGAGGGCACAATCTACCGCCGGTCCCGCCAGCATTTGCTGCCTGTCAACGAGCCCGCTCCGCCTCCCACAGCCCCTTTTGCTCCCCCGGTTGCCACCTCGTTGCCTCCCGCTCCTCTGCCCTTGGTGCCCCGTTCTCCCGCTGCTCCTCCTGGCCCCCCCCGTCAGCCCTCTCCCGCTCGTGTGCCCGTTGCGGTGCCCTTGTCTCCTCCCCGGTCTCCTCGTACTCTTTCTCCTGCTCACTCCCCTTTCGGCTCACCTATCGCCACTCCTGCCCCGGTACCTGCTCTACCTTCGGAGGGGGGGGGAGGCGGGCTGCATACCCGCTCCGGGCGTCTGGTCAAGCCGCCTGAACGTTACGGGGAGTTTGCTTAAATGTTTCACGTTTTTCCTGACGATGTACGCGCGGGTTTGCGCCTAGCGTATGAGTCGTGGTCTCACTGTCATCATTGCTATGTTTCCCTTTTCAAGGGGAAGGATGTAGAGCCGTGCATGTTCCTTTAACATAATGACCTCACTACTACTAACCACTCCCCATTAGCTTCAGTATAAATGTAACCTTCCCACCCCTAGCTCGCGCTCTAGCTCCGGTAACGGACCACGAACAGCTAGGGCAATATGTGTGTATACGAATACAATGTATGCAATAAACTAGAGTGAAGACACTATGTGTTTGAACAGTCTTTACAACTGAGCTCTCTATCTCCTTTCTGGACTCTGTCTCATCATTGTTGGACAAATGGAAAAGGGCAGATAAATTAGTGACAAAAATCTAGAAAGTGAACAATGTCATAATATGATTTTGTGTGTTTTAATATGTTTAAATTAATTTTAAAGCAAAAATCATACATTTACCATCAGTTGTTAAGTCGGCAATTTTTACTTCAGAATTCAGCACACACACGCACGCGCACACGCACACACACACACACACACACGCACACACGCACACACACACACGCACACATGCACACACACACACACACACACGTACACACGCACGCGCGCACACAGACAGACAGACAGACAGACAGACAGACAGACAGACAGACAGACAGACAGACAGACAGACAGACAGACAGACAGACAGACAGACAGACAGACAGACAGACAGACAGACAGACAGACAGACACAGGTGATGACCCAGTACTATATTTAGCAGGGTTTGGGAATCTTACTTTTGTCTATGTGGAGTGTGCACGTTCTCCATGTGGCCACGTGGGTTATCTTTGGGTGCTCTAATTTACTCCACATTGCAAAGATTTTGAGTTGGTAGGTGAGTGATGGAATCTGGGATGCAAGAATGGAAATGTGGACGAATAGTATGAGATACTTGTTGATCAGTATAAACTCGATGGACTGAAGGGCCTGGTTCCATGCTTATGCTCTCCAACTATTGACCCGTTTCCTAAACTCACAAGTACCATTTGTCCCAATCAAATTAGGTCCTGATCACATTTTTTCTGAGTCCGCTTCTCCTGATCACTAAATGGAAATGGAAACTCGAGAGACAATTTTGATCATAGTAAATGAGACTGTTTACACTGATTTAAATGCTTTTATATCTCCTGGTCATCTCCAATTAATCAGAGGCTTTACTTAATTTGTAGTTCCGAAAGGATTTAACTATTAGGTATGCCTTGCTATGTAATGGGAATGCACCCTCCGGAGTTAAGGAACAATCTGGCTAAGGTTTTGGAAATCCAAATTACCACTTGACGTCAAGCCCCATAATTTCTGGTGATCCTCGTATTTAAAGAGCAGTCAATCCTTACTGTTTTAATAAACAGGTATTTCTGCCATAACACTTCAATCTCCTCAAGGTATGCTTACTTTAAGAAGTTTTCCTCCTCTCTCTGACGATAGTTCTGCAACACCCTCTCTTGCTGCTCCCCCTGTCTACATCACTGTCTATATCTCTTGCTTCCCTTTCCCCTGACTCTGTTTGAGCAAGGGTCTCAATCTGAAACATCACCTATTCCTTTTCTCCAGAGATGCTGTCTGACCCGCTGAGTTACTCCAGCTTTTTGTGTCTATCTTCCATAAAAAGCCTTGGTTGAGGATGAGCTCCAATAAGCTCTGAACCACATCGACTATTATTGTTTGTTTATTTTTTGTGTGTACAAATGTGTGCCTTTGTGTGTATGCATGTATATATACGAATACACATGTACATTCACACACACTCAACTCTTTTCTCGTTTATTATATTGTTTTACAGAGTACTATGTTTACATATTCTGTTGTGCTGCTGCAAGCATTGTTCTATCTGGGACACATATAACAATAAAACACTCTTGACTCTCTGAGAAAGAAAGAATGAGGTAAACATTTATGGAACTTTGCAGAATAAATTCACTACAACTGAAATAAATGTGAATATTTTCAAAAAGTAACATGCTTTTTTTCTGCTGCTTTTGTTCTAAGTTGTCTGAATAAGAATATTTTGGTTCTAGATGAATCTATTAAGATTTCTTCCCCATTGCACTCAATTGTTTTATCAGCTGTACAAGAAAATATATAATTTTTATCCTGCACGTGCCCAATATCTTGAACTGGTGGCGCTGACGATGGCTGCCACGGTGTACTGCTCCTTGCTGTTTTGTCTGTGTTTGTTCATTTGTGCCGTCTGTGAAAATCCGACAAGGATCACTTTCATGAGGGAGGTACTCATTAACATCAGATATTCGGTACCTCCAAACATCGTTCCGGATTTCTCTAATTCGCTGGATTATTTGGACATACTTGTCGGCGGGGCTGTGCTCTGGAGCACTCGCCCGACTCCAGCGACAAGGATTACGCACACCGCACCGAGTGTATTCCTTGCAAATCTATGTTCTCTCAACAACAAAAAAAGAACAAACTGAAACTCCTGTGTCGAACAAACAAGGACTTCTGTCGAGCCACTGCCTTGTGCTTCACCGAGACCTGGCTGTGTGAGTCGACCCCGGACAATGCGTTGCAACTTGCTGGCTTTCAACTATATAGAGTGAATCGCGAAGTGGAGGCAGCGGGGAAATCAAGAGGCGGTCGAATATGCTTCTATAACCAGGGCTGGTGCAGCGACATCAGGGTACTGTCTAACTTCTGTTCTCCTAATCTGGAATGTTTTTTTATAAATTGCAAACCGCTTTATTCTACGAGGGAATTTACCTCTTTTATTCTCTTGACTCAAACAGAAACAATTTGACAGGTACATGGATAGGATAGGTTTGGAAGGATATGGACCAAACGCGGGCAGGTGAGACTAGTGTTGCTGAGACATGTTGACTGTGGTGTGTGCAAGTTGGGCCTAAGGGCTTGTTTCCACACTGTATCACTCAATTTAAACATTTATAACATTGCTGTTACTTCATTCTTAATTTTGTACCAACAATATATATATATATATATATATATATTTTTAATTATTTTTTATTGGAGGTAGATACATATCATATTAAAATCGATACCAGTCTTACATTTTTAAATTACTAATATCGTCCATTATTATTACAATGTCTCCAATACTTTTTTAAAATTAAAAAAAAAACTAAATAGAACTAAAAAGATATAGATGAAATAAAGAAAGAAAGAGAAAAAAGAGAAGAAACAAGAAAAACCCCCCAAAAAAACCCAAAAACAAAACAAAAAACAAAAACAAAAAAAAACCCCAAAAAACAAAAAAAACAAAAAGATAATAAAGAAGGATGGAATAATTTACTACGATAAAAAACTTCATTCGAGATATATTCGTACATTTCTGAGTATAACCTTTCATCTATTCCTTGGCACGGGTGTTAGTCAGGTTCTTGTGCTGAACCATACTGACCCTTTAAATAGTCAATAAAGGGAGACCATGTTCCGACGAATAGTTCCTGTTTGTCCAACAGGACAAGTCTAATTCTTTCCAAGTGTAAGTTCTCCGTCATTTTTATAATCCACATTTTAATTGTGGAGGTTATAGGGCCTTTCCAAAATTTTAGAATTAATTTTTTCCCAGTTAGTATACTATAATCAATAAAGTTTCTTGGAGTTGTTGTAAATGTTTGATTTAGTTCTAATGTTCCAAGTATTATCAATTTTGGATCCGGGTCCAATTGAATGCTAGTCACTTTAGATATTATTGTGAAAATATTTACCCAGAAATTTTTAATTTTTATGCAATTTGCAAACATATGAGATAAGTTAGCTTCTAAATGTTGACATTTATCACATATTGGTGAGATATGTGGGAAGATTTTATTTAATTTTGTTTTAGAATAATGTAACCTATGTATTACTTTGAATTGTATTAGAGAATGTCTGGCATTTAATGAACATTGATGTATGTGTTGTAAACTTTCTTCCCAAGTATCTTTCGTTATTATTTGATTTAGTTCTTTTTCCCAAGTTTGTTTGTGTAAGTCCGTCAGTGGAATATCACTGTCTAATAAAATATTATATATATAAGATATTAGTTTTTCTGTATTAGGATGTTTATTCCAACAGTGTTCAAAAATTTCTGAATTTCTAATTCTAAAATTTCGAGTATTTGCTTTTACGTAATCTCTAAGTTGGAGATATCTGAAAAAATCATTTACTTGAAGTCCATAAATCTGTTGCAACTGAAATGAAAGAAAAGTGCCATCCTTATAAAGTTGTCCCATCTTTTTAATTCCATAGTTTTTCCATTGTGTGAAACCTTTGTCCAACCATGAGGGCTTAAACAAAGGGTTATTCGCAATTGGAAGAAAAAGTGATAAATTATCTAGTTGTAATGTCTTTTTTAATTGTTTCCAAATTCGCATAGTACTATATATTATAGCATTTTCCCTATAATTTTTTTAATTTAATTTAGAAGTAGCAAATAGTATCGAGCCGATTTCAAAAGGTGAGCAATCTTCCTTTTCCATTTTTAACCAATCTGGTTGTTGATCTATTTCTTCCAACCAACTGCAGAGGCCTCAATAGGCCCCGACTATGGGTGAACTGGGGATGGGACTGGACTTTGCTGCCTTCCCCCACAGTGGGAACCATTGTGGGGGGATGTTTTTATGTTTACTGTTAAATTCATTGATGTTGTGTCTTAACTTTATTTGTGTTCTGCAATGGCAAGTCAAATTTCACTACACCAATTGGTGTATGTGATAATAAATGTCCTTTGTCCTTTGTCCTTTGTCATTTGAATGTCTAAAAAATCATGAGATCAGCAGATTGGTCTTCTCGCCTGTCAAACACCACGATGAAGGTAACGCCCCTTCTGGGGGGCCAGGAGAATAAAGCCCCGGAGGCCGGACGTGAGTCAGCCACCCCGGAAGACCGTGAGTGAGAGTTGAGTCCAGAATTGTGAGTCTACACCGTGAGTAAACTGAACTGTGAGTCAGCACTGTGCTGCTTAAACTGAATTGAAGGGTTGGTCTGCACTGTGCTGCTTGAACTGAATGTCGCACTCATTCCAGAAGTCCCGCTCACTGCGGAAGTCCCGCTCAGGGGAGAGGCCGTGCTCAACCGCATGAGTAGATTCAAGAGAGTTTTACTGTCATATATATGTGTGTGAGTGTGCGATGGATGGTGTGAGTGTGTGTGTGAGATCGTGTGTGTGAGATGGTGGATGTGTGTGTGAGATGGAGGGTGTGTATGTGAGTGAGTGTGTGTGTGAGAGATGGAGGGTGTGTGTGTGATGGACTGTGTGTGTCTGTGAGATGGAGTGCGTGAGATGGAGGTTCATTGGGACCTCTTTTGGGGAAGGTGTGACCTGTACAAAATGGAGGGGTTGCACTTGAACCCGAGGGGGGCCAATATCCTGGCGGGGAGATTTGCAAAGGCAACTGGGGAGACTTTAAACTAGAACGGTTGGGGGGAGGGACTCGAATAGGGAAAGCTAGTAGTCATGGTGTGAGGCAGGAGGCAGAGAAGGGAAGCACTCGGACCCAAAATGTAGGGGAGAAAGAAGAAAAAGATAATAAACAGAGAATAAGTGGTGGTGGGTTTCTTAAATGTGTATATTTAAATGCTAGGAGCATTGTAAGAAAGGTGGATGAGCTTAAAGCCCGGATTGACACCTGGAAGTATGATGTTGTGGCGATCAGTGAAACATGGTTGCAGGAGGGCTGTGAGTGGAAACTAAATATTCCAGGATTTCATTGCTTTAGGTGTGATAGAGTTGGAGGGGCAAGAGGTGGGGGTGTTGCATTGCTTGTCAAGGAAGATATTACAGCAGTGCTTTGGCAGGATAGATTAGAGGGCTCGTCTAGGGAGGCTATTTGGGTGGAACTGAGAAATGGGAAAGGGGTAGCAACACTTATAGGGGTGTATTATAGACCGCCTAATGGAGAGCGAGAATTGGAAGAGCAAATATGTAAGGAGATAGCAGATATTAGTAGTAAGCACAAGGTAGTGATTGTGGGAGATTTCAATATTCCACACATAGACTGGGAAACACATTCTGTAAAAGGGCTGGATGGTTTGGAGTTTGTGTGCAGGATAGTTTTTGCAGCAATACATAGAGGTAACTACAAGAGAAGGGGCAGTGCTGGACCTCTTGTTAGGAAATGAGACAGGGCAGGTGGCGGAGGTATGCGTTGGGGAGCACTTTGGGTCCAGTGATCACAATACCATTAGTTTCAATATAATTATGGAGAGGGTCAGAACTGGACCTAAGGTTGAGATTTTTGACTGGAGAAAGGCTAACTTTGAGGAGATGCGAAAGGATTTAAAAGGAGTGAATTGGGACATGTTGTTTTATGGGAAGGGTGTAGAAGTGAAATGGAGGACATTTAAAAGTGAAATTTTAAGAGTACAGAATCTTTATGTCCATGTTCGGTTGAAAGGAAATAGTAAAAATTGGAAAGAGACATGGTGTTCAAGGGAAATTGGACACGGTTCGGAAAAAGAGAGATATCTACAATAATTATAGGCGGCATGGAATGCAGGAGTATAAAGAATGTAAAAAGAATATTAAGAAATACATTAGAAAAGCTAAAAGAAGATATGAGGTTGCTTTGGCAAGTAAGGTGAAAGTAAACCCAAGGGGTTTCTACAGCTATATTAATAGCAAAAGGATAACAAGGAATAAAATTGGTCCATTAGAGAGTCAGGGTGGACAGCTATCTGCAGAGCCAAAAGAGATGGGGGAGATATTGAACAATTTATTTTCTTCGGTATTCATCAAGGAGAAGGATATTGAATTATGTGAGGTAAGGGAAGCAAGTAGAGTAGAAATGGAAACTATGAGATTCAAAGAAGAGGAAGTGTGGACACTTTTGAAAAATATGAAAACGGATAAGTCTCCAGGTCCTGACAGGATATTCCCTAGGACATTGAGGGAAGTTAGTGTAGAAATAGCAGGGGCTATGACAGAAATATTTCAAATGTCATTAGAAACTGGAATAGTGCCGGAGGATTGGCGTACTGCGCATGTTGTTCCGTTGTTTAAAAAGGGTTCTAAGAGTAAACCTAGCAATTATAGACCTGTTAGTTTGACGTCAGTGGTGGGCAAATTAATGGAAAGGATACTTTGGGATAATATATATAAGCATCTGGATAAACAGGGTCTGATTAAGAACAGTCAACATGGATTTGTGCCTGGAAGGTCATGTTTGACTAATCTTCTTGAATTTTTCGAAGAGGTTACTAGGGAAATTGATGAGGGTAAAGCAGTGGATGTTGTCTATATGGACTTCAGTAAGGCCTTTGACAAGGTTCCTCATGGAAGGTTGGTTAAGAAGATTCAATTGTTGGGTATTAATGGTGGAGTAGCAAGATGGATTCAACAGTGGCTGAATGGGAGATGCCAGAGAGTAATAGTGGATGGCTGTTTGTGACGTTGGAGGCCGGTGACTAGTTGGGGTGCCTCAGGGGTCTGTGTTGGGTCCACTGTTGTTTGTCATGTACATCAATGATCTGGATGATGGTGTGGAAAATTGGTTTAGTAAGTATGCAGATGATACTAAGATAGGTGGTGTTGTGGATAATGAAGTAGATTTTCAAAGTCTACAGAGAGATTTAGGCCATTTGGAAGAGTGGGCTGAAAGATGGCAGATGGACTTTAATGCTGATAAATGTGAGGTGCTACATCTCAGCAGGACAAATCAAAATAGGACGTACATGGTAAATGGTAGCGAATTGAGGAATGCAGTTGAACAGAGGGATCTAGGAATAACTGTGCATAGTTCCCTGAAGGTGGAATCTCATGTAGATAGGGTGGTAAAGAAAGCTTTTGGTGTGCTGGCCTTTATAAATCAGAGCATTGAGTATAGAAGTTGGGATGTAATGTTAAAATTGTACAAGGAATTGGTGAGGCCAATTCTGGAGTATGGAGTACAATTTTGGTCGCCTATTTATAGGAAGGATGTCAACAAAATAGAGAGAGTACAGAGGAGATTTACGAGAATGTTGCCTGGGTTTCAGCAACTAAATTACAGAGAAAGGCTGAACAAGTTAGGTCTTTATTCTTTAGAGCGCAGAAGGTTAAGGGGGGACTTGATAGAGGGCTTTAAAATGATGAGAGGGATAGACAGAGTTGACGTGGATAAGCTTTTCCCATTAAGAGTAGGGAAGATTCAAACAAGAGGACATGACTTGAGAATTAAGGGACAGAAGTTTAGGGGTAACATTAGGGGGAACTTCTTTACTCAGAGATTGGTAACTGTGTGGAATGAGCTTCCAGTGGAAGTGGTGGAGGCAGGTTCGATTTTATCATTTAAAAATAGATTGGATGGGTATATGGACGAGAAAGGAATGGAGGGTTATGGTCTGAGTGCAGGTAGATGGGACTAGGGGAAAAAAAGTATTCGGCATGGACTTGAAGGGCCGAGATGGCCTGTTTCCATGCTGTAATTGTTATATGGTTATATGGTGTGTGTGATGGAGGGTGTGTGTGTGTGTGTGAGCCCATCAGCCGTGAGTGAGTCAACTGCCAGCCCACCAGCCATGAGTGAGTTAATTGCCAGCCCGAGAGCCATGAATTAGTCAACTGCCAGCCCACCAGCCGCGAGTCGGCTGCCAGCCCACCAGCCGTGTGTCAACTGCCAGTCCACCAGCCTTGAGTGAGTCAACTGCCACTCCACCAGCCATGAGTGAGTCGGCTGCCAGCCCACCAGCCGTAAGTGAATCGGCTACCAGCCCACCAGCCGAGAGTGAGTCGGCTGCCAGCCCACCAGCTGTGAGTGACTGAGCTGCCAGCCCACCAGGCCTGAGTGACTGAGCTGCCAGCCCACCAGGCCTGAGTGACTGAGCTGCCAGCCCAAGAATCCATTTGGCCATACTAGCCCTCTGGAAACCAGTACCTTCGGCCCACAACACCCATACTAGTGCTCCAGAAAGCCCCCCCCCCCCCACTGGCCACCAATATTGGAATTGGTGGAATATTGAATTGGGGGACCAACCCTCCTGTGTGAACATGGGACCCAACGGGTCCCACCTAGTCATGAGTTTCTTAAACATAGTGATAGTCCCTGCCTCAACTATCTCCTCTGTCAGCTTGTTCCATACACCCACCACCCTTTGTATGAAAAAAATGACCCTCAGATTCCTATTAAACCTTTCCCCTCTCACCTTAAACCCATGTCCTCTGGGTCTCCTACTCTGGGCAAGAGGCTCTGTGCATTTACCTGATCTATTCCTCAATGGTTTTATACACCTCTATAAGATCCCCCTTATCCCCAGTGAGTGTTGTAGAGCAGAGGGATACAGGAGTATGTACATAGTTTTCTGAAAGTGGCATCACATGTAGAAAGAGTGGTGAAGAAGGCTTTTGGTATGCTTTGCTTCATCTGCTATGGTATTTAGTATAGAAATTGGAATATTACATTAAGGTTTTGATTAGTTTCAAGATAGTGTGTGAAAACAGCCCTTTGGGCCCACTGAGACTCACCCGCACATCTTTGGGAAGTGGAGGAAACCGGAGCATTCACTGGAAATCCATAAAGTTTGGGCAAACACCACATGGGCAGCACCCCAGGTTAGGATTGAACCTGGGCCTCTGGTGCTGTGAGGCAGCTGCTCTATCAACTAGGCCTCTGTGCCACCCTTGTATATGATGTAGGTGAGGCTGCATTTGGAGTACTGTGTTCAGTTCTAGTCATCCTGCTGCAGGAAAGATGCCATGTCAAGTCAAGAGAGTTTATTGTCATGTGTCCCAGATAAGACAATGAAATTCTTGCTTGCTGCAGCACAACAGAATATAGTAAGCATAAATACAGAACAGTTCAGTGTGTCTATACAGCATAGACCATATATATACACATAAATAAACAGATAAATTGCAATAGGCAGTTATAGTTCAGAGTTTAATAGCCTGATGGCTGTGGGGAAGAAGCTGTTCATGAACCTGGATGTACCAGATTTCAGCTCCTGTACCTTCTACCGGAAAGCAGCGGAGAGATGAGTGTGTGGCCAGGATGGTGTGGGTCCTTGATGCTGTTGGCAGCCTTTTTGAGGCTGCGACTGCGATAGATCCCTTCGATGGTGGGGAGGTCAGAGCCGATGATGGACTGAGCAGTGGTCACAACTTTCTGCATTCTTTTCCGCTCCTGGACGCTCAAGTTGCCGAACCAAGCTACAAGCAACCAGTCAGCATGCTCTCTACTGTGCACCTGTAGAAGTTCGAGAGAGTCCTCTTTGACATACCGACTCTCCATAATCTTCTCAGGAAGTAGAGGCGCTGATGTGCTTTCTTTATAATTGCATCAGTGTTCTCGGACCAGGAAAGGAATTTTAAGTTCTTGTCCCTTTCCACCCTTGTCCCGTAGATATAAATGAGATTGTGGGTCCCTATCCTACCCCTTCCAAAGTCCACAATAAGTTCCTTGGTTTTGCTGGTGTTGAGAGCCAGATTATTGTGCTGGCACCATTTGGTCAGTTGGTCGATCTCACTTCTATACTCTGACTCATCTCCATCAGTGATTCGTCCCACAACAGTGGTGTCGTCGGCGAACTTGATGATGGAGTTCGCACTATGATCAGCTATGCATTCATGAGTATAGAGTGAGTACAGCAGGGGGCTGAGCACGCAGCCTTGAGGTACTCCCATGCTGATTGTTATTGAGGATGACACATTTCCACCAATACGGACAGACTGTGGTCTGTAGATGAGGAAGTCGAGGATCCAATTGACGAGGGATGCGCAGAGACCCAGATCTGAGAGCTTGGTAACCAGCTTGGAGGGGATGATTGTATTAAATGCCGAGCTGTAATCAATGAATAACAGCCTGACATATGAGTTTTTGTTGTCCAAGTGGTCCAGAGCGGAGTGGACAGCCAGCGAGATCGCATCCACCGTTGATCTATTGTGGCGGTAAGCGAACTGCAGTGGGTCGAGGTTCTTGTCGAGGTAGGAGTTGATAAGCACCATAATCAACCTCTCAAAGCACTTCATCACCACAGGCGTTAGTGCCACTGATCGATAGTCACTAAGCTGGAAAGATTTTCAAAGACTTTGCCAGGACTCGAGGGACTGAGCTATAGGCAGAGCTTGGGCCACAAGCACATAAATGGAACTTGCTTAGATAGGGCATTTTAGTATGCATGGACGAGTTGGCCAAAGGGTCTGTTGTAAAAGGAGACACTGAAATGAAGACTCTGATCAGACTTCAGATTCTCCCAGGACCAGAGGTCTAAATTAATTGTGGAGTTTCACTGCAGTAAATATTCTCAGAGCTATGATTTCAGAAATGTAACATTGATGTTTACTTTCATACTGTTGAACCTATTAAAATATTAATTCTCAAGCAAATAATGCAGAATTATATCGATGAAGACAAACAAGGAATGTTGCTAATGTGTTATTCTATCATTTACTGGTTGTGTGAAAGACATATATAAAGGAATCTTTAGGAATACTCTCCTATAATGCATGCCTGCTAAGTAGCTGAGTACTGCCAAGCTAAGGTGACTGATACATGATGTGAAAGCTTTGAAATTACTGCAGTTTTGTAATTGATTATAGATCTGTAGAACAGTATCCTGATTATATCTAGGCACAGAATGGGAAAGTGCAAAATTCTTAATACTCCTCTTAGGATTGCTATACTTAAACCATTAAATCCTCGGTGCTTTGCCTTGGGGATGCCTTATAGACAGTCTATTATTAAGCTGCCCATAGACAGCCACCTCAAGAGAACTGGAAGATACTTGGTTGACAGCTGATGATTTTTGCTGTGGCAGTGCTTAACTGATCTGCAAGGCCAAAAAAAATGTCCAATTCCTTCTTGATATCTTTATACAAGTATTTGCATGGGACTGAAAACATATACTTTCCAGCGCCTGCTTTTGTTCATTGGACAAGAGCATTTACAAAGACATGATAATATTGGACATTCTTAGAACATTTTGCAACCTTAGTTTGAAAATATGACCTTCTAAAGCAGGCTGCAAAGCCGGAACGATTTGTAATGCAAAACGGAATCGACAAGCCAGATACACTGAGGATTAGAGCTCAATATATGAAAACATCTAAAGGCTCTGAGCAGTAAATGCAGACTGTGATTACTGAAACAATCAATTACACAATGCACTTGCTCCTTGTATCACATACTTTACTTTAATTAAGCAGTAATGAACAAGAAGGTCTAAATTAATTGCTAATTCATGCAAGCTGTTATATTATGTGCCAGAATTAGTTTGGGCACAAGGTGAGACCAGGTGGTCAAACAAATCCCATCATGCATTCAGCAGCACACTTTATTTGATATTGCTAATTATGGTGTGACAACCACAGAATTCATGACAACGGTGCAAGATTGCACTTTGATTGAGATGAGATAGCAATAAACCTCACTGGAATAAATCCAGGAAAATTAATACCTTTTGTTTGTTTTGTTTAAAATTCTATGGTGTGAAATCTGGCATAAATACCAGCAGGCATGTACAAAGGCAATCTGTAATTTTCACCAGCTTGTAATCATCTCTTCAAATGTCATATGAGAATGATATTCAAAAGATTGAATATAATATAAACAATTCCTTAAAAAACATATATTTTAAAGTTTCTCCTTCCCTCCTGATTCCTCATTAGAAGTAGGCACATTGTTTTACTGCATTACACAATTTGTCCACATGACTAAATTATTTGTAGAAAATACTCCGTTCTCCCATGAGGACACTTGCTTTGACAAAATCTGGCTCATGAATTTCTCATCACGATGATCAAACTCTTTTCTGGAAATTGTGCTTGCTTATTTATAAATATTGTGCCATGGCAAAATAGTGATAATGTGATTTAACAGCAAACCCGCCAGTTATTAAAAATTGCCACCTAACTATTTAAGATATATTAGAAATGTATAAAGTTATCTACAGCACTGTGTAACATACAGTATATGGTTAAATATGTGTTAAATACCATCTGTGTAAAAGTCAATTCCAACTATAAATTAATGATTCAGACTTGAACTCATATTAGTAGATCACCTGTCTACAAAGACTATCTGAAGATAGTCCCAGAGGTAGTCATTATAGACAGATTTCTCTGCATAAGTGTTCAGAATTACGAGGTCAGGTGCATTTTAGATAATGGAAATCCTCCTTTGTATTATTTCATTCTTGAACTTGCTGTCAACTTTATGCGTTAATGTCTTTGCATTTTCTATGATATGAAAATGTTTAACTTTGTGCGATATCCCATATCCATATCTGTATTTCTGACACCTCCCAAGATGGGTTGTATTTGTGATGAGCATATTAGAATGTTCCTGTATATTTGTGACAGGCTCACTTGTACTTGTTGCAATGTGACCAATTACAGATAAAAAATAATCATTTTTTTAAGCCAAATTTAATTAATACTGCTGAAAAACAGTCCAAATTTTCACTATTTCAGTGGCATTAAATTGTATATCATGGCCGGACTGGTCATTCACGTTTAACCAGCAAGAACAACCATAACAGCTTGAGAATCACTTGTTCCAGTATATTTTTATTCAGAGAAATGTATTCCCAAAGCCAGAGGCCATACAATCTTTTAGTGGTGCGACTGCTGTTAACTATAGGGATGGAAGACATGGAACACAATGACATAAAATGAAAATACTTCCCTGATCTATATATAAGGTTTCTTGAAGCCTACGATGTTACACATACACATCACCTAAAATGTCAACAGAACCTGAATTCACCCCTCTGTTGAAGTGTTGTGCAAAGACACTTAACATAATAAAGGCTTGCTTTGCTGTATGGACCTAAAAGCATGAGTTTGGGATTTTTTTAGCAAAAGGAGATTCAATGAACTCTTGAATAAAGTTGAATCAACTCTTGAATACTGTTTTCAAAGGTACAGGTTTTTAAATGTGAATTAGCACTCTAGCAATATTACTGAATTTTGAGATTTTAAAAATCAAGTCTGCAATTTATCCCATCAGATAAAGCATAAAAATAAGTTTAATTTGACACCTAATTCACTTTCATACCTTCAGTATTAAAAAGGTTATGGCCATTTGCATACTCTGAAATTAGCATCTTGTTCCCTATTGCTTTTCCATTGACTTAACTCAAAAGCTGTGATCGAGGACAGTCAAAAGCCCATAATTTTCTTAAAAATTAAGAGAACTGAATGAAATTTTTAGTTATTATAGATTGAAGCATTCTGAAACAAATATGAAACAATCTTACTGGGATGACATGTATTTAAAGCATATAATTAGTTAATTACCTAATTGTAGCTAATTACAAAATTCAATTACTAGATCTAAACATCTATCCATTTCTTAAGAAAAGGTTAACATTTTTAAATAGCTTAAGTGTCCAAATAACATTCACACAAGAATTCAAAATATAACATGATTTTTAAATCTCACTGTCATGAATTTATAGGTCAAATGGAAGGAATTTAGTGTTTAATTCCCGTAAATTAATGGCCATTTAAATCATCTTGCGAGTGGGTTTTTGTGGAACGCCATCGATTGGAACGTTGCGGTTTGCGGTGAATTTAAACCCCATATTGGCAGGAAAATCACTGCTGGTTCGTATATTTACATAATCACATTTTCGCTGATGAAATTTTAATTAAAGTAATCCTAAGAAGCAAGTTATATGTAAAATAGACGACTTACCTTATGTTTTGTCCCGTACGGGAGATCCGTCCCGTTGTCAGCGTTGACGGCATTAGAAGTAGATTTTTATTTTATTCCAGCGCTTAAATTTTTTTTTTTTAATTCCGAGAACGGCAGTCGGAACGATTATTCAGCATCAGGTAGTAGCCCGAGAAAATATATCTCGGACAGGCAGGAGAAAACGTCATTTTAATCCCACCCACCCCCCTCAAAGGCGCCAAAGTCGCGAACACGGCCAGTGACAGAACTGCAGCGCCGCTGAAGGTAAGTTTTGTAACATACCTACACTGAGCTACTCCAGCACTCTGCATCTTACACAAGATTCCGGCAACTGCAGTTCTTTGTGTCTCATGGTAGAATTGGAGTCAAAAAGGAGAAACCAAATTGTAAAACGTGTAGGAAGCAATTTCAGATGTTGGTTTACACTGAAGATGACACAAAGCTGGAGTAACTCAGCAGGATAGGCAGCATCTCTGGAAAGAAGGAATGGGGTGACGTTTCGGGAAGGGAATTCCACAAATTCACAACTCTCTGGGTGAAAAAGTGTTTTCTCACCTCAGTCTTAAATGACCTCCCCTTTATTCTAAGACTGTGGCCCCTGGTTCTGGACTTGCCCAACATTGGGAACATTTTTCTGGTATCTATGTTGATAGAATTATTCTATGACTTAAATCTATGTTGATAAAATTATTCAACATTTAAAGACTTATTTTCCACCATCAAACATCACTCACTAATTTGGCTTTTGTAAAAGCAGGAGTGGATGAATGGCAATTTATAAATAAAATTACATACTACAATGCATTATGAACGAATAAGTGCAATGGAATTAGATCAGGGGTTCCCAACCTTTTTTGTCCCGTTTACCCCAGGCAACTTTAATAGCACATAACAATGTTATTTCATTTATTTATGAACAACTAATGATGAACATATACCAGAACCAAACACAGTAAGTCAATGAGAAAAAATATGTACAAATCCAGACTCAACAAATTTACCCTCTGGGTAGGCAAAATTTACCCCAGGTTGGGAATCCTTGAGTTAGATGAAAGACATCTGCTAATAGATGGCTCATTTTTTTCTTGATTAATTTAATAGGTGGATACTGTAAGTACCATCCATGTAATAAGTACCATTAATTCTAATAGTTGAGGAATGTTTCTGCACTTGAAGACTGATAGGACAATAAAATAAAAGTATTTCTTCTCGGGGACATGTGCTGTAATTGGATTAATTTCTCATGTAATTCTAAGAATTGTCAGATAACAAAACTTCAGGATGCAAACTAAAGAATATACAAAAATAATATACCTCATTCTGAAGAAGGGTCTTGACCAGTAACATCACCCATTCCTTCTATCCAGAGATGCACCCTTTCCCGATGAGTTACTCCTGCATTTTGTGTCTAACTCCAGTGTAAACCAGCATCTGCAGTTTGTTCCTACATTACTCATTATTACTCCTCCAAGAAAATATAAGATTTAGATATTTCTCATTCATGTCTATTTACTGTCACATTGGACAGTTTTGCATTTCCAGTTGCATTTCAGTGTGAGATCCTGGCTCTCTCTTTTAAACATAACTTCCAGTGGGTATAAATTGAAAATTTGCAGTGAAAGGAATCAGGACTTTGTGAAGATGTGTCCTGGAGACTTTGGTAACCAGATGCTTAATCTATTCAGAATCCAAAACTCACCTGGAGGAGGGAAAGGCACATTTCAGAATCCTTTTTTATTTTCAGGAGTGAAGTGACTTTTAAACTTTTGATAGATATAAAAAATAATGGAAGCCATGCTCATTCAAGGAGCAATTGTACTGTACAACAGTAAATAATGGTAAATAGAAACATTTGAAAAGTATAAAAATGTTTTCATATAAAATAATATTTGGAAACCCTATTGTGTGGAATATTGAAGCAAAGTTATAGACAATAGACAATAGATGCAGGAGTAGGCCATTCGGCCCTTCGAGCCAGCACCGCCATTCAATGTGATCATGGCTGATCATCCCCAATCAGTACCCCGTTCCTGCCTTCTCCCCATATCCCCTGACTCCGCTATATTTAAGAGCCCTATCTAGTTCTCTCTTGGTTTAGGCATAATACTTGTCTAATCTATGGTCATGTGATAAATTAATTTGTTATTTATAATATTTTATTTGCACTCAGATTTATTTTTAATGTTTTAGAAGATGGGAAATGGTGTGCCTTGAATTCTTCACCAACATGCAAGGCAGACGGAATGTTCTGTTCTATCATTCAATAGACAATAGACAATAGACAATAGACAATAGACAACATTCCTCATGCACAGTTAATTAATTTGCCGGGGAATCAATGATTTTTCCATTTCTGCTTTTTTGTAGAATCAAACAATCTTACAGCATGGAAGCAGGGCATTTGAGCCATTGCACCATCATCTCCTCTCCACCTGACTGGATGTTCTTTACAGCACATGGTCTTCCAGATTTTAATCTTTAGAATATTTATCCAATTACCTTGTCAACCTCATTTGAACAAAATTTACAGAACTTCTTCATGAAGCAATCATTCACAAGCAAAGTTAATTTACCTCAATACTTTGTATACTCCATTTTATGAAACTTAATAGTCTCATGGGGTGTAGGAAGCACAAACTAATGATATGCTAATATATGTGTGGTTTGTGGTCACATTCTGGCCTTGCCAATGATCATATTAATTTGGATATGTGAGCGTTACGACATTGGCGCAGGTATTTCTGGGCATAATTTTTCCTTATCATGTTTAATATTTGCCCCATGTCAGAAACATATATCTATTAACGTTACTAAATAGGCAACATAATGTTAGGTTAGATTTCTAAGGCCAATGATCAATTCAGTAAAAATGTGGCTTCAAGCTTGGTACGCAGCCAGCGTGGGATTGAGGCAGGTAAAGCTCTTACTCAAGATTCAGGGTGACAAACTACCTAACCATTTCTTAATTGAGAGCCAAACAATTATACAATGTTTGCAAATTATCCAATTACGCACCTATGCCTGGTTAGCTCAGTGACAAAGGGTACAGGCATGAGTATAAGTAAGAAATCTAAATGTTGGCACGTGACATTATTGATAGTCCTCCTCCATTCAATGGGCGGAAATCCTGGGGAAGGACCATTCCCCCCGCATGTTTTGAGAGGTGCGGGGACAATCCCCCCCCCCCCCCCCCCATGTTTTGTGAAACATGTTGCAGCAAAACCGCCACCACAGCCTCCGAAGTCAGCCAGCTCCGTGATGCTAAGTCCACAGACTCTGCGACCGGAGCCGTCAGGGTCGATTCCAATTAGAGGCCGCCAGCTCCTAGAATCTAGCAGCCCGGGACTAGCTGCAGTTCCCAGGTGGGCCCGCCTGCCCCGGGACTGGCTGTAGCGCCCAGGTCAGTTCGCGTGCCCCAGGATTGGCTGTAGTGCCCAGGTCGCCTGCGTGCCCCGGGAATGGTTGCAGTTCCCAGGGCGCAGAAACGAATTGAAAAAAAAAATGCCTGCAGACCGGACGATTTGGGGTTACATTTTTTCTCTCCTACATAAAGTTTGCAACAAATGGTTTGATCCACCCAATAAATAAAAATTAAAATTAATAAGCGTTTTTCTGCAGAACCTGCATGTAAAGGATCATTGTCATTAGTATTATGTGATATCTGAGCACCTAATTAGTCAGAAAAGACCAAATATAATGTGTTTTAAGGCTATGAAAAATTACAAAAAAATTAAATGATTTAACATGTTGCTAGACACACGCTGTTTAAATCTGTACCACCTTTGTAAAGAATGGTAAATGTGACACCTCTGCCTCAACACCCGTAGGGTCCAATACAATGTGGCCCAGCATTCTCATTCAGCAAGTAGCAGCAATATGATGTGCTTGCCACTAGGCGCCTCTCTTGTTACATGCATTTTGTTTGCTTGGATTTTTTATGCACTCAAAAATTAAGCCAGCTGCCTGCACTGCCTGCTTTCCTCTCTGACTGCCCAGCATTGTGTGTTTCAGTGTCAGTTTAGTTTAGTGTCAATAGACGATAGACAATAGGTGTAGGAGTAGGCCATTCGGCCCTTCGAGCCAGTACCGCCATTCAATGTGATCATGGCTGATCATCCACAATCAGTACCCCGTTCCTGCCTTCTCCCCATATCCCCTGACTCTGCTATCTTTAAGAGCCCTATCTAGCTCTCTCTTGAAAGTATCCAGAGAACTGGCCTCCACAGCCCTCTGAGGCAGAGAATTCCACAGACTCACAACTCTCTGTGTGAAAAGGTGTTTCTTCATCTCCGTTCTAAATGGCTTACCCCTTATTCTTAACTGTGCCCCCTGGTTCTGGACTCCCCCAACTTTGGGAACATGTTTCCAGTCACGTGTACTGAGGTTCAATGAAAAGCTTTTGTTGCGTGCTAACCAGTCAGCAGAAAGACAATACATGATTACAATCGATCCAGAAGAGAATAACATTTATTGCCAGACAAAGCCAGTAAAGTCCGGTCAAGGATAGTCCGAGTGTCACCAAAGAGGTAGATAGTAGTTCAGCATTGCTCTCTGGTTGTGGTAGGATGATTCAGTTGCCTGATAACAGCTGGGAAGAAACTGGGAAGAAACATGGAATATGCTTAGATATTGACTAGAAGCTTTTTTTTTCAATCCATATTCACCATTTCAGAACAAAAACATTTTAGCCCTGTTTTTTTTATAATGCATGCATTTAACACCTTCTTTATATACCATCCATTGTATTTTCTTTCCTAAAATGTTACCCTTCACCAAGATTATGGATTCCTCACCAACCAGACTCAGAGGTATGCTCCAGATCTCCTAAATCAATAATTCGTAGCATGTGACACAGTGGCGCAGCTGGTAGAGCTGGTGGCTCACCGTGCCAGAGGATTGGGTTCGATTTTGACCTTGGGTGCTGTCTGTGTGGAATTTGAATGTTCTTCCAATGATTGCATGGGTTTCCTCTGGATGCTCCATGTTTCCTCCCACATTCCAAAGACATATGTGTTTGTAGGTTAATAGGCCTCTGTACATTGTCCCTAGTGTGTAGGGGGTAGATGTGAGAGCTGGAGAACATAGAACTAGGGTGAAAGGGTTATCAATGGTAGGTGTGGACTCGGTGGGCAGAAGGGTCTGTTTCCATGGTAGCACTCTCAGCTTTGACATGAGGTTCTAGGTTTATTGTCCCATTCCAACACAACAAGAAAATGGCTGTGGAAGGATCTGAAGAAGGGTTCCGACATAAAAAGGTCATCTATCCACCTTCTCTAGTGATGCTGCCTGACCCGCTGAGTTACTCCAGCACTCTGGCTCCTTTGTGCCTTTTTGCGTAAAGCAGCATCTGCTGTTCCTTGTTTCTACACAAAATGGTTTATGGTGACACTCCTGGTGCTGAACTGCAGGAATGCTACATGTCAGAGATGCTGCCTTTCTGATGTGACATTATATTGGGGGAGGGAGATGTTACAAGTTTTATGGCACTGGTTTTGAAGAACAGGGATCTGTATTGTGGACAATATTTATCCATGAATATATTTAATGGTAATGTACAGGGGATAAAAACATATTTTATATGTAGAACTAAATGTGAGTTCTATTATGAGTTGTGATGTGAGTTACTGTCAGTACTTACCTCGACACATTTTGTTCGATTGGCTTCGTTGAAGCAGGGCGTGTGGGAGGTGTGATGAGTACAACCAGTGGCAGTCAACCTACAACATCGGCAGCATCAGGGGTCAAAGAGATCAAAGACAGACACAAAAAGCTGGAGTAACTCAGCGGGACAGGCAGCATCTCTGGAGAAAAGGAATAGGTGACGTTTCGGGTCGAGACCCTTCTTCAGACGTTGATAGAACCTTTTGCAAATAATCAGCTGTGTTTTCCCAGGTCACACATTAAAAACTGGCTGCAAAGTTTTGAGAACCTCTAAACTTGAGCGATGCAAAGTAAATGCATGTTCTTCTGTTCTGAGCGACAAGATTAAGGACAGTACAATGGTACAGCTAGTAGAGCTGCTACCTCACAGTTCCATTAACCCAGATTAAATTCTGAAGAAGGGTCCCGACAAAAACAATGTGTTCTAAATCTCGCTGTGACCGCATGTGTTTTCAGTGCAAGCTCCAGTTTCTTCCCACATCCAAAAAGACATGCAGATTGATAGGTTTTTGGCCACCGGGTAATCAGGATGAGGGCCGGTTTCTGTGCTGCATAAATCCATGACTATGATAAGAATTCAAATTTGGATTGATTTGGACATTAGATGCATATTATAAGACTAGATACTTCTGACATTCCAATACATTTACAGTTTTCTATGGATGAGCTTTTGAGAGGAATGGAAAATGGAGCCATTAACAAATGAATCCTTACATCCTCATCTCATACCAACATTATCAGAATTACCTGACAAATAGAGTCATAGAATCATGCAGCATAGAACCAGGCCCTCTGGCCCAACATCCATGCTGACCAAGACGTCCCACCTACATTAGTCCCACCTGCCCATGATTGGTCCATATCCCTCCAAACCTTTCCTGTCTATGTACCTGTCCAAATATCTTTTAAATGTTGCTAAAGTACCCGTCTATTTGGGAAAACTAGGTTGTAGAGCTGGTCCCCATTGCATTACTGGCAGACAAAGAAACATGTTAACATGCAACCTTAAAACTGAGGTGAAAGGAAATAGACCTTAAAATAACACCGTTTTTGAAACGGTATTTCTCTTCTGCTCTAATTTGACAGTTTCTTACATCAGATTACTGACAACTAACAAAACTTCATGAAGAATGCGTGAAATGCAAGGAAATCGGTCAGCACAATGGCGCAGAGGTACAGTTGCTGCCTTACAACACCAGAGGCCTGGGTTCAATCCTGACTACAGGTGCTGTCTGTAAGGAGTTGTACGTTCTCCCTGTGGGTTTTTTCCGGGTGCTCCGGTTTCTTCCCAGACTCGAAAGACGTTTCGGTTTGTAGGTTAATTGGCCTCTTTAAATTATAATTTGTACCTAGTGTGTAGAGTAGCTCTAATAAACAGAGTGATTGCTGGTTAGCGCAGACTCAGTGGGCCAAAGGGCCTGTTTCCATGCCAAGTAAAGTCCAAGGGCACTATTTGCTTGCAAATAGTGTTGCTGAGGAGATTGTCACAAAGATTTACAACTATAACTGACAAGTGTAATGGGGAATTTGGAACTGTTCCATTGAAGATCTAATTTCTGCCATCATCAGATTTAGGTGCTGGTCCTTTTCTTACTTTTGGTTTTATTTACAAAATTGAAAATCACCCTTGAACACTGAATGTAATATCCACCATCTCATGGGTCTGCTTTGAAGTCTGGACATTCTAGAAGTGGTCTTCTACCTCTATTGACACCATTTGTTGCATTCTAATTGCTCTGATGATGAGCTGTGGTTTTTGTCTTTGGTTCCAGCTCCATCTAGTCTAGTGCGTGGAGTTTTTACAGCATTATTCCTCTTCGAGTCTTTGGGAACATTGCAAACTTATTAACGCACCAGAAAAGTGCAAGTGCTTTTGTTCTTTCCTTTCTGTAGCATGTGGAGAGATCAGGGGCTCACGCTGCATACATATGTGCAGTATTTATTCTTACAAAAAGTCATATTGTGATGTGAAAAATACAATTTAACGAATGGGACAAAATATTGTCAAGATATATATGGCAAGGTAAAAGGCCTAGGACCCATCTCAAAACCTTACAGTTAAAAAAAGAAAAGGGGGGGGGGGTTTACCCTCTCTCAAAGACTAGTATCAGGCAGCACAGTTATGATATGCTGGTGCAACCCATCATATGATGCTCAATGGAAAAATATTGAAGGGAGAACACTTGCCATTCCTGTACAAGGGATCATAGCTGACAGCAACCTACAAGACTATATAAATGCTTTTGAAAATCCTTGGGTAAAATTGACTTAAAATATGGAAAACAGTTATAACTGAGTATAATTTAGAGGAAGATGTTACAATCCTTAAATGGTGCGCATATGACACAGACTTTACTCCTAATAAATTAGATAGTAGGTTTAAAGAGTGGATAGTTAAAGGCATAACTGCTCTTTGTAACATAATGAAAGAAGGAACACTGTTAAGTTTTGAAATGCCTAAAGAAAAATTCCTGTTAGAAAAACAAGACTTGTATCGATACTTACAGATGCGGAACTATGTTAATAAAAATGTTAAAAATGTAACGGAGTCGAGTATAGGTTTGATGGGATTATTTAGGAAAGCGTATAGCTCAAATACTGGTAGTAAAATTATTTCATGTATGTATGAAGAAGGGTTTCGGCCCGTAATGTTGCCTATTTCCTTCACTCCATTGATGCTGCTGCACCCGCTGAGTTTCTCCAGCACTTTTGTCTACCTTGTATAAAGGGTTACTGAATCTTAAATCACACTCAACCTTATATATTAAAATGAAATGGGAGAAGGAAAGAGGGATAATCATATCTGAGGAAGAATGGACAGCAATATGGAGGTATCAATGGAAGTGTACCAGTTCACAAAACTGGAGGGAGTTTAGTTGGAAAAGCCTGATACGGTATTTTATTACGCCTTCTGAGAAATCCCATTACGGTGGGAACTCTCCAGTTCGTTGGAGAAAATGTAGAAATTTAAAGGCAGATCATTACCATGTTCACTGGGATTGCCCTGTTATTAAAGATTTTTGGAGAGAGTTACATGATGCCTTACAAGACATTTTTAGATGTCATGTGGTCCTGGAGAGTAAGACCATGTTTTTTGGACTCATACCTGAAGGCAGAAAAAAGACAAATACTTACTGAATATATTGATGGTAGCTGGTAAAAAAGCGCTCTCACAAAGAAATGGTTTTCACAGGTGAGCCCAACTCTGCTAGCATATGTTAACTTTAAACTGGATTTATTTGTGTCATGCTGGGAAAACTGGGTTAACTATGTAACACCTCAAAGGCCAGACTTTATTTTTACAAATTTTGATTATATGGTAAAGAAAGGATCACTCCCTAAGTGTTTGTAGTTTTTACTGTGTTCCTGTTTCTACATTTGTTTTGTACAAATCTCAAAAAGAGGCAATTCACGACAAACATAAGTGGATGATGTATACATATAGCATTATACCTGAAACCTGTTTTATGGAAATGTGTTTGCTGTGTAATGCCAATAAAAGAGAATATTAAAAAATATATATATATATATAATTGTCATTTGAACGATGTGAATCTTAAAAAGAATTAAAACTACCATATTTGGTTCAGAATGGAGTCCAAACACAATTTAATGTAGTCTGATTTTCATTTTATGAGCAAAGTGTGAGTTGCCATAGTGGTCTGTTCCCTTTGGAACACCTTTTATTATACAAGCTTTTTCTGCACCTGATTATTACTGCCAAAAGAATCCCTACTGTGTAATAAATAAGTAGCTATTTTATATCATGGACTCATCAGAGCTTTTAAGACATCACATTACTGATCATGCACCGATTAAGAAAGCAAAGAAATGTGGTGTTACTTTGTTAGTCAAAGCTTTTAAAATCAAAGCAAAGGAAAAATATATGTTTTAATGGAAATCATAACCAAACCTAAAGTGAATGAAGGAAGATGGATTATATTGTACTATTTTGTTGAATAAAAACAATCCCATTTTGGATTTTTGTGATTTGTATTTGAATGTCTTTTTCACTTTGTCACAAGGTGCCCTATGGGATCCCTGCAAGATAGATGCATCCTTGACCATTTTCATGTTGCTTAAACAACGGAAAGTAGCCCCGGTAGCCTCAAATAGCCTCAAATAACAACCTTTGAATAGTGCATTCCAAAAATGTTATGTCAGGTATTCCTGAAATTCTACAGTATTATCTACAGTGAAATTCTACAGTGAAAATAAATGATGTGGTCTTTGTGATGAATTACAGTCTGATGCATATGGAGCCCATACTGATGTAAATGTAACTGATGACATCAGTCTTCAGTAAAACCTTTATTTGTCAGAGATGCAAAATTTAACTGAAAATACAACTTGTTTTCCAGTTTGCATTTTTGCAAAGCAGTAACAAATTCAGAAACAAAGTACTGGCAACTAACCTGAATAGCATTACCGTGTAAATTACAGCTCTGATACTTTATATGTTAACAGGTACTTTATGCTCCAAATGAGTCTTTCCCATTATTACTTTGTTCAACTCTATTGACATATCCTCTCTTTCCCATGCACAAATCAAATGACATGACATTTCACTGGAATTTATGGGACTCCTCAGGTTTAGTTTCGTGGATCAATAGAACAAAGTCTACTTTGTGGCCTTGGGATACATAACCCCAACCTCAGCTTCAGTCTCCATTCACCTGTCTATGTTGTCTCTTCCCCTCCCCAGTGTGTGTATTAGTGAGGAGTATTATTTGGACAAGTGCCTTGAGATGACCTCCTGTTTCTGCGATGTCAGTCTCCCTGCCAGGTTTTGACAGGATATCAGTTATATATTCAGACCCATAATCAAACTCTAGTACACACTGGCTATAGAGAGTCACCCTGGATGCCAGCCATGTTGAGCACTATTACAGTTAACGTTCCCACCCAGTCCGACTCCCATCTGCTAGACTGCAACGGAGATGACAAAACAGACTGTAGGAAATGTGTTGAGAAGTGTAGAAAATATGTGAGGGGTAGAGAAATTCCAATGTTTAGAATGTCATGGATAGGAGATCTGGCTGTGCTTTCTTGCATTCATCTAATAAATATTTGCTGCCTACTGGGAGTTTGGTGGTCATAATTTGATGGCATTAACAAGTAGTCTCAATAGACAATAGACAATAGATAATAGGTGCAGGAGTAGGCCATTCGGCCCTTCGAGCCAGCACCGCCATTCAATGTGATCATGGCAGATCATCCCCAATCAGTACCCCGTTCCTGCCATCTCCCCATATCCCCTGACTCCGCTATTTTTAAGAGCCCTATCTAGCTCTCTCTTGAAAGCATCCAGAGAACCTGCCTCCACTGCCCTCTAAGGCAGAGAATTCCACAGACTCACCACTCTGTGAGAAAAAGTGTTTCCTCGTCTCCGTTCTAAATGGCTTACCCCTTATTCTTAAACTGTGGCCCCTGGTTCTGGAATGGTCTCATTGGCTGAAGAAGGATCCCGACCCGAAACATCACCTATCTATGTCCTCCAGAGATACTGCCTGACCAGCTGAATTACTCCAGCACTTTGTGTTCTACATAATTAGTCCAGATTCAGGTTCACATTTATTGTCCATGCACCAATTACAGTACAATGATATTTGAGTTACCATGCCAAAGCCAACCTTTGTTGGCTAAGCACTTCATTACCTAAATATTTAAGCATACTTAATATTTCTGTGGTTGCATAGCGAGGTTATTGATTCTCAGAGCAATCATTATCTCTTTGAAGGATAACAATCAATTAGATTAAATATGACATGACAATGTAAGTAATGCTGAGAGCAGCCACACAGATGTTTTAGTGGGCAGAATGATTAGAGGCAAGGAACGAAATAGTGAAAAGTTATGATTGGTGAATTTTCTCATTTGCTTAATTTAGTTTAGAGATACAACGTGGAAACAGGCCCTTTGGCCCACCAAAGTTCGCATCGACCGAAGATCACCCTTACACTAGTTCTATCCTACACTCTAGGGATAATTTAGACAAGCCAATTAACCTACAAACCTGCATGCCTTTGGAATGAGGGAGGAAACCGGAGCACGCAGAGAAAACGCATGCAGTCACATGGAGAATGTACAAACATCACCAATTCCTTCTCTCCAGAGATGCTGCCTGTCCCGCTGAGTTACTCCAGTGTTTTTTTTTTAATCTATCTTCATTGTAAACCAGCATCTGCAGTTCCTTCCCACACATATTAGCTTGGGTGCTGAGTTAAGGTAATGATTAGAATTGTGCAGGGTGGTTCAAGAGCCTGATGGTTGATGTGAAGAAGCTGTTCTTGAATCTAAAGGTAGCAGTTGTCAGGCTGATGTACCTTCTTCCCATTATTCGCAGCGAGATGAGAGTGTGCTTTGGGTCTTTAATGATATTGGCTACCTTCTTGAGGCAGAGCTTCCTGTAGACCCCTTCGATGATGGGGATGTCCATACATGGAATGAACTGGACAATATTCACCACTTTCAACAACCTCCTTCATTCCTGGTCGACGAGTTGCCGAAACAGGGCATGATTGAACCAGTCAGTTTGCTCTTCATCGTACACTTGGGGAAGTCTTCGGTGACATGCCAATTCTTCTCAGACTTCTGAATTTCCACAACATCATTGTATCAGTTTAGTTTATTATATATTCTTCCTGATTCTTTCATCCATCTGTTTGTTAATTCTCATACTCTGAGTTCTATTTTACAACATTGAATCTAAAAGATATAAAGTTAGTATTTATTTTCCAACCACTGCCATAACCTGAAGACACATTTTTCAATATGGATGGGTAGAGGAAATGTAACAAATATTTTTTTTAAAGTTAAAACTGTCTCAAGGTTTGCCAAAACATAAATATGAGTATTGAGTAGCTCCAGTAATCTTAATCTCTACCAATAAAGGACACATATAAATCAGGGAATTATATACTACAAAACAGTATTAGTATTAGAAAATATTACTGTATTTATGGAGTCCAATTAGTTTTAATTTAAGTACCAATAAGGGAAAGGCAGAATGATTTTAGTGTCGGAAAGATATCAGAAAACTGGTAACTAAATTACTGGCATAGCACTATCAAATGGTTTTGATACACCCAGTTTTTCAAGAGGTAATTGGTCAGATTCCATACCTAAGACTTTTTCACAATATAAAAGCAAATGGAATTAATCACAAGCCAGTTTGCTTTGAATGTAACTTGGCAATAGAAATGATGATAAATGGACAAAGATGTATCTGGGGTGTAGTGACTGGTGGAGTCCTGCAGGGAGGTGTCCCTTGCCCTTAGCTGTCTTTGCTGTTCATAAATGATATGTAGAAGGGTGCTTCCAAGAATATTAATTTTCCCTGTTCCATACCCTTTCCGTTCTGAGGATGAGTTCTGCTTAGGCTGTCCGACAACACAAACTCTTCCGCATTGAAAAATGTTCTGCGCAATTAGAGAATGCATTCAACGGTATAGAGAAGCATGGGTTTATCTTCAATAAAGCAGCAAACCTCTATCTCTGTGCTGGTTTTTTCTCTCTCATCATGATGCTGGAACTTAGAACTGAGTTTTAACATGTAGGCAGATGAAAAGGATGGAAAATTGGGATAAGTGAGGCCAACTGGGAATTATGGTAAAAGAGTGGGATACTTCAGATTTATTAGAATCAAAGTTTTCTTGAGACAGACTAATCTTCCAGATGAGTATTTAATGTTCTGCCAGTGAGGCATCATCTATGGAGCGAAAGAATAGGCGACGTTTCGTGTCGAGACCCTTCTTCAGACCCTTCTTCTTCTTCCATCAGTCTGAAGAAGGGTCTCGACCCAAACGGTCGCCTATTCCTTTGCTCCATAAATGCTGCCTCACCCGCTGAGTTCCACCAGCTTTTTAGTCTACCTTAGATTTTTCCAGCATCTGCAGTTCTTTCTTAAACGTTTAATGTTCTGCAGTAAGTTAGACCATGTGATTGTTTGCTGTAATGAACCCTACTTGTAGGGGGGAATAATCTGAATTGTTTTTAAAATAATCCCAAATATTTTCACATACAAATCTCAGATGAACTAGTAGCCTTCATTCTCTTCTTTATGCCACTGACCAATTGTACTGAGTGATTGGTATTGCAGGCTTCATCCTTTTAGAAAATATCTATCCTGCGAATGTTAAAATAATAACTTTTTTGTGATTTCCCCCCATCGTCCATCCAGAGAGCATTCTGTGGCATGTAAGATTTATTTCACTGGCTATATCTGTTGAATGCTGCAAAAGATTCCCACTTGAGAATATGCAGTGCACTAAGTTAAGTCGTTCTGAAGACTAGGAGGCATTTTGAGTTTAAAGACAATTCCTATAAAAGTTACAACTTTAGAATTCTGGATAATAGGATTATTTTTAAATTGCTCATGTCTTGTATTTTGGTCAATAGCATTCTTCAATCTCCAGTTTGCTGGGAACTAAAACTTCAAAGGTGCCATTTTTTAAAATATAGCAGACTGGGGTTTAGTCTGAAGAAGGGTTTCGGCCTGAAATGTTGCCTATTTCCTTCACTCCATAGATGCTGCCTCACCCGCTGAGTTTCTCCAGCATTTTTGTCTACCTTCGATTTTCCAGCATCTGCAGTTCCTTCTTAAACAACGGGTTTCGTTTCGTTTAGTTTCATTTAGTTCGGAGGTATGGCATAGGCTCTTTGGTCCACTGAGTCCAAGCTGACTATCAAGTGCTCTGGTGCTGTGAGGCAGCAGCTCTACCAACTGTGCCACTGTGCCATCCTGGAATTGATAGATCCCGTAGAAATTACATGGAAAAATAAACCATAAAGTTATATTTTACATCAAAGCAACTGAAACCCAAGGAATAATGGGTAAGATGCATTGGGGTGGCACAGTGGTAGTGTTGCTGCATCATAGCACCAGCGACCTAGGTTTGATCCTGACTATGGGTGCTGTCTGTACAGGGTTTGCACATACTATGACCTCTTGGCTTTTCTCTGAGTGCTGTATCTCTAAACAAAACTAAACTAAACTAAACTTCCCAGAGCGATTCAGCAAGAAATATATAAACTGTTCAAGATTGTCACTCTTTCCATTGCATTACTTGCAGTGGGTTTTTTGGGGCCAGATCAGGTATAATTTCTACTTAGAACACTTTATTTTACCTATACCATGAAATCATTTGGGAAAGATTCTCATGCATGAGACAAACTGTGAAGTACCCTATTGCTCAATGAAAAAATCTGAAATGTTATTCAGTCATTGAGCAGTGAGTAAATCCTTGCTATGTGCGCAGCAGTACAATGGATCACTGCAAACGCTTAACCATAAACCAAGTGCACGAGTTTAGCCTTAGCTTCAGGAGGCATCAGTTTAATTTGGTTGCCATGATCATGGAGACAATACAAATACCTCAAGCAAAGGCAGACCAGAGGGATTGGGTCTCCTTCCAGTATATCAGAAACAATATTAAGATGATCCATGGAAGTGCTATAATTTACAGTATAAAAGGTATGAAGACTTTTCTCCTGATAATTAAGGAAAGAGGAACTGGCTTATGTGTATACATTTTCACAATTCAAGCCACCATAAATGCTTCAGTTTTCAAAAGCATAAACAAATGTTATTCTACAGACAAAAATGACAGCCTGTTTGCCTGAAGCTCAACTCAAACCCACAAACTTCTGATGCTACTGCAGAGCTATAGCATAGTAATAAAAGGGTATTGTAGTGAGACCAGGCAGGTTGAGCAAAATAGTTTTTATTGAGAAAAACACAAAACAAAACTCGTAAAACCGCGTACCTAGTCTAGCTAGCAAAAACAGCTCCTGTTGAAGCGAGCAGTGCTGATTACTAATTACTCTCTAAAAGCCCGCGAACGATCCCCCCAGTCATGTGACCGTGCCGACCAGTGACGAGGGTTCTGACTTCCCAGCCCCACTACTACGTTCCGCCACAGTCTGCAATTAGGATCATCACCAAAAGAATGCAGGGAAGGTTAAAGGTTTTTTGTTCTTGAACTCAGGCAGTATTTAGGACACTAATAGTGTACCAGTACTAGTACATGTGAGGATAAGAAAACATGTCATAAGCACAATTAAAAAGGAAAAGGATAAATACCTGATAAAAGAAATGAAAGGAAAAAGTAAATACAAAGAACAAGAAACATAGAAAATAGGTGCAGGTGGAGGCCGTTCGGACCTTCGAGCCAGCACCGCCATTCATTGTGATCATGGCTCATCATCCACAATCAGTAACCCTTACCTGCCTTCTCCCCATACCCTTTGATTTCGCTAGCCCGAGAATTCCGAGAATTCCACAAATTCACAACTCTCTGGGTGAAAAAGGTTTTTCTCATCTCAGTTTTAAATGGCCTCCCCTTTATTCTTAGACTGTGGCTTCTGGTTCTGGACTTCCCCCAAAATTGGGAACATTTTTCCTGCATCTAGCTTGTCCAGTCTTTTCTAATTGTTTATGTTTGTGAATGTTAAAGATCAATGTTTATTGAATGTTTTTGTTTAAGTTTGTATGATTTTGCTTTCAAATTGAAGAAGTAAGGAGGATATCACATTTTTCTGATAACAACATTCTTCTGCTGATAAGAATTCTGCTCAGTCCAGTGCTTTCACAAAGCGGTACACTCAGATTCTTCAGATTTACTATTGAAATCAAATACTTTCTTCATTGTTAACTTTTGTCGATCTAAAATACTCTAAGTTTTGTGGAGAGGTATTGTGGAATTTATTTTATTGTCGAACTTATTTTGATGTGTAAATTTTATGTTGTGAGAATATAATTGATTTGTGTGAAATTTTTGGCCAAAATGAATCACAAGGCATGAAAGAGCTAATTGCTATTGCATTGCTTGCTGAGATACTTCACAAGATCATGTGGCTTGTATTTCTCTCAGACTGGCTTTCTCTAGTGGAGCAGATAAGAGGGGCCCTGTTAGGGTAATTAGAACAAATAAGGGGACAGAATGAATTGGTACAGAATAACAACATATTCAAACTTGGCTGATGCTTCTTAACACCATTGGCATTCTGCGTTGTTAATTTGAGTGGACCTGCATCTTTATGGAAGTTGTTTCATATATGTGGTGAAAATATAAACGCTGTTTCTCCATGTTTAGTTCTGACTGGTGACAGAAAGCACCTGTCCTAGACGACCTCAGAGGTCTGGATGGTTCATAACATAGCAGAAGATCACAAATTTATTTTTGCCCCAGACCATATAGTGCTTTATAAACCAACAGTAATATTTTGAAATCAATTATTTGACAGACTGAAAGCCAGTGTAAAGAACTCAAAACTGGAATTATGTGATCCACTTTCTTAGACGTAAAGAGGACTCGAGCAGCAGCTTGCATGATCTAATGGTTGGCTTTGGTTTGATAGAGAGAGACTACGAGGATTGATTTGGCTGAGTGGGAGAGTAGAATCTGTACTAATGCTCACCATTCGTACAGCCCCCAACCTACGGTAATATCGGGTTTGCAGCTCTTGCAGCACCACCTGCATCCACTATACCAGCTCCAGCAGCACCGGCAGAGTTCCCTGACTCCGACAGCACCGGTATTGGTGGCATCCTCTGTACCAGGAGTAAGATTAAAAAGAGCCAACCCATACCACAAGTTCTAACCCCAGTAGAACACCCAAGATTCCTCGCTAACTTGGGGTTCCAAACCCATGACGCTCTGGTTAATTAACATGCTCAGAATGAAGCTAGATAGGAAGCAATCCTTACCGCCCTTATACCACTGTGCAAAAACCTATTGATACCTCCAAAATTCTGGATACTAAACCCAGGAAACGAGAGGGGCAGAATAATTTTTTGAGATATTTTCAGAGATATACATCAGTCAGTCGGGGGATGCTAGGTATCAAGACGGTCAGAATTCTCCCCAGTACTGTACTATCCTAGTACTTTGTCTCCCAGCTACTGTCGCAGAAGCAATAAAATTAACAATATGGACTGGACTGACAATTTTCAGAGCCAAAGGGCCTGTGTAGTTAAATGATACTTTAATTGTATCCAGCAAGGCCATTGGAGTAAGGAGTGCCCATGGCGGAGACAGGCAGGAGAGGGTTATCAGCAAGAACAAAGGGGAGGTTGGCAAGGAGATCAAGGACAAGGGAGGCACACAGACTTCTTCCAGGCTGATCCATTTCCTCAATGCTGACTAGCCAACAGTGGTGAGCGGGTGTAATACTGACACGGAACCTGTTCTGGTATTACAAGTTGCGGGAAAACATTCAGTCCACTCACAACCTCCCCAAATCCAACAAGACTCAGAGATTATCTGGATTTCAAGGACAGATCTATCAATACCCCATCTCTACGCCAGTCGAAGTAACATACCGGAATGAGATGGTGCAGCATCAGTTTGTGATCACCCCAGGCCTAGACTGTAATCTGCTAGGCCGAGATTTGTTATGTATATTTCAGTTAAAGATTGTAAGTGGAGATACTGGAAGAACTGCGACCCCATGGACAATAAAGGGACAGTGTTACTCGTCAGTAACACGACAATGGTGGTCCCTAACACTGGAGGATGAGCCCCTGCTCCATATCACCTTAGTCTATGAGTGACGGGAATAAAGAGCTAGAAATGTTTTGTAAATCCCATGAAGGAACTAGATCGGATGTAAACCTTTTGGCATTAGTAACCGGACCACAGGGAACAGCAAAGTATGCTGAGGTGCCTTCAGAATTGTGGAAGCAGGACTATGAGGTTGCCCCGCATATAACAAAGAAAGTGAACTTCCCATCTCATGCAAAGGATTTAGGAGCTATGGTTTAGCAAGCGATTGGTCTGGCAAATCCAAACACGAGCCGGGAACAAGAACTGTCTAATAATTGTACTGTTCAATTTTATCAGTCACCAAGGACAGTTACTACGCAGCTACGCCATCATCTGGGGAGTGAGGTAGAGTACGTGGACCCACAGGTGTGGGCAGAAGACCCGACTCAGGTAGGATGCGTCCAGATTAACCCCATCCAAGTAGCTCCCCAGAAAAGTTAACACTGCCCTCTATATGACAGTACCCGCTGAAGCAGCAGGCAAGCTTGCAATTAAGTATTGTACCACCATCAATCCGGCATCCTCTCTCGCCAGATGCATGGCAGATACAGTATAATGTAGATAAATGTGAGGTTATTCTCTTTGGTGGCAAGAACAGAAAGGCAGATTATTATCTGAATGGTGTCAGGTTAGGAAAAGGGGAGGTGCAACAAGACCAGGGTGTGCTTGTATATCAGTCACTGAAAGTAAGCATGCAGGTACAGCAGGCAATAAAGAAAACTTGTGGCATTTTGGCCTTAATTGTGAGAGGATTTGAGTTTAGGAACAATGAGGTCCTTCTGCAGTTTTACAGGGCCCTAGTGAGACCACACCTGGAGAGGTCCGAAAGCCGTTGGAGAGGTCGCTGAGGGAGGAGCTACAACCGAGCGGTAGGACTTAAAAAGGAGCGCGGGGGCTTGTTCCTTACAGAGGTCCGAAAGCCGTTGGAGAGGTCGCTGAGGGAGGAGCTACAACCGAGCGGTAGGACTTAAAAAGGAGCGCGGGGGCTTGTTCCTAACAGAGGTCCGAAAGCCGTTGGAGAGGTCGCTGAGGGAGGAGCTACAACCGAGCGGTAGGACTTAAAAAGGAGCGCGGGGGCTTGTTCCTAACAGAGGTCCGAAAGCCGTTGGAGAGGTCGCTGAGGGAGGAGCTACAACCGAGCGGTAGGACTTAAAAAGGAGCGCGGGGGCTTGTTCCTTACAGAGGTCCGAAAGCCGTTGGAGAGGTCGCTGAGGGAGGAGCTACAACCGAGCGGTAGGACTTAAAAAGGAGCGCGGGGGCTTGTTCCTAACAGAGGTCCGAAAGCCGTTGGAGAGGTCGCTGAGGGAGGAGCTACAACCGAGCGGTAGGACTTAAAAAGGAGCGCGGGGGCTTGTTCCTAACAGAGGTCCGAAAGCCGTTGGAGAGGTCGCTGAGGGAGGAGCTACAACCGAGCGGTAGGACTTAAAAAGGAGTGCGGGGGCTTGTTCCTTACAGAGGTCCGAAAGCCGTTGGAGAGGTCGCTGAGGGAGGAGCTACAACCGAGCGGTAGGACTTAAAAAGGAGCGCGGGGGCTTGTTCCTAACAGAGGTCCGAAAGCCGTTGGAGAGGTCGCTGAGGGAGGAGCTACAACCGAGCGGTAGGACTTAAAAAGGAACCCAAATCGGCAACGTTCCACTTCAAAAACAAGTGGGTTTGAGGAAGCCGCTGATTGGTGGACGCAGATAAGAGAGAGCAGCTGATTGGGAGTCAGATCCCTGCTGATTGTACTGTATTGTAGCAGTTTGTTTTGTATTGTAGCAGTTTGTTTTGTATTGTAGCAGTTTGTTTTGTATTGTAGCAGTTTGTTTTGTATTGTAGCAGTTTGTTTTGTATTGTAGCAGTTTGTTTTGTATTGTAGCAGTTTGTTTTGTATTCTATCAGTTTGTTTTATATTCTATCCAGGGTAAGGGGAGTATGACGGCCAGGGCAGTTTACTGTTCTGGATGTCAGATGTGGGAAGTCATGGAGTCAGATAGCCCTCCAGACGTCCACATCTGCGCCAGGTGTATCGAGATGGGGCTCCTAATGGACCGTATTAGGAACCTGGAGCAGCAGCTCGATGACCTCCGTCTGGTCAGGGAGAGCGAGGAAGTAATTGAGAGGAGTTACAGGGATGTGGTCACTCCAACACCACAGGAGGCAGGCAAGTGGATCACGGTTGGGAGAGGCAAGGGGCACAGGCAGGGACTAGAGAGTACCCCGGTGGCTGTACACCTTGACAATAAGTACTCCTGTTTGAGTACTGTTGGGGGGGACAGCCTACCTGGGGGTAGCGACAGCGGCCGGGCCTCCGGTATAGAGACCGGTCCTGTTGCTCAGAAGGGTAAGGAAAAGAAGAGGAGGGCAATATTAATAGGGGACTCTATAGTTAGGGGGTCAGACAGGCGATTCTGTGGACGCAGTCGGGAGACCCGGATGGTAGTTTGCCTCCCGGGTGCCAGGGTCTGTGATGTGTCCCAACGTGTCCAAGACATCCTGAAAGGGCAGGGAGAGGAGCCCGAGGTAGTGATACATATAGGTACCAATGACATAGGTAAAAAAAGAGAAGAGGTCCTGAAAGGAGAATTTAGGGAGTTAGGAGGGGAGTTAAAGAGAAGGACAGCAAAGGTAACAATCTCGGGATTACTGCCTGTACCACGCGACAGTGAGAGTAGGAATGGAGCGAGGTGGAGGATAAATGCGTGGCTGAAGGACTGGTGCAGAAGGCAGGGATTCAAATTTCTGGATCATTGGGACTTCTTTTGTGGAAGGTTCGACCTGTACAAAAAGGATGGGTTGCACTTGAACCTGAGGGGGACTGATATCCTGGCGGGGAGATCTGCAAAGGCTACTGGGGAGACTTTAAACTAGAATGGTTGGGGGGAGGGACTCAAATAGAGAATGCAATTAGACAGTGTGTGAGGCAGGAGGCAGAGAAGGAAAGCACTCAGACCCAACATGTAGGGGTGAAAGAAGAAAACAATAATAAACAGAGAATAAGAGGTGGTGGGGTTCTTAAATGGGTGAGCAGAGAAACAGAGGGGTGTAAAATGCGGGCGGAAGCAATAGGTAGCAAGGTGAAAGGTAAAAGTGGCAGGCAGACAAATTCAGGGCAAAAATCAAAAAGAGCCACTTTTCAACATAATTGTATAAGGGGTAAGAGCGTTGTAAAAACAAGCCTGAAGGCTTTGTGTCTCAATGCAAGGAGCATTCGTAATAAGGTGGATGAGTTGAACGTGCAGATAGCAATTAATGATTATGATATAGTTGGGATCACGGAGACATGGCTCCAAGGTGACCAAGGCTGGGAGCTGAACATCCAGGGATATTCAATATTCAGGAGGGATAGAGAGAAAGGAAAAGGAGGTGGGGTAGCGTTGCTGGTTAGAGAGGAGATTAACGCAGTGGAAAGGAAGGACATTAGCTTGGAGGATGTGGAATCGGTATGGGTAGAGCTGCGAAACACTAAGGGGCAGAAAACGCTGGTGGGCGTTGTGTACAGGCCACCTAGCAGTAGTAGTGAAGTTGGGGATGGCATCAAACAGGAAATTAGAAATGCGTGCTACAAAGGCAAAACAGTTATAATGGGTGACTTCAATCTACATATAGATTGGGTGAATCAAATTGGCAGGGGTGCTGAGGAAGAGGATTTCTTGGAATGTATGAGGGATAGTTATCTAAACCAACATGTAGAGGAACCAACGAGAGAGCAGGCTATTCTAGACTGGGTATTGAGTAATGAGGAAGGGTTAGTTAGCAGACTTGTTGTGCGTGCCCCCTTGGGCAAGAGTGATCATAATATGGTTGAGTTCTTCATTAGGATGGAGAGTGACATTGTTAATTCAGAAACAACAGTTCTGAACTTAAAGAAAGGTAACTTTGAGGGTATGAGATGTGAATTGGTGGATATGCAATGGAAGGCATTGGTGGATATGCAATGGAAGGCATTTAAAGACTGCATGGATGAACTACAAAAATTGTTCATCCCAGTTTGGCAAAAGAATAAATCAAGGAAGGTAGTGCATCCGTGGATAACAAGGGAAATCAGGGATAGTATCAAAGCAAAAGATGATGCGTACAAATTAGCTAGAAAAAGCAGCATACCAGAGGACTGGGAGAAATTCAGAGACCAGCAGAGGAGGACAAAGGGCTTAATTAGGAAAGGGAAAATAGATTATGAAAGGAAACTGGCAGGGAACATAAAAACTGACTGCAAAAGTTTTTATAGATATGTGAAGAGAAAGAGATTAGTTAAATCAAATGTAGGTCCCTTGCAGTCAGAAACAGGTGAATTGATCATGGGGAACAAGGATATGGCAGACCAATTGAATAACTACTTTGGTTCCGTCTTCACTAAGGAAGACATAAATAATCTGCCGGAAATAGCAGGGGGCCGCGGGTCAAAGGAGATGGAGGAACTGAGTGAAATCCAGGTTAGTCGGGAAGTGGTGTTGGGTAAATTGAATGGATTAAAGGCCGATAAATCACCAGGGCCAGATAGGCTGCATCCCAGAGTACTTAAGGAAGTAGCTCCAGAAATAGTGGATGCATTAGTGATAATTTTTCAAAACTCTTTAGATTCTGGAGTAGTTCCTGAGGATTGGAGGGAAGCAAACGTAACCCCACTTTTTAAGAAGGGAGGGAGAGAGAAAACGGGGAATTACAGACCAGTTAGTCTAACATCGGTAGTGGGGAAACTGCTAGAGTCAGTTATTAAAGATGGGATAGCAGCACATTTGGAAAGTGGTGAAATCATTGGACAAAGTCAGCATGGATTTACGAAAGGTAAATCGTGTCTGACGAATCTTATAGAATTTTTCGAGGATGTAACTAGTAGAGTGGATAGGGGAGAACCAGTGGATGTGTTGTATCTGGACTTTCAGAAGGCTTTCGACAAGGTACCACATAAGAGATTAGGATACAAACTTAAATCACACGGTATTGGGGGTTCAGTATTGATGTGGATAGAGAACTGGCTGGCAAACAGGAAGCAAAGAGTAGGAGTAAACGGGTCCTTTTCACAATGGCAGGCAGTGACTAGTGGGGTACCGCAAGGCTCAGTGCTGGGACCCCAGCTATTTACAATTTATATTAATGATCTGGACGAGGGAATTGAAAGCAACATCTCCAAGTTTGCGGATGACACTAAGCTGGGGGGCAGTGTTAGCTGTGAGGAGGATGCTAGGAGACTGCAAGGTGACTTGGATAGGCTGGGTGAGTGGGCAAATGTTTGGCAGATGCAGTATAATGTGGATAAATGTGAGGTTATCCACTTTGGTAGCAAAAACGGGAAGGCAGACTATTATCTAAATGGTGGCTGATTAGGAAATGGGGAGATGCAGCGAGACCTGGGTGTCATGGTACACCAGTCATTGAAAGTAGGCATGCAGGTGCAGCAGGCAGTGAAGAAAGCGAATGGTATGTTGGCCTTCATAGCAAGAGGATTTGAGTATAGGAGCAGCGAGGTTCTACTGCAGTTGTACAGGGTCTTGGTGAGACCACACCTGGAGTATTGCGTACAGTTTTGGTCTCCAAATCTGAGGAAGGACATTATAGCCATAGAGGGAGTGCAGAGAAGGTTCACCAGACTGATTCCTGGGATGTCAGGACTTTCATATGAAGAAAGACTGGATAGACTTGGCTTATACTCGCTAGAATTTAGGAGATTGAGAGGGGATCTTATAGAAACGTACAAGATTCTTATGGGGTTGGACAGGCTAGATGCAGGAAGATTGTTCCCGATGTTGGGGAAGTCCAGGACAAGGGGTCACAGCTTAAGGATAAGGGGGAAATCCTTTAGGACCGAGATGAGGAAAAACTTTTTCACACAGAGAGTGGTGAATCTCTGGAACTCTCTGCCACAGAGGGTAGTTGAGGCCAGTTCATTGGCTATATTTAAGAAGGAATTAGATGTGGCCCTTGTGGCTAAAGGGATCAGGGGGTATGGAGAGAAGGCAGGTACGGGATACTGAGTTGGATGATCAGCCATGATCGTATTGAATGGCGGTGCAGGCTCGAAGGGCCGAATGGCCTACTCCTGCACCTATTTTCTATGTATGTATCTATGTACTGTGTGCAGTTTTTGGAGAGCTGGATTTGTATACTATGGAGTTTGGAAGGATGAGAGGGAATCTTATTGAAACGTATAGGATTGTTAAGGGTTTGGACATGCTAGAAGCAGGAATGGGGTACTGATTGTGGATGATTAGCTGTGATAACATTGAGTGGCAGTGCAAATAGAAGAACAGTTGGATAACATGAAGGAAACAAATGACTGGGGTAATTGGGGCTTCGGAAGCTGGTCAGACAGGCTAATCACCTTAGCTATGTACCGAGCTATTGCGATTATTTGTATTATTGTAGGATTAGCAGTTGTAAAATGTGTATTGGGCAGGATGCAGACAATACTGGAAGGCAAAGGTGCTCCGAGAATGTTATTGGTGAGACAGGATGAAGTGTGTGATAAAGCAAAGGCTGAGTATGTTCATAAGATGCAGGAAGAGTTTGAATGACTGGGAAGGATAGATATAGGTAGGAACATGGGGAGTTATCATGGAATGATAAAAGGGAGGATTGAGAATATGTAGAATTGGGGATACTTTAGGACTAAGGTTTAAGTATTTTAAGTAAGGTTGGTTCAAGTATTCTGAGCTAAGTTTTAATTTCTTTATTTTTACATCATTTGTTTAAGTTTCATTATCCTTGCTGTGACATCATTTTTCCTGGAAAACATGTGATGTTTATGTGATGTTTAATGCTATTGCAATTGGCTAAGGTATTATGCTATGTATGATTGTAATTGGGTAGAAAGATTGTCCCTACCTATATAACCATGTGATACTGTAGTTATTGATCTAGAATCACCATCCTTTGTAAGTTACCTCCCACTGTATCAACCATATATATATGCTAATTCCATTGTTTGAGTTTCTCCGTGATCCACTGGGAGAGCTTCCCAGGGCAGTACAGATAAACCTGATCACCATGGTGAAATAAAGGATGATTTAAAGTATTCTAGTTGGTGTTTTCAATGAACGGACTAAGAGATACAAATACCAGAATTATCATTACCTTCTGTTGTCCTTTGAAAGTTCCCCAATTCTCTGGCTTCCCGCTACTTTTTGCTGTGTTATACATATTTTCTTTTAGTTTTATTCCATCCCTAAGTTCCCTTCTCAGCCACGGTTGCCTCTTACTCCCCTTAGAATCATTCTTCCTCTGTGAAATGAAATGATCCTGCATCTTCTGGATTACGCCCAGAATTTCCTGCCATTGCTGTTCCACCGTCATTCCCGCTAGGATCCTTTTCCAGTCAACCTTGGCCAGCTCCTCTCTCATGCCTTCATAGTCCCCTTTGTTCAACTGCAACACTGACACTTCTGATTTAACCTTCTCCTTCTCAAATTGCAGATTAAAACATCATATTATGGTCACTACCTCCTAGCGGTTCCTTTACCTCAGGGGTGGGGAACCTTTTCATGTTGGTAGGCCGCAGTAAGTTAGCTGTAATCTAATAAGGCCGCATCCAAGAAACTTCAATTAGATTTACTTGAAAATGTACATTATTTTGTAAAAATCTAACTATTATGTACTAACTTCAACAAAATTGAAAAAAATTGTTAATTCTAAAGTCAACTAACCTTTTAATTACTGCTTTTTGTGGGAAAGCATTTGAATATTTGGTTGCAACATGGAGGTACGCAGTTTCAGCTGATCTTCTAGATGGGTATCCGTCATTTGTAACCGTAAGGGCGTCTTGATTTGGGTTAGATAGGAGAATGTAGATTCGCAGTAATAAGTGGTTGAAAAGCAAGAAAGCATTTTCCGTTCATGTTGCTGAAGACGTGGGTATTCTATTGCATTTTTCCATATTTCAATCGGATCTTTCTTAGCATCAAATAAGGACTTTAAAATGTCATCTTCTGAGACCTCAATCAATTCCATCTGTAGTTCTTTAGGAGCCATGGAGACATGAACTAAATGAGGTTGAAATGCTAATTTGAGTGTGATGTCATGATTCTCAGTCAGTGAACATTTCATTGTATTCTTTAATTAATAAGTCTATAACAGCTGCGTATTCTTCAAATGATTCACATGAATCCTCCTGCTCATCAATGACCTTCGCTTACTGGGGGAAATGTTCATCTGAAATTTCATTCTATAAACATAGAAACATAGAAAATAGGTGCAGGAGGAGGACATTCAGCCCTTCGAGCCAGCACCACCATTCATTGTGATCATGGCTGATCGTCCCAAATCAATAACCATTGCCTGCTTTCTCCCCATATCCCTTGACTCCACTAGCCCCTAGAGCTCTATCTAACTCTCTCTTAAATCCATCCAGTGACTTGGCCTCCACTGCCCTCTGTGGCAGAATATTCCATAAATTCACAACTATCTGGGTGAAAATGTTTTTTCTCACCTCAGTCTTAAATGACCTCCCCTTTATTCTAAGAAGAAGAGGAGTTTTGAAAATAGATAGCTTTTCTCGAAATGCTTGGATTTTTTTGGCACATCTCATATATAGACTCAGTTTTACCTTGCAAAGAAACATTCAAGTCATTTTGCTTTGACATGATATCACTCAGAAATGCAGTATTTCCATTGAATTCTTCTTTCAATAATTCACATTGCTGATTTTGTTCTTCACGAAATTTAACTATCTGTTCTCGCAAAGATAAAAATGTTGCTAACACCTGTCCCTGCGATAGCCAATGATGTGGAAAATCCATGCTGAATGTCTCATCATCCAACATTAGCATATTACGAAACTGACGATGCCGTGTTGCATTTGCACGAATGTAGTTAACAATACATAACTTGTTGCAAAGTTTCACCTAAAATAGTAGATTTAGCACAGAGATTTTGCTGATGTAAGATATAATGAAAAGAAATGAAAGCATCTGGATCTGATAATACCTTTTTTCATCTGTGCAATAAACCCTTCATGTTTTCCTGTCATGGAAGGTACATACACTCACTAAATTAACCAAATCCAGTCCAACTTCACGACATTTATCTTGAAAGTTGTTGAAGAAATCTATTCCTTGTGTTCTACCCGTAAGAGTGCCCAAAGCGAGTAAAGGGCCTTTGGCACGCAAAATACGCGAGGTCGCGTTTAGCCACGATGGTCCCGCGAAGGTCGCGCGCGATTTCATGCGTACACACAGCCGTCTGGAGCGCGTGACGTCAATTGAAGATGGACACAAAGCTGGAGTAACTCAGCGGGACCGGCAGCATCTCTGGAGAGAAGCAATGTGTGATGTTTCGTGTCGAGACTCTTCTTCAGTCTGAAAAGAAGGGTCTTGACCCGAAACATCACCCATTCCTTCTCTCCAGAGATGCTGCCGGTCCCGCTGAGTTACTCCTGCATTTTGTGTCTATCTTCAATTTTCTTGGCCCCGCTCCTTTTTTTTTTTTTTTTTTTTTCTTTTTTTTTTTTTTTTTTTTTTTTCCGTAAATGTTTTTTTATTAGATTTTTAAACAAATGTACAATTTACAAGGAAGGGTAGAAAGCTCACACAATTTTAAAAACCATTTACACATAATTATCAAATTAAAATATTAACATTTTTATCTATAATATATTCAACCTCCTGCGGTGACCAGCGTTCACAGAAGGCCTCCACAGTCCCCGTGGACACCGCGTGTTCCCTCTCTAGGGACACGCGGGCACGGACGTAACCCCGGAAAAGGGGCAGGCAGCCGACCGCTGTGCGGCCATCGACCGCCCGCTGCCTGGACCCGCGAATGGCCATCTTGGCCAGGCCCAGGAGCAGTCCGACAGGGAGACCCCCTCCTCCCTCCCGACCCTCCCCCCTCTTTACCGGGTGCCCATAAATTAATAGCGTTGGACTAAAATGTAACCAAAACTTGAGGAGCAGCCCTTTCAAATACTCGAACAGGGGCTGCAACCTCTCGCACTCTATATACACGTGGAACACGGTCTCTTCCTCACTGCAGAAATGACAAGCAGGGGAAGAGTCCGTGAACCGGCTCAAGTACCTATTACAGGCCACGGCTTTGTGCAAAACTCTCCACCCCAGGTCCCCGATGTAAAGGGGGAGGACTCCCTTGTAGAGATACCTCCACTGGGGACCGCTCCCCTCGTCAGGTGGTAACACGGACCGCCAGGGTGTGTCTGGACGGAAGACGAGGGCGAGGAAGTGGAGAGTGTGCAAGAGCAGCCTGTACAGTACTCGCCTCTCCGCGCCACGGAATGGCACACTGGGCATCTCAGAAAGGCGGCTCATGTTGCATGGGGCCGGCTCTCGGGGAGGGTCCCGGGCCATGGGCCCTATGAACAATTCCGACTGAGCGGGGGTAAGCTCGTCCGGAATCGCTCCATGCACACGCCTCTCCTCGATACCCACCGTCACAGCCACGACACCCCCCTCCCCCTGAGGAGCAGGGCCCTGGCTGAAGGTGACCAAATTCCTGGCCTTCAGGACTTCACGGTAAAAGCCAGGCAACTCCCGCCTAGCGCGTCGACTCATGCCCGCTACCGGGAGCCGGGAGCCCTCCTGAAGGCACCGCCCCTGACGGAAAAAGTACGTCGCCAGCACGTGCCATTTAGGAGGGTAGTCCGAGTAGACGTACCTCCGCAGGGTCCTGAGTCGGAGAGCCGCCACCTGGGTACGAATACAGACCAGCGCCTGACCACCCTCCTCCAACGGGAGACTCAGAACCCCAGCAGAGACCCAGTGGTTCCTCTCCCCCCAGAAGAAGTTGACCAATCTCCTCTGTAACATGGTTATAAAATAAGAGGATGGGACCATAGTGGCCATCCGGTACCACAGTAGAGAGGCCACCAGCTGGTTTATAACTATAGCCCTGCCCCGGTAAGAGAGCACACCAAGTAGGCCTGACCAACGTCCCAGCCGGGCGACCACTTTCGCCTCCAGCTCCTGCCAGTTCGCCGGCCACCCCTCCTCAGCGGGACTCAGGTAGACCCCCAGATAAAGGAGGTGCGTGGTACTCCACGCAAAACCTGCCATCTCCTCCGGCAGGGAGTCCACCTGCCACCCACCCATCAAGAGACCAGAACACTTCCCCCAGTTGATCCTGGCGGAGGATGCAGCCGAGAAAACCTGCTGGCACTCACGCATCCTCCGCAGGTCAACAGGGTCGGTGAACATCAGAAGGACATCATCGGCGTAGGCCGAGAGAACCACCTCCATCCCCGGCCCCGGTAAAGCCAGGCCTGTCAACCGCCTCCGGAGAAGGCACAGGAAAGGCTCGACACAGATGGAATACAGCTGGCCGGACATGGGACATCCCTGACGAACCCCCCTCCCAAAGGGAATGGGGGCCAACAAAGAGCCGTTGACCTTAACAAGGCATTCTGCAGCAGTATATAACAGTCGGACCCAGGCCACAAAATGCGGTCCAAATCCGAACGCCTGCAGAGTCCCAAGAAGGTAGTCGTGCTCCACCCTGTCAAACGCCTTCTCCTGGTCGAGGGAGAGAAAGGCGACCGACTGACCAGCCCCCTGGGACAGATGGATCAGGTCCCGGAGCAGATGGATATTGTCCTGGATGGACCGGCCCGGGACTGTGTACGACTGGTCAGGGTGGATCACCTGGGACAGCACGGGACCCAGGCGATTCGCCAATGCCCTTGCAAAGACTTTATAGTCCGTGCTGAGGAGAGAGACCGGGCGCCAGTTCTTCAAAAGGCGAAGATCGCCCTTCTTGGGCAGCAGGACAACAACTGCCCTGCGCCAAGAGAAAGGCATCTCCCCGGTCGCCAGGCTCTCCCCCAGGACCTTCATATAGTCGCCCCCCAGGACATCCCAGAAGGCTCTAAGGTACTCCACAGTCAGCCCATCCAGCCCTGGAGACTTGCCCCTCCTAAGCTGGTGCAGGGCACCAGTCAACTCCTCCAGAGTTAGGGGATCATCCAGGTGTTCAGCCACATCATTGCACACTACGGGTAAGCCCTCCCACAGGACTTCTTGCGCCTCCCCACTCGATGTGCCAGCTGAGAACAGAGTCCTGTAGAAAGACCGAACCGAGGCACCAATGCTCTCTGGATCTGTGACAGAGGAGCCATCATCCGCAAGCAACTCTACAAGCTGCCTGCGGGCTCCTCGCCCCTTCTCCAGAGAAAAGAAAAAGGGGGAGGCGCGGTCCAGGTCGTGCAACATCTGGACCCGCGACCTCACATACGCACCCCGGGACCTCCTAAGCTGCAAGTCCCTCAGTGCTCCCTTCTTCTCCTGGTATTCCTCCCACTCACACGAAGCCCCACCAGTCTGATCCAGATGAGCCTCCGAGTCGAGCAACTCTCTCTCAAGCCGTCCGATCTCGGATTCCCGCCCCTTGGTCGACCCCCTCGCATAGTCCTGGCAAAACTGACGGACGTAGACTTTCCCCACGTCCCACCACTGCCTTAGGGAAAGGAAACGCCCCTGCCTCTCTCTCCACCTCACCCAGAACTGCCTGAATGAATCCCGGAATCGGCAATCCTCCAACAGCTGGCTATTTAAATGCCAGTACGCGGACCCTGCCCGTGTGCGCGCTGGGATAAAGTCCACTCGCACCAGGCAATGGTCCGAGCATGGTGCCGGCTGCATGGAGGCTGCCGAAACACAAGAGACATAGGCCTTGGACACGTATAAATGATCAATACGGGACCCACCACCCTCAAACCTGTACGAGAAGGCGTTAGAGTCAGGATGGAAATTCCGCCAAGCATCTACCAGCTCAAAAGAGTCCACCATCTCCCTCAAAGTCTTCACTGCTCCCGGGTCATGCTGAACGCCAGAGCGATCTCTTGTCTCAAGGGCACAATTAAAATCTCCCCCAAGGAAAACACACTCCCCACGGTCGATAGTATTCAACAACGTGGTCACTTCCCCTGTTAAGCGCGTCTGCATTGCGCCGATCTTGGGGGCGTACACATTAACGAAGTGTAATGGCACACCATCCAAGCGCACGGCCAGATACAGCAAACGGCCTGGTACAACCTCCTGCACTTTGAGGATCTCCGGCTGGAAAGACGGGGCCAACAGGAAGGCTACTCCACTCGATTTGGAGCTGAGATGACTCATATAGACCCCCCCTTCCCACTCCAGGAGCCATGTGGGTTCATCACTAGCCACAGTGTGTGTTTCCTGCAGGAAGCTCACCGCATATCTCCCGTCTCTGAGCACTGAGAGATGGTGAAACCTACGGAGAGACCCCCTGCCCCCATTGATATTAAGGCTGGCTATAGTGAGCTTCATTTTGAAAGTACACTTGATCTTTTACCCGACCCCGGTGATGGATTGGAGCCGCCCCTACCCTTCTTCCCTCTCTTTAGGGCCTTAAAAAGCTCTTGGAACTGGCGCCTCTCATTTCTTACTAGCCCCGCCTCATTCCCCTTCTTCTGAAGGATGGCATGAATGGACTGCATGGGCGCCATCAGGTCCGACCAGCGGTCGACAGCCAACTCCACCTTGTTCCTACTCCCTCTAGTGTCCTTTAAGAACTTCTGAAGTTCCCAGACTTCGACAAGTTGAGACACGGGGCCGCGGGTGGAGCAGTCCGTCAACTCATTGTCGATGGACTCCGGGTACCCCTCCTCCTCACACTCAATGTCCGAGCCCGAGTCCAGATGGTTACTACTCTCAGCCGCCTCGCTCACCCCTCCCTGTGAGGTGGGCATTCCAGCCACATCACACAGTCCCTCCTCTGTCACCATCCCACCCCCAGGATCAGTGACAGGGGCAGGTACCGGTGCCTCTGACCGCGGCAAGCTTTCTGACAGTTGGCCAGTCTCCTGCACGCTCCCATCGCCCTCTGTAACCAGATTGGGAACAGTGAACTCAGAGCAAGTCTCCGGGCCTTGCTGTAAGCGGGTCTGTCTGGAGTCCGACCTAAGGACACGATCCAAAACGATCTTGCCCTCCTCCGCACCCAGGGTATCCGCCCCTGCACCGTCACCCAGAGAGTCCCCGTCCCCCACCACCAGGTGAATCACCCCACTGTGTCCCTCAGGGGCCGATGTTACTGGAGTCTCCCCTGCTCCCTCAACCAGTGGGGCATTACACCCCTCAACTGGGCTTGTAGCCTCAACGGGGAGCTCATGTTGGGGACCCACCCCCTCACCCAATTCCCCCCCTTCAGGCTGCCCCTGGTCATCCACTAAGCTAGCAGACATGTTTTCTGGGGGAACAGCCCCCAAGAGCAATATATCGCCACTCTCAGGTGGCCCCAGACCTACAGAGGCATCCTCCCCCTCAGAGGAAACTTGCCCTGGGTACCCCACCTCAACAGGAGGGGAAGGCTCCCCTTCAGGTTGCCCCTGAACTTCAGGGCCCTTCTCTGTATCGGACGACTCATGCCTCCTCCTCTTCGAACCACTGGCGTACGGTGGTACGGTGAGCTCCATTGCAGAAGCCTCTACCTCCACATTACCTTCTATCTCAGAGGCGAGCATGAAATTATCTGCTTCCTGGGGTCCCGCTTGGAGGTGATCATCTTCTAGGGGATCAGCCTGGAGATGTTTCTTCTTTTTATTGACTTTCCTCCCCTGCTGATGCTCCCAAACCTTCCCATCCACCCTACGCACTTCTCCGGCATCCACCGCCACAGGTACGGGACATGGGGGTGGTGGGGGGATAGGGGTTGGGGGTAGGGGAGTAAAGCCTTCACGGGCCACCGTGGTAAAACCAGCAGCCCCAGATGGGCCAGTAGTGCTTTCCCGTGCCATCGTGGTGGAACTGGCAGCCCGGGTCCTGGGACAATTCTTGCGAAAATGCCCCACCTGTTTGCAACCGTGACAACGCACTTGGCCCGCATTCCAGAACACGCGATAGGAGAAATCATCCACCTCCACCTCAAAACTCCCCTCCGTGTCCATCCCCTTTGCCAACTGTATATACACGCGACGCTTGAATGTATATACATGCTGCATCTCAGGATCGTCAAACCTGTACAACAGTTTGGTGAGCCCTGACCGCACCTCCCCCAGCTTCCTTACATGTGGGAGCAGGAGCGCATCCGGAACAAAAGTGGGAACATTGGACAGAATGACCGGCAAAACGGGACCCCCCCATGGGTCCACCGCCGCGAAAATCCCCCCTGCTGTTACCCCCCTTTCCAGAGCCAGAGCCACCGCCTGTTCAGTCTTTAGTATAACCACAACCTTCCCACTGACCACCGCGCCCGAGACTATGGCTTTCTTGCCAACAGTCTCACCCAACGCATCTAGAAAGGCTTTTAAGGGCAGGTTGCTCTTCATGTACATTTTTACACCATATGTGCGCCCCATCAACTCATGGCCCTCAGTCTCTGAGACTGCCGACCGCACGACAGCTGCATAACTCTGAGGGGCCGCCATCTTTAGGGCGTGGCACAACACACAAAGTATCAGTAGTTTATATCCAAAGCAGTCTTTCTGCTGTTGCTGCACCTCCACTCTTTTGCAGCAGTTAAATAGTCCTGTGAAGGCTTTCTTGGCAAGCAACAGAAGCAGTCTCCTCCTGATAAGATAGGAAATGTCCGTGCCAATCCTCCCCGTCGTAAAAAAATGGAGCTTCCTTATGCTTCTTCCTCAGGCCTCCGACTCCTCCCCGGCTTCAACGAAATCCAAGGCACTGTTGCCGTTCTTACCCAGCCCACCTGGACCGGGCAAGTCGGTGTAGGAGGGAGCTTTCCGATGTTACTGACCACAAACACCACTCTAGACTCAGCTCCCACTCGTTCAAGTGTAACTTGGCCTTCCGCCAGCCACTGCCGCTCCTACGACTTTACAGATACACGGACAAATCCTCCCTAATTAGAGGAATCCTTGAACAAAGAAAGTCTCTGCAGATCGACAAAGCTCTGAACTGCAAAGTCTGACTGCTTTTGTTTCTCCCCGCCAAACAAAACCTTCTGAAAAGTTCATCAAATCCTCCCCGCCAGCAGAACAGCTCCTCACCTGGCCCCGCTCTGGGAGTAGAAGTGGGGGCGGATCCGGACCGCAACGGCCGTGAGCCCCAGGCCGAGTTCGGTGATCGTTTGCCTGCTTCTGCTGCTGTTGGAGGTGAGATGTTGCGTCTCGCCAGGGTCTTGGGCCTGTCCCACTTTGGCCGTCAGTTACGCGACAGGCCGTTGGCGCGCGAAGACTTTGTTCACTACAAAAATTTCGGAGCCCCGCGCGATGTTGCGCACAACTACGTACTCCTCCGCGCTTCTCAGTGGGACCGCCCCCGCGCTGCTATACAATGCCCGTGCGCCTCAACGCGACCACGAGGTCGCATAATTTGCGTGCCAAGGACTTTGTAGCAAAGAAAATCTTCTGTCATGGCCCGAATGAAGTATAAAACCTGCGCCGAGTCAGTAGTATCAGGATTACTTGGGGTTCTCCCGACGCCGGAGCACCATCACCCGGCGAGAACATCGGGCGCCGTGGCGGCGACTGTGGAGGCCTCAGTGGGCCCGACTCTGGGTGGACAAGAGGATGGGGACTGGACTTTGTGCCTTCCCCCACAGTGGGAACCACTGTGGGGGGATGTTTTTGTGTTTTGGTGGTGAAATTCTTTTTGAATACTATGTTGTATTTTATTAGTGTGCTGCAAGGACATCTGAATTTCCCCTGAATAAGGGGATTAATAAAGTCTAATTCAATTCAATTCAATTCAATTCATCCAAAGCGATTGAATAATATATATTTTCCTTTTGGAGTATTGCGTGAAGTTGTTCAGTTACGTTGGGGGCTAATTCATGCTGCCGATCAGTTATAGTTCTCCTTGAAAGAGGCAGTTGTTTGTACTTTGAAGCCTTATCGGGGTCTAAGTATCCTACAACTTCGACAATACATTATTTTACAATTTCTACATCGCTAAATGGCTTCCCTTTATAAATTATTATTAAAAATACCGTCAAACAAATACGCTGTTTAACTATTCTCAAATTCAACTTCAAACGGAAAGCCACGTGCACCGCTATCAAAAGTTGATAATACTAAAGACTGGACGGCCAGCGGACTCTCCCCGATATTTTCCCTCTCGTCAACCAGCCTCAGGCGCTGGTGGCGCCAATCAGGCAGAACTAAATCATAGAAACATAGAAAATAGGTGCAGGAGTAGGCCATTCGGCCCTTCGAGCCATTCAATATGATCATGGCTGATCATCCAACTCAGTATCCTGTACCTGCTTTCTCTCCATACCCCCTGATCCCTTTAGCCACAAGGGCCACATCTAACTCCCTCTTAAATATAGCCAATGAACTGGCCTCAACTACATTCTGTGGCAGAGAATTCCAGAGATTCACCACTCTCTGTGTAAAAAATGTTTTTCTCATCTCAGTCCTAAAAGATTTCCCCTTTATCCTTAAACTGTGACCCCTTGTTCTGGACTTCCCCAACATCGGGAACAATCTTCCTGCATCTAGCCTGTCCAACCCCTTAAGAATTTTGTAAGTTTCTATAAGATCCCCCCTCAGTCTTTTAAATTCCAGCGAGTACAAGCCGAGTCTATCCAGTCTTTCCTCATATGAAAGTCCTGACATCCCAGGAATCAGTCTGGTGAACCTTCTCTGTACTCCCTCTATGGCAGGAATGTCCTTCCTCAGATTAGGAGACCAAAACTGTACGCAATATTCCAGGTGTGGTCTCACCAAGACCCTGTACAACTGCAGTAGAACCTCCCTGCTCCTATACTCATGAGCATAACAGGTGTTAAAATAGCCCTCATGACTTACTAATGTTTTAATTGTGGCCGTCAGTCGGGAAGGATTATTTTGTTGAATCTTCTTTTACACTGATATTTTAAATACGTTCATTTTAAGATTAAAATAAAAATAATAAAAGACGAACAAAAACATATTAATAAAAATAAAAGGATTTGTTCTACAAAATGTGGATTCATTCAAAAGGCCGCACTGAATGGCCTAGAATGCCGCAGGTTCCTCACCCCTGCTTTACCCTGTTGCCCTATTAAATCTGGTTCATTAGACAACACTAAATCCAGAATTGCCTTCTCTCTCCAGTACAAGCTGGTCTAAGAATCCATCTCGGAGACACTCTACACTCCCTTTCTTGGGTTCAGAACCAACCTGATTTTCCCAGTCTACCTGCATATTGAAATCTCCCATAACCACAGTGGCGTTACCTTTGTTACATGCCAATTTTAACTCCTGCTGCAACTTGCACCCTATATCTAGGCTACGGTTTGGGGGCCTGTAGATATCTCCCATTAGTGTCTTCTTACCTTTACAATTCCTCAATTCTATCCCACAGCTACTCTACATCGTCAGTCCCTATGACACCCTTTGCAAGGGACTGAGTTTCATCCCTCACCAACAGAGCTACCCCACCTCCTCTGTCCACCTGCCTGTCCTTTCTATAGGACGTATAGCCCTGAATATTAAGTTCCCCGCCCCGATCCTCCTGCAGCCATGTCTCCGTAATCCCCACAATGTCATATCTACCAATTTCTAACTGAGCATCAAGATCATCCACTTTACTTCTTATACTTTGCTCATTCATGTAGAATACTTTTAATCCATTACTCATTTCACCTTTCACATCAATTCCTATTTGACTTGGCCATACTCTCCTATTCCTTCGTGAGCTTTCTGTCCCGTTAATTCTGGTGTCTTTCTTAACTTTTCCTCTTCTCTCTTTCCCTTTAACTCCATCCTTATATTTCCAATTTGTCCCCCCCCCCCATTCCCCCTGCTATGTAGACACAAATGAGTGCAGATGATGGTTTACAAAGATATTAATATTGTTTTTCTCATTGGATTCTTCAATAATGTTACAGATGGTCTAAATTTAAGAGATGCTGCTGCTATAATGGACCATAAGTAAATACGGGTGCTAAGCCTCTCTTGACAGACAAACAACAGCTATTGACGCCTATTTAGGTCTAATGCAGAGATGATCGTGGTTTTTGTCACTATACTTGTGTGTTTTGAGCATGGAACACTTTGTTTCCTGAGGTAGCACAGTTCACAATGATAGGTAGCTTAGATGCAGGCACCATCCTTGCATATACATGCAACCACACTGCACAATGATCTCTGGCCGAGTAAAAAGAGACAATAACAACTCTATGTTGTTGCCGGTGAACTGATAATTGAGGAAAGAGATACACATTTTCACAACTCAGACCACCACGAATGCTTTGCAAAAATGGGGTAACATAGCACTAGTATGGAAGCTGGCCCTTCCGCCCACCAAGTCCACAATGACTGCGATCACACGTTCACACTAGGTCTATGTTTCTCATCCACTCCCTGCACAGTAGGGTCAATGTACAGAGGGCCAATTAACCTACAAACACCATCACCTTTGGAATGTGGGAGGACACCAGAGCAGTCAGAGGAAACCCACACGGTCACAGGGAGAACTTGCAAACTCCACACAGGCAGCACCCGAGGTCAGGATCGAACCCAGGGTGCATGGACTCAGCGAAGCGAAGTGCCTGTTTCCATGCAGTATCTTTCAAACAATTCAATCGCCACTCAGCAAGTCAGGCAGCATATGTGGAGAGAGATGTTGAGATAGCATTTTAGATCCATCACCTATCATTCTGATGACATGTCATCATCCTGAAACATTAATGTTTTCTCCCCCAAAGATGCTGCCTAAATGGCTGAGTATTTTCAGGATTTTCGATTTTATTTCATATTTCCAGCATCTGTGGTATTTTGCTCTTCAATCAGGGGAATGTTGTCCATTTTCCTTGAATAGATAGCATGGTAATCTTAATAATGCTACAGATTGCAGCCAAATAACAGATATCTGACATAGATTGGTGAAAAAAAATCATAAAAACTGCAGAAATCAAAAACAAAAACAGAAAATGCTGGAAGTAGCAAGTCAGATTGCACAGGTCAGAGGAGAAACAGAGTCAATGATTCTGGTCAGAGATCTTTCATCATAGATGCTGCCTGACCGGCTGAGTATTTCCAGCACTTTTAGTTTAGTTTTTGCTTTAGATTTCATTAAGCTGGAAAGAGTGCAGAGAAAATTTACAAGGATGTTGCCAGGACTTGATGGGCTGAGCTATAAAGAGATGTTAGGCAGGCTAGGACTGTATTCCATGGTGTGTAGGAGGTGGAGGGATAATCTTATAGAGGTGTATAAAATCATGAGGAGAACAGTCAGGGTTAGCACAGTCTTTTACCCAGGGTAGGGGAATTACAAAAGAGAGGACATAAGTTTAAGGTGAGGAAAACAAGATTTAATTCAAACTTTACAGGTAACTTTTTCACTCAGAGGGTGGTGGATATATGGATTGAGCTGCCAGAGGAGGTAATTAAGGCAGGTACCATTAGAACATTTAAAAGGCAAATACATGGATAGGAAGGGATTAGAGAGACAAGGGCCAAATGTAGGTAAACGTCACACTTAGATGGGGTCTAATGGTCAACATGGACAAGTTGGGCCAAAGGCTTGTTCCACCATCTGCAGTTTTTTAAAATGATTTTCAATAGATTAGTCATTGTCTGGAATGATCCTGAGGCCAGGTAGTTCAGGAAAGCATCATCTTAGTTGTCCGTTGCCAGAGCAGTTCCGATATGGGGATGTGGCTGGAGCTTTAACATTGATTGGTACAGGGCTTAAGTCAACAGCCTTGTTTCTTTGGAGCTGGACTAGGGACCAGGAACTTGTGTAGTCAGAGATGAAGGGGACAATAGGTTAACCTTAGGTACACTAGAGGTAACAGTGTGAATGCAAATAGTAAACCCAAATGAAGCTTTCACCACAATGACTGGATAGATGAACATGGATGATTGCCAAACACCGACACAAAATGCTGGGGAAACTCAGCGGGACAGGCAGCATCTCTGGAGAGAAGGAATGGATGATGTTTCGGGTTGAGACCCTTCTTCAGACTTCATGCATTGTAGCATTTGATCTCTTGAAGATTTCTGAAGAGGTTCGAAGAAAGGTCTCAACACGAAACATCACCCATTCCTTTCCTCCAGAGATGCTGCCTGTCTCTCCAGCTGAATGACTCCAACATTTTTTGACTCTTCAGTATAAACCAGCCTCTGCAGCTCCTTCCTACACATAGAAGAATGCCATCGCAACTCACCATGTTTATAACATACATTCCACTCTGAGCATTAGAACTTCAACCGCGGATGTCAAAATAATAGTTTGCTTGTTTGTCTGACCAACAATGTACCTTTGGCTAACTAGTAAAATATTAAATTTCTCAATTAAAGACATGCAGTGCTGTGTGGTGCTCATTGTGAAACTGCAGCATTCATTGTTTTCCATAATTGTGCATGTTCCTGTACGAGGTGCAGCAAATTCACCCATCAGTAGTTCCCTTACACCATACTTTTAGAAAGAACTTTACTAGTGCATAGATATAAGTGAAATTTGAAATGATAACATCAATTTCAGTTCCTTCCATTTCTTACAGGTAAAATAGTGTTACGTTGACTGTGCAATTGTAAGTTATTGCTTTTGTAGTTTTTGAAACAGTAATAACTCCTTCCTTTTTCTTATGCTCTTGTAATATTCTTCACTATTCATACATTGACTTCAGAAATGATGACTTCTTCCTCCGGCACTTCTTAAAACAGGCTCTCCAAAGTTATATTGTGCAGTATTCTAGCATGCCATTGTTGCCCCTTGGTAACAGAACAGCTTTAAAATGACTGTCAGAGCTTTGAAGGCTGTTGTTGCAAGGTAATTGGAATTACTGCAATGATACACAAAGCAACTGACTTTTATGGGGCATGTACAAGGTCAGTTAAAATGAGTTGTTTCACATCAGCTTGAAGGCAAAGTAGATGTTTATTTTTTCAGAAAGTCTGTTTTTTCAGGAAGTAGCTCCCATATTGCCATCAATACAAAATAACATTTGAGTTACATGACTAACTTCCTTTTGATTGTGTTGGAAGGAACTGCAAATGCTGGTTTAAAACCGAAGATAGGGGTAACTCAGCGGGTCAGGCAGCATCTCTGGAGAGAAGGAATGGGTGACGTTTCGGGTCGGGACCCTTCTTCAGACTGATGGGCGGGACAGAGTGGGAGTGGGTGGGACAGGGAGTGGGCGGGACAGAGATAGAATGTAGTCAGAGACAGGTAGACTGGTGGGAGAACTGGGAAAAGGGAGGGGATGGAGTGAGAGGGAAAGCAAGGGCTATTTGAAGTTAGAGAAGTCAATGTTCATACTGCTGGGGTGTAAGCTATCCAAGCAAAATATAAGCTGCTGTTCCTTCAATTCACTCTGACAATGGAGAAGGCCCAGGAAGGAAAGGTCAGATTGGGAATGGGAGAGGGCGGGGGTTTAAAGTGTTGAGCAACCTGGAGAACAGCTTGGTTAAGGTGGACTGAGCGGAGGTGTTCAGTAAAACGATCACCGAGCTTGATCGCATGCGCTTGGTCTCGCCGATGTACAGAAGGTCAGTTAAAATTAGTTGTTTCACATCCGCCCCAAGCAGCCCCGCCCCAAGCAGCAGCGCTTCAAGCAGCCCCGCGTCAAGCAGCCCAGAGGGAGACCGTGGCCAGCCCAGCCCAGTGTGGGAGACCCAGCCCAGAGTCGGAGATGTTGCCGATGTCACCAAACCTGAAAGCGGAGACTCTGATCCCGGCGGAGGAGAACGACCAGCGACCAGTGACCAGCGCCCGCTGTGAATCCCCATCGCACCGTCAATTCCAGCCACTACCCTCTTGTCCCCCTCACTGGCTCCTCTCCCCCTCCCCCATGATGCCCCCCCTTTCTCCCATGGCTCTCCCCCTGCGCACACACCCCTCTCCCCCCACACCACCCCCCTCGCCCCCCCCTCGCCCCCCCTCACCCCCCCTCGCCCCCCCTCGCCCCCCCTCGCCCCCCCTCGCCCCCCCTCTCCCCCTGCCCACACCCCCACCTACACACACTCCCACCCACACCCTCCCCCCCCACAACACCCCCACCCCCACACACACCCACCCCCACACACATCCCCCCACACACCCAACCCCCCACACACCCCCCAACCACCGTTCACACATCCCTTGCCAACACCCCCCTACTCCACAACACCCCCTGCCCTCACAAACCCCACCCACCCTCTCACCTCACATACACATCTCCCCCTCACCCCACACCCCCGCCGCACATCCCCCACACCCCCCTCCCCCCACACCACCCTCTCCCCCCGTACACCTCCCGGTCCACACACACCCCTCCTCCCCTCCCACCCCACACCCCCAGCCACACACCCCGCTTCCCTCTTCCCCCCTCCCCTCCTCCCCTCCCACACATCAAGAGGAGGGGGAGGGAGTGCTCGGGGATGAGGGGGAATGAGCCGTGCCTGCGCAGTTAGGGGCTATGGGTGAGTGGTGGAATATCGCGATGGGGGAACGTGTTGTGTTGAGCGACCAGGCCTGTGTGAGTGGGATCCAATGGGTCCCACTTAGTCTAGTAACTACATAAAGACACCACACTGCTTTCCCTCTTTGAAGAAAATGTACAGTGAGAAGTGTTTACAGTTATGCTCATCATTCTGATCATTAAACTTCAGTGTTGACTTGAGTCAGAGCTCACCAGTGACATCTGAATTAACCCACTGGTAATGGTTTCATCATCATACATGATTTCAATGTCTACAGGTATCTCTTATTATGATGATCCCACATGAAGATGTTTCTGATATAAACTAAACAACCTTTGAGATTACTTTGTGATCTGATTGCTTGGCCACTAGTCAGATTACTAATTTTTTGCACTCAGTCAAATTTAATTTTCTCTTGCATGAATTTGTGCTTACTGCTTGATTTGCTGCCTTGTATTGTGCACTTCACGAAAGAGTCTACTGAAGCCTGCTGGAGTAAAACCGGTAGTATTGTGTGGAGTTGTGCTGTACGTAACGTGAGGTGAGCACTCAACCTTTCTTTTAGCTTTTGTACAGATTTTTCTGCTGGCCCATTGGACAGGGTAATATAATCAATAGATTGCAACACATAGAATGCTAATGTCATACAGCATGGAAACAGGCCCTTTGGCCCAACTCGTCCATGCTGATGAAATGCTCCATCTACACTTTGTCCACCTGCCTCGGTTGGCCCATATCCCTCTAAACCTTTCCTATCCATGTACCTATCCAAATGTCTTAAATGTTGTTATCATACCTGCCTTGACTACCTCCTCTATCAGCTCATTTTATGCACCCACCATCCACTGTATGAGAAGGTTTCCCATCCGGTTCCCATCTCATTTAAACTTATGTCCTCCAGTTTTTTCTACTCTGGGTAAAAGACTGTGCATTGGCCCTATCTATTCCCATCAAGATCTTATACACCTCTGTAAGATCATCCTTAATCCTGCTGCACACCAAGGAATATAGTCCTGGCCTGCCCAACCTCTCTCTATAGTTCACCCGCTCAAGTCCTGGCAAAATCCTCGTAAATCTTCACTGCATGTATTCTGGCTTAGCAACACCCTTACTATAGAAGGGTAACCAAGACTGGACACAATACTCCAAATATGGCCTCACCAACGCCTTGTTCAACTGTAACATAACATTCCAACTCCTATGCTCAATACTCTGACTGATGAAAGACAATGTATCAAAAGCCTTTTTTACCACCATATCTACCTATTATGAAACTTTGAAGGAAATGCCTCCTAGATCCCTCTGCCGTAGAACACGGCCCTGCCATTTACTGTGAAGGTCATGCCCTGGTTTGACTTCCCAAAATGCAAAACCTCGCACATATCTGCATTAAACTTCTTTTTTTAAATTAATTTTGTTAAAAATTATTTTTATTAGAAGTACGGTAAATTACAGTAATACACAACACTTATATCTTAATACATTTTTTATACCGCTTCATTTTTTTGAGCTTTAAGAGAAAGATAGAAGTAAGAAAAGTAAAGAAAGTGCGCAAGAGTCGTGAGGTGCAAGAGAGTGTTGTGAAAAGAAAGCCCCTTAGAAAAGAAGTTAGAGAAGGAAGTAAAGTAAGAAAGTAGATCCTAGAAAAGAAAGAAAAAGAAAGTAGGAACAATCGCAGAAAGGGAACCACCAACCAAGTCTGTTTTTATTGTTTTACCTCCCATTACCAGGTCCTGATACCATTTCTTTATTTATTTATTTTTTAAATTACTATTGCACCTCATGCTTGTAATAGGTCCAAAAACGTAGACCACGTCTTTTGGAATTGGTCTGCTTTCCCTGCTAAGAGGAATCTCATCTCCATCTGCATTAAACTTCATTAACCATTCCTCCACCCACTTGTGCAGCTGACCAAGATCCTGCTTTAATTTTTGATAACCATCTTCACTATCTACAGTACTTTAGTGTCATCTACAAACTTACTAATCATGTCTTTCATTCTCATCTGCAATTGTTGATATAGACCACATCAGCAATGAGCACACCACTGATCCCAGAGGCACACCACTAGTCACAGGTCTCCAGTCTGAAAAACAAACTTCCACCATCACCCTCTGCTTCCTTCCATGAAGCCATTTCTCCAGTCAGTTATCTCTCCCTGGATCAAAGAGATCTAACCATCAAGAGCCTACCATGTGGAGCCTTATCAAATGCCTCGCTGAAGTCCGTGTAGACAACATTTATGGCTTTGTCCTTAACAATCTTTTGGTTGCAATGCTTAAATAAATATTAAGCGATTTATGGTCCATTGTCAGGCAATAATTCTGCTAGTTCTCTATGCATGGCAAAAGTTTAAATTCATAGATGCCAGTGAAGATAGATATCAGGGATTACAGCGGGATCTTAATTGGGTGGGCAATTGGAACGAAGAATGGCTAATGGAGTTTAATCCAGCTAAATCTGAGGTCAAACCAGGGCCGGACCTTCACCATGAATGTTAGGGCCTTGGAGAGGTTTTTAAAGCAGAGGGATCTAGGAATACAGATATAATAGTAAGATTAAACGAGAACTTACCAGTTTGAAATTTGATCTTTATTTTATGAGGAGTTACGTCGAGGGATTACGTGAAGACCCCGCCAGCACGCATGTGCGACATTCTTCAAAGCAACGGTGTGGAATCACAGTAATAGTAATGAAATAAACAGTAAGATAAGAAGAACTAGGATACCAGTTGATCTTTACAAGAGGGTGGGCGTGGAGAGCACGTAACTCCTCATAAAATAAAGATCAAACTTCAAACTGGTAAGTTCTCATTTAATCTTACTATTTTACTTCGGAGTCACGTGAGTGACTATGTGAAGATTTTAAAGATCTGTGATTTCATGCCGTGGAAACGAGTCCATGCTTCATAAACTGCATCAGTTGACTACTGATGAGTGATCATTAATAATGCATTCAGACATGACTTAGATATAGACATGTTGATGCTTTTAATAAACAAACAATGATAATAGTAACCTCACTCAACCGAGAGGGAACTATGAAACAGAACTAGCATAGAGTTGGCAACTACCCCCAATCTGGTAATGGGTTGTTATAAATGATTGCAAAGATTGTTAGTTTGACCACCCTGCAGTCCCTAGGATGTGGTCCCCCTAATGTCCATCCCTGCTGCTGTGGTAGTTGCAGCCCTGGTGGAGTGAGACTTGAATATTAGTGTTCACTCCTGTATAAGCCAGCCCCTTTAAAACCACCTGGAGATGGTCTGTAGTGATCCCTTCTTACAAGGTTAATGCAACTAACAATATTGCTAGTTCAGAGTCTTTAATGCTCTAGTGACCTACATTCTGGTGTAGATGTGTGACTACACACAACCAAAGGTCCATGAGATATATGAACAATCTAGTTAGACCTGATGCCCCTGGTCTATTCGGCTTGACTAAGTCATAAACATAATGTTATTTAGCCCGCAGATATTATCATCGTGTCCAGTCACTGCTAATGCCATGTCTGGAACCGTTGTGCTGAACTCAGTGCCATGGGCATAACCACTTGTAGGCGAGTTTGACCAAGGACAGGGATGTAGCTGGAGCCCACCGACGAACAACGTGGCACAATGTTAACATCCTATATCTCTGCGTACCCAGGCCTGGAAGATTTAGAGTTGAAGATACCCTTCATTACCTGAATCCCAGAGGGTGAGACCCAACAGAGTTGATTCTGTTCCCTGCAGCCAGCATGATGAGAAGGCACTTTAGGCACAGTAAATAGCACTTTAACTTGATAATTGTCAATCCCATACAAAACTGACCTTCAAGTGCTTCATCCGTGCCGAGCTGAATGTAATATAACATAAAACAAATACCTCCCATCTCCTTATGAGGAGATACTACTGTTTGGTGCTATCCCTGCATCTGCAGTGAGCACGTCCAAGGTATGGTTTGTCAACCTGAGCCGCAGGAATGGCCTTCGCAGAGTCTGTAATCAAAGCATAGGTTATATCATGCAAAGGATGGTTCCCCGAGTCACTGTAAAACCAGCACATTTTATGTCCAGAATTAACCATATAAGGTTCTGTCATCATTCCCCACATCAGCGGGAACCATGGCTGTAGAAGCCAGGCAGGCACTATGAAAATACCTGAAGCGGGAGCTTGCTGAATTTGCAAGTCCCATCTGATGAGGCAAAATGGAGGAAGACATTCCTCCCCAGTGTAGCGAGAATACATCCATCGCCATTTATATGCCACATGCCTGTATATTGCAACTGGCGATTGAGCTTTGGATGCAGACATTTCGATCTTCAGCGTCTCATCGAGCCACAATATCATTAAACACTTAGCGATCCAACATCAATTCTGTATTGACAATTGATGATATACCAGTGCTAGATGAGGTTAGGTAATTTATCACTGGATACTTTGACTGATTATACCCATGTGATCAACATATACCTCCACCAAAGTGAATCAACTTGGACTTAAGCATGCACCCCTTAATCGACAGAATGCACCTGTTGTCTAAGTAGTTGATACCATATAACTGAACATTTGGTAACTCATGCAAATCCCATCCGTCTCCGTAATTTAGAGCTGATATTAGTAATTTTCCATCTTTGAGCAATAGCATTCGTTTGTAATTAACTGAAGATAATTGATGAAAAGTTAATGGAGCAATGCTGAATACTATTCGTCCATCATGGTGACTTTGATAGTTTCAGCCGGGAATAGGAAAGGTCTGGTAACAATGGTACTTGAGAATTGATTCCAATCTCTTGCCTCAGGGCGGAGTCCCAGACATTTCAGTTGGTATCAACGTAAATTTAACTTAAATTTAACTGGATGGATGAGAACTCAATTCCAGCTAAATTTTGAAATACCTCTGGTGCCTTGTGAATGGAAACTGATCCCATGGTAGTTAACAGTCACGAAGTTCCTTATTCAGAAATGTCTATACTGCACAAGTGAGTTGTACCTGTTAACAATGAACAGGCCTCATTGCCCCAATTGCGATTCTGCCTAAAAAGGCAATGCCAACCATGTTTTCGAGAACTCTGGTGCTTGAATGCTGTGCAGTATAAACTAATCTGATCTGTAAACCCCAAGTGTAAATATTACCAACTAATATCCGTAATCGGAAGCTTCTCCTTCATACTCCAAATGGGAGGACATGCAACCTGCCAAGGAGCTGCCTCAACCAGCTTCATCCTGCAATCAGCTTCATCCTTCATACATCCGAATGGTAGGACTTATGCAACCTGAGTCAGGAGCTGCCTTAAGTATGTGTGTATGTATTTTAGCACCATCTGCATCCATCTGTTTTATCGAGTGGGAGGAATTGCAACCCTGAAACAGGTGTCGCTTCAGGCATATGTGCACTTCAGTAGCACCCACTACCACTCCGGCTCATTTGAGTGGGAGGAACCCTGAACCAGGAGCTGCTGCCTGACATGCCTTCCACACTCTTGCGGGGTTGGCACTTCTTCCACGAAGGCAGTTCTGGGCCACGGTCTAAAAAAGACCTCTATTTTGATCGTACGGCCTTCGGCTTTCACCAGCTTCGGTGTCTGCTGGTGGGTGCATAGTAGACTTGTGGCATCTTCAGCCAACCCCATGTCTTCAGAGTCAGCCCAGAAGTGACTCCTAATGCTCCCCTCTGTCGAGGGAGATGCATTATGCAGCCCTCAACGAGGTGCTGCCATGGCCGTCCTAGGAGGCCCATGGTGACAAGGCTCCATATCCTGGAGCACGTCACATTGGAGCATCTGCTCCATCAACCGCCCATGCGGGATATGCGATCTCGGTCGCTGCCTGCCGGCGATGATTCTTCACGGCCCAACTCGTCCGAGTCTATGGCCTGTCCGTCCTCTGCTTGGTCTTTCCGCCAGTCTGTAGTGTTGATTCAGACTGTACAGGTGCCGGGTCGGAGACTGCTGACCGCATAGATTGCGATCCAGATGCAGTCAGCCGCTGCTGACTGCCCGTACTTCCGCGGTCCAGCCAGTCTGGATGCAGCCCGTTTGGACTTCGTTACCGACTTGTCCATAGTTCCTTCCCTGTAACACAGAAATGGAACAAAATACGACCCCAGAGTAAAGAACATACCTGCAGGTCTTGTTATCTGGAAAAAGCGGATTCGACCGCTGCCCGCTACCCGCAGTCTGCGGTCTCCGTAGCAGTTCCCTGCGGCCCCTGTAGAAGGGATTCCCCGCAAAGCCCATATCGGGTTTTCCCCCATAGTTACCGCAGCCGGAATTCCCTCTGCAGTCCTTGTAGAAGGGGTTTCCTGCGAAATTCATGTCGGGTTTTGCACCGAGCCTGGTATCCCCATGGTTCTTGCAGCCGGTACTCCCTCTACAGTCCTTGTAGAAGGGATCCCTGTGAGATCCATGTCAGGTTTTCCACCGAGCCTGGCATCCCCGTGGTTCTTGCAGCCGGGGTTCCCTCTGCAGTCACTGTAGAAGGGAATCCCCGCGAGATCCATGTCGGGTTTTTCCACCGAGCATGGTATCCCCGTGGTTCTTGCAGCCGGGGTTCCCTCTGCAGTCATTGTAGAAGGGAATCCCCGCGAGGTCCATGTCCCCGTGGCGGTCCCTGGAAAAAATATTGGCTTACTCTCCAGTGGGTTGCCACCAGTCTGAAGCTGCTGGCTCCACCGCCAGCGACTCGAAAAAGGCGAACTCAACCGCCGCCCTCTACCCGCATCGGGGCCTCCGTAGCGGGTTCCCCGCGATACGTGGGCGGGTTCCCCGAGGTCGTGACCGGGTTTCCCCGACCCTGTGGTCAGCGACTGGGGTTTCTCGCGGTCCATAAAGGATCTCCCGCGGCCCGGCCAACTTCGCCGAAATAAAGCAGGACCTCTGTAAGGCTACAGAGATTCCTGCAAAACACAACCAGGATAAGTTTAAAAACTTACCTTCCGGTTGGACCGCTGGTTGAGCAGCGCTCCCCCCAGTCTGTCGTTTGCGCAATGCGATAGACGATAAGTCGAGCATGCGTGCTGGCGGGGTCTTCACGTAGTCACTCACGTGACTCCGAAGTAAAATGTTCCCTGTAAGTGGCATCACAGGTAGATAGGGTGGTGAAGAAGGCTTTCGGCACGCTGGTCTTCATCAGTCAGGGAATTGAGTATAGAAGTCAAGACATATTGTGACGGTTGTACGAGACATTAGTGAGGCCACACTTGGAGTAGAGTGTCACCCTGCAATAGGAGTTTTGGTCACCCTGCTGCAGGAAAGATGCTATAAAGCTGGAAAGGATGCAGAACAGATGTATGCATATGTTGTCACGATGCAAGGGCCTAAGGTATAGAGAGTGGGTAGGTTGTCTTGGACTTTATTCCTTGGAGCCGAGGAGTGATTATGTAGAGGTACATAACATCACGAGGGGAATAGACAGGGTGAATGCGCAGAGTCTTTAGCCCAGGGCGTGGGAAATCAAGAACCATAGGGTTTATGATGAGAGGGAAAGGTTTAATAGTAACCTGAGGGGCAGCTTTTTCACACATTGGATCCTGGTTATATGGAACGAGATGCCAGAGAAAATAGTTGAGGAAGTACAATAACAGCATTGAAAAGACATTTGGGCAGGTGCATGGATTGGAACTGTTCAGCAGGATATTGGTCAAACATGGTTAAATGGAACTAGCTTAGATGGTGCATCTTGTTTGGCATGGATGAGTTGGGCCAATGAGCCTGTTTCCATGCTACATCACTCCATGACCATGAATTCATCAATGGAGCTCCCTTCTGTCGTCCCAATATCCATAAACTTGACCTTTATTTATTTTGAGTGTGGGCAAAGAGCACAATGCCTCCCTTTGACAAAAGAAATAGCATGGACTCATTGGAATGTTTGAATCAGCCATTTTATTTGAAAGAACAATGTCTTAAGTGGGTACACAAAAATGCTGGAGAAACTCAGCGGGTGCAGCAGCATCTATGGAGCGAAGGAAATAGGCAATGTTTCGGGCCGAAACCCTTCTTCAGACTGATAGGGGGTGGGAGAAGAAAGGAAAAAAGGAAAAAGGCGGAGGAGGAGCCTGAGGGCTGGGGGAGGGGAGGAGACAACCAGAGGGCTGATGAAGGGGAGGGGACAGCAAGGGCTAGCAGAATTGGGAGAATTCAATGTTCAAGCCCCCAGGATGTAGACTGCCCAAGCGGAATATGAGGTGCATTTCCTCCAATTTACGGTGTTGCTCGCTGTGGCCATGGAGGAGACCCAGGACAGAGAGGTCAGATATGGAATGGGAGGGGGAGTTGAAGTGCTGAGCCACCGGGAGGTCAAGTTGGTTATTGCGGACCGACCGGAGGTGTTCGGCGAAACGATCGCCAAGCCTCCGCTTGGTCTCACCGATGTAGATCAGCTGGCATCTAGAGCAGCGGATGCAATAGATGAGGTTGGAGGAGATGCAGGTGAACCTCTGTCGCACCTGGAACGACTGCTTGGGTCCTTGAATGGAGTCGAGGGGGGAGGTGAAGGGACAAGTGTTACATCTCTTGCGGTTGCAAGGGAAAGTACCAGGGGAGGGGGTGGTATGGGAGGGAAGGGAAGAATTGACAAGGGAGTTACGGAGGGAGCGGTCTTTGCAGAAGGCAGACATGGGGGGAGATGGGAAGATGTGGCGAGTGGTGGGGTCACGTTGGAGGTGGCGAGACTGACGGAGGATCACTTGTTGTATGTGACGGCTGGTGGGGTGAAAGGTGAGGACTAGGGGGACTCTGCCCTTGTTGTGAGTGGGGGGATGGGGAGAGAGAGCAGTGTTGCGGGGTATGGCAGAGACCCTGGTGCGAGCCTCATCTATGGTGGAGAAGGGGAACCCCCGTTCCCTGAAGAATGAGGACATTTCAGATGCCCTGGTGTGGAACGCCTCATCCTGGGAGCAGATGCGGCGTAGACGGAGGAATTGGGAGTGGGGTATGGAGGACGGAGGAATTGGGAGTGGGGTATGTCTTAAGTGGGAGTGGGGTATGTCTTAAGTGGTATTGCTCTGCATGGCTAGCAAACTGTGCACATGGTCAATGGACAAAACATCTGGAAATTGTCTTCACCGATAATTCCAGTGGGTTAAACATGTAGCTCTTTCATAATAAAATAATACGAACACTCAAATTTCCCAATAGGTCTCTTCGGTCTGTTGATAATTCAAGACTGTAGGACAGAAGGTTTTGTGGCGCAGTGATGAGGAGGTGGAGCTGTTGCCTCATGACTCCAACACGGGATCAATCCTGACCTCTGGGTCCATCTGTTCGGAGTTTTCAAATACGTCTTGCGGTTTTCATTTGTGTGCTCCTGCTTCTTCCCACATTGCAAAGGTTTATTGTAGATTAATAGGGAAGTTATCCCGGATTAGCTGGAAGAATTAATGGCAAGTTAACTGACATGTGAGAAAGAATAGTTTGGAGGGGTATATAAGGGAGGAAAGGATAGGATTGATTGTAAAGGTCTGAGAGCTGGAATTGACCCAATGAGCGAACTGGTCTCCATCTATGCTGTAAGAAAAAACTGCAATATTACGTTTATCCAGGATCATCATCCAACAAGTACAGGCACAGCGGCATGGTTGTTGCCTCACAGTGCTTGCAGCTCCGGAGAAGCGGGTTTGATCCCAACTACGGGTGCTGTCTGTACAGAGTTTGTATATTCTCCCCATGAACGCGTGGGCTTTTCTCCGAGATCCTCGGTTTCCTCGCACACTCCAAAGACATACAGGTTTGTAAGTTTAAGAAGGAACTGCAGATACTGGAAAATCGAAGGTGGACAAAAATGCTGGAGAAACTCAGCGGGTTTCTCCCGCTGAATTTCACCCGCTGAGTTTCTCCAGCATTTTTGTCTACCAGGTTTGTAAGTTAATTGGCTTGGTGTAATTGTAAATTGTCCCTAGTGTGTGTAGGTTAGCGTTAATGTGCAGCGATCACTGATCGGTGCCGACTCGGTGGGCTGAAGGGCTTGTTTCCACGCTGTATCTCTAAAAAATGTGATATTGTTAGTGATTTTGCGGATATATTCCTGCAAAGGAAAATAAAGGTGTGCTATCAAATCTAGTGCTCCTAAACAAGACATATTGACGATAGAATAAGATAAATAAAGGAGGCTTGTGTCAAATGTGAAGAGTTTCACGGAGCAGGAAAACTACAAGAGTATGGATGGTAGGAATTAAATTAGAAAGTAAATTAGGAAAGCAAAGAAACAGCACATAAAAATACTGGCAAAAAAAATACTGGCAAATAAAATCAAAGAAAATCCAAATATTTGATATGCACAAAAACACTAAGTTAGTGTGTCAGTGGTCCAAGTGAGAACCAAAATATCACTTGTACGTTGAGTTACAGGATATATGTATGGCTCTTCATGAATACATTTGAAATACTTCACAAAAAGGGGATGATGCTGATATTGTATTTAAGGTAAACCTGTGCGAAATATTTGACAGCCTAAACACAATAAAAGATGAAATACTAAGGGGTTTAACATCTTTGAAAATGGATAAATGACCTGTCCCACGTGATATATATGCTAGACTGTTAAATGAGCAAAGGAAACAATTATAAAGACTCTGGATACAGTTCAGCAATCCTCACTAGCTACTGGAGGGCTTGCTGGGCACTGGAGGTCTACTACCATTGTACTGAAGATAGACACAAAATGCTGGAATAACTCAGCGGGACAGGCAGCATCTCTGAAGAGAAGTCTGAAGAAGTGTGTCGACGCAAAACGTCATCCATTCCTTCTGTCCAGAGATGCTGCCTGCCAGAATTTTGTGTCTATCTTCGGTGTAAACCAGCAACCAATATTAATGATTTAGACGAGGGAATTAAATGTAACATCTCCAAGTTTGCGGATGACATAGAGCTGGATGGCAGTGTGAGGTGCGAGGAGGATGCTATGAGACTGCAGCGTGACTTGGAAAGGTTGGGTGAGTGGGCAGATGCATGGTAGATGCAGTATAATGTAGTTACATGTGAGGTGATCCACTTTGGTGGCAAGAACAGGAAGGCAGATTATTATCTGAATGGTGTCAGATTCAGAAAAGGGGAGGTGTAATGTACCTGGATGTGCTTGTACATTGTGAGAGGATTTGAGTTTAGGAGCAAGGAGGTCCTACTGCAGTTGTACGGGGCCCTGGTGAGACTGCACCTGGAGTATTGTGTGCAATTTTGGTCTCCTAATTTGAGAAAGGGCATTATTGCTATTGAGGAAGTGCAGCGTAGGTTCACCAAGATGACGGGACTGACATATGATGAAAGAATGGGTCGACTAGGCTTGTATTCACTGGAATTTAGAAGGATGAGAGGGGATCTTATAGAAACATCTAACATTCTTAAAGGATTGGACAGGGTGGATGCAGGAAAAATGTTCCCCATGTTGGGGGAGTCCAGAACCAGGGGTCACAGTTTAAGAATAAGTGGTAGGCCATTAAGGACTGAGATAAGGAAATTCTTTTTCACACAGACAGTTGTGAATCTGTGGAATTCTCTGCCACAGAAGAAAGTGGAGGCCAATTCACTGGATGTTTTCAAGAGAGATTTAGCTCTTATGGCTAATGGAATCAAGGGTTATGGGGAAAAAGCAGGAACAGGGTACTGATTTTGGATGATCAGCCATGATCATATTGAATGGCGGTGCTGGCTCGAAGGGCCGAATGGCCTACTCCTGCACCTATTTTTCTATGTTTTCTATGTTTCTATCTGCAGTTCCTTTCAAAAATGTTTAATTTAAAACTTGAGGAAGAAGTAATTCCAGTACAAACCACAGTTCGTCTCTTGAATGGAGGTGGTTGTGGTGACGTGGCTGAAGAATGGTCCCGACAGGAAACATTGTCTATCTATGTTTTCCAGGGATGCTGCCTGACCCTCTGAGTTACTCCAGCATTTTGTGTCTTTCCTTGGCTGAGGGGAGACTTAATTCAGGTGTATAAAACAATAAGAGTGGTTGGGAAAGACCTGCTTCCATTAGCAGGGATGCCAAAAGGCAGAAAGCATAACATGTTTACCAAAAGTCAAACACTTCGAAAAATTAAATTGAATGTTAATTGCATGCTGCCTCACGGCTTCTCATCACCATTTAAATCAATGGAATAGTTACATGTGGTGTGGGTTATTTGAATCGATTCTCCAATAAAGGGAATCGCTTCAACTTGGTGATATTTCTCTGAATTCCTTGACGCGCTAACGTTGGAACATAGTTAGCAAAATAATGTTGCATCTTTGGGATTTTGTGTAAATAACTAGATGCATGATTATTCATCATAGGAATTCTTCCCAATGTCAAATCATGTGGTTCAGTTTAGTTTAATTTAGAGATACAACGCAGAAACGGGCCCTTTGGCTCCCCGAGTCCGCATTGACTGACGATCCCCGCACACTTACACTTTCCTACACATACACTAGGGACAATTTACCAAGCCAATTAACCTACAAACCTTTACGTCTTTGGAGTGTGCGAGGAAACCGAAGATCTCAGAGAAAACCCATGTGGTCATGGGGAGAACGTACAAACTCCGTACAGACAGCACCCGTACAAACTCTGTACTACGAGAGCAGTTGCTGTTATTCCATAATCATACAGGTAGGTCGAACCGCCAAACAATCAAGGGTCTGAAGAAGGGTCTCGACCCGAAACGCCACCCATTCCTTCTCACCAGAGATGCTGCCTGTCCCGCTGAGTTACGCCAGCATTTTGTGTCTATCTTCGGTTTAAACCAGCATCTGCAGTTCCTTCCTACACAAACAGTCAAGCTAATGCAGTTGTCGACTGCTACATTGTCTTCACATCCTTTCTTTAATGCGAAATTTGAATTTAGTCCGTGGGAAGGGAATATTTTGAGAAATATCTAAGTTGCTTTATTAAATATCCTTTAAAGCATAATTGTAGTATTTACTCTTTCTCTGTTTGTAGCTGCAGACATATAATAAGAAAGCCTGATCCTTAATAGCATAATGTGCTATAACTACTAATGTTTCAGAGAGCTGAATTAAAAGATTTACTTTTCAATATACTGCACCCAATATATGGTTTTATGTGCTGTACAGTGCAACACAACATTCTGTTTTTATAGCTGACCAGGGAGGAAAAAATAAAGTTTTAGTGCTACAAAAGCCCATAGTTTATTTACTTGTCCCACCCTTTAAATGGATGATAGCCATATAATTGGTACTGTTATAGAGCAACCCTTCTACTTAAATGCAGTCATCTCTCTTAATCCTTCACCCAAAGCAAATTAGTTTTATGTAGATAATGATGTAAATTAGTTATATTAACAACGGGTAAAAATGACAATGCACGAGGAAGAAATCCATTATACAGTGCGTTGAGCTTAGTGGGAATTACTTCTTGGAAGTGAATACAGATTCATAATATATTTTTAAAACTTTCTCTGTAATTTCTATGGCTTCTTCATATAAGCTCATCCTTTTATAATTCAGCAATTAAAAGAATCTTTTTTTTTTGCATTTTACTGGCAGATTAAAGTCCTCAAAGACCTTGCATTTTTATGTTAATATCTTGATCCTCTTAGGTAATGAGCCTTTCATGTTCACCTCTACATGATACTTTAGCTTTGCAGTTCAAACCTTCCTGCTTTCAATCTGCCATGACTGCAGCAGAACTAAATATTGGAGCACATATTATATGTAGATGTGATATTACATGATCACAATTAGGTTACAGGAACACTTGAGAGACTGGCAGCTCATAACCATTGTTGCTGGGACTTGGCTCTGTAATATAAGGTTGCATGCTCCAAAAAGATGTGCAGGATGCCAACATACTTTATTTCACTTTTGGCAACAGTGTTTGAAAGAGAGACAAAAATATCAAGAGCGATACAAATCCTTGCTTTACTTTTGAGCTCATTGCAGTGTTTTTCCAGCTTTGCATCCATGTCTTGAGGTAATGCTTCTGGAACTGACTATCTCTGCAACCTGTTAACAGAACTGATGGATATCTATTCTGACATCCACCTCCCACTGCAGGGACTAGCACTTGAAACACAGCTTCCAGAGAGACTTCAGTATTTTAGGATTTGTTTTGAACTAGACTTCCAGTTTGCAGTATAAGAAATAGCAATGTTAGTAAGGTAAATGCAGGCTTTCTTTAACAATGCATTTCTGATTTAAATTGAGCACTGGATGCCTGCTGGAAATGATGTCCAGAAATTGGAAGAGCTTACTGCTCCTTTGTGGGGGCCTCCCGACAAGGAAATGTGAAATGAGTAGGAAGGAGCTGGTTTAAACCGAAAATATACACAAAGCTGGAGTAATGGGGCTGTCCCAGTGTACGAGCTAATTTAAGACTTCTCCCGAGTTTCCCCTGATTCGAACTTGGAGAATTACAGTAATAGCCGCTCGTAGGTACTCGGGGCTCTCGTGGACATTTTTCAACATGTTGAAAAATCTTCACGAGTCTTCACGAGCTTACCGCGTTTCCCGAGTGCCTGCCGTTAGCGTTACGAGCCGCTAAGAGACGTCCTCGAGCTCCGGTGTACCCACTACGTACATTCTACGTGCTTCCACGAGTTTGATTTAAAAAAAAACTCGGGAGAGCCCTTGAATGAACTCATACAGTGGGACAGGGCTTTAAGTTGCATTTTGTGATGCAAGGTCACCGTTATATCACCCACATCAAATTCCGTTGCCTTTTTACAGAAATTCTTCAACCATTTCTCATTTAGAGATTATCCAATAAACGTTCCCTAACTCAGCACCATTGTGTAAATCCAGAATAGTACACATAAAAAATCCCCCAAAATACCCCCATTAAGAATCACCAATAAAGCTATATAGACAAATTAGAAGAATGCCACCTTATTTTAGGCAAAGTGTCCATGACCTCTTTGTGGGGTATAAATGGATGGAAATGACTTTCAACAACTTTCAGCGATAATAAATAGTCATATAGTCACACAGCACAAAAACAGGCCATTCGACCCAATGACCAAGATGCCCCATGTATGCAAGTCTCACTTACCCTCATTTGGCCCATATCCCTCTAAACTTTTACTATCCAGAAGGAAATAAGGGGCTAAAGTTATCTTTATTTTTTCTACTGGGTTATTATTATGTTCAGATTTGTGCCATGTTCATTGTTGATGTAAGCCCTTAATGTTTAGTTGAGTTTAGTGTAGAGATACAGCGCGGAAACGGGCCCTTCACCCACTGTGTCCGCTCTGAGACCAGCAATCCCCACACATTAACACAAGCCTACA
>CM075979.1:48302127-48518699 GCA_038087875.1 Malacoraja senta | reverse complement strand
CGCGGAAACGGGCCCTTCACCCACTGTGTCCGCTCTGAGACCAGCAATCCCCACACATTAACACAAGCCTACACACACGAAGGACAATTTACACTTATACCGAATATACAAACCCAAGCCAATTTACCTGCAAACCTGTAGGCCTTTGGAGCGTAGGTGAAAACTGAAAATCTCGGAGAAAACCCACACGGTCACGGGGAAAACTTTCAAAAACTCCGTAGAAACAGCACCCGTAGTCGGGTTCGACCCGGGTCTCCGGCGTTGCAAGCGCTGTAAGGCAGCAACTCTACCGCTGCGACACCGTGAGCGCCCTTCTACTAATCTACTGATGGAAGACTTTGAGTGCTGTCTGTAAAGCCCATCAAAATAGTGGCCTCAATGGCACTGGGAATGTAATTGTGGAGGAGGCAATGGAAAATCCCGTAACCCATCTTTTCACTTACATTTTATTAAACGTTGGAATTATTAGGAACACATGAGGTTTGTAACCTTACTGAAATATAAACAAATGAGCTATAGTATACCAAGTTGGATGATGAATTGCAGCTCAGTGTTTTCATCAATTATTCTTTATTACTGAAGTTTAAAACAACTACTTTGATTTTTCAAAGCTTTTATGTGCACCCGAAATAGGCCCATCTTGTTTTGCCAGGTGTAATGTCCACAGTGCACAAAGACTTGATAAAATCCAGCTGCAAATGCCTGATACCAGTTTAGTCTGCAAAAGCAGACAGTACAAACAAATATGGCTTGGCTATAGTTATTGCCACATCTGCCAGCAATTAGATATGTAGCAAGGAAAAAAGGGGGCAGCAGAATAAAACCTATCATATTTCAGCACAAGCAAATAAACAAGGGTTCACCATAATTATTCATGAAGTGTATGTGACTCGAGTTCATCTGTACACGGGTCAACTTTGGTTCACTTTTAAACCATCTGTAGTTCTTTGAATAAAAAGAAATATCCAGGGATAAGTGCCCAATAATATGGAAACATAGATAGAAACATAAAAAATAGGTGCAGGATTAGGCCATTTGGCCCTTCGAGACGGCACCGCCATTCAATATGATCATGGCTGATCATCCAACATCAGTACCCGGTTCCTGCTTTCTCCCCATATCCCTTCATTCCGTTAGCCCTAAGAACCATATCTAAATCCAATATAACAGGTGATGGCTCAAAATTTCTTAGAGTGAAGGTTAATAAAAGTGTAGGCATGGTCTTGCTCTCTCCCAATGTACAAAGCAGTATATTTAAACCTTCTCCCAATTGAAAAAGAGGGCTCTTGTTCATTAACAAGGCTCAACTGAAAAACCGCATGTTTTATGCTGGGTAGAAAATCGGATGCTTTTCAAGTGGGAACTCAACAGGTCAGGCAGCATCCGTGGAGGGAATGGACAAGCACTGTCTCAGGTCAGGATCCTTCTCGTTGAGTGGGGGGGGGGGGGGGGGAGCAGGAAAGGAGCGATGAGGATGGGACAAAGCCTGGCAAGAGATCCAGTCCGTCTCATCTAGAGAGGTTGTTGGGGCACCTTGATGGAGTTGGTGTAAGGACAGGTGTAACATCTCCTGCGGCAGCATTGGAAGGTAATAGGGTGGAGGCATTTGGGTGGGAAAAGATAAGTGAACCAAGGAGTTGTGGCGGGAGTGGGCTCTGCATAAAGCAGGAGGGGCTGCCTCCTTCCTCTCTCTCTTCTGTATCCCTCCTGGTGCACTCCCATTTATCCCACTATCTCCCATGTTTCCCCCCTCCTCCATACACTCATCTCCTCTGCTCGTCCCATCTTTCCCTTTATCCCCTCTTTCTCCTGTCCCTTGTCCCCTTTCACCTATTTCCACTACCTCTGGCAATATATTTCTCTCCTGGTCCCTCCGTATGTAACTAACTTTCATCCTCTTTTAACCTTAACTCTTTGTTTAGTTTAGAGATATCGTGTGGAAACAGGACCTTCGCCCCACCGAGACCACACCGACCAGCAATCTCCGGACATGAACACTATCCTACACACACTAGGGACAACTTACATTTATACCAAGCCAATTTGGAGTGTGGGAGGAAACTGGAGCACCCGGAGAAAACCCATGCAGGTCACAGGGAGAACGTACAAACTCCATACAGACAGCACCCGTAGTCAGGATCGAACCCGAGACCTGGTTCTCTGGCGCTGTAAGGCAGCAACTCTACCGCTGCGCATCCATGCCGCCCATGTCACTTACTCCACCCATTTGCCAGTCAAACTCCACCCTCCCTCACCTGTATCCACTTATCACCTGCCAGGTTTTGTTCGTCCCTTAGCTTTCAGTCTCAATCAGTGTGGTCGACAGTGAAAAGATGTATAAAAATGAACAATGGGGCTTCAGCCCCCTATAAAATCATTATCCCGATATGGCCCCTTAATTCACAAATCAATTCGAACAGAAAACCCATTAATTGTCTGAGTTTTTCTAACTAATGGGCCTATCCCACTTACTTCGGCGATTATTTTGGCCACTACAGGCCACATGGTCGCTGGGGTGTCGCCTGTATGGTCTCCTCAGTCGCCTAAAGAGTCGTACCTTTTTTCTGTCGCCACTGGATTTTGGAATGTTCAAAACTTTTCGGCGACAGTCGACACCAACGATTGTAGCCTGACGTAGGTTGTCGCCAGGATGACGTAAGTTGTCGCCAGGCGACGTAGGTAGTCGCAGGTGCTGACTTCGGTAAATTCCATTGGTGACTACCTATGTCAACCTATGTCAACCTGCGACAGGTACCAGCGACTGAATTGTCTTACCTCGTTGTAGCTTGTCGCGGGTGGACATAGATCGTCATAGGTGTGGGCATAGGTGGACATCCTAATGTGTCGCTGGTTGTCGGTAGCTTGCCCTAGCTTGAGGCCGACTAAGTGGTAGGTTGTTGTTGCCACTGTCGTAGACATTGTTGTAGGGGGATCCAGTCGCCGGTTTTTTGGTGACCTGCTACGACTATGGCAGTCGCCGAAAAAATTGCCTAAGTGGGACAGGCCCATTACTGTTCAGCTTGTTTTACTGAGTACAAACAAAGGTCATAGGCTGCAACCTCCCAATCCAACTTCAGTCAGGAATGGTATAATAAGTCCTCACTTGATAGATACTAAATGATGGAGTAACTCAGCGGGATAGGCAGCATGTCTGGAGAGAAGGAAGAGGTGACCCTTCAAGAGAAGGGTCTCGACCCAAAACATCACCTGTTCCTTCTCTCCAGCAATGCTGCCTGTCCCGCTGAGTTACTCCAGCATTTATTGTCTATCTTTGGTCTAAACCACCATCTGCACTTCCTTCCGACACATTTCCTCACATTGATATCATGATGTGAATGCATGAAGACGGGAATAGGATGGCCATATAGAACTGAATTGCACCTGTAATTGCCTGATCCTATTTACCAATGTGTGTTATAAATTCGGAAATGGATGCAAATTATTTAACATACACATTGCACTTACAATTCACAATTTACATTTATTTCACAATGTACAATTTACAATAGATATAAATGAGCCAAATTTCTTGGCTGCCCCATTTAATTCTCAAGATAGACACAAAAAGCTGAAGTAACTCAACGGGTCAGACAGCACCCCTGGAGAAAAATAATAGGTGTTATTTTGGGTCGAGACCCTTCTTCAGACTGAGAGCCAGAGGAAAGGGAAACGAGAGATACAGACGGTGATGTAGATATATAGAACAAATGAATGAAAGATATGCAAAAAAATAACGATGATAAAGGAAACAGACCATTGTTAGCTGTGGGCTAGGTGAAAACGAGTTACAGACAATGAGACTCAACAAGACAACTTTGAAACTAGTACAACAACTTTGGTGGGGGAGGGACAGAGAGAGAGGGGATGCAAAGGTTACTTGATGTTAGAGAAGTCAATATTCATACCGCTGGGGTGTAAGCTGTCCAAACGAAATATGAGGTGCTGTTCCTCCAATTTCCTCCTCTGACAATGGAGGAGGCCCAGGACAGAAAGGTCAGCGTGGGAATGGGAAGGGGAGTTAATGTGTTTGGCAACTGGGAGATAAGATCGGTCAAAATTCTCAAAGAATTGTTGCCGTTCACCTTCATCACCTCCCACACCATTTAAGTCTTCTGTATGTCGGCTTTTCCACAGATTGGCGCAAAAGGCTTTCAAAAATGGATGCAGACTCAAGGAACCCCAGCAATCAAGCTGGTGGACAGATCACTTCTCTTTCCTCTCCATATACTCGGAAAATAAGGTATCCCAGTCATTATTTGACCCAAATGACCTGTTTCGATCCTGCTTCACCTACCGTCAATGACTCTAAAATTCCCAAGGGTTTCAGTTACAACTGGGAACCCTTCACAACTGTCCTGTCTATGCAGGAATGCTATTGCAAGTATAATTTGTGCATCACTTTGGAATTATTCCATTTTGTGACACTAACCATTGATTTTACTCTGAAGTCTGTCCGCCCTCGATCTCTGTCTCACATTACATCACCTTTGTCCTCTTACCTCTGCACAACTTCTTGTGTTTCACAACCGTGACCATAACATGCAGATCAAGTGTCATAAACATGTTCTTTATTCTCAGTCAGAAATTTGTAATGGTTTTGACAATCCATAGCTTTCCACATCATCTGCAGCACCACTGAACCCAGTGATTGGACTTAAACATTGAAGACATTATTTAATTACATTTAACCTGGGATGCCATGCACTTTTTAAACGATTCCGCAATCAGCCTGCTGTTTCATAGAAACATAGAAACATAGAAACATAGAAACATCGATTGACTTGAAGGTCAGAGGTGTTCCAGAACAACCATATGTATCTGTGATTTACATGGCTTTATCTTATCTGCCATGGCTTCAGCTGTGTAGGGCTAAAATTCCACAATTGTAATCCAAAAGATGGGGTCAAGGCCCTGTTTCCACCAATCTTACCATCACCAAGCACAAGAAGCGACAAGACAGACACCATTGTATGAGGATGCCGAGAAGTGTGTTCAGCTCTGGCTGAACAACTTCTCATCTCGATAAGAAGAAGATCCAAAAGCTTTCTGCCTCTTATCCCTTCTCCTTCTTTAAGACATTCCTTTAAACCAACATTATTGATCATCTTTGTCAGCTCTTATGAAGCTTAGTTTAGTTTTAGTTTAGAGATACAGCGCAGAAACAGGCCCTTCGGCCCACTTACACTTTTACACTATCCTACACACACTAGGGACAATTTACACATACACCAAGCCAATTAACCTACATTCCTGTACGTCTTTGGAGTGTGGGTGGAAACCGAAGATCTCAGAGAAAACCCACAAGTTCACGGGGAGAACGTACAAACTCCATACGGCCAGCACCCGTAGTCAGGATCGAACCCAGGTCTCTGGTGCTGCAAGCGCTGTACGGCAGCAACTCTACCGCTGCGCCACCATGGTCAAATTTCAACATTGCTCCTGTGAAAAAAGCCATGTCAATGGTTCTGTGTTATTTCAGGTGGCTGATATTTCCTGTATTTTGGTTATTTCTGAGCAATCTGATTTGGCATGGTCAGGATCACTGCTACCTGGTAGGCAACAAGTCTTCTTGCCAGGATTGAGGTCTTGATCTCCAAAAACTGTTCTCCTCAGTTGACCAAAGATAGACACCAAAAGCATGAGTAACTCAGTGGATTCTGGTTTTGCTTGGACTTGTGAAGGCCCCTGTGAATTTTAACATCAAAATCTGCCTTCATTAAACCGGTGGCTCCTGGGATGTGGAAGTGGTTTTATGTTTTCCAGGATCTTGCCATGAACCTTTATGATGACATGTAAGTGCCATCAGCAAAAGAGCAGGACCGGGACCATTCTAACATGCATTAATAATAAACTGTCATATCGTGCACAATCAACTATGTTGTAATGAGTAGGATACACTTTGTTACATATTTTCCAATTCATCTGGATGGCTACTCATGGCTTTTTTAATTCTTTGTGCATTTGGTGGTGGTACTCTGGCACCGCTCGCTCCTCAACTCTTTCCCACTACATTGCCAACATCATCGGTGGTGTCTCCTGCACCAGTGGAGAACTTGCGATTTCATCAACTTTCCTATTAACTTCCACCCTGTCCTCAATTCACTTGGACTATTTATGACATAGAATCATAGAATCATAGAGTGATACAGTGTGGAAACAGGCCCTTCGACCCAACCTGCCCACACCGGCCAACGTCCCAGCTACACTAGTCCCACCTGCCCACGTTTGGTCCATATCCCTCCAAACCTGTCCCATCCACGTACCTGTCGAAATGGTTCTTAAATGTTGTGATAGTCCCAGCCTCAACTACCTCCTCTGGCAGCTTGTTCCATACACCCACCACTCTTTGTGTGAAAATGTTATCCCTCAGATTCCTATTAAATCTTTCCCCTTCACCTTACACTTATGTCCCAGTGCCGTCAAACGCTCATCATATGTGAACCCACTCATTCCTGGGATCCTTCTTGTAAACCTCCTCTGGACCTTCTCCAGAGCCAGCAGATATAGTGCCCAAAATTGCTCACAATACTCCAAAAGCAGCCTCACCTGTGCCTTATAGAGCCTCAGCAGCACATCCCTTGCCAAGCATGAAGAAATTCTCTCTTAACATCCCAGACAGCCTTATGATTGAGGTTATGCCTTGTGGTTGGTTCCACCCTTTTAACATGCAATTTAATGCCAAAAGTTTTCCAATCTGGAGGCAAATATATTCAGCTAAAATTCTAATAAGTACAAATCTTTTTCCATTGGCATATTAATAGTGTAAACTGCCATTGGAAAAATGTCCCCTGTTGCATTTTTCCATCAGATGGTGGCTTTAACTGAGAGTTAAATCCTTGCAAGTTTATTTATTTCTATATTTCTGAGTGTCAATCCTTGGCAATGGATTACGTCAAATCTATGAAAGCTTTGTTTTACTCACATGAACTTCTTAATGAACTTGCCACTTTATTTGAGAAACAGATGCTCTCTGAAATAAACCTGCCAATTTAACTGTGATTACTCAATCATTTCAGTTGTTAGCAGCAACTATTTTTCCTATAGTCCTGGGCAGTTTGCCAGTGGAAATACCATTCAAAAATATTTTTTTAATTCTCCTCAGTGGCTGCATTCAACAGTTTAAATATGCAAATTTCTTCCAAGCAGAGCAAATTTCTACCAAATCCCAATGGCAGACTCTGGCTTGTTAATTCTGGACATCTGTTAAATCAAAAGCATGTTTTTTCTACTCTGCGCATGGCTGGAGTTTTACCCTACTGAGTATTAGACTCCAGTCTATAATCATTACATATTTAGCTCAAGCAGATGCAGTTAGTCAATGGGCATCAGCTATCTATTATCCATTTGGGTCTGTCTTTAGACTCTGGACTTTAGAGATACAGCACAGAAAAAGGCCCTTCGGCCCACCGAGTCAGTGCCGGCCAGACTCCATACATTGACGTACAAACTCCGTACAGACAGCACCCATAGTCAGGATTGAACCAAGGTCGCTGGCACTGTAAGGCAGCAACTCTACCGCGGCACCACTGTGCCACCTTGCTGCCACCAGCCAGCTTTCACTGAAAGGCCTCTTGCCTCTCTGAAGATTTTGGGACCAACTCTACTGCAGATGTTTGGTTCCAAAGAATAAGATAATATTTTAATGGAATACTGAGGGAACGCTGCACTTTGGGGATACTTTCAACTTCTTTGATAACCCTCTTTAATGACCCTCGGACTATCCTTGATCGGACTTTGCTGGATTTACCTTGCACTAAACGTTATTTCCTTATCATGTATCTATACACTTTAAATGCATCATTTGTAATCATGTATTGTCTTTCTGATGACAGGTTAGCCACGCAACAAAAGGTTTTCACTGTACCTGGGTACAAGTAACAATAAACTAAACTGAACTATGTAAAAATATTTATGTTAAATATATACTATTTCAGAATCAATGATCTTTCTGAAAACTGGGTCATAAATCAAACAGTTTATCTGGTCATTCTCTCATGATAAATTGAACTGCCACAAATTGGAATTTCCGTTCGGCAGTCTCTTAGTTTGAACAGCAACAGGATGTTGGAAGAACTCATGAGGTCACCCAACATCTATGGAGCCAAAAGGTCTACATCAGCATTCTGGGTTGAGACCCTGCTTCAGGAAATATTGTTGGAATGTGGTAATACACTGCAGCGTATCGATGGATGTAGGTAGATGGTGGATGGACCAGATCTGAAGGGGATGGTGGGTAGATGGAATCAGTGGGGGAGAGGTACAATAGGGACTGATAGGTGATAGATTGAGCCTGGTTTGGAGAGCAGGAGGAGCAGATGGAACTAGTTGGAGGGAGGGGATGAGAGTCAAAAACAAAGGGAGAAGAAAACTAGATGGACATGTCTGAAGAAGGGTTCTGATCCGAAACTCTAGTCCGAAGAAGAGTCCTGACCTGAAATGTTGCCAAACCATGTCCTCCAGAGATGTTGTCCAACCTACTGTTATTCCAGCACTTTTTGTGTGTGAATCAACCTCTGTAATTCCTTGGGTCTGGATGGATAGATAACAGTACATGGGAGAAGAGCACTGGGCTTGGGGTTACCTGATCCATTGGGTTGTAAACTACTCAAGCAGTAAACGTGATATTGTTCTTCCAATTTGCACTTGGCTTCTCTGTATCAATGGAATAAGCTGAGAGCAGACAAGTCTCAGTGTGGGAGTGGGATGGATAGTTCAAATCAGATGCAACGTAAGGTTTAAGGTGAGCATTGGGTACAGAGTGCAGGCTGCCAGTCTATGCTTGGTTTCATCAGTGCAGAGGACCCACATCGTGAACATGGTTTAGTTTAGTTTAGAGATGCAGTGTGGAAACATAGGAGGTAATAGTTTGTGCAATTAGGTTGCTGACTAGCCTGGTGGAATATGAGATGTTGTTCTTCTAGTTTTCATTGGGCCTCACCTTGCCAGTGGAGAAGGTCAGGATAGGACAGGTCAGTATGGAAATGAGAACTAGAGTTGAAATGGCATTCAACCAGAAGCTTGGGATGGCCATGGCAGACAACGTGCAATTAGACTCCTGGTCTACACTGATGTAGAGGAGGCCAGATCAGGAGTACCAATACATAGTTGGAAGAGGTGCACACAAACCTTTGCCTCACCTGGAAGGGTTTTATAGGTCTCTGGATGGTGGTAAGGGAGGAGGTGTAGGGACATAGAGTGAGAGTGATTCCCATGGAAGATGGAACGGGGTGGGGAGGGGCAGATGTAACCGGTAGTGGGTTCTTGTTGCAGCTGGCCAAAATGATGAAGAATGCTTTCCTTGGAAGGCTAGTAGGGTGAAGGGTAAACACCGGGGGAACTCTGTTCTGTTTGAAGGGGGAGGGATGGGTGAGGAGCAGATCTAACAAATGGGGGAAATGTGAGAGAGGGCTCCAGCAACCACAGCAGAAGGAAAGCCACATTTCCTTAAAAAGGAGAACATTTCAGATATCCTGGAATGGAAGCTCTCATGTTGAGAGCTGATACACAGATACCTGAAAAATCAACCATTCTTTTCCCCTCCACAGATTCTGCTCCACCTGCTGAGTTCTTCCAGCAGATAGGTTTTTTTTTTGCCACAGACTGGAGTGTCTATTTCAGTGGTTGACTGAGTGTCACTTAGCCTCAGAATTTGTTATGTTGGCTGAGGGAAAGGACAATAACATTGATTTGCATGTCCTTCCTGCAAATAAATGATTTTGGAGAGGCAGTGTTCGGATAATCTTTCCAGTGTCTTGAAATGCCTGTAGTAAATGGTCCAAATCGCAGAATGTTTGTGCAATTAGGTTGCTGACTAGCCTGGTGAAAAATGAGATGTTGTTCTTCTAGTTTCTTTCAAGCAGAAAGAAGAAAATTAATCTCTGGTGTCTAGTCGCCCATGAGTTTTGGGTCAGATATGAAGACTTGAACCTCAAAAACTGTTTACACTATCAATTAAAGGCACGGTGATGGGGCGTTGAAGGCAGTATGGAATTTTATCATCAATATCAGACTTCCTCAAGAGGTGGCTTGGAAATATGGCAAGTTATCTACATTTATCTACATTATCCACATTATTTACAATTTCTCGTTTCTCTTCAATCCAGAATGTGCCATTCAAACCCATCTCCAGCTCCTCTGAAAATGTATACTTCCATAGTCCTGTATTCTCTATTTCAATTCATTTCTATCTAGCTCAACTTTAAAGATTCTAACCGCATCCAAATCTACTTTGAAATTCTTAATCTTAATTTTGGCAGTTTTGTCTTCAGAATGGAAGTAGGAAACGGCCTGAAAATGAAAGGGGATTCTCAATGACACTGCATTTTGGCTTTGTTCTTTAGGTTGAAATTACTAAGAAGTATCTGTGGATTTGGTCTACACCAGACAGGTTAAACAAGAATTGAAAATTGTTCACATTGGTTCAATTGTATCAATTTTTCAAATTACCTTGAGGAATGACTGTAGATTATTAAAAGTTTCAATTTTCATTATTATGGATCCAGAGCTAACCAACAGCAATAACAAGTAATTCAGGGCACGATGGCATGGAAATCATGTCATTTCAGACAAATTTGAAAATAATTCTCTGAACAGTTTCCCATTATAATTACAGTTAACTGCAATCAATATTTATGATAACAAAGACTCACATATCCTATTTTCAAAATGGGTTTTTGTGTGAACAAGAGATCATGAGACAGCATAAGTTAATTATGCAGATGAACTGATACTGTGGAGTGGGTTATCCGGTTGAAATTCAATATAGGGGCTGTGATTATATCACCAAATTATGAGAGTTGTCCTTATCCAGCTCGTATATGTCAAATGTACATCAAGATTGAATTACAGCCTTTAACTCCAAACATTGGCTCTGTTGTTTTACATAATGTACACTAACTGCAATTCTGAACTGAAAAAATTAAATCAATAACTCATTGCATTACAACTACACTGCCAAGTCTACCACAGGCTGGAAGAAGGTTAATAACATTTGGAAATAGTACTGAAATGATGCTCATGAAGGAGTACAATAACTGACAGTGACAACCGTGACAATGCATAATAATATCATGCTATTTATTCCCAGAACACTCCAATAAGCTGACCTTTATTCTAGTTTACTCACTGATTCTGTGGTAAGTATACAGAATTTTATTATTACATTAAAAGAAACCCAGTCATGTTTTTTTTATTACAACTTATTGCTCCAATTGAACCTTATCAAAGTGTTATTTCTCCCGTTGTTAATATTTGGTAAGGTTATCCTCGTCATTTTAGAGATCAAAATTCAAAGAACATTTTTTCAAGTTGTACCATAATTAATATACGGTCTTTGTGGATTGAGATATATTTTGGAGTCAATAATATATATTTTCTTAAATTTAACATAGGTTCAGCCCCATTGAGTGAATATATTTCTCTTCATCTCACTCCTAAATTGCTTTCCCCATATCCCAAGTCTCCTCAGCCAGGGAACTTCCTGCATCTTTCCTGTCATGCCTTTAGTCTTGCCTTTAGTCATGCCTTTAGTCTTGCCTTTCCTGTCATTCCTGTCAGTTTTAGTGTGATTTCCTCTCATTCTCCAAAACTGTAAAGAACACTAACCTAGTTTACTCAATGTCTTCTCAAAAGGCATGTCTGCCAACCCTTGAATACATCTGATAGATCTTTGTTGCATGTCCATTTTAACAATCAGTCTGAAGAAGGGGTGTGTGACGTTTCGGGTCGAGACCCTTCTTCAGACTGATGTCAGGGGAGGGGGCGGGACAAGTACTTCAATATTTTGCGTCTACATTCTATCTTTGTCCCTCCCCCTCCCCTGACATCAGTCTGAAGAAGGGTCTCGACCCGAAATGTCACCCATTCGTTCTCTCCAGAGATGCTGCCTGACCCGCTGAGTTACCAACATTTTGTGTCTACCTTCGATTTAAACCAGCATCTGCATTTCTTTCCTGTGCAGTCTGATGAAGGGTCTTGACCCGAAACGTCACCCATTCCTTGTCTCCAGAGATGCTGCCTGTCCTGCTGAGTTACTCCAGCATTTTGTGACTATCCCTGGTTTAAACCAGCATCTGCAGATCCTGCCTACACTTAACAATAATGTCCTTTCTCAGATAAGGAACACTGAACTGTACACAATACTCACTATGTTGCAAACATCTCAAAATTTCAATGACATTTCTTTACCCCAATATTAAAAACATCTTGTAATAAAGCCTAATATATCATTTATCATACCAAATTATTTGCTGTTTCTGCATAATGGCCTTTGGAAAATTATCAATAACACCTTTCTATGTCCCTTTGAACATCAACACCACTTATTTTCCTATTGTCTATCCAATAAAAATCTCTCATCATCTTTAGTATAGTTTCGAGTTATGGTCTAGCAACAGACTGTTCAGCCCATTGGCTCCTTACCAACGAGCAATCACCCATACACTAGTTCTATCCTACACACTAGGGACAATGTACAGAAGCTAATTAATCTACAAACCCATACGTCTTTGGAATATGGGTAAAATCCAGAGCACTAAAAGAAAACCCATGCAGTCACAGGAATAAATTAAACTCTGTACAGACAGCACCCGTAGTCAGGATTGAACCTGGGTCTCTGGAGCTGTAACGCAGCAACTTTACCGCGGCATTTCCACATAGTGTAAATTCATGGTCATGCAGGAACCTCTGAACTCTTTCTAAACAGTTGCATGTTTTTTGAAGTGCTGTGCCAAAAATTGTTCAAAATTCCCCAGTTGACAGTGTCATCGAGCCATAGAATCATACAGCATTGAAACGGCCCTTCAGCCCAACTTGCCCACGCTGATGAAGATGCCCCATCGATGCCTGCCTGTGTTTGGCCCATATCCTTCCAAATCTTTCCTCTCCATCTATATCTAAATGTCTTTTACATTTTGTTATAAAGTCTGCTTTAACTCCCTCCTCTGGTAACATGTTCCATATATTCGCCATGTGAACAAATTTCCCCTCAGGCTCCTATTAAATCTTTCTCCTCTCACCTGTTTCCTAATCAAAGATGTAATGGAACATGTAACTTATCACTCAATTAATTTGCCCTGAAAGTATATAGGTATAATTTCATTTCACTTACACATAACCCTCATAGATAGACACAAAATGCTGGAGTAACTCAGTGGGACGGGCAGCATCACTGGAGAGAAGGAATGGGTAAGGTTTCAGGTCGAGACCCTTTTTCAGACCCATTCCTTCTCTCCAGAGATGCTGCCTGTCCCGCTGATTTAATCCAGCATTTTGTGTCTACGTTTGATTTAAACCAGCATCTGCAGTTCTATCCTATACATAACCATCATGTTCATTTCATTTTCAGCCTCTTTGATTTCTCTCTTTCCTTTAACATCTCTTAACTCCTTAAAAATTCAAGACTTCCAGGGCAGGGGTGACCTGTATCAAAGGGACAGGTTGCACCTAAACTGGAGGGGGAACAACATCCTAGCGGGAAGGTTTGGTAATGCTACACAGGAGAGTTTAAACTAGATTGGCAGATGGGTGGGATCTCGTGCAGGACAGAGGCACGTGAGAGGCTAGAAGTTGGTATGGAGGGTGGTGTGGGAAAGATTAGTGGACAGAATAGGCAGGTGACACGTGGAGAGCGAGGAAGGAGGGTTAGTTTCAACTGCACATATTTTAACGCAAGGGGCCTCACGGGTAAGGCAGATGAGCTGAGGGCGTGGATAGGTACGAGCAACTGGAACTTTGTAGCCATGACTGAAACCTGGTTAATGGAGTGGCAGGACTGGCAGCTCAATGTTACGGGGTACAGGAACTTCAGGAGAGACAGGGATGAGGGAAAAAGAGGAGGGGGGGGGGTTGCATTGTTGGTTGAGGAGGATGTCACGGCTGTGTCCGGTGGTGACATTACGGAGAGTTTGTCTAGTGAGGCTACATGAGTGGAGCTGAGGAACAAGAAAGGGATGATCACCTTGTCGGGGGTGTACTACAGACCCCCGAATAGTCAACGGGAATTAGAAGAACAAATGTGCCAGGAGATTGCAGACAGCTGTAGGTCAAATAAGGTTGTTGTAATATGGAGCTTTTAACTTTCCCAATATAGACTGGGAAAATCATAGTGTGAAGGGTTCCGATGGGGTGCAATTCCTCAAAAGTGTTCAGGAGAGTTTTCTTAAGCAGTATGTGGAGGCCCCCACACGTGCGAGGGCAACGCTGGATCTAGTACTGGGAAATTGGGATGGCAAGTTCATGAAATGTGTGTGGAGGAGCTTCTTGGGACCAGTGACCACAGTTTGATTAGGTTTAAGATAGTTATGGATAAGGATGGAAATGGTCCACGTGTTAAAATGCATTAGGCATTTTGGGATAAGGCCAATTCTGGGGTAAGGCCAATTTTGAGGGTATGAGAGAAGGTCTCGCTCAAGTTGACTGGAGCAGATTGTTAGAGGGGAAAGGAACATTGGCCAAGTGGGATGTTATTAAATGGGTACTGAAGAAAGCTCAGGATGTGTACGTCCCCGTTAGAGTGAAGGGTAAAGCAGGCAAACGTAAGGAAGCTTGGCTGACGAGGGACATTGAGATGTTAGTCAAAAAGAAGAAGGATGCATGGGATAGGGATAGGGATAGGCAGCTGGGATCAAGTGCATCACTGAAGGAGTTTCGGGAACTAAGGAGTAAACTAAAAAAGGAAATCAGAAGCGCAAAAAAGGGGCCAGGAGATAGCTCTGGCGGGTAGCATTAAGGACAATCCCAAAAGATTTTATAAATACATAAGGGGGAAAAGGGTAACTAGAGAGAGAGTGGGACCTCTCAGGAATCAAAGCAGTCACCTCTGTGTGGAGCCACAGGAGATGGGCAAGGTCCTCAATGAGTATGTATTTACCGAGGAGAAAGACAATAGGACGGAAGTGTCTTGAGAGCAGTCAGGGTTACTGTCGAAGAAGTACTGATGGTACTGTCATGTATAAAGGTAGACAGATCTCCAGGGCCTGATCTGATATATCCGAGGACATTGTGGGAAACTAGAGAGGAAATTGCGGGAGCCCTGGTTGAAATTTACGAGTCGTCCTTAAATACAGGAGAGGTGCCGGAAGACTGGAGGGTGGCTAATGTTGTTTCTCTTTTCAAGAAGGGCTGCAGGGAAAATGCTGGGAACTATAGGCCAGTGAACTTAACATCTGTAGTTGGTAAGTTACTGGAGAGTATTCTGAGGGATAGGATATACAGGCATTTGGATGGGCAAGGGCTGATCAGGGACAGTCAGCATGGTTTTGTACGTGTGAGGTCATGTCTCACAAATCTGATTGATTTTTTGAAGACGTGACCAAAAATGTTGATGAGGGCAGAGCTGTAGATGTTGTGTACATGGCCTTTCGTAAGGCATTCGACAAGGTTCTGCATGGTAGGCTGCTCTGGAAGGTTAGATCGCATCGGTTCCAAGGAGACATAGCTGAATGGATAGCAAATTGGCTCCATGGACTGAATCAGAGGGTAATGGTGGAAGGTTGCTTCTCAGACTGGATGCCTGTGACTAGTGGTGTGCCTCAGGGTTTGGTGCTGGGCCCGTTACTGTTTGTCATCTACATCAAATGAAATCAGAAGTGCAAAAAAGGGGCCAGGAGATAGCTCTGGTAGGTAGTATTAAGGACAATCCCAAAATATTTTATAAATACATAAGGGGGAATAGGGTAACTAGAGAGAGAGTGGGACCTCTCAGGAATCAAAGCGGTCACCTCTGTGTGACAGGAGATGGGCAAGATGAGAACATACAGTGAAAGATGAGATACAGGGAAAGATTAGCAAGTTTTCTGATGATACAACAGTTAGTGGTTTTGCAGATAGTGAAGATGGTTGTGAACGATTGCAGCAGGATCTGGATCGATTGGCCAGGTGGGCGAAGGAATGGTTGATGGAATTTAATACAGAGAAGTGTGAGGTGTTGCATTTTGGGACGTCGAACAAGGGGAGAACCTACACAGTAAATGGTAGGCTTCTGGGTAGTGTTGTAGAGCAGAGGGATCTGGGAGTACAGGTGCATGGTTCCTTGAAGGTCAAATCGCAGGTAGATAAGGTGGTCAAAAAGGCTTTTGGCACTTTGGCCTTCATCAGTCAGAGTATTGAGTATAGAAGTTGGGAGGTCATGTTGCAGTTGTATAAGACGTTGATGAGACCGCATTTAGAATATTGTGTTCAGTTCTGGGCACCGTGTTATAGGAAAGATATTGTCAAGCTTGAAAGGGTTCAGAAAAGATTTATGGACTAGAGGGTGTGAGATATAGGGAGAGGTTGAGTATGCTGGGTCTCTATTCCATGGAGCGCAGGAGGATGAGGGGACATCTTATAGAGATGTACAAAATCATAAGAGGAATAGATCGGGTAGATGCACAGTGTCTTTTGCCCAGAGAAGGGGAATCGAGGATGAGAGGACATAGGTTCAAGGTGAAGGGAAAATGATTTAATAGGAATCCAAGAGTAACCTCTTCACACAAAGGGTGGATGTGTGTATGGAACAAGCTGCCAGAGGAGATAGTTGAGGCTAGGACAATCCCATCGTTTAAGAAACATTTAGACGGATACCTGGATAGGACATGTTTGGAGGGATAAGGATCAAGCGCAGGCAAGTGGGACTAGTGTAGCTGGGACATTGTTGGCCGGTGTGGGTGAGTTGGGCCGAAGGGCCTGTTACCCCACTGTATCACACTATGACGCTGTGACTCAATGACTCTATGACTGTTCATAATCCCAGTAACAGAAATGGGAACCTTTACTAATGCACATTCATTGAATATAAGGATAGAATATTCTTCTTGACATGCTCCTGTTCCAGTTATGATAACTTAGACAAAAGTAAAGCAGGGTTATTTTTCTCTTGTTTTATCATTCATCAAAATGTTTCATCAAAGGCTATAAATTGTTTACATACTTGATCCTTTCATCTTTCCATTGCTGAAGTTGTCACATTCTGTTTAGTATGAGCAAGTTGGGCCACATAACCTTCTGCATTGCATTACTCTGAGACTGGATGTCCATTTTAAATTGCCAGAGGATTTCAAACTTCTTAAATTCCAGGCATCTCAAAAATGCTGCACATTCAAATGATTGGTTCCATAATTTGAAGTTACTTAACAAGTTTCCAATTTAATAACATAAAATGATAGTCATAGGAATAAGAACAATTAGGTTAAATTTCATTCTAACACAATGAGCCACTCTTTTATGAAGTATTTCTTTGGAACTATAACATGTTTTTAGAATAAATGTTTTAATCATCTGTGCTATTAAGAGAACTAATAAATGTGTAATTATCAGAGAACCACATTTTGCCAAAGAAGTTTATCAAAAATAAATTATTGCCTTAAATGAGCTGGACTGCAGGATTGGAAAAATCTCACATTAGCACAATAGTGTATGCCAAAGATTAATAGATATAAATTTTGAAAAGCCTTCATAATATATTCTGTTAATAGAAATGGCATGAATGTAATAAATCCATTATACTCTCATATTAGAGACAAGCAGGCTAATAAATAAAACCCATCTTACAACTGAAATCAAATGCTTTGTCATTTTTCTCTGCAGACATTATCAATGAAAAGATCTTCACTAAAGCTATCTTATGAGCTATCTTCAGCCTTACTTTATTTAACCATTTACAACCAAATGAATTGCACAGTCCATACACAGAAATACGGCACATTCCTGACTTGTTCGATAAGAATAGTTTATGATTATGTCTCGGCACAGATTAATCTAGAAATTGGATTACACACATTTTTTGATACACTGGGCCATGATTGTATTTAGTGCTGATACGAAACGATACGATATGATAGAACTTTATTTATCCCAGGAGGATAATTGATGTGCCAACAGCCTTAAAAACGCAAAATACACAAAACACAAGATACGTGAAACATGAAATTAAAGTGATGAGTGGAAAGGCTCGGGGGATGTGCAAAGATTGGGGAGGGGGTTACTAGCAAAGATTACTAGAATGTTGCCTGGGTTTCAACAACTAAGTTACAGAGAAAGGTTGAACAAGTTAGGGCTTTATTCTTTGGAGCGCAGAAGGTTAAGGGGGGACTTGATAGAGGTCTTTAAAATGATGAGAGGGATAGACAGAGTTGACGTGGATAAGCTTTTTCCATTGAGAGTAGGGAAGATTCAAACAAGGGGACATGACTTGAGAATTAAGGGACAGAAGTTTAGGGGTAACATGAGGGGGAACTTCTTTACTCAGAGAGTGGTGGCTGTGTGGAATGAGCTTCCAGTGAAGGTGGTGGAGGCAGGTTCGTTTTTATCATTTAAAAATAAATTGGATAGTTATATGGACAGGAAAGGAATGGAGGGTTATAGTCTGAGCGCAGGTATATGGGACTAGGGGAGAATACGTGTTCGGCACGGACTAGAAGGGTCGAGATGGCCTGTTTCCGTGCTGTAATTGTTATATGGGGAGTCAGACTCAGTCTACACCACGACAGAAGGGGTTAGCCACAGGGAAGAAGGATCTCCAGTGGCGTTCTGTCCTGCATCTTGCATCCATCCTGCATCAATTGTCCACTCAGATCCCTCTCAAAAAATTCACAATAATAATTAAATTCTACTTTTAAACATTGTTAGGATGGCATGCATTCAGAAATTATTGTAAAATTGAGTTTTATGTAAAATGATTTAATTGTAAAATGATTTTTGAAAGGACCCTGTCAGGAATATAGTTGGGCACACCACCCAGCTATTTGATGAGCAAAGTTCAGAGAAAGGCATCAGCCTCTAAAGGCACTCTCTGCACCACAGGCAAACAGGGTGCACTTTGGCAACATAGTCATAGAGTGATACAGCATGGAAACAGGCCCTTCAGCCCAACTTGACCACACTTGCCAACATGTCCCAGCTACACTAGTCCCACCTGCCAACGTTTGTCCCAAATCCCTCCAAACCTGTGCTATCCATGTACCTGTCTGTTTCTTAAATGTTCGGATAGTCCCAGCCTCAACTACCTCCTCTGGCATCTTGTTCCATACACCCACCACTCTTTATAAAAATGTTTCCCCTCAGATTCCCATTAAATCTTTTCTCCTTCACCTTAAACCTATGTCCTCTGGTCCTTGATTCACCAACTCTGGGCAAGAGACTCTGCGTATCTACCTGATCTATTCCTCTTGTGATATAATACACCTCTATAAGACCACCCCTCATCCTCCTGCGCTCCAAGGAATAGAGACCCTGCCTATTCAACCTCTCCCTATAGCTCACACCCTCTAGTCCTGACAAGATAAAAGTCCATGGAGGTGTCAAAAGCTGAAGGGAATGGGGAGAAAACTGCCGAAGTGGTGTGCAAGTCCTGTTCAGTCTCAAAAACTCAGGAAGATCTTTGATTGAGAGGGTGGGATGCAGAATACCTGCCAGGACCTTCATGCGAGGAAGATACATGGAACAGCATATGCTAGTATACAAAAAAAGACACAAAGTGCTGGAGCAACTTAGTGGGTGAAGCAGCATCACTGGAGAAGATGGACAGGTGACATTGCATGACGAGACCCTTCTTCAAACTCAAATATGAAGAGGCAGACAAGAAGTGGCTGTTAGTGCGAACGGAATGATAATGAGAAAATGTTATGATCCCACAAGGTATGTCATATGTGATTTGCATGAGATTACATTGATAGAATGAAGATCTTCACAAAAAAATATTTTTTCATGTGAGATGTCACTCATACAGAAATGCAGAGAATTAAATCTGAATCGAAGACAGACACAAAATGCTGGAGAAACTCAGTGGGACAGGCAGCATCTCTGAACACAAGGAATGGGTGACGTTTCAGGTTGGGACCCTTCTTCAGACTGAGAGTCAGGGGAGAGGGAGACAGAGAGATATGGAAGGGTAAGGTGTGAAAACAAGAGAACTTGCTGGATCCAATTTCCAAACTAGTGAAAGAGGCTCCTCGGTCCAGATGAGCACCAGAAACCTGGATTCAGTCCTGACCTTGGGCGCTGTGTGACTGGAGTTTGTGTGTTCTCCCTGGGAATTGCTGGGATTCATTTGGGTGCTCTGGTTTCCTCCCACGTCCGAAAGATATATGGGTTGGTACGTTAACACAAAGCTGATAACTTTTTCATCTTTCCAGTCCCCAAAATTCAGTGACAGGCACCAACAGTTTATGGTAGCCAATTAATCTGCCAACCCGCACAACTTTGGGATGTGGGAAGAAAGCAGAACACCCAAAGGAGGCCAGCGCAATCACAGGGAGAACACACAAACTCTACTCAGACATCACCTGAGGTCAGGATTGAACCCAGGGTTCTGGCTCAATGAGGCATCCACTGGCTATCATTACATTTGTTCATATTTGCAAATTTACATGTTGTGTGTTTACAGCGTAGTAATTTTTATCAGAGTTTAGCAGATGTCACTTCATGAAATCCAGGATTATAGTCTAGCCATGCAGATGGTTTTTATCTATTCTCTGGGTGCAGGCATCCACAGCAAGCTCATTCCATCCCTAGATGCATTTGTGAAAGCAGTGGTGACATTTATTGTGGAACTGATACAATTCACATAGAAAATATATTCTAACAAACAGCAATATCGGTTGCCCTCAAAAGCGCAGCATTGCAAAGATCTTTGCTGAGACTCTTCCTGTTTGATATCTCCATCAACACAGGGGTAGCTGGTTTCCATCAATCCAATCTCCAATCTGTCAGCCTATTTGACCAGAATTAAATCTCTGGCGATTTTGAATTGCTGTTATTGTCTTCAATCGTTGCTGCCTGCTTGACAGGAGATGCTTGATAAGGTGGGTGATTGCACACATGGAGGGCTCATATAGGTTTCAAAATTTTCTGCAAAAGCCCGAATGCTCCTTTTCTGTTTTGAGCAAGTACGTACCACAAGGTATGTGGCAACATCCTTGAATCTTTTTCCCTTTCTTCCTGGTAATTATTTTCCATGATAGAATGCTGAATGGAGTGTTTATTTCAGGAGTCTGGAGTTGGGCAGACGAATAATATAGTTTACCCATTCAACCTGACCAAGTATAATGAGGACATCCATAGTGGGAAGCTACGTCAGTGGGAGATGGCTAATTTTGGCAGGGCCAACATTTACCTCTAATTCCATTTAAGATGGTGATGATTAATTGATTAATTAATTGAGAGAAACGGTCCAATCGGGTGGTCTACACATGTGTCTACTGTCCTTACATAAAAGAAACAGAAAATATGAGCAGGAGTAGCATTTAGTTTTTTGTGCCTGCTCCACCATTAGATATGATCATGGATGAACATCCAAATTCAGTACCCTGTTCCATCTTCCAGATGCTCGAGATTTTGGATTTGGAAATGGTGTTAAAAGGAAAATAGACACAAAATGCTGGAGTAACTCAGTGGGACAGGCAGCTTCTCTGGAGAGAAGGAATGGGTGACGTTTCGGGTCAAGACCCTTCTTCAGACTGTTGAAGGGACTTTGGCATGATTTTGCTCTGCATCTTGTAGATTGTATACATTGGTCTAGGAGTTATATAGAAACATAGAAAATAGGTGCAGCACTAGGCCATGTGGCCCTTCGAGCCAGCACCGCAATTCAATATGGTCCTGCTGATCATCTAAAATCAGTTACCCCGTTTGTGCTTTTTCCCCATATCCCTTGATTCCATTAGACCTAACAGCTAAATCTAACTCTCTCTTGAAAACATCCAGTGAATTGGCCTCCACTGCCGTCTGTGGCAGAGAATTCCACAGATTCACAACTCTCTGGGTGAAGAAGTTTTTAGAGTTGAAGAGAGAACGAATGTTTGAGGCAGCAGATGGGATGCAGGTCATAAGGTCATAAAGTTCATATGGAATAGGAGTAGAATTAGGCCATTCAGCCCATCACGTCTACTCCACCATTCAATCATGGCTGATCTATCTCTCCCTCCTGACCCTATTCTCCTGCCTTCTCCCCATAACCTCTGACACCCGTACTAATCAAAAATCTATCTATCTCTGCCTTAAGAATATCCACTGATTTGGCCTCCACAGCATTCTGGGGCAAAATGGATGTTCTCAAGCAGGATGTTCTCCCTGGCTGGGTGTTGAATGTTGAGTAAAGTTGAAACTTCATTCTTCTTCATCAGAAGATGGTGCAAATGTTGCTTTCATTGTCCCTTACTGAAAGGCACCGTTTTGGAATATGAAAGTTATGTATTTTATATTTATGTGTACAGTATTTGTGTTATTGTCTTAAACACCATAATAAACATACTGGTGAATCAGGATGGCCAGTCGTTCTATTTTCATTGCTATCCCAATATCCCCTAAGTTGAGTAATAACTATCAGCGGTGCCTGCATTCAGTGTGCACCCATGTTTTAAGAGGTGTTGGTGTAACATAGGTCAACACTGGCTTGATTCTGGTAATATTAGAGTCTGGTGTAATTCCTCCTGTTAACAATACAATATAATAATACCTTATTAGCTTAGTATGTTTTGCAACATACGAGTAATTTCATTTGCCAAGTCAGTCATACAAATAAAAAGCAATAGAACACACAAAAACACATTTTAACATAAACATCCATCGCAGTGACTCCTCCACATTCCTCACTGTGATGGAAGGCGAAAAAAAAGTTCAATCTCTTCCCTTCCTTGTTCTCCTGCGGTCGGGGGCCTCGAGCCTTCCGTTGACGGGACGATCTTGACTCCCGTAGTCGGCGGTGTTCAGGCCCTCCACATTGGGGCAATTCAAGCTGCAGCATCAGGGGGATATCAGATCCCCCGCGCTGAGCGATCGGACCCCGGGTCGGGGCTGGTCGAAACCTTCTGCGTCATTGCAGCCCCCTGCATCCACGGTCTCTCTCGACGCAGCGAGCTCTCGATGGTAAATTCCGCAGGCCGCGGTTGGAGCGATCCCAGGCAAGGGATCGGCTCCGATAGTAAGTTCAAGCCCCAAAGTCAGTCCCGGGGAGGCCTCCCGCTCCAAGATGTTAGGCCGCAGAGCGACCGGAGATGCGACCCAGAAAACAATCGCATCTTTGGCAGGGTAAGAGATTTTTTTTAAAGTTTCCCCCGACCCCCTCCCCCTCATAAAACAAACAAGTGAACACTAAAACATACTTTCAAAACACACTAAAAATAACAACACAAAAAGACGATATACAGACAGACTGTTTGGCGAGGCTGCCAATTGTACGGCGCCCTTGGTGGAAAATATTGTAATTGGCCCCTTCATGATGCAAGTACTTACAAGACAAGAGCACTCAGATATCATGCACTTCTCTCATCAAAATGACATGGCATAGGTTCATTTTCTTGTTTCCATCAAGGTGCCCGGCCATTAATTTGTGCTAATTTTGTGCCGTTGATAAACCTGCACTAATAATAGAATGACTATCTATTCCTTGCAGGTGATCTGCCATCCCTTCAGGAACAATAATGATGTTACTAATCAAGTAGATGCTATCAAACACCTTATTTGATTATTTGGAGGAGAGCCAATCAAATTAACATTATAATGAAAAATAAAATAAGTATGGTATTTGCAAGGATTTTTCCCAAGGCTCCTGTCTTGCTTCATCCACATGCTGCTGCTCATCATCTGAAAACATAGTCATTATCATACGCAGGTTGACAGCACACAGCCTTACCTCCACATAACCTCTCCATATTCATTGAATTGATTGAAGGATACAGCATGGAAACAGTTACTTCAGCCATCATCCACACTGACCATCGATCACCCGTTCATACTGCTTCTATGTTCTTCCACTTTTGCATCCAGTAGGAGAAATTTACTGAGGCCAATTAACTTACAAATGTGCATGTCTTTGGGGATGTGGGAGGAAACCGGAGCACCCAGAGGAATCCCACGCAATCCCAGAGAGAAGGTCCAAACTCTACACCGTCAGCACCCAAGGTCAGGATGGAACCCGGGTCTTTAACGCTCTGAGGCAGCAGTTCTACCTGCTGCATCACTGTGCCGCCCACCTAGTTGAGGACTCCTGGATATTGAAGCAGATGAAACATTGACTGAACTTTAACAATAGTGCAGTGCATAATGCATGTTTGAAAGGCACCATCTGTGAGGTTGCTGATGTAACCATTTCTTTCCAAACTCTTAGCATAATTTACTTTAGTTTAGAGATACAGTGTGTAGAAGGCCCTTCGGTCCACCAAGCCCATGCTGACCTTTGATCACCCGTCAATACTAGTTCTATGTCATCCCACTGCCTACACTCCGGCCCTGAGCCACTGTCGTCGACGGGAACCATGCGAAGAGGAACCGAGAGTGAGGTGAACCTGGCGAGATTCTCCTATATAATGGGAGGAATCTGGCAGGTGTGAAGGGGTGGTGGTGGGGGGGGGGGGAACGCCGAGAACAAAACGGAACTGGCCGGGGGCACTGTTTGGTACTTTTCTAACTTTGTCAGTGCCAACAGGTGGGGACATGTATACTGCATAGGTAGTATGTAAAACAAAGCATTTCATTGTTCCTAGGTACATGTGATAATAAAGTATCATTTTACTTCGGAGTTACGTGAGTGACTACGTGAAGAACCACGCCAGTGCGCCTGCGCATCATTATGTCAGACGCCTTGACACAAACGGACGTGAGGGGAAAAACGGACAGGGGGAAGAGGTGAGCGACACAGCCGACAGAAAGTCGGGAAAGTCGGGGGTCTGCGGTTAGCGACCAACCGCCTCTAAACCCCGGTACAGTCGCCAGCGCTGAGCATAGCGACTGTGGACCTGTGGCTGGTGAAAACACAGTCAGCGCCTGTCGGGCAAAAGACAAAGTTTAAATCCCAACGGCCCACGGAGGGAGTCCCAGGCAATGGAAGTAGCTCCAGGGCTAGATACTGCTTTCGAGCGTATTGCCCAAATAGAAAGCCTTTTACATAGGCTGTTGGAGCAAAGTTCACTCAGGGAGGAGTGTACTGAAATCCAAGCTGCTGGAAGCAGCTCAACAGCTCCTGGTACAGGGCTAGATACTGCTTTCGAGCGTATTGCCCAAATAGAAAGCCTTTTACATAGGCTCTTGGAGCAAAGTTCACTCAGGAAGGAGTGTACTGAAATCCAAGCTGCTGGAAGCAGCTCAACAGCACCTGGCACAGGGCTGATGGAATGCACCCTCAGGGATGAGGAGCGTGCTACGGGTCATGAGATTTCAGACCCCGACTCTGACGGCGAGGCTGTACAAGGCGATGAACGGCAGCTGCCAGATGTTCCACCCCTGTCAGTAGGATTCGCTGTCCCGTCAGGGTCAGGACAGCCATTAGGAGAAGAACTGGCCTCCTTAATAAATTACTTGGTTTACCATCAGCTGGAACAGCAGGAGATGGATGAGACTGCAAGAAAGCAGGAGACCCCAAGTAACTGTGGGTTGCTGAAAGCAGCAGCAGTGAACCAAATTATCTGGAATCAGTTGCAGAGAATATTAAAGCTGCTGGGTTCTGGAATAACTGCGTTTACCAGAATAGCAGATAACAGCCAAGAGATGACGAAGTTGCATCAGGAAGCACTGGGGTTGCTATGCAGCACCCACTTCGACATCAATTATCTGAGGAAGGTGCTATACGGCCTACTATGAATCCGAAATTCGCAGCACTCTGCAAACCAAGTAATATACAATTACCCAACTTACTCTTTGGAGAGGATCTCGGGAGACGTATTAAAGAGTTGGAAGATGAAGCGAAAACAGGATTGATAAAAATATCAATGGTCGCAAAGTCTGTAAAGAGGAAGTATCCTTTCAGACATCATACGGATCCTAGACCAGCACCAAGTCGCTCATCAACGCAGGGACGTAGCTGGCGGCCTGCAGCGGGAGTAAGAACCAGTGGTGGTGCTTCCGGGAGAATCCAGGGATCTCAGAATACTCAAATGGCTCAAGAGGTAGGTGGACCTGGTTCTCATGGGAACATACTAACTGGATTAAGTCCAAAAGTTGGAGGCAGATTACATCTCTTCTATAAACATTGGAAGAAGATTACTTCAGATGTGGTAATTCTGAATAATATACAAGGATTTCGAATTGAATTCAATCCAAATTATGATTTGCCTGTCCAGCATGTTCCTAGCAGAACTCTCCACTTTGCGAAGTAATGGAGGTTCAAGCTGTGCTTCAAAACCCTATATATAAAAGGTGTTATTGAAGAATCAGTCTACCAAATTCACCATTTGGGTCAAATATATTCCCTCGATCAAAAAAGGATGGAGGATGTAGGATTATTCTAGATTTGACAAGTCTGAATCCTTTTGTTTAATTTAAACATTTTAAAAGGGAGACATTTGTGACTGCCAAACAACTTATTTCAGAAGCATGTCATATGGCAACTATAGATTTACATGGATGAACTAGTTATGGCAGTTCAAAGCTTTGCCTAATGGGTTAACGTCCGCTCACAGAATATTCACAAAATTGTTAAACCAATTCTGGGGTTGCTGAGAAGCCAGGGGCATGTACTAATGGCATACTTGGATGATGTCCTGATTATAGGAAGGAACAAAACAGTCAACAGAAGCATCTGTTGCAGTTGTGAAATCAACTTTTGAACGTTTTTAGGTTTCTAATTCATCCAAAGAAATCAAGGTTAACACCATGTACCTCGATTGATTATTTGGGGCTCACAATTGATTCAGTCCAAATGAAAATTAAATTGCCCAGTGAAAAAAGGGTGGAGTTGATTAAAGATTGCAGTAATCTGTTAAACGATCAAAAACCCTCAATCAGATAGGTGGCTCGAGTACTGGGGAAAATTAGTAGCAGCATTTCCAGCAGTCCAATATAGACCATTACATTATCAACAGCTGCAGAGAGTTAAAGAACAGGCACTGAGAATGCATGCTGGTCATTTTGATAGAACCATGCAACTAACCAACAAATGCTGTTTCTGATCTGCAGTGGTGGATTCTACATGTCTCAAGCAGTTCCAGCAAAGTGCTGATTGAACAACCTTCCATGATATTACAAACTGATGCCAGTGCACTAGGATGGGGTGCAACTGACTTAGCATCTAGCTGCGGAGGCAGATGGGATCAGGAAGAGTCATTGTTACTGCAGACATGGGGAGTTAACTATTTGGAGTTTTAGGATGTTTCTATGGACTCCAAGCTTATTGTTCTAACACAACTAAAAGGCATGTTCAAGTTCAAATTGATAAACAACAGCAGTTGCCTATATTAATTGATATGGGTGGAATCAAGTCGGGGTCATGTGATGAAATGGCTAATCAACTTTGGTCTGGGTGTATTGAAAAGAACATTTGGATTCCAGCTATCTATCTAGCAGGTAGAATGAACACGATAGCAGACACCAGGTCACGAAAGTTCCATGATAATAAGAATGGATGTTGAATCGAGAGGTATTCAATGATATAGTAATCAGATTTGGAATGCCCGACATCGACTTGTTTGCATCTAGACTGAATCATCAGCTATCGAGATATGTCTCATGGGAATCAGATCCAGGAGCAGTGGCGAATGATGCTTTCTCGCTACATTGGGGTGGTATGTTTTCATATATATTTCCACTTTTCTGCCTCATAAGCCAATGTTTGCTTAAAATCAGGCAAGATGCTGCTTCAGGGGTATTGGTAGTACCAGATTGGCCTACACAGCCATGGTATCTGTTGATATTAGAATTAACAACACAAATGTTGATGAAAGTCCCAAAGAGGGGTAATTTATTGCTGCACCCTGTAACAGGGGAACAACATCCATTATATGATCGTTTGGATTTGTTGATTTGCAGATTTTAAGAAGGCCTTTTCTGGGGCAAGGACTGTCTGAGCGTACTGTGGACATGCTTATGGCTGCCTGAGGAAGAGCACTCAAAAACAGTACCTTTATTATATTAAGAAATGGGAAGAGTTCTGTGTACAAAAGAATGTGCAATATAGTACTGCAGATATTTCAAATGTTTAGAATTTCTGTCAAAACTTTATTATGATGAAGGTCTGAGTTGTAGTGCAATTAATTCAGCCAGAAGTGCAATGTCCTCATATTTGGTTCTGGATTCAGAAAGAAACCCAATTGGGTCACACCCAATTGTTTCCAGACTAATGAAAGGAATCTTTAATTCCAAACCACCGAAACCTAGGTACATGACAATCTGGGATGTAAGTGTGGCACTGAAACTACTTCGTGAATGGTCACCAAGTGTGTCTTTACCTTTGGCCAAGTCAGTATGAAAGTATTCATGCTTATGGCATGAGTGACAGCACAACGAGTGCAAACACTTGGAAAATTACAAATAGACAGTGTGGAAGTAACTGAAGACAAGGTTACATTCTATATCTATGACCTACTAAAGCAAATTAGGCCAGGTGTGACAGGATTTAAAATTATGCTAGCAGCATATCCAAATGATCCTTGTCTCTGTGTTAAGACATATTTGTTACAATACATTGAGGTCACAAAAAATTTGAGAAATACGGAAACTGGGTTGTTGATCACACACCAGAAACCACAATACAGTTTCAATACAGTCTATTTCCAGATGGATAAAAGAAGTCTTAACAGCTGCTGGTATTAACACTTATGTTTTTACGTCTCACTCGACTAGGGCAGCAGAAACGTCGGCGGCCAGGGCAAAAGACGTCCCCGTCGACCATATCCTCGCAGCCGCCGGGTGGTCCAATGAGTTGATGGTTCAACATTTTTACCATCGGCCTATTGTTAATGCGGGATTGTTTGCAGAAACTATTTTAAGTTCTGTGTAAATTCCTCTGGTTTAAAGGGGATCTGATTAATTTCATTATTGAAATGAATTACTGCATTTGTGGTACAAATGTTATTATGAATGCATGATTGATTATTTCTCGTTCCGAGTCAATCAATGCAGTGAGAACCCGGGATTGATGTACGGCATGAAATCACAAAGCTTTAAAATCTTCACATAGTCACTCACGTGACTCCGAAGTAAAATAGTAAGATTAAACGAGAACTTACCTAAGTTTGAAGTTTGATCTTTATTTTATGAGGAGTTACGTAGGTGATTACGTGCCCGCCACGACCCTACCCTCTATCATAAAGGTCAGATGGAAGTTCTTGTATTACTCGTTTTACTATGAGACTATATAACTTCGGTTGTTGTTTTTGTGATTTCACACCGCTGCTTTGAAGATTGACGCGCAGGCGCACTGGCGGGGTTCTTCACGTAATCACCTACGTAACTCCTCATAAAATAAAGATCAAATTTCAAACTTAGGTAAGTTCTCGTTTAATTTTACTATTCATTCATAGTTAGGATAGGTTTAGAGGGACATGGGCCAAACCCAGGCAGGTGGGACTAGTGTAGATGGGACACGATGGTTGCTGTGGGCAAGTTGGGCCGAAGGCCCTGTTTCCACTCTGTATGACTCCATGACTCTTCAACCTTAAAATGGTGGTGGAAGAAGTGGGCATAAGTAGGAAGCTCCTGCAGGAAATCCCAAAAGGCAGAAAGGAAAATATCAGAGTGAAGGTGGAACCAATCTGATCTATAGCAATGCACTCCATCCTCGTTCTCAGCACTTGTCTCAGACTGAACCAATTGCAGTTCTGGTGTCATATATGTTACCACATCTTTAATGTCCAGGCTATTTACATGTTTATTTTTTATTAATTTTACTGTAAAATAATATGAGGCTAAAAGAGTCTACAAGACAAAGATTACATATACAAATATAGCATATAACATGAAATAATTCAATCCAAGTCAAAGATGAATCAGAAATGTCCACCTCCACTGTTTATAAATGTTCACTGGTGTTATTTATTTGACAATTTAAGTAAATAGATGATAAGTTATTTCTCTCACCCTCTCTCCATTCCGTTGGACTCTTTTTAATGCATGAATGGTTGTTTTGTTTAGAGATACAGCATAGAAACAGTCGCTTCAACCCACCAAGTCCATGCCAATCATCGACCCCCCCCTCCGCACATTAGTGCTATGTTATCCTACTTTCTCATTCTCTCCCTACACATTGGGGGCAAGGTTTCACAGAGGCCAAGCAACCTACAAACCTGCATGTCTTTGGGATGTGGGAAGAAAGTGGAACACTCAGAAAAAAAACATGCGATCACAGGGAGAATGTACAATCTGCACTCAGATAGCACCCTAGGTCAGGATTGAACCTGGGTCTCTGGAGCTAAGAGGCAGCAGATCTATCAGCTGCGCCATTGTGCTACCTTCGGTTGAAGAATATTAACATAGAAACATAGAAGCATAGAAAATAGGCGCAGGAGGAGGCCATTTTGCCCTTCGAGTCAGACCCACCATTCATTGTGATGGTGATTTCACCAACAGAGGTAATGATTTATATTTTTGTGGTATTATAAATATGATCTTCTAAGCTTCCCCCAGTCTAGTTCAGTCAATAAACCACTGATACAAGCACTGGAACAACTAATCTTTATTTTTGGATAGCACAACAAATTACCCTATACGATACCTAAACCACTGCAGGTTTGATCCTTGTATCTGCCTGGCCAAGCCCTTCAGCCTCGTGCAAGCAGAAACACTCCAAAAGGTCACGCGGTCCCAACCACTCTTCCAGAAGATCGACAAAGGACCTCGTGGGGGCTGCCTTTTATAGGTCCCCGAACCTTGAGTGGCCGAATTACATAAGGGTGGTCTATTTACAATCCAATCGAACATAACAAATTACAACAATACATTGTTGACATATACACAGACCAACAACAGAATTCCCCTTACATTGTTGCAGGAGAAGCTTCCAGAAGAAGCTAACAGAACTTGAATAATGCAACATTTACCCTGGGGTTCAAACAAACCAGTCAGGGCTTAACATTTTAACCAATCAACAATTAACAGGGTAACTGTCTTGCAACATTATTTACAATATATACAAGGCTCTTGCAGTGATCCAATCAATTATATGCATTTAAGTTTGTTTGCAGAGTTTATATATGTTTTATCAATTAAGGGGAAATGACACCTGGATCCTTCAGCCTTACATATCAATCTGATACCCAGACTGGTCGGCGCCATCCACAGCCTGTAAATTTCTACTGACAAAGCAATTCTGACAAATGCAGGGATCCTCCATTTTATGGTGTCTTTAATTTGGTCAATGTTAACATTCCCCTGTTTTATCATTTATGATAACCCTCATCATTAATGATAACCCCAGTTGATGATACAATGATGACAGCTTTATTTAACAAATGTTCTAACAAAAAGATGTTGATATATCTTCCCAGAATTCCATCAAAAGCTTCCCGAGTTTTCGTGGGCGTAGCTTCATTATTCCGTCTGATGAGGCTTCACCTCCCGAGTTTTCGTGGGTGTCAATCCCATCCATCAATCTTGATAGTTCATCTGTAAGAGTTCCTAAGAGAACCTGGGAGGAAGTAGGTTAGCAATCCATATCTTTATTTATGCTTTTACAGTGATGGAGATGTACCCATGCATTTTGTCCATCCACTTTCACCGCTGTTGGAGTCATTAGAAGAACCTGGTAAGGTCCCTCCCAATGAACCTCCAATCCTTTTCTCACCCAATTCTTTAATAGGACATGGTCTCCAGGTTTTACTTTAATGGGAATTTCTAACAAAGGTATCTCACTTTAGGCTACTCTTACTTTACAATGTGAATCTCTTAAGGCTCTGGTCAATGCTGGAATATGGTCAGTCATCTCCGCTGTCATACGGTGGAAATTAATTATTTTCATCGCATTCGGGTTCCAAGGTGTTCTCAAAGGTCTACCATAAATAATTTCAGCTGGGCTTAATCTAGATTTCTGTACAGGCGTGACTCTCATCTGAAATAAAGCTATTGGGAGTAATTTAATCATCCAAGTCCAGTCTCCGCCTTCAATTTGGCTAGTTTCAAGGGTCTGATTTGCCCTTTCTACAAGTCCAGCAGCCTGTGGTCGATAAGCACAGTGTAATTGCTGCTGGATCCCCAGCTGTTCAAAAAGCTCTTTATTGATTTGTCCAATAAAGTGTGGACCGTTATCTGAACCAAGTCGAATGGGGATACCGAATCTAGGGACAATTTCTCTCATTAACATCTTGACAACAGTAGCCTCTTTGTTATCAAAGGTTGGGTAAGCTTCGATGCACCGGCTGATTACATTGACTATGTCAAGTACGTACTTATACCTCTGGCATCTTCACATCCTATTCCTTTCCCTGGATTGTATCTCTGGCAGAACAAACAATTACTGCTTACCTTTTGAGCTAAAGTTTGTAGTTTCGGATGCCACCAAGTAGCCATTAGAGTGTCCCCTTCTGCCCTTGCACCACAATGGGTTGCATAGTGCATGCACTCTATTACCCATACTGCCAATGAATCTGTCATGCAGGTCTGCTGGAGTGGTCCACAGTTCAGTCATACAATCCAGTACACACCTAAGCTGTCTCCACCGTTCCTTATCTCCTTTAGTAGCCTCCTCCTGTAATCAAACAATTTCTTGGATGGTTGACATGACAGGGGGACTTGTTAGTTGTACTTTCAGTCTGCCTCATCATTTTGGGTACCATCACCTTACGTTCCCATGATACTTTCTTGGTTACCAAATCAGCATTACGATTCCCGATATCTACTGGAGTCTGTCCTCTAGTGTGCGCACTACATTTCATAACAGAAATTTGTCTGGGTAGCATCAAGGCCTTCAATAAATTTGTCACCAATTAATTATTAGAGATTTGGGTCCCTGCGGAAGTCAAAAACCCCCTATTTTTTCATAATTGTCCAAAATCATGCACCACTCCAAATGCATACTGAGAATCAGTGTAAATATTGACTTTTAAATTTTCCCCAATAATACAAGCCCAATTAAAGCGAATAATTCAGCTTGTTGTGCTGAATAAGGTGACTCAAAGGCGGCTGCTGCTACAATTTCTGCTTCCTGATTAACAACTGCATACCCAGACAATCTCTCACCCCACGATGCGTCCAATAGATGCGTTCTGTCCACATGCAAGATGATGTCAGAGTCCTCTATGGGTGCATCCCTCAAGTCCTCTCTGACAGATGTTGTAAATAGCTCGTTCTAAGCTTCTCCCCAGTCTAGTTTCAGTCAAAAATCACTGAGTCAAGCACTTGCGCATCTAAACATTATTTTGACAAACACAATCACAACTACTATACCTAACTACCTCGGGTTTGATCCTTGTATCTGCCTGATCAAGCCCTCTAGGCCTCGCTCAAACAGAGACGCTCAAGAAGATCAAGCAGTATTAAGCACTCTCCCAGAAGATCGACACAGGTCCTCGTTGTAGCGAACTTTTATAGGTCCTGGACCTCGAGAGGGCCGAACCACATGGGGGTGGTCTCTTTACAATCCAATTACAGATATCGATTAACCCCATACATGACAGACATTTCCTTAACCCAAAAATACAATAGCTAATACATTGTATTTGAAAGAAAGTTACAGAAGGAAGCAAACAAGAACAAACATTGAAACATGTGCCCTGAGATTCAAACAGTTTCTCCAAGGCTCAACAGTTCGACCGATCATCGATTAACAGGATGACCATCTCACAACATTATTTATACTATTTACAATGCTTTTGCAGCGATCCAATCGAAATGATGCATTTAGGGTTCATTTGCAACACTGCTATACATGTTATCAATTTAAGAGAACCAGGGAGAACACATGGACACCTCACCATCCTGCATACCAGTCTGAGCTTAGACTGGCTGCCGCCAATCAAAGCCTGCAAAGTTCAGCTGACAAGGCTCCATTTTATGGTGTCTATAATTTGGCCAGTATTAACAATGTTTCCTTCTCTATCACAAACAGACAGTCATGTCATAGAAACATAGAAACATAGAAACATAGAAAATAGGTGCAGGGGGAGGCCATTCGGCCCTTCGAGCTAGCACCGCCATTCATTGTGATCATGGCTGATCATCCCCAATCAATAACCCTTGCCTGCCTTCTCCCCATATTCCTTGACCCCATTAGCCCCTAGAGCTCTATCTAACTCTCTCTTAAATCCATCCAGTGACTTGGCCTCCACTGCCCTCTGTGGCAGGGAATTCCACAAATTCACAACTCTCTGGGTGAAAATGTTTTTTCTCACCTCAGTCTTAAATGGCCTCCCCTTTATTCTAAGACTGTGGCCCCCTGGTTCTGGACTCACCCAATATTGGGAAAATGTTTCCTGCATCTAGCTTGTCCAGTCCTTTTATAATTTTATTTGTTTCTATAAGATGCCCCCTCATCCTTCTAAACTCCATGAATACAATCCTAGTCTTTTTAATCTTTCCTCATATGACAGTCCCGCCATCCCAGGGACCAATCTTGTGAACCTACGCTGCACTGCCTCAATCAAAAGGATGTCCTTCCTCAAATTAGGAGACCAAAACTGTACACAATACTCCAGACATGGTCTTACCAGATCCAAGTGCAGAAGAACCTCTTTACTCCTATACTGAAATCGTCTTGTTATGAAGGCCAACATTCCATTAGCTTTCTTCACAGCCTGCTGTACCTGCATGCCAACTTTCAGTGACTGGTGTACAAGGACACCCAGGTCTCGCTGTACCTCCCCCTTACCTAAGCATTGAGATAATAATCTGCCCCCCTTGTTTTAGCCGCCAAAGTGGATAACCTCACATTTATCTATATTATACTGCATCTGCCACGCATCTGCCCACTCACTCAACCTGTCCAGGTCACCCTGCAACCACCTAACATCCTCTTCACAGTTCACACAGCCCACCCAGCTTTGTGTCATCCACAAACTTGCTAGTGTTGCTCCTAATTCCCTCTTCCAAATCATTAATATATATGGTAAACAATTGAGGCCCCAACACCGAGCCGTGCGGCACTCCACTCGCCACTGAAAAGGACCCGTTCACTCCAACTCTTTGCTTCTGGTCTGCCAACCAATTTTCTATCCACTTCAACACCCTACCCTCAATACCATGTGCTCTAATTTTAGTCACCAGTCTCCCGTGCGGGACCTTATCAAAGGCTTTAATTTAGAAGATTGAGGGGGGATCTTATAGAAACTTACAAAATTCTTAAGGGGTTGGACAGGCTAGATGCAGGAAGATTGTTCCCGATGTTGGGGAACTCCAGGACAAGGGGTCACAGTTTAAGGATTAAGGGGAAATCCTTTAGGACCGAGATGAGAAAAACATTTTTCACACAGAGAGTGGTGAATCTCTGGAACTCTCTGCCACAGAAGGTAGTTGAGGCCAGTTCATTGGCTATATTTAAGAGGGAGTTAGATGTGGCCCTTGTGGCTAAAGGGATCAGGGGGTATGGAGAGAAGGCAGGTACAGGATACTGAGTTGGATGATCAGCCATGATCATATTGAATGGCGGTGCAGGCTCGAAGGGCCGAATGGCCTACTCCTGCACCTATTTTCTATGTTTCTATGTTTCTATGCTTTCTGAAAGTCTAGATACACTACATCCATTGGCTCCCCTTCATCCATTTTACATGTCACATCCTCAAAAAATTAAAGAAGATTGGTCAAGCATGATTTTCCTTTCATAAATCCATGCTGACTTGGACTAATTATTTTACTGCTATCCAAATGCACCATTATTACCTCTTTAATAATTGACTCCAGTATCTTTCCCACCACCGAAGTCAGGCTAACTGGTCTGTAATTCTCTCTCACTCCTCTCTTGAAAAGTGGGATAACATTAGCTAACCTCCAATCCACAGGAACTGATCCTGAATCTACTGAACATTGGAAAATGATCACCAATGCGTCGACTATTTCTAGAGCCACCTCCCTGTGGACCCTGGAATGTAGACCATCAGGCACAGGGGATTTATCATCCTTCAGTCCCATTAGCCTACCCAATACTATTTCTCGCCTAATGAAAATGTATTTCAGTTCCTCTACCCCCTTAGATCCTCTGTCCTCCAGTACATCTGGGAGATTGTTTGTGTCTTCCTTAGTGAAGACAGATCCAAAGTACCTGTTCAACTCTTCTGCCATTTCCTTGTTCCCCATAATAATTTCACTCGTGTCTGCCTTCAAGGGATCCACATTCGACTTTGCTATTCTTTTACTGTCCTTCTTTATATTCCTGGCCAGCTTCTCCTCGTACTTCATCTTTTCAGCCCGTATTGCCCATTTTGTTTCCTTCTGTTGTCCTATTAAAGTTTTCCAATCATCTGGCTTCCGGCTACTCTTTGCTGTGTTATACATCTTTTCTTTTAGTTTTATTCAATCCCTAACTTCTCTTGACAGCCACGGTTGCCTCCTACTCCCCTTAGAATCTTTCTTCCTTTTTGGAATGAAATGATCCTGCGTCTTCCGGATTATGCCCAGAAATTCCTGCCATTGCTGCTCCACCTTCATTCCTGCTAGGATCCCTTTCCAGTTTACCCTGGCCAGCTCCTCCCTCATGCCTTCATAGTCCCCTTTGTTGGCATCACTGACACTTCCGATTCAACTTTCTCTTTCTCAAATTGCAGATTAAAACTAATCATATTATGATCACTACCTCCAAGCGGTTCCTTTACCTCAAGGTCTCTTATCAAATCTGTTTCATTGGACAACACTATATCCAGAATTGCCTTTTCTCTTGTCGGCTCCATTACAAGCTGCTCTTAGAATCCATGTCGGAGGCACTCTACAAACTCTCTTTCTTGGGGTCCTGAACCAACCTGATTTTCCCAGTCTACCTGCATATTGAAATCCTCCATCACCACAGTGGCATTACCTTTGTTACATGCCAGTTTTAACTCCTGCTGCAACTTACACCCTACATCCGGGCTACTATTTGGGGGTCTGTAGATATCATCAATTAGTGTCTTCTTGCCTTTGCAATTCCTCAACCCATTCCACAGTGACTCTACCTCATGTCCCTATGTCTTCTCTCGCAAGGGTCTGAATTCCTTCCCTCGCCAGCAGAGCTACCCCCCTCCTCTGCCCACCTGCCTGTCCTTTCTATAGGATGTATAGCCCTGAATATTAAGTTCCCAGGCCCGATCCTCCTGCAGCCACATCTCAGTAATCCCCACATTGTCAGATCTACCAACCTCTAACTGAGCCAAAAGCTCATCTACTTTATTTCTTATATTTCGCACATTCATATACAATACTTTTAATTCCTTACGCATCTCATCTTTCACATCGATCCCTATTACACTTGGCCATACTCTCCTATCCCTTTGTGAGCTTTCTTTCCCGTTAATTCTGGGGTCATAACTATCCCTTTACTCCCTTTCCCTTTAACTCTTTGACTATCCCATTTGACACCCCCCCCCCCTTATTTAGTCCTGCTTCTGATTGCTCTTCCAGGGGTGAAATAAGAAAAGAGGCTGGGTTAGTCAATGTACAATGTCTGAATTGCAGTTTTGGGTTGTTCAAAAGATAGATCTCATACTTATTTTGGCGGGCCATTGTTAAGTGCTGGGTTTGAAGCTGCCCCAACAATGCCGATACCGAATGTGAACTGTACACTACAATCTCCTGCTGGAGTGTCAAATTAGCAGCTGATTGTAAACTATTATATATTGCAGTTAAAATTTGAGTGCAAAGTGGATGTCCGCTGGCAACCGGATCTAATTTAGAGGAGTAATACACAACTGGTCTATGTCTATCCCCATGTTTTTGAGTCAGAACTTAAGTTGCACTTTCAGATAAAATGGTGCAGTAGAGCTGGAAAGGTCGGTCTTATAATGGTCTTCCCAACGCCAGGGCTTGCATCAGTGATCTTTTTATGCTCTCAAAAGCTTCTGGTGCTTTCTTTGTTAATTTGAATTCACGCTCCTTGCTGGTATAGGGTGTTAGCTCCTTGGTTTCTGGAGCTATGTTAGGGATCCAAGGTCTACAATAATTGACCTTGCCAAGCCTCATTTGTTTGGCTTCTTTTGGAATTGGGAATTCGCAGATGGGTTCAAGTCTGCTTTTCTCGAGACTTCTTTCGGTTGCCGAAATTATAATTCCCAAAATTTTTACTTTCTCCTGGGCCATCAGTACTTTTGACTGGGAGACTACAAATCCCAAACCAGCTAAATGGTTTAGTAGTTGAGCAGTATCTTTCCGTTTACTGGATTCATTTTTGCTGGCTACTAATAAATCATCAACATACTGCACTAATGTTGAATTCATTCTGAACTTTAAAATACACAATTGGTCTTGTAGACACTTGGAAAATAAAGTAGGCCAATTGATAAATCCTTGAGGCAATCTGGTCCAGGTGTATTGTTGTCCCCTAGATGTGAAAGCAAACAAATATTGTCTGTCTTCGTGAAGAGGCAGAGAAAAGAATGCATGTTGCAAGTCGACTATCGGGAAGGTTTTTGCTCAGCCGGTATTTGGGCTAGGATATGGGCAGGGTTTGGCAATAGGGCATGGAGCGGTTCCACAAGTGAGTTAATTTCTCTCAGATCTTGTACAAGTCTATATTGGCCCTCCTTTCCCATCTTTGGAATGGCAAGATTAGGGGTGTTACAAATCGATTGGCACTTCACCAATATTCCTTGTTCTAGCAAACCCCGAATTAATTTGTTAATGCTGCTGACAGCCTGTAATTTTAATGGATATTGTTGTATTGAAGGAAGTGTTACTGCTTTGTGGAGAGCTACCTGGATGGGATTGATGTTCATGCATCCTACCTGAGCTGTGTCTTCTGCCCACACTTGAGGGTCCACATATCCGCATACCTCACTCCCCAGATGATGACGTAGATGGGTAACAACTGTCCTTGGGGCCTGATAAAATTCAACAACATATTTGTTAGACAAATTTTGCTTTTGGTAATTATTTGAGTCTGCCATGGCGATTGCCTTTCTTACCATCGTTCCTAGGTCTCTTTAGCTTTTGCTGGGTGGTTCACCTTTGAGTGATATAAGGAGCAACTTCTTCAATTCTTTTCCATAACTGTGCTGGTATTTTGATGTATTCGGCAGCTCCCTCTTTTCCCTCAATTGGTGCCAACACTTCCACCTCCCAATCATGTCCTTCATGTAGTTTAAAGAAGGTTTCCAGCTCTTTATCATTCCCACTCCTGTCGTAAGCCAGTGTAATGTGGAGTGGGGGTTCTTTGTCCAGATCTAAGGACCACCAGTGAGGGGTCACTATGGAGTAACACTGCTGTAATGGAGCCCAGGGGGTCACTACTATGCGTCTGTCGCCACATTCTATTTTTAATTGGAAAGCACAGAGCAAATCTCTAGCCATCAAGTTGCAATCTAATCCGGTGGTATCAAAAATCTGTGTATGATTGCCTTTCCTCCATATACTACTTCGACTGGCTTAGAGATGGGATACTGGCAGACTTGTCCTTGAAACCCGGACAGGTGCTGAACTTCGTTTGATTCTGGGAGATTATAAATTGATTGAAGGGATAACATGGATGTGTCTGTGTCTACTGAGAAGGTGCAGATTTTACCTACTTGTAGAGACAATATAGGTTCTTCGTCAGACTTGCATCCAGTCACTACTAGGTTTGCTGATCATAGGTGTGTGAATGGGTTATTCTGGGAAAAGGAGATTTGCCCCCTTGTCTCTTGGTTTTCCTGCCAGTTCCCTCTGTGCTCCCTAGGATCCTGTTTATCTCTCCATTCTCTTTGGTCTTGGAAATTTCTTCTGTGACCCCCCTCTTTTCACTCTTTTCTCTATTTGGGCACCCCTACTCCAGTGACCTATCCCTCCGCAAGTATAACACAGGCCCATTCCTGACCGGTATCTCCTCAAACTTGGTCTCTGGTGGACTGGCAGATATTTCTCTGTGATATCGGTCTAGATATTCCGGGACTCTAATTTTTCCCAATCTGTAATTTGCTTGTACTGTGGGGTTCCATGCTTCAGGATCAGATTTTGGCATTTCCTTTCTTATTACATATTCAGTCTTTTGTTTTACTGAGGGTGGACTCTCCTGCTTCTTTATGTCCCTCCAGTGACATATTACTGCCCAAGCCATTTGACTGGCACTATTTTTTGTCCAGTCCATGTTATTAGTTTTAATGAATTCCGCTACATTGGTTGGAACGCAATTCAATAAGATGGCACAATATTTGGGGAACTTACTCCGTTTCGATAATTTAAGTCACCCGATTGATCCATATATAATTCGGAGAATCTTTCTAAAAATTCATCTGCTCCCTCTCCCTTTTTCGGTCTTACATCTAGAATTCTGGCTAAGTCAATTGTTTTTTGAACGGTGTTTGCAAGGGCCTCTTCCCTTGCACTATTGTCTGCTATTAAATTCGCTAAAGCTTCATGCGAATTTGTTATAAACCTGGTATTGGGGTAATTATTTGCTGGATCACCGCCCATAGATCTCGGGAGTCTTCATGGTAAACACGCATTGTAGTTCTTAGGTGATCCACAAAGGAAGCAGGTGATTTTCTACAATCGGGTATTTGACTTAAAATAGCCATCATCTCGTTGGGCTTCCATGGGGTATAGACTCTTATTGTACGGGGATTATTTGCACTCACTGCATTGGCTGGATCGAAAGAAGGATTTGGCATTTCCCTAACAGGGATCTGTCTAAGGGTTGTTTGTTTAGTTTTTGTACTTTCTGCCATATTAAGATCTATCTTGGTTTCGTCAATTGTTGTCTCACCCCCAGATGTATCTTCCCCTTCACTAGGGGGTTCACGGTACCTCCTAAATGATTCCTTTACCTCTCTCGCTACTCGTTCAACTTGTCCAGGTTTAAGTTTGCAAGAATACCCTGCTTTTTGTACCCATCCTCTACCTTCTTTGTCCTTAACTACCTGAGCTCTCAATTTAGTTTGGCTTCTGGTACCGTGAACGCTCTGTCTATCTACGATTAATGGAGCGGTCGGGTTTAAGGAATCCTGTGCTACAGAATCTGATTGTCTATTCCCTTCACAAGCTACACAATGCATATCTGAGGCATGGGGTTCGTAAGATGAATAAGGTGGTGGGCGTGAATTCCTAATTTTAACACTGTCCCAATCTTCTAAATCATCATCATCATCCCCCTCACTACTAACGCCAACCATCTGATTCTCACGCTTGAAACTTATTGATGCCAGTTTCCCTGTGGATGATTTTCTTCTCCCCTTTTCTTTAATACTTTCAGGCACCTCTCTCAAGCTGCCTGGAGGTTCGTATGCTTCGGTATCATCTATTTCTATCCCCCGCTTCAGAGTTGCTTCCTTCTAACCTGCCATCCTTTCAGCCGCTCTATTTGCTTTCTGTTCCTCATAATAGTTTTTCCACAATCCGATTAATTCTCTTGCCTCTTCACTATTACTACGCTGCCATATAATCTGCTCAATACACTTCAATCCCTTCACTGTATCAATGCCACCTATGGGCCATAATACGCTCCCAAATTCTCTATTTAGTACCCCAGAAAGAATTCTCAATCGGTCAGCTTTTTGTGGAAACTCGCTGTATATTTCTTGTAACTGACTTTCAGAGTCGGCCATCATATCCTTATCCCCTTGATTCCCCCTGTCTTTGGACAATGGAAGCAACTTGTAAGCCACTCACACCTCCTTATCTATTCTATTCAATTCACTCGTCCCTTCAAATCTCCAAGACTACCAAGATTGCTCCCGAACAATGGCCAATGGCTCCGAAGCGCTGTAAGTCATGCACCTCTTTCACACAGTTGCACAATCAATCCTTCCAATCTACTATTCAAATTCTTTTCTTGTCTCTCACAAATTCACGCAATTTTCACTCTACAATTTCAACAGTTCTTAATCATCCAAAAATTAAGGTGCCCCAGGGAACAATCAATCACAATCAAACATGTTCCCGCAGCCTGTTTCCTTTACCCAGATCCACCTTAATCTAAACACATGCAAATGAGCTCCAATCACACAAGCAAAATCGTATACAGAAAATAAATTATACCACTTATTATTATTATACCCAACCGCATTCCCGTATAAACCACAAGCATTTGTCTAATATCGCATTCGTTAACCGTACAATTTCAAAAACAATCACAGCATATTTTAATCCCTCCTTGTGGTGTGCTCAGTCAACGGAAGAATCCCTCCCCGAAGCAATCGAACGGATGGACACGAACCGCTGGCCGAACAAGCACGAGTCGGACTCCGATTATAAAAACAGCCCCGATCAAGCTATAATTTTATCAAAGACAATACACGGCAAACACAACGCAATAACAGCAATTCTTGATATACAGTTTAAAAAACAAATCACACTTGATTTCAATTTCACGTCGCGCTGTTATCAACCAGTGAACCTCTCCCTCAGATACAGAAGACTTTCCCATTCCTAGGGTACTCTTTACTGAGGGGTACTACTTCAGATACTTTTCCTCTCACTAAGTGCTCAGACTTCTATTGGGAGACCCTTCCCTCCACTCTAAGTTCTCAGACTTAGGGGTACTTTTTCCCATCCGGTTACTTTTCACTAACAAATTAGTTTCCCTTCTCTCAGTTACTCGTCACTATCAGGTATTAATCAACAATCAATCAGAGGGGTACTATTCCTGGTTGATCAGCCGCTATTTGGAATCGATCTCAAACACACTATACAAACTTTGGAGTTTTATAATACACAGAATTCAGAAGTATGTGCCAGAACCTCAATATGAGATTCTGTATTTAATACTTTAATTTGAAAAATGTCAGTTTGCTTTGATCGGACCAATTAGCTTTTGGTGCGTAACTCGACGTACGCAAATGCAAATTCAAATTTAGTTCGGATAAACTTCTCGAATGATTAGAGTATTCTCAACCAATCTATACTCTAACCACCGAGTGCCCGAAGCCTTTACAAGGCTCCTCCCCCATCTTTTCAGAGATCTGGATATCTCAACCAGGCATGGACTTTAACCAACATAGGCTCACCCTGTCAAAAAGGCTTCTTCCTTTCCACCTGCTTGGCATCAGGTGTCAGCGCATAACCTCTTCACCCTGGCAGTCGATGCTGCTTTTTAGAGCGCACTTTCAGTCTGCACCCCCAGCAATGACGCAGTGCTTAGCCGCTTAGCAATGTTAAACCCAAACCATCTTCAAATACCTGTTCATTTGGATACCCGGTCTGATAGACCCTCGAACCTCTAGTTTTTTTTTCACGGAATAGTTTTTTGGATTTCACCAGCAGCTGCAGCTACCAACTACAACCAAGTTTTATGGGCCTTAAACCCAGAGGAGAGGGCCTTAAACCCAACCATGATGTTATGTCATGGGCCTTTAACCCAGTTCTAGTAGGACCTCTAACCCGAAAGGCACTAATGCCCTCAGTGCTTGCTAGACTCTGTTCTACAATCTCGTTGGGACCCTTTCCCAAGCCTGCGAATGATCGATCTGCTCCAACTAGCGAAGTGATGAAAATCAATGTGAAAATGTTCCGTGGCGCCGATTTCTGCACTCATGAACGGGAACAGCTCAACATCCTTAATCGCAAGCTTGTGTTTGGGGGTCTGCTGAGATCCCGGACGAGCCCCCAATGTAAATAAGCTCTTCTAAGCGTCCCCCTTGCCTAGTTCAGTCAATAAACCACAGATTCAACCACTGGAACAACTAATCTTTATTTTTGGATAGCACAACAAATTACCCTCTATGATACCTAAACCACTGCAGGTTCGATCCTTGTATCTGCCTGGCCAAGCCCTTCAGCCTCGTGCAAGCAGAAGCACTCCAAAAGGTCACGCAGTCCCAAGCGCTCTTCCAGAAGATCAACAATGTACCTTGTGGGGGCTGCGTTTTATAGGTCCCTGAACCTTGAAGGGTCGAACTACAGAAGGTTGGTCTATTTACAATCCAATCAAACATGACAAATTACAACAATGTGGTGGCTCCCAAGGGTCGTGCCATCATAGTGTCGAACCCCTCGGCACAGGAGTGGTTCAGTCCGGAGGCGGCCCTTAGCCGGAGGCTTTAAAGGCAGGGGTTTGGGTGCCATCTTCCTCTCGTTTGGTCTTCCCTAGAACTGGGAGGAACATAATAAAAAGTGCCTCTCAAAACACGACTTTGTGCTTAATTCTGAGACCCACGCACTACATTGGTGACCCCCGACGCTCCATTGGCGTCATGATGGAGAGAAGACAAAGCCCTACCTCCTCACAGGCTGGCCCGGCCCTGTCTCTGGACGCGGTCTCCGTGAAACTGCCCAACTTCTGGACCACCCGGCCGCTCATCTGGTTCCAGCAGGCGGAGGCCCAGTTCAACCTGCGGGGCATCACGGTGGGATGGCCACTGGCGTCCGTGGACTCCCGATTTGCACGGATCTTGGCTGCGTTCCCGGACATTCTCCATCCGCAGTTTCAATCAGCAACCCCCAGCCACGGGGTGTTGCATTATATCCCGACTACCGGCCCACCACTCCATGCACGAGCACGGCGACTGCCGCCAGATAAACTGTGTCTGGCACGGCGGGAATTCCGCATGAAGGAGGCCTTGGGGATTGTCCGCCCTTCGAGCAGCCCTTTGGCGTCCCCATTCCACATGGTCCCCAAGTCAAGCGGGGGCTGGCGACCTTGTGGGGATTACCGACGGCTGAACGCTGCAACAACAGCGGATCGATACCCCGTACCCCACATCCAGGACTTCACGGCCCATTTGGCTGGGGCCACAATTTTTTCCAAAGTGGATCTGGTACGGGGTTATAATCAGATCCCGGTTCACCCGGATGACGTGCCGAAGACGGCGATCATCACGCCATTCGGGCTTTACGAGTTTACTCGGATGCCATTCGGCCTCAAAAACGCTGCACAGGCCTTTCAGCGCCTCATGGACGGGGTTTGTCGCGGCCTCGATTTCGTGTTCGTGTACCTGGACGACATCCTGGTGGCCAGCCGCTCGCAACAGGAACACTGCGCTCACGTTCGGCAGCTCTGTCAGCGGCTCAGCGAGCATGGTTTGGCCATCAACCTGGACAAGTGCCGTTTTGGGGTGAACGAAATTGACTTCCTCGGCCACTGCGTGACTGCGCAAGGCGCGGTTCCCCTGCCTGACAGGGTCGACGCCATCCGTCGGTTTCCCCGCCCACGCATGGTGCGTGGCCTGCAGGAATTTGTTGGCATGGTGGCATTCTACCATCGTTTCGTGCCATCCGCGGCCCACATCATGCGGACCCTGTATCAACTTCTGGCGGGTGGGCAGCACAAGAGCGTGGAGTGGACCCACGAGGCGGAGGCAGCTTTTGACGGTGCGAAGGAGGCCCTTGCTCGGACCGTACTGCTGGTACACCCGCGGGGAGATGCCCTGACTGCTCTCACGGTGGACGCCTCGGAGTCGGCGGTTGGTGCTGTGCTGGAGCAGCTGACGGGCGGAGGTTGGCGGCCCCTGGCCTTCTTGAGTCGGCACCTCAACCGTGTGCTGACCAAGTACAGCGCGTTCGATCGTGAGCTCCTGGCTCTGTACCTGGCTGTGCGCCATTTTCGCTACTTCTTGGAGGGCCGCCCGTTCACCGCCTACACCGACCATAAGCCGCTCACTTTCGCCCTGCAGAAGGTTTCCGATCCCAGGTCTGCGCGACAGCAGCGGCAATTGGCCTACATATTGGAGTACACGACATCTATCTGCTACATCAAGGGGAAAGAGAACCGGGTGGCCGACGCATTGTCCCGCCCCGCTATCAACGCCGTGTTCGAGGTGGCGCCCGGAATGGACTATTCTGCTCTGGCGGCGGCACAGCTCACGGACGATGAGGTGACTGCCATCTCCGGCCTCCGCCTTGAGGATGTCCCTCTCGGTCCTGGGGGAGTGACAATCCTGTGCGATGTGTCGTCCGGTCAGCCACGCCCCATCGTCCCTGCCACCTGGCGCCGGAGGGTGTTCGAGGTGATCCACGGACTGTCTCACCCATCAATCCGGGCGACAACGGCACTAGTGGCCGCTCGTTTCATGTGGCATGGTCTGCGCAAGCAGGTTGGCCATTGGGCTCGCACCTGCATTCCGTGCCAGACGGCAAAAATCCAGCACCATGTCCGTGCGCCTCTCCAGGAGTTTGGTCTACCTCACCGGCGGTTCGACCATCTCCACATAGACATTGTAGGCCCTCTCCCGCCATCCCGGAGCATCACCCACCTTCTGACAATGGTGGACCGCTTCACGCGGTGGCCGGAGGCCATTCCGTTGACAAATACTTTAACAGTTACGTGTGCTCGTGCGTTGTCCGCGCACTGGATTGCTCGCTTCGGGGTGCCAGCGCACATCTCCTCAGACCGGGGGCCACAGTTCACCTCCGAGCTGTGGTCAGCCATGGCTCACTTGCTGGGGGTGCTGCTTCACCACACCACGGCTTACCACCCGCAAGCTAACGGTCTGGTGGAGAGATTCCACCGGCAGCTGAAGGCAGCACTGAAGGCATGACTCTCTGGCCCAGACTGGATGGACGAGTTGCCGTGGGTGACGCTGGGCATCCGGACCGCTCCCAAAGAGGACTTGGCCTCATCATCGGCGGAGCTCGTTTACGGGTCGCCACTCATGGTGCCCGGGGAGTTCGTGCCGTCGGCGCCGGAGCAGCAGGGAACGCCCTCATCCACCCTAAAGCGCCTTCGCGAGCAAGTTGGCAGGCTCGCACCCATCCCGACGTCCCGCCATGGGACATTTCGCCCACACGTGCCATCAGCCCTCAGGGACTGCCCGTACGTCTTCCTGCGCCGTGATGCCCACTGGACGCCACTCCAGAGGCCGTACGAGGGCCCGTTCCGAGTGCTGGAACACGGGCAGTCGACTTTTGTCCTGGACATGGGGGGCCGGCCGGAGGCAGTGTCGATTGACCGTTTGAAGCCGGCACACCTGGACATTGACCAGCCGGTTGCCCAACCTCGGCCTCGAGGGCGCCCCCCTTCACGGTTCCCTCCGCCTGTCACTCCACGTGTCCTCCCGCCGGTCCCTCGTCCTGTCCCTCCACCTATGCCTCCGCAGGCCCCACGAGCGGCTAACTTCCGCACGCGGGCCGGCCGGGTCGTTCGCCCGCCGGTGCGTTTCGTACCTCTGGTTCTGGGGGGGGTCCTGTGGCGGCTCCCAAGGGTCGTGCCATCATAGTGTCGAACCCCTCGGCACAGGAGTGGTTCAGTCCGGAGGCGGCCCTTAGCCGGAGGCTTTAAAGGCAGGGGTTTGGGTGCCATCTTCCTCTCGTTTGGTCTTCCCTAGAACTGGGAGGAACATAATAAAAAGTGCCTCTCAAAACACGACTTCGTGCTTCATTCTGAGACCCACGCACTACAACAATACATTATTGCCAGTTACACAGACCAATAACAGAATTCCCCTTACATTGGGGCAGGAGAAGCTTCCAGAAGAAGCTAACAGAACTTGAATAATGCAACATTTACCCTGGGATTCAAACAATCCAGATATGGCTTAACATTTCAACCAATCAACAATTAACAGGGCAACTGTCTCGCAATGTTATTTACAATATATACAAGGCTCTTGCAGTGATCCAATCAATTTTATGCATTTAAGTTTGTTTGCAGAGTTTATATACATTTTATCAATTAAACGGAAATGAGGAGAACACCTGGATCCTTGAGCCTTACATATCAATCTGATGCCCAGACTGGTCGGCGCCATCCACAGCCTGTACATTTTCAATGACAAAGGTTAAGCAATTCTGACAAGTACAGGGATCCTCCATTTTATGATGTCTTTAATTTGGTCAATATTAACAGTATGGCCTTTTATTTTCACACTTATAACGGTATTTTGTGTATCTTCAAATAAACTCAATCGAGTTTTAATGTCTCTGGTTATTTACAAATCACATTAATTTAATGTGAGAGACACAAAATGCTGGAGTAACTCAGCGGGACAAGGAAGAGATGGAATGGGTACATTTTGGGTCGAGACCCTTCTTCAGAGAGTCAGGGGAGGGAGACTAGAGATATGGAAGGGTGAGGTGAAAATGACAGATCAAAGCAGACGATGCTAAGGAAATGTAGAATGGTTCATTGTGAGTTGACGAGAAGGCATCCACAGTAAAATTAATAAACCAGTCGGAGAACTAGGCTGGAGGAGTGACAGAGAGAGAGAGAGAGGGTTACTTGTAATGTAAGTTTGGACAAGAGTAATAAATTTCAATGCGGGCTTTCCTCAAGTCTTTGAAACTTTCTTTTGTTTTTTAAAAACGTTTAACTTTTACGATATATCTGTTTGCCTTTGGTGACCTTGACTCTGAAAACCAGCGGAAATGTTTTGTTTTAGACATATTTATTCCATGTCTACCGGAGCTATGAACCATTAGCTACCACTCTATGAAGCTGGCAGGCATTCTGCTGCTACAGTTACGTAAACAGCACATTTGATCCAGCCTTTGGGACATTTGTAAGAGCAGCCTTGGGTTGCCTGTCATCTAGTTTTCTTGCCCTGCTGTTGGCAAATGTTGAAAACCTCCTTGGTGTGCCTGCCTTATGGCATGGCCATAATCAGCAACTCATAATGTGGGCAGTCATGGGCACTAATGCATGACATTCCACTTTGTGACACACTTCATTGCTCTTTATAAGTAAACTGATTTTCTGCGCCAATGATTTTTGTTGTGGGCCGTACATTTCTGAAAGTATTTCACTTTTTTCAATGCTTATCAGATTGGTACGTATGACTTTATATTTTGACCAAATATTTATTCATAGAGTTTCACGGTGATACACATATGCTCCAAAACACAGTAACTCAGCAGCAGCAGAGAATTATGCCTGAATCACACATTGCTCCGATGGGCAATTTAGCAGCTTCTTCATGGAACACTGCTGTGGGCACGAGTTAGATATATATAAAAATGTGGTTCCTATGGACAGTAAATCATTCTCAAAGATAGGGTAGACACAAAATGCTGGAGTAACTCAGTGGGACAGGTAGCATCTCTGGAGAGGAATAGGTGACGTTATCAAAGATAGCCAGCGCAAGGTATATATGGTGCTACATTGATTATTCTACTAGGTATAGTAATTCCAGGAAAGGTATTATTCCAGTGAATTGGTAACTGGTTATCAAGAAACACCGGTTCAAATCCCACACAAGCAGCTGTGTAAATGAAATCCAAGTCATGAAATAAAACCCTGTAATTAGTGTCCCAATAGGTGAATTTACAATTATTGTAAAAAACCATCCCGGGGTTCTTTAATGTATTTCACGAAAATCTGCTGTTCTTGCCAGGATGGACCAAGTGTGATTGTTTCCTGATTCACAAGGAACTGCAGTTGCTCGAATCTTGTGTAAAACACAAAGCGCTGGAGGAACTCAGCGGGTCGGGCAGCGTCTCTGGTGGACAACACCTCCGGAGGCGACATTTCGTCAGACCCTTAAAGACGACTTCCTCACTTGAATGCAACAAAGATGTTCCTGGATGAAATGTAAAATAAAAACTAGTTTGCCGATCTATTTAGGGTAGTAGTTCTGTCATCCTTACTTGGGATAATTGCAGTCCTTCAGTTGACTTTAGACTGCCCTTCCGCAAAGTGTTTCGATACAATTGAGTAGCTTGCTGGGCTGATCAGCGCAATATAAATACAGCCTTGCCAGAGGCTCCCACATCCTGAGACAAATAATCTCATACTGTATATATATAGAAGATTGCTTTGCAACCATTCCTTCAACATCCCTTTTCATGTCTGCTTTTTACTCTTATAAATGTTTCAATTATTACCTATTTCAGCACTGCAACATTTCAAGAAGTTAGATTTGAACATTTTACCAATTATCTCCTTTCCTTTCATCTCTTTTTTACGTTCATTCTCAGTTCATTTTCCTTCCACGCAATTCAGATGAAAACTCATTTCACAGATATCAATGGACCTGTTACGTATATTTTCTCTTTACAATTATATCAGTTGCCCAAGACTTCAATGTCATGTCAAAAGATTGGGAAATTGTCAGAAACATGGTTTGGCATTGGTAAGCAAATTTGAGCTACATCTTTTGGGACCCATTTGACCAGTATTGGTAGTATAATTGCACACAGCCATCACGTTTGCCTGTGTTGACTCTATATCAACAAATACTATATTGCTTGTGAGAAATATCTTGATATCGTGAAATATGTTATATGTGAAATGTGTTATATATATATATATATATATATACATATATATATATATATATATATATATATGCAAGTTTTATCTTTCTCTCCATGTGGTGGAAAGATCTGAGACATCATCATCATCGGCAGTCACTCGAAACGAGTATGATTGTCCTCTCTATGGAGGACGCCTGTGCGTGACTTTGTTTAACGTGGGGAGACTGTTGCACAGACAGCCACCACAAGGTCCTTGACAGATCTGGTTCAGGATCCAGTGGCATGGAGTCCAAGACGACCGGAGACCCTTTTCTGCTGTGGCCTTCATCTGCCTTCCCAGCTGTTGTGACGCTCCACTATAGTTAACCATCATCCCCCGCCTGTTCCACCATTGAGGTCTTGGTTGGATTGCTCTTTGTCAGAGACCTCCCCCTCGACCTTACCGCCATGGGTGGCACAACCAGGAGCATCGCTCCAGACGGCATCGCTCTCAGGATCTCAGGTCCACACAAGCTTCTCCACCATGACAAGGTGACAATCCACGGAGAAGACATCAAATTGTTTAAATATGGGGTTTAATTAGGCCCTACTCAACTTTTACTCATTTTTTAATTATCTTTTATATACATTCTACATTTCTCAAATGTCTCTATTTTTTCATTATAAAACTACTAAGGTAACTGAATGGATCACGTTAATATAAATGTCTGCTACATGGAATAACAGAACTGAACGCCATATTATATAGTCATGTTTCAAAACGACAAGCTGATTGTATTTTTTATGCACATTAACAGCCTATATCTCACAACAGACTTCTTTCGTAAATCGTTATTTTTAAATAATTTGATAATTTTCGCAATCTGAATCTTTAGTTTAAAATAAAATCTAAAAGTTAAATGATGGCACGGAGGTGCAGCGGTAGAGTTGCTGCCTTAAGGCTCTGTCTTACCTGTTTGCGGTCATCGGCGGTGAAGTGCGGCGTCGCCGGTAGCGGGGACCGCGCGGAGCGCCGAGCCTATCCACTGGAGCGCCGCACGGATGCTGCGCGGGGGCCGAGTAATTCAAACAAGGCGGGTCCCACGTGCTTGCGGTAAGTTAAAAAAAGGGCGGGCCGACTACGATGACGTCGGCCCGCCGCACATGACTCACTGGCGGCGGCTGTGGCGGCGGCCATCCTGATCGCGGCGCTGTAGCGGTGGCTGTGCCTGCGGCCGTGCCGCAAACGTGCCTCACTGGCGGAGGCACGTGCCTCACTGGCGGAGGCTGTGGCAGTGGACGTTTGACGCACGGCGCTCGAGCCACACTGGCGGCGGCCCGTGCGGGCGGCCGTGCCGCACTCGTGCATCACTGGTGGAGGTTGTGCGGTGAGTATATAGTTTTCGACATTGTCGGTTTTATTTTAGCACCATGCGGTGTTGGGAACACCGCCGCTGGGCCCCGGAATTGTACGTTCTCACGAGTGCGCGGTCTATGGCGGCAGATTCTTCCCGTTTCACCGCCAATGACCGCAGACTCGTGAGACAGGCCTTTTACAGCGCTTACAGCGCCAGACACCCGGGTTCGATCCCGACTACGGGTTCTGTCTGTACGGAGTTTGTACGTCTCCAAGATCTTCAGTTTCCTCCTACACTCTAAAGATGTACAGGTTTGTAGGTTAATTGGCTTGTATGAATGTCAAATTGTCCCTAATGTGTGTACAGAAATCTATACATTTCAAGATAGCTAGATGTGGATATCAAGTTTGCTGATATTTTACATCATGTTCTTGTAATTAATGAATTGGGCAGTAGCTTGTATGGACTAATAAACAATGTGGACAATAGGTGATATTTTTCTCTTTCTCCTGTTCGTAATTGCAGGGTTCTCCCAGACAGAATCCCAAATATTGATATATGATTGTACCTTTGATACCTAGCCCTAATTTCTGACAATGCTCAAATAATTTTCAATAAGCATTCTCCTTCTTTTGTTACTACTTACAATTAAATCACATACACAATGTGTACACATAGGAAATCGGTAGGGAGGAACTGCAGATGCTGGTTTACACCCCAAACCCAACCCATTGATCTCAACCCAAACTGTCACCCATTCCTCCTCTCCAGAGATGCTGCCTGACCTGCTGAGTTACTCCAGCTTTGTGTGTCTATCATCAGTTTAAACCACCATCTGCAGTTCCTTCCTACAGTAAGAATAATCAATTTTTTGTGTACTTCCTACAACATATGATTTGATATTTTATTTAGGATCGATGTGTTCATCCAAAATACCACAGCGACCACTATTGAGTAAAAAGACATATATTTCCGGTAGATAGACACAACAAGCTGGGGTAACTCAGCAGGACAGGCAGCATCTCTGGAGACAATTAGTGGGTGGCGTTTCGGGTCGAGACCCTTCTTCAGACTGGGGATTAGGGGAAAGGGAAATGAGAGATGTAGACGGAGATGTATAGAGAGATATAGAACAAATGAATGAAATATATGAAAACAGTAACGATGATAAACGAAACAGGCCATTGTTAACTGTTTGCTGGGTGAGAACAAGAAGCTGGTGCGACTTGGGTGGGGGAGGGATGGAGAGAGAGGGAACGCAGCGGTTACTTGAAGTTAGAGAAATCAATCTTGATTTCACCCTCCATCGCAGGAGATAGACTATTGACTGATGTTTATTATATACCCACTGACTCCCACAAATATCTAGACTACACTTCTTCCCACCCTGATTCCTGCAAAGACTCTATCCCCTACTCCCAATTCCTCCATCTACGCCGCATCTGGTTTCATATCAGGTCACCCGAGATGTCCTCATTCTTTAGGGAGGTTTCGCCTCTTACACATGTCTCCACGATATCCCTCAGTTCCGCCCTTGCTCTCCCTCCCCCCAGTCGCAACAGGGACAGAGTCCCCCTGGTCCTTACCTTACACCCCATCGGCCATTGAACACAACACATAATCCTCTGACATTTTCACCACCTCCAATGGGATCTCGCCACTAGTCACATCCTCCCATCTGCACCTTCTGCAGAGACCATTCCCTCCGCAACTCCCTGGTTAACTCATACCTTCCCACCCAAACCACCCCCTCCCCAGGAACCTTCCCCTGCAACTGCAGGAGATGCAACATCTGTCCCTATACCTCCTCCCTTGACTGTCCTCCCTGGACCTACCTGATCTCCCTCTTGCCGAACACTAATTCTCCTTCCCATTCCCACGCTGACCCTTCTGTCCTCGGTCTCCTCCATTGTCAGAGTGAGGCCAAACGCAAATTGGAGGAGCAGCATCACATATTTTGTTTAGGCAGCTTACACCCCAGCGGTATGAATTCCTTATCTCCAGAGATGCTGCCTATCTCGCTGAGTTCCTCCAGTATTTTGTGTCTGTCATCGGTTTAAACCAGCATCTGCGGTTCCTTCCTACTCATTTCCAATAAATCCTTATCTAATATCTGCAACACAAATATTTTCACAGTTTACTAACTTGCTCAGAGTGGGCGCAAATATCGAGACTGAAGTACTGTTGAGACATGAATCAAAGTTTTGTATCCAGTTGTATTTCTTATTGCCACCCTTTGTAAATACATTTCCTTCTGCATGCCTCAACTGGTCGGTTGGGGGCGCTGCGAGTTGGCTGCCCTGCCAGCAGCGTGTTTGTTATTTTGTTTTTTTTTGTTTTTTTTAATATGTCCAAATGTTTGTTTTAGTGTCTCCATGTCCATGTTTGTTTTAGTGTCCCCCCGTGAGAGGGGAGGCTTCTCCGCCTCCCCTCTCATGGCCTAACAGCTTGGATTGGAGCGGCCTTTCCCAGAGTCGGGCCCAGAGCTTCAGCAGCGGGCGCAGCATGGACTTTTCCATCATGGAACCAGAGAGGAGTGCTCCAATCGCTGGCCTGGTGACTTTGGCATCAAGGGGCTGTGGTCTGCGGAGCTTCTAGCTGTGGGCGTGGCGTGGACTTACCATCCGGAGCCTGGGATCCCTTGCAGGGGATCACCGGGGAAGAGCTCCAACCGTCGGCTTGCGGCCTATAACATCCTGAAGCCGCGGTCTCCGGTGAGAAATTGGCCGATTCGGGCACTCCAAGCCACGGAGTGTGTTTGACCGTCCCAAGGTCGGAGTTTGGATCATCCTGACGAGAGGGCCTGTACATCTGGCCGTCAGTAGCCGCGACTACGGAGGGTTTATGGCCCCGACCATGGATGAACAAAGGAGGAGGACTGACAGAACTTTGTTGCCTTCCACCTCAGTGAAGAATGCTGTGGTGGATGTTTGTGTTAAATTCTATTGTGTATTGTGTGTTCTTTTTTTTCAATTGTATCGCTGCTGGCAAATTCATTTCACTGCACCTTAGTTGGTGCATGTGACGAATAAATTTGTATTCTATTGCATTGTATTGTAGTGTATTTCATGGCAAACGAAATTGATCATTGCTGCATCACACTTGGTACTTACATCTCAATCCTCCCACCATAAGGGGCACCATTGCTATTGAGCATTCCATTCAGCTGCAGACCCCTCTGTCACTAGGAAGAATAAAAGGCTTTTTTTAAATTACAATTTAACATGGTTATTAAGTATATAATATAACCCTGGGTTCCTCAAGGTTTCTATAATGAAACAGGAATAAATAACTTAAAAAAATGTGATGCATATATCTTTTAGTTTTACTGTTTATCTGCTGTTCAGCCCGTGGCCACCCTCACTCCTGCAAATATATTCTGTTATAATTCTCTTTACTGTGTCTTGAAAATATATTAATGCTATCTACAATAGTATAAACCAACCTATTGCTTCACGGAAAAATTAAAATTTTATTTGAGTATTGTACTACTAAATATTCAGGGAATGTTTAATCATTTTAATTTATACCCATCAACGCCGTTCTGTCTTTGCATAAGATTTCTTCACATTTCTGTGAACTCCAGTGTAGTTGATGTCAACTTAAAAACAATATTTCTAAGCAGATAACTGGAGATGCCAACTGAATATTGGGAGTTAAGAACCAAGGATTGAATTAGTCAGAAGAAGGGGCCCGATCCAAAACATCACCTAACTATCTCCTCCTGAGATGCTGCCTGACCCATGGAGTTACTCCAGCACTTAATGTTTCTAATAATTATACATATTCATCACAAGTTCACCTTCATCACTTATAGGAGTAGAATTAGGCCGTTCGGCAGATCGAGTCTGCTCCGCCATTCAATCATGGCCGATCTCTGCTTTCTAATCCCATATTCCTGCCTTGACTATTTCTAATCAAGAATTTGTCTATCTCTGCCTTAACAATATCCACTGACTTGGCCTCCACAGCCCTCTATGGTAATGAGTTCCACAGATTAACTACTCTCTGACTAAAGAAGTTCCTCCTTTCTAAAAGAGCTGTTGTCCCTACCTGATCACACAAGGACCTGACAGCCAATTAATTACTTTTCCATGCAAAGTCGCTATTGTGAGCGAGCATTTCAATCTACGCACAGCAAGATCCCAGAAGCAACAACGCATCATACCAGCAATGCAAGGAACTGCAGATGGTGGATTTTTGAGTGAAAACAGAAAGTGCTGGAGAGACCCAGTGTATCAGGCAGCATCTGTGGATGGAATATGGGCAGGTAACAAGCGCCCCCTCCATGACACACTTGGCAACCTGAGGAGCACCTTCAGCAACAGACTGGTTCCACCAAGATGCTGTACAGAATGCCACAGGAGATCCTTTTTCCCTGTGGCTATCAAACTGTACAACTCCTCCCCCTTCTGCCATGGGGTAGACTGACCCCCCCCCCCCCCACCACCAATCTTTGCACATCCCCAATCCTTTCCACTCGTCACTTTAATTTCATGTTTCATGTATCTTGTGTTTTATGACTGTTGGATGATCAATTTCCCTTCTGGGATAAATGAAGTTCTATCGTATCATATCGTACATTTGGGGTTGGGATCCTTCATCAGACTGTGATGGAGCTGGGTGGAGAAAACTGGAAAAGAAGGGTGGTGGTGGTGGGGGTGGGACTGGAGAGTGATGGGTGGATACAGGTGAGGAGGGGGTAACACACCTTGTCACAACTCCTGGTGACGCACTGTCAATGCATTTGAGTGTTTAGTTTAGTTTAGGGATACAGTGTGGAAACAGGCCCTTCAGCCCACCGAATCATCGCTGACCATCGATCACCCGTACACTCGTTCTATGTTATCCCACTTTCCCATCCAATACACTAGGCTCAATTTATAGAAGCCAATCAATCTACAAACCTGCACGTCTTTGGAATGTGGATGGAAACCAGAGCACCCGGCATAAACCCACGTGGTCACAGGGAGATCTTACAGAGTCCACACAGTCAGCACCCATACTCAGGATGGAACCCAGGTCCCTGGCGCTGAGAGGCAACAGTCTATTGCTGTGCCACTGGTTAATGGGAATAGACTTTTTTAAATGTTCATTATTTATGGGTTTTATTCTTTAGTCTGAAAATGCTGGTAAGAACATCACATGGTACAACAGACAGTTCTCAATTATCTTTAATTTAGCCTATAGTTTAGTTTAGTTTAGAAATAAATGAGCCTGTGCTGACCAGTGATCCCCGCACACTTACACTATCCTACACACCAATAATTTACCAATATACCATGCCAATTAACCTACAAATCTGTACGTCTCTGGAGAGTGGGAGGAAACTGGAGATCCCGGAGAAAACCCACCCAGTTCACGGGGAGAACGTACAAACTCCGTACAGACAGCACCTGTAGTCAAGATTGAATCCAGGTGTCTGGCGATGTAAGGCAACAACTCTATCATTGCTCTACCACGCCACCACGCCATAGATACTTATCTTTAGAACTTACTTGTATCCTGGAAGCATTAGAGTGGATTTTCAACCATGGAGGAATGTATGTTTCACATCGACTCGAGTACATTTCTGTAATGCTCTCCACTGTATTCTTTAGTGTTTTTGTTTGGCACATTCATTTGCTCGGAAGATTTGTAGTTTTGAATTATTTTCCCCATGGCCTGACTGATCAAAAGCTTAATGACTAGATCGCTCAGCAATATTAGTTACAGATTCAAATGCACTACGATAATGAAATGCTTTGAGGACAACTCACAGCATGTTACAATACAGTGAGAGAGAGTTCAGGTAGAAGATCAGATATGATCATTGTTAATGGCAGAGCAGACTCAAGGGGCCAAATGCCTTATTTCCTGCACCCATTTCATTTACTCCTTGGTTATTAACTCCCAATATTCTTTTGGTAAGAGCACTTTGTCAATTATATTGTGGTACAGAACAATATTTAAATTGGCTATTATCATCGAAAACAATTAAAGCTTTAACTTGAGATGTTTTGTTCTTTGTTTCAGGAGCACAGTCAAGTGTTTTGTTTTATTGCATTTCATTGGAAGGGAATCGGCTAATTACGGAAAGCAAACACAGCTTTGTTTGACAGGAAGAGATAAGGTAGACAGTCAGAAGCATTTTCCCAGGGTGGAAATGTCCAACACTAGAGGGTATAGCTGTAAGATGAGAGGAGGAATGTTTAATGGAGATGCGTGGGGCAAGTTTTTTACACAGAGAGTGGTGGGTGTCTGGAACATATGAATGAATGATTGAATGAATGAATGAATAAATGAATGCGTTATTGTCACATGTGACAAGTTACAATGATATTCTTTATTTTGCATACACAAGGTATACAAAGAGTCACCACATAAGGGGCGTCGACAAAGTTACAAAGTATCCTTTGGAATGTGGGTGGAAACCAGAGCACCCGGCATAAACCCACGTGGTCACAGGGAGATACGGTGCGGAAACAGGCCCTTCGGCCCACCGAGTCCACACCGACCAGCGACCTCCATACATTAACACTGTCCTACATGCACTAGGGACAATTTACACATACACCAAGCCAATTAACCGGCATACCTGTTGTACATCTTTGGAGTGTGGGAGGAAACCCGCAGATCTCAGAGAAAACCCATGAAATCATAGGGAGAACGTACAAACTCTGTACAGACACACCAGTAGTCAGGATTGAACCCGGGTCTCTGGTGCTATAAGGCAGCAACTCTACCGCTGCGCCACCATGGCCGCTTTTTTCCGGGGTGATGGTGGAGATACGATAGTGAAGTTTAAGAGGCTTTTGGATGGGCACGTGGTAATACAGGGAACAGAGGGATATGGATCATGTACAGGCAGATGAGATCAGTTTAATTTTACATCATGTTCGGCACAAAGATTGGGGGGCCGAAGGGCCAGTTTCTGTGCTATACTGTTCTATCTTCATGGATATCGTGTACAATATACAATTTGGTAAATTTCAGGCAGCCTCCTGATAGACTCCTCAATAGGTTCAAGAATTTTATGTCAACAACCAACCTTATATCTTAAACACCCAGCATTTTTCAGTTTGATTTTCCTTCTTCCAGTAAGATCAGGCTTTATATATCTTCTGCTATTGTTTTGACCCCAGATTGGCCTTTTGCCATTCTCTGAAATTTACCACTCTAACACCACTTGTGCCATTAATTATTTCCTTATCTCCAACATTTCTTTTGCTATCTTTGCATCCTCCCATATTTTCTTTTAACTGATTTTGTTGGAAAAGTGTAAACTCAGCAGACTGACTCCGTGCCGCACGTGCTGGATGTTATACTAACTCCTAGTATTTGGCTAATTTTCAGAAACCTTTCTACGGGGTAGTCTGAAATATCATATTCAAAACTTTGGAGAAAATTAAACTTACGTGACTTTTTCGGCGACTGCCGGCACCCGTCATACATCATTGCAGGTCAGCAAAAATGTTCAACATGTTGAAAATTCAGCGGCGACCAGAAAGACGCTACGACTCTTTGGGCGACTGAGGAGACGACTCACGACCATACAGGCGACAAGTGTCGACCTGTCGCGGGGTGACGCCCGTATGGTCGTGAGTAGTCGCCCAAAGAGTCGTACCTTGTTCTGGTCGCCGCTGGATTTTCAACATGTTGAAAATTTTCGGCGACCTGCAACGACCTATGACGGGTGCCGGCAGTCACCCAAAAAGTCGCGTAAGTAGGACAGGCCCATTAGAATGTAAGTGCAAGAAAATGATTATGTTTTAAAGATAATGAACTGATGCAAAAATCAACCTTGAATCAGCAACTGCCAAAAGGAAAGAAAAGAAGCCAAATAACGTGTAACATTTTCTGTCACCATTTTGTTTCATCTGCTGTTCAGGGGAGTTTATATTGGAAATAAGATGTAAATATATCAACAAATTCATGATGGAAACACTTTTTCAGAAAATAACTGGACATCAACACAATTTTATTTTTTATTTTGTGGAGGGAAAAGCCGGGATTAAAATATGACATTGTAAAATGACAACGAAAGTGAAGCATAGATGTAACTCAGTGAGACCACGGGATTAAATATAACTGGGTATAAAAAATTCGAGAAGGGCATGGAAGTGAATAGAAGAAGAGGTTCGTTAATTAAAGTCAATATCATAGCACTAGACTATAGAATTAAATAGGGAAATAGTTAGACTAAATTGTTCAATTTCTGTTAAACTGAGCAATTAACGTATAGTAAGCAATCAGGCTCATTACAGGGATCATATTAAAGTCTCCTAAAAAAATAAAGGAAAATTATACAAATTAAACAAGTTTGCATTAATAGTCAGTTTCAGGAATTTTTCATTATCCACAAACAGCTGGTGTAAGGAACATGTATGTGGGAAAGAAATGATAGTCCCTTTGGGGAGACATGCAATACCTTTCTCAATAGTGGATTTTGATTTCGCAATGGAGATACAAGGATTGCAGATGTTGGTTTACAAAAGAAAAATAGTTCTGGAGTTACTTGTGCGATCAGGCAGCATCTCTGGGGAACATGAATGGGTGACACTTCATATCGGGACTCTTACTGAATAAGGGTCTCACCCAAAATGCCACCTATTCATTTTCTTCACATAGGAGACTGGTTGGAGTTTGCATATGAGGCTAGAGTAGACATAGTGCTGTCATGGTTCTGGGTTGAATTCACAAGTGATTTTGTAACCCCCACACAAACACTGTATAAGCACAGTGATATTCTGATGTGCAATTCAGTTCGACACCGTTGCTCTGTCAGCTCCATTGCATCTGTCCTTACACTTTACAGATATGTCCACCCATCTTGACACAACATTTCACATCCTCTCCTTTCCATCCAGCTTCAATATTGTGCATCTCTTCAATGAGCTGGGGTGGAAGGTGGCACAGCGGTAGAGTTGCTGCCTTACAGCGCTTGCAGTGCCAGAGACGGTGCAGTGCCAGTGCAGTGCAGTTCAATCCCGACTACGGGTGCTGTCTGTACGGAGTTTGTACGTTCTCCTCGTGACCATGTGGGTTTTCTCCGACATCTTCGGTTTCCTCCCACATTCCAAAGACATACAGGTGTGTAGGTTAATTGGCCTGGACATATAGAGACCTGAACCATTAAGGAGCTAAATACCAGCAATGAGATAAATACCAGGAGAGAAGTCCCAGCATAAGATTGTGGCAAGTGGTGGTTGAAGCTGTCTTCTCTGAATGGGTGAATCTCCGCGCAATTGAACAATGCAATGCAAAAATAACTTTAATGTCCTCAAAACAAAAAGCCCTGTCACGATGCCCTGCAGACCCCTAAAACAAACTGTTGCCTCTACAGTAATTGGAACAAGGGTAAATCTATTGATGTCGGAATTACAACAGGGGAAGTGTGAGAAAAAAAAACTGCTGGAGGAACTCAATGGGTCATAAGGTCATAAGTGATGGGCCATTCGGCCCATCAAGTCTACTCCACCATTCTATTGTGGCTGATCTATATCTCCCTCCTAACCCCATTCTCTTTCCTTCTCCCCATAAACCCTCACACCCCTGACACCCCTGACACCTCAGCGGGTCAGGCAGCATATACGGATGGGAATGGACAGTTGATGTTGAAGTATGATCATAATCATACTTTATTAGCCAAGTATGTTTTGCAACATACGAGGAATTTGATTGGCCATACAGTCATACCAATAAAAAGCAACAGAACACACAAAATACATTTTAATATAAACATCCACCACAGTGACTCCTCCACATTCCTCACTGTGATGGTAGGCGAAAAAAAGTTAAATCTCTTCCCTTCTTTGTCCTCCTGCAGTCGGGGGCCTCGAGCCTTTCGTTGACAGGACAATCCTGGCTCCCGTAGCAAGTGGTCGGGGCGATCAAGCTCCCGCCTCGGGGGGATCTCAGCTCCCCGCGCCGGGCGATCGCACCCTGGGTCGGGGCAAGTCGAACCTCCTGCGACTTTGGAGCTTCCTGACATCAGTCTCTACCTGAGACTGCGAGCTTCTCGATGGTGAAATCCGCAGGCTGCAGTTGGAACGTCGATCCCAGGCAAGGGATCGCAGGCTCCGATGATAAGTCCACAGCCCCGCGATGGGGCTCAAAGTCAGTCTCGAGCAAGGCCGCCAGCTCCATAATGTTAGGCCGCAGAGCGACCGGAGATACGATCCGGAAAACAATCGCATCTCCGGCAAGGTAAGAGATTGAAAACAATTCCCCCGATCCCCTCCCCCACCCCACCACATAAAACAAACCATAGAACATTAACACAAACTTTTTAAAACACACTAAAAACAACAAATAAAGACAAAAAGACAGACGAGGTTGGCAAGGCTGCCATCACTGACGTCTTCAGACTTATTTAGCGGAGGGGTAGATACCTGGTAGAAAAAGGTGAGGGGAAGAGGTGGAGCAACTGCTGGCAAGTGATAGGTGAATCCAGGTAATGGATTCCAGGAATCCAAGAGTTCCTTCTCTCCAGAGATGCTGCCTGACCGCTGAGTCACTTCAGCATTTTGTGTCTATCTGCGGATTGATTGTCAGATGAGTCAGGTGGGAGAGTGAAGGGTAGAGATAGTAACAGCAGACGGTAGAGCTGTGTAGATGAGAAGGGGATGGGCAAGAGGGAGGAGAGGGTGGAGTTTACCTGAAATTGGAGAGTTCTATATTCATGCCATTGAGTTTAGGCTATCTGATGCTGCAGTTGGGCAGCATGCTGGTGTCAGCAACCATGGAACCAGAAGTCAAAGATAGACACTTAAAGCTGGAGCAACTCAGCGTGTCAACCAAAAGTCAATCCTTGTACCCCAGGGTACATTTGGTAGAGCCGTGGCAGCCTCTGAAAATATCTGGCAACACGCGAGATGGAAGGGATCATGTGTGCCTCACAGAAATGTAGTAACGGCCTCTGGTGGCTCACTGCAGGAATGGAAAATCTTCCTGTTGATAACAAGGTGTGAGGTTATTAATGAGAGCACTGCTGGGCACCCGCTGCAGTTATAGAAACCCAGCAATGATGATGGGCTCCAGTGCCTGAGTTACCACAAATCTCCAATGAAGATGAAATTGTTCCATGATGAATACCGTGACTCAGTGACTGATCAGGACATGTGGCACAGAATATGCTGCTGCTGCTAGGAAGATCTTGTAGCAGGGAAGTTGCGAGGAAGTATGACCTTGACCTCCAGGCATGAGAACATAGTTGAAGATCTTCACACAGCATTTTACATTTGTAGTGCTTTTCAGCTTTGGAAAATCTGAGTGTACAAATACATTAGAGAGCTTCAAATAGGACGTGACATCTCTGAAGCCAATGTGGCACTTGTCTCTTACCTTTGGGCATGCTCTTGCCCAACATCATGTCCCCTACATGATCAGATATAGAGTCATAGTCATACAGCATGGAAACAGGCCCTTTAGCCCAACTTGCCCATGACAACCAAGATGCCCCATCAACACTATTCCCACCTGCATGTGTTTGGCCCATATCTCTCTAATCCTTTCCTATCCATGTACCCATCCAAATGTCTTTCAAATGTTGTTATAGTTCCTGCCTCAACTACCTCCTCTAGCAGCTCATCCGATATACCAACCACCGCCTGTATGAAACCGTTGCCCCAGAGGTTCTCACAGCTGGAGACAGTTTACTCATTTAAAGGGCTTCAAACCACCGTTTAAAACATCGCGTTTAATGATGACGTCATCAGCGCGACGACCAGGTTTTTAAAAACAATCCCGATTTCTGGACCCGTTTTACACGATAAATCGTGAAGTTTTTCGGGAGAGGAGCTAGGTGCACGTCTGTTAGTCCAACATGGCGCCACCGGAAGTCGCCCCAGAGGTTCTTACCTGACCTTAAACACTCTGGTTCTTTATTCCACGACTCTGGGTACAATATTGTGTGCATTTAACCCTTCTATTTCCCTCATTATCTTATACACCTCCATAAGATCAGCTCCCTCATTGTCCTGTGCTCCAAGGAATAAAGTGTTGGCCTGCCCAAAATGTCCCAATAACGTAGGACCTCAAGTCCTGGCAACGTCCTCGTAAATCCTCTCTGAACTCTTTCCAGCTTAACAACAACTTTCCTATAGTGTCCAAAATTGAACACAATATCCAAATGTGGCTTTGACAATTTCTTATACATCAAAATGTCTCCAATAATGGAATACAGCCAGCGGGGTCATCATTGAGGCACTCACTGATGAGCACTTCAACAACTAAATACGACAGAATACTCTTGATAGTTTTGGTACACTTCGTGGACTTGGTAAGGTATTTTGTCTTGAGGCTTCTTTAAGAGGAGACTGGACCTTGCGGGAATGTGCTAAACTGGTGTAGGGCAAGCTACAATGTTTGTCCTACTCCAGGGAAAACTACAATGTTTGCCCTAATACTCCTTATTAGGCAGGAGCTTGGGAGGGGACAACTGGGAGCAATTGTTATTTTGTAAATTTTCCTCTAACATGTGGGACGTGAACAAGCAGAAACAATGGGTCTGCTAGGATAGTTCTGTTGGTGGATTTTGGGGAGAAGATAAAATCGGGCCGTGCAGGGCTGGGGAACGATAAGGTTGGAGGCTTTAGAGAGCAGAGAGCCGAAAGTAATAAAATCAGAAATGGTGTGAGATATTAAGGTCAGGTGTTCATCTGTGGGGTCATGGTGCGAGGATAAGTAGGAGGAGGTGTCTGAGAGTTGTCGTCTGGCCTCAGCGCGCAAGACTACCACGGCACCTCCCTTGTCGGCATCTTTGATTATCCAGTCGGTGTTGCTGCAGAGTTTGTACGTTCTCCCTGTGACCTGCGTGGGTTTTCTCCTAGATCTTTGGTTTCCTCCCACACTCCAAATACCTTCATTGGTAGGTTGATTGGCTTGGTAATTGTAAAAATTGTCCCTAGTGTGTGTAGGATAGTATTAATGTGTGGGGATTGCTGGTCGGCGTGGATCTGGTGGGCCGAAGGGCCTGCTTCCATGTTGTATCTCTAAATTAAACTAAAATGACATGATGGGATTAATCCCAGATTATCAAGAGAGAAAAGAGTATATGCGGGAGGCTTGAAGAAGATTGTTCTGTTTTCTGTAGCCGCAGGTGAGGTCCCAGATGATGAGAGTAGCTAATGTCGTTCCTTCATTTAAGAAGGGAAGTAGAAAGAATCCAGCAGATTATAGGCCTGTGAGTTTCACGTCAGTGTTAGGGGAAACAATTGGAGAGGAGTCTTTGAGAAAGGATATGCTCCAGTTTGGAAGAGAATGCATGATTAAGGACAGTCAGGATGGCATTGTACATGGCAGGTCTGGCTTTTCTAACGATCGATTTTTTTGAGGAAGTGTTTGATGAGGGTACAGTAGTGGATGGTGTCTACATGGATATTAGAAAGGCATTTGATAAAGTCCCCCCCGGTAGGCTGATCCAGAAGATTAAGATGCATGTATGGATTCAGGACTGACTTACTGATAGAAGACAGAAGGTCATGGTGGCAGGATTATATTCAGGCTGGATGTCTGTGATCAGTGGTGTTCCAAAGGGATCTGTGCTGGGACTGCTGCTGTTTGTGATATATATATAAATGAATTGGATGTAAACATAGATGGGTTGGTCAGCAGATTTGCAGATGGCACCAAGATTGCTGGTGTCATTGCGAGGAAGGCTGTCAATGTACACAGTGAGATATAGATCAGGTACAGGAATGGGTGGAGAAATGGCATATGGAGTTTAATCTGAGCAAGTATGAGGCGTGGCACTTTGGAAGGTCAAATTTAAGGGAACATACAGTATACAATTCATGGCATGACCCTTAACAGCATTGATGCACACAAGGATCTTGGGGTCCATGTCCATAACTCCCTGAAAGTGGCAGCACATGTAGATGCAGTGATATAGATGGAGCATGGTATGCTTGCATTCGTAGGTCTGGGCATTGAGTATAAGTCACAAAGTCATGATGCAACTTTATAGTGCGTTGGTTAGGCCACATTTGGAGACATTGTGGGCTGAAGGGCCTGTTATTCTGCTGTACTGAACTATGTTCTATGTTCAAGTCTCCCGATATGAGCAGAATGCCTCCCTAAATAATGAGCAAAATATCAAAGCAACATAACCTGCTCTTAAGATAAGGACAAAATGCTGGGGTAACTCAGAGGGACAGGCAGCATCTCTGGAGAGTAGGAATGGGTGATGTTTCAGGTCGAGACCCTTCTTCAGACCTGCTCTTGGTTTGATTGTGACTGTTACAGCAGCAGTTGGTTGCACGTTTGATTCCAATTTATGTTGGAAGGGTAGAAACGAGTAGGGCAAGAATCATGCCGCCCTTAGCTGCTCCACTTGCAGTATGCCACGATGAACAGTGCATATACAGTGGCTTGCAAAAGTTTTCATACCCCTTGAACTTTCCCACATTTTGTCACGTTACAACCACAAACGTAAATGTATTTTATTGGGATTTTATGTGATAGACCAACACAAAGTGGTGCATAATTGTGAAGTGGAAGGAAAATGATACATGGTTTTCAAATTTTTTTACAAATAAAAAACTGAAAAGTGTGGCGTGCAAAAGTATTCAGCCCCCCTGAGTCAATACTTTGTAGAACCACCTTTCGCTGCAATTACAGCTGCAAGTCTTTTGGGGTATGTCTCTACCAGCTTTGCACATCTAGAGACTGAAATTTTTGCCCATTCTTCTTTGCAAAATAGCTCAAGCTCAGTCAGATTGGATGGAGAGCGTCTGTGAACAGCAATTTTCAAGTCTTGCCAGAGATTCTCAATTGGATTTAGGTCTGGACTTTGACTGGGCCATTCTAACACATGAATATGCTTTGATCTAAACCATTCCATTGTAGCTCTGGCTGTATGTTTAGGGTCGTTGTCCTGCTGGAAGGTGAACCTCCGCCCCAGTCTCAAGTCTTTTGCAGACTCTAACAGGTTTTCTTCCAAGATTGCCCTGTATTTGGCACCATCCATCTTCCCATCAACTCATCCAGAAGGGTTTTGGCCCGAAACATTACCTATTAGAAGGGTTTCGGCCCGAAACGTTACCTATTTCCTTCGCTCCATAGATGCTGCTGCACCCGCTGAGTTTCTCCAGCATTTTTGTGTACCTTCGATTTTCCAGCATCTGCAGTTCCTTCTTTAACACTTCCCATCAACTCTGACCAGCTTCCCTGTCCCTGCTGAAGAAAAGCATCCCCACAGCATGATGCTGCCACCACCATGTTTCACAGTGGGGATGGTGTGTTCTGGGTGATGTGCAGTGTTAGGTTTCCGCCACACATAGCGTTTTGCATTTAGGCCAAAAACTTCAATTTTGGTCTCATCTGACCAGAGCATCTTCCTCCACATGTTTGCTGTGTCCCCCACATGGCTTGTGGCAAACTGCAAACGGGACTTATTATGGCCTTTTTTCAACAATGGCTTTCTTCTTGCCACTCTTCCATAAAGGCCCGATTTGTGGAGTGCACGACTAATAGTTGTCCTGTGGACAGATTCTCCCACCTGAGCTGTGGATCTCTGCAGCTCCTCCAGAGTTACCATGGGCCTCTTGGCTGCTTCTCTGATCAATGCTCTCCTTGCCCGGCCTGTCAGTTTAGGTGGACGGCCATGTCTTGGTAGGTTTGCAGTTGTGCCATACTCTTTCCATTTTGGGATGATGGATTGAACAATGCTCCGTGAGATGTTCAAAGCTTGGGATATTTTTTTATAACCTAACCCTGCTTTAAACTTCTCCACAACTTTATCCCTGACCTGTCTGGTGTGTTCCTTGGGCTTCATGATGCTGTTTGTTCACTAATGTTCTCTAACACACCTCTGAGGCCTTCACAGAACAGCTGTATTTATACTGAGATTAGATTACACACAAGTGGACTCTATTTACTAATTAGGTGACTTCTGAAGCCAATTGGTTGCACTGGATTTTATTTAGGGGTATCAGAGTAAAGGGGGCTGAATACTTTTGCACGTGACACTTTTCAGTTTTTAATTTGTAAAAAAATTTGAAAACCATGTATCATTTTCCTTCCACTTCACAATTATGCGCCACTTTGTGTTGGTCTATCACATAAAATCCCAATAAAATACATTTACGTTTGTGGTTGTAACGTGACAAAATGTGGAAAAGTTCAAAGGGTATGAATACTTTTGCAAGCCACTGTAGGTATTCCTGATGGTCGCTATTTTACCCAGCATTGACCACTGGATCGTTTACACTGGATGAAATCAATTTTCCATGATTTGAGCATGAAAACAGGTGCCATCTGATTCATATTCCAGCCTATAGAATGTAGTCATTACAAGTGTAAATAAATCCACAAAGAGAGGATGCAAAACATCAGAGCAGCTGTCAAAAATATCTCCGATTTATTAAAATTTTACAATGAGATGCCATCACTTACGAAAGTATATAAAGAATCTTCCGTCATTACAAAAATGTCAATTTGAAATCCAGGTCGCCAACAAAGGGGAAAAAAAACAGGGCTATTCTATCAGTTAGAATCTATAATAAAAAGAGCCTGCATATAAAAAGCAATTCAGAGAAAGCTTTGAAGGTTTCCTTTCAAAGCAGCTCAACTTTATAGAGTATCAGGGGATTTGTGTTATTAATTGAAGTTAATTTTCTAGGATATCAGTTTTCTGGGCACGTGGGAAAGATTGATAGCCTCTTCAAATCTCAAGAGTGCTGAAAAATGACACTGTTCCATCACTGAGTGCCTTTACTGTTATCATCACAAATCAAATTATAAACATTGGGACAACCTTTGCAAAATCTGGCTTCATGCGATTTCCATAAGATTAATTAGGCGGCCAAAATGAAGGTGGGAAAATAAGGGGGCAATTCATTGCTAAGAGAATGGGAAGTCAGTTCAACAATGGGTAATTAGTGCGGGCAATAGATTCTCAAAGGCACAGAGGACACTGGACCCTGTTTCTCTCTGATGTTTAGCACTGTATTGGGAACCCCACATTTAATTAGTGCACTTTGATACCCACAGGAGCTTTAAGCTCCTGGGCATGCTAAACACTGACTGACACCAAGAGCTTCTGCCTTCTTCCAGTCTAATTAGAAACACAATGAGAGCTGCAAAAAAAAAAAACTTTCAAGAGATACTGGCAAGAAACTATCATCTATTTTATAGAGTGCTGACTTTTTATTTAATATTTTGTACGATATGCCCACTGACATAAACACGTTGATCAATATGTGCCATTTTTCCTAAGTAAACATGCCTATAGAGTAGGTTTATATCAAGAAAGAATGTGATGAAGAGAAAGTGCATTCCCCGGAGAAATCATTTTAAAATTAGTCTCATTATTTGAAATAAATTGACGTGCTATATTTCCAATTTGTTGTAGAAATTATGCTGATGACAAAACTTAGCACAAGGGCTAATGTGGATGATGAACTATTCAGATACAAATTAAAAAAAAAGGTTATTAAAATAGGATGGACAGAATTAAAAGATCAAACTCTTTATATGTGAGGTGTTCATAAGAAAAGTGATGACAATATTTCATGTGAAATTACAAATAAGGTAAAATATTTCTCTAATGCGACACGGAGGCGCAGCGGTAGAGCTACTGCCTTTACAGCGCCAGAGACCCAGGTTCAATCTTGAACTAGGGTGCTGTCTGTACGGAGTTTGTATGTTCTCCCCGAGACCTGCGTGGGTTTTGGCTCCGAGATCTTTGGTTACCTCCCACACTCCAAAGACATACAGGTTTGCAAGTTAAATGGCTTGGTATAAATGTAAATTTATAAATTTAATGTAAAAATGTAAATGTAGGATAGTGTTAGCGTGCGGGGATCGCTGGTCGGCGTGGACTCGGTGGGCCGAAGCGCCTGTTTCCATGCTGTATCCCTAAACTAAACTAAACTGATCCCAAAAATAAAACCTCAAAACACAACGTCATAACTTCAACACCACGCATTGACAAATGTATCCATGGGAAAGTTACCATTTGATCTGGGCACATGGGCCAGTGCTAAATTACTCAGGCCTTTTGTTCAATTCCTACAATAATGTAGGGTGGCACAGTGGTGCAGCGGTAGATTTGCTGCCTTACAGCGCCAGAGTCCTGGGTTTAATCGATGTGGATAGAGAACTGGCTGGCAAACAGGAAGCAAAGAGTAGGAGTAAACGGGTCCTTTTTAGAATGGCAGGCAGTGACTAGTGGGGTACCGCAAGGCTCAGTGCTGGGACCCCAGCTATTTACAATATATATTAATGATTTGGATGAGGGAATTGAATGCAACATCTCCAAGTTTGCGGATGACACTAAGCTGGGGGGCAGTGTTAGCTGTGAGGAGGATGCTAGGAGGCTGCAAGATGACTTGGATAGGCTGGGTGAGTGGGCAAATGCATGGCAGATGCAGTATAATGTGGATAAATGTGAGGTTATCCACTTTGGTGGCAAAAACAGGAAAGTAGACTATTATCTAAATGGTGGCCGATTAGGAAAAGGGGAGATGCAACGAGACCTGGGTGTCATGGTACACCAGTCATTGAAAGTAGGCATGCAGGTGCAGCAGGCAGTGAAGAAAGCGAATGGTATGTTAGCATTCATAGCAAAAGGATTTGAGATTAGGAGCAGGGAGGTTCTACTGCAGTTGTACAGGGTCTTGGTGAGACCACACCTGGAGTATTGCGTACAGTTTTGGTCTCCAAATCTGAGGAAAGACATTCTTGCCATAGAGGGAGTACAGAGAAGGTTCACCAGACTGATTCCTGGGATGTCATGACTTTCATATGAAGAAAGACTGGATAGAGTCGGCTTGTACTCGCTAGAATTTAGAAGATTGAGGGGGGATCTTATAGAAACTTACAAAATTCTTAAGGGGTTGGACAGGCTAGATGCAGGAAGATTGTTTCCGATGTTGGGGAAGTCCAGGACAAGGGGTCACAGTTTAAGGATAAAGGGAAAATCCTTTAGGACCGAGATGAGAAAAACATTTTTCACACTGAGAGTGGTGAATCTCTGGAACTCTCTGCCGCAGAATGTAGTTGAGGCCAGTTCATTGGCTATATTTAAGAGGGAGTTAGATGTGGCCCTTGTGGCTAAAGGGATCAGGGGGTATGGAGAGAAGGCAGGTACGGGATACTGAGTTGGATGATCAGCCATGATCATATTGAATGGCGGTGCAGGCTCGAAGGGTCGAATGGCCTCCTCCTGCACCTTTTTTCTGTGTTTCTTTGTTTCTATGTGACTGCAGGTCCTGTTGGAGTTTGCACGTTCTCCCCGTGACCTACGTGGGTTTTCTCCGGGATCTCCGGTTTCCTTCCACACTCAAAACCGTTTGTCGGATAAATGGCTTGGTATGATTGTAAATTGTCCTCTGTGTGTGCAAATAGTGTTAATGTGCGTGGATCACTGGTTGACACGGCTCAGTGGGCCGAAGGACCTGTTTATGCACTGTATCTCTAAACTAAACTAAACTAAACTAAACTAAATGTCATTCCCTGACACATTCTTATAATTTCACAAACTCCTTCTTGATAATTGTTTGTGGAATTCCCTGCCACAGAGGGCAGTGGAGGCCAAGTCACTGGATGGATTTAAGAGAGAGTTAGATAGAGCTCTAGGGGCTAGTGGAATCAAGGAATATGAGGAGAAGGTAGGCACGGGTTATTGATTGGGGATGATCAGCCATGATCACAATGAATGGCGGTGCTGGCTCGAAGGGCCGAATGGCCTACTCCTGCACCTATTTTCTATGTTTCTATGTTTAATGGAAAAAATAGAGGCTAAAGAAAATGGCAAGTGCACCATGGCGTAGCAGTTGAATTAATGCATTAGCATCTAGAAATCTGAACTATTCATTCAGAGATATAACCAAAATCTCACTATCTCAAGTAACTAAATACAAATGGAATTAAGGAAAAATGGTATGACTGGTAATTGCAATTCTGCAGTTACTTTACTTAGCATCTGATGAAATTAAAAACAATGATTATAGATGGGGCCAATTATAATGGTTAATTTGGAGGAGTTAAGACGATGACAGGTGTCTTTATTCTAGTCTACTCCAGCTACATAACAATGCGGATTATATCCAGTTTAGGTCCAGTGAATATATTTCCACAATATGGAACCCAAATGACAGATACAGGAACGTGTAACAAATTTGATGTTTAATAAATTATTGCTGTTAGTGAATAGAATTCTAACAATATATCTGTTATTCTACCATTTGTCATTTGATGTTTGAGTTTCAAGGCAATTAGGTCATTTCACAAAAAGATACAAAACCATTATGTTTTGCAGAACTATATCCTGAGGAAGGTGTTTGTTGTGGGCAAGTCGTAACAGTTAAAGGCCTGTCTCACGAATCTGCGGTCATTGGCGGCGAAACGGGAAGAATCTGCCGCCATAGACCGCGCACTCGTGAGAACGTACAATTCCCGGGCCGTGTGGCGGTGTTCCCAACACCGCGCGGTGCTAAAATAAAACCAACAATGTCGAAAACACTATACTCACCGCACAACCTCCACCAGTGATGCACAAGTGCGGCACGGCCGCTCGCACGGGCCGCCGCCAGTGTGGGTCGAGCGCCGTGCGTCAAACCTCCTCTGCCACAGCCGCCGCCAGTGAGGCACGTGCCGCCACCAGTGAGGCACGTGTGCTGCGCGGCCGCAGTCACAGCCACCGCTACAGCGCCGCGATCAGGATGGCCGCCGCCACAGCCGCCGCTGGTGAGTCACGTGCGGCGGGCCGACGTCATCGCAGTCGGCCCGCCCTTTTTGTACTTACCGCAAGCACGTGGGACCCGCCGTGTTTGAATTAACTCGGCCCCCGCGCAACATCCGTGCGGCACTCCGGTGGATAGGCTCGACGCTCTCGCCATTGCCGCGCGGTCCTAGCTACCGGCGACTCCGCGCTTCACCGCCGATGACCGCAAACAGGTAAGACAGAGCCTTTAGGAAGGGTTAAGTGTGGCTATGTTATTCTTCTAAATTAACTGTATGAAATGGTCTTGATAACTGAAGTTATATTTAGGGTAATGTCCATAACGTTAGTTACAAATTTGCAATTAATATACCCCAAATGGCAGAGAGAAGATCAGTTTACTGCACGTCACATTCGATTATGAGGAATGTGCAGCACAAAATCACAGTCATCAGTAAAATGTTTAGTATGTCTCCCCTGACTCTTAGTCTGAAGCAGGGCGTGGCACGGTGGCACAGCGGTAGAGTTGCTGCCTACAGCGCTTACAGCGCCAGAGACCTGGGCTCGATCCTGGCTACGGGTGCTGTCTGTACGCAGTTTGTTCGTTCTCCCCGTGACCTGTGTGGGTTTTCTCCGAGAACGTTGGTTTCCTCCCACTCTCCAAAGACCTTCAGGTTTGTTGGTTAATTGGCTAGGTATAAATGTACAAAATTGTCCCTAGTGTAGGATAGTGTTAATGTGCGGGGATTGCTGGTCGGTGCAGACTCGATGGGCCGAACGGCCTGTTTCTGCACCTTATCTCTAAACTGAAAAAAAGGGTTTTGACCCGAATTGTCACCTCTTCCTTTTCGCCAGAGATGCTGTCTAACCCGCTGACTTAGTTCCTCCAGCTTTTTGTGTCTATCTTTGGTTAGTATGTGAGATCCACACAAGTCTTCTCCCACCAGAAGGTCAAATCCAATACCACACCATACAAATGTATAATGTCTTTCAAGAACTCTAAATGTTCTAAAACATTGTATGGTAAATAAATTACTTCAGAACTACTAATGTGATGTGTGAAAAGTAGCATCCAAAGAAACAGCAAAGTGCCTTTGAAGACATAATCCTTCTTTTTTTTGTGTGATATTATTTGAGAAATCGATATTGGTCTGAATGCTGGGGCTCATCTTCATGGTAGAACAATAGGTGAGTTTGTGCATCATCCTGAGGGACCTGGTCCATGGAATGGGAGGCAGAATTGCCTTGCATTGATTTATAGAATCAAGTGAAAATCTGAAACCCAGCTTCAACAAAGAAATGCAAACAATTCAAATCGACGGGCACAGGAAGCAAATAGATGTAAAAAGACGGATCACCAGTTGCATTCACTGAGATCTAAGATGAATGCGTTAGACAGGCTTTAAGGTGCTGCAGCTTCTAATGAGAAGAACTTTGAAATGGTCATTTTGGTCAATCTGTTTAATTATTTGGCACAAAATGCAGGCAGCACAGTCTTGCTATATTAATAAGATCTGTAAAATATTGCATCATATTTATATTATAAATGCATCCCTCAAAAAATAGAGACATTAATAAATTAGTGTTATTCCTATCAATAATTAGGGCTGCCTTCTACTTATAAAAAGTCCCCTGGCTATCTCCCAAGGAGCTTGTTTTTCATCTTTTTCATAAAGGAGAGAAGGACAACCAGGATTTTTTAAATTCATGCAAGTTTGGCTATGCACATTAACATTTTCTCTGAGTTGGGAAGCTTTAAATGCTTTAAATGTTATTAATATCCTATGGGTCTATCACTATTTTTTGGGAACAGGAGATGTTTAATGATTTGTCAAAGTATTTCTTGTGCCAAGCTGACACGTCGACTAATCTTGTGACACTTTTATACAGAACTACAATCCTCGGAGGAGCTCCAGCTACATCTTTCTCTTAAAATCAATGCATAAGCCTTGGTTAATATAACACCGAACAAAACAAGAATGACTTTGGTAAAGGGCTATATGCACCAGCCCACATTTTCAAATTGCATATGTTTTCTGCAAACAAAGTCCACGGCAGATTAGAGTCCTTCAATAGAAGTGAAAAAGGACCACTATTTATCTTACCATGGAGATGAACACAAGGGTTCATTTTCCAAGTTCTCATTGCAGAGGCAACAAATGTTCTCCCGTTTTTCCAAGGTTGGCAAGATTTTTCTATCCATAAATATTATTGAATTGAAATTAATGGTTAGGGAACTTTTATATGTAGTTGACCCACAAAGTTCATTGCCATTCATGGAAGCTCACAGAACAACTTCTAGTGCTTATTGTTATATGAGGTTAGTCAGACTAAATTCTGTTTGTAGGATCTAACAGGGGAGCTATACGTCTAAAGAAATAATCGGGATATAATGTAAACCATTACCATTATTGTTTAATAAATTATTATCACAAAATGCATTCTTGTTCAGTATCACTAAACGCATTGTACAGTCACCTGAATATGATATACTCTGCCTCTGAAATTTTCCGTTGACTTAAATACATGGAACACCATCAAGAGGAGACAATTATATTCCAAATAAATATTTTACATCATATTTACTGACAATTTTCACAGTAATATAAAATAACATCTGAATTTGGTTAATCAATGTGAAAAAAGCACTCCTGACTTTTAATTATTTTGCTTAGTTAACTGGACAGGATAAACCTGAAGTCTGAAGAAGAGTCTCGACACGAAACATCGCCTATGACATAGGAGAGGTTGAGTAGGCTGGGACTCTATTGCTTGGAGCACAGGAGGATGAGGGGGAATCTTATAGAGGTGTATAAAATCATGAGAGGAATAGATCGGGTAGATGCACAGGGTCTCTTGCCCAGAGTAGGGGAATTGAAGACCAGAGGGCATAGGTTTAAGGAGAAGGGGAAAAGATTTAATAGGTATCTGAGGGGTAACTTTTTCATACAAAGGGTGGTGGGTTTATGGAACAAGCTGCCAGACGAGGTAGTCGAGGCTGAGACTATCCCATTGTTTAAGAAATAGTTAGGTACATGGATAGGACAGGTTTGGAGGGATGTGGACCAAGCGCAGGCAGGTGGGTCTAGTGTAGCTGGGACATGTTGGTCGGTGTGGGCAGCTTCGGCCGAAGGTCCTGTTTCCACACCGTATCACTCTATGAATCTAATTCCCACTGCACTGGGCCCATACAACATTCCCGCTGCACTGGGCCTGCCGAATATCGCAGCCGCACCCGGCCCATCCAACAACGCCGCCGCACCCGGCCCATCTAACATCGCCGCCGGACCGGACCTACCGAACATGGCCGCCACACCGCGCCCTACTCACCACGTCGCCTCACCGGGCTGGCTGAACCGCGCCGCCCCACCGACCATCCACCCACCGGGACCTCCCATGCATCGCCCGTCGACCCGCACTCCACTACCCGTGGACTCCTACCATCGGTTCCGCCGACCCTCGCCACTCCACCGCCCTCCAGCAGCCCGCAGCCGTCGCCTTACCTGCAGCCTGGACTCAGCACCGGGCCTGAAGCCTCCACGCTGCTAACTCCCACTCCTTTGGGTTTGACTGCACTAGGTCCTAGTGCTAGTTACCCTACCCCTGGTAACCTCAGTGGCTGTTCCACTGGGTCTTCCCCATCCCCCTCAAACTATGTGACCCCAGCTCTTCCCCACCCACACTACAGTCTTCATGCCCCCCTCCTCCCTGACAACCCCCACCCCCCCACCAGACATCGCCTCGGCCTCAGTCCACTCACCTGCCTTCCTCCGGCCCCACCCCCATCCCTGCCGTGTGTTCACCATCCCCCCTGACCTCCCCCTCTCCGACACCGAATGGTCGGTCCTCAGCAGAGGTCTTAACTTTGTCCCCCTCCGTCCCCACCTCAATGAGTTCCGCGCACACCACGACTTGGAGCTCTTCTACCGTCGCCTCTGTCTAACAGCGTTCTTCCACAGGAAGGAGTCCTCGCCCCCTATTGATGATCCCTTTTCCCGTCTCCAACGAACCCCCTCCTCGTGGATCCCCCCTCATGGCCTTCCGGCTTTAGAACTTTTTATCCAAAACTGCCGGCGGGACATCAACCGCCTCAACTTCTCCACTCCCCTGTCTCACTCCAATCTCTCCCCCCCGAACGTACAGCCATCGACTCACTCCGCAACAACCCAGACTGGGTGATCAAACCCGCCGACAAGGGAGGTGCCATGGTAGTCTGGCGCGTCGATCTCTACAAAGCTGAGGCCACGCGCCAACTCTCGGACACCTCCTCCCACTTACCCCTGGACCATGACCCCACTGACGAGCACCAGGCCACTATCTCTAGCACCATCACCGACTTCATCAACTACGGCTCCCTGCCCCCCTGAGCCTCCAACCTCATCGTTCCCCAGCCCCGCACGGCCCGATTTTACCTTCTCCCCAAAATCCACAAACCTGACTGTCCTGGTAGACCCATTGTCTCTGCCTGTTCGTGCCCCACCGAACTCATTTCCACATACCTTAACTCCATCCAATCCCCCTTGGTTAAATCCCTCCCTACCTATGTTCAAGACACCTCTGACACTCTCCGTCGTCTCCGGGCATTCCATTCTCTTGGCCCCCATCCCCTCATCTTCACCATGGACGTCCAGTCACTCTACACCTCCATCCCCCACCAGGATGGTCTCAAAGCCCTCCGGTTCTTCCTCGACTGGAGAAGCAACCTATACCCGTCCACTGATACTCTCCTCAGCCGAGCGGAGTTGGCCCTTACCCTCAATAACTTCTCGTTTGACTCCTCCCATTTCCTCCAAATACAAGGCGTGGCTATGGGCACGCGCGTGGGCCCCAGCTTTGTCGGGTACTTCGAACAATCCTTGTTCGAGGCGTACCACGGCCCCATCCCCGACCTCTACTCCCGCTACATCGACGATTGCTTTGGTGCTACCCCCTGCACCCACACACAACTGACTGACTTCATCCACTTCACCACGAACTTCCATCCGGCACTCAAATACACCTGGACCATTTCCGACACTTCCCTACCATTTCTTGACCTCACTATCTCCATCGCATGTGATAGACTTCTGACCGATATCCACTATAAACCCACTGACTCCCATAGCTATCTAGACTACTCTTCTTCCCACCCTGCTTCCCCTACTCCCAATTCCTCCATCTACGCCGCATCGGCTCCCAGGATGAGGTGTTTCACACCAGGGCATCGGAAATGTCCTCATTCTTCAGGGAACGGGGGTTCCCATCCCCTATTATAGATGAGGCTTGCACCAGGGTCTCTTCCATACCCTGTAACACTTCTCTCTCCCCATCCCCCCACTCGTAACAAGAGTAGAGTCCCCCTAGTCCTCACCTTTCACCCCACTAGCCATCACATACAACAAATAGTCCTCCGTCATTTTCGCCACCTCCAACGTGACCGCACCACTCGCCACATCTTCCCATCTCCCCCCCTGTCTGCTTTCCGCAAAGACCGCTCCCTCCGTAACTCCCTTGTCAATTCTTCCCTTCCCTCCCATACCACCCCCTCCCCAGGCACTTTCCCTTGCAACCGCAAGAGATGCTACACATGTCGCTTTACCTCCCCCCTCGACTCCATTCAAGGACCCAAGCAGTCGTTCCAGGTGCGACAGAGGTTCACCTGCATCTCCTCCAACCTCATCTATTACATCCGCTGCTCTAGATGTCAGCTGATCTACATCGGTGAGACCAAGCGATCGTTTCGCCGAACACCTCCGCTTGGTCCGCATTAACCAACCTGACCTCCCGGTGGCTCAGCACTTCAACTCCCCCTCCCATTCTGAATCCGACCGCTCTGTCCTGGGCCTCCTCCATGGCCAGAGTGAGCACCACCGGAAATTGGAGGAGCAGCACCTCATATTCCGCTTGGGCAGTCTGCACCCTAGCGGCATAAACATTGAATTCTCCAATTTCCGGTAGCCCTTGCTGTCTCCTCCCCTTCTCAGCTCTCCCTCAGCCCTCTGGCTCCTCCTCTTCCTTTTTCCTTTATTCTCCCCGCCCCCCCACCCCCTCCATCAGTCTGAAGAACGGTTTTGGCCCGAAACGTTGCCTATTTCTTTCGCTCCATAGATGCTGCTGCACCCGCTGAGTTTCTCCAGCACTTTTGTCTACCTTCGATTTTCCAGCATCTGCAGTTCCTTCTTAAAGACTATGATTCTATTCCTTTTCTCCAGAGGTGCTGTCTGACCCACTGAGTTATTCCAGCTTTTTGTGTCTAACTTTGGTTTAAATCATCACCTGCAGTTCCTTCCTATACATGATAAACCAATTAAGCTAGTTCCAATAATTCCTTGGTTTGGAAAGTATCTTAAAGATGATGAAATTGAAACCTGTGTCAAAAAGCAAAATAGCATGTCGAGTTCGAAATTCTCCAGTGACTGGATTAGCAGATGAAGTGTGTTTTCCACACCGGGCTAATAAATATTCTGGCGTTGCACCAGTTTGAACACACTCTATTCTTTCTTTTTTCAGGGAAAGGTGGATGTCTTACACCCAAAATGTATTAAAACAATAAATAGTTGCGTTCCCAGTGCAGGTTTGATACATCAGTGAAGTAGAGGATTCTCACAACAATTGATTTTGTTCTCAGATTGATGTACGTGTTGGAAGAGCTGCTGGTCATGTTGTTTTTGCAGTCGCGATGTCCTCACACAACTGTTAAGTGACAGGAAACAAAGATTGGGAAAAATGGGTAACATTTAGGTTCTGAGGCTATGGTTAGTGAAGTGCTGTAAACTTGTACTAGATCCCGAGCTATTCACAATCTCTGTCAAGGACTTGGCTGAGGGGACCAAGTGTAATATGTCCAAGTTGCTGATCATACTAAAGTTGGATGTCAATGTGGACTGTGAGGAGAATGCATAGAGGTTTCAGAGATATATAGACTGGCTAAGTCAATGAATGAATGAATGAATGAATGAATGAATGAATGAATAAGTTTATTGGCCAAGTATTCACATACAAGGAATTTGCCTTGGTGCTCTGCCCGCAAATGGGCATGGACAAGGCAAGGACATGTATGTGAGGAGTTTTGGGCATCATACTATTGGAAGGATGGGATTGTTTTGGTGAGGATGCAGGCAACATTCACCAGGACATTGCATGGGGCGTATCATTTTGGCTGTGAGGATAGATTTAGCAGATTAAGTTTGCTTTTCTTGAGGTAAAGAGATTTAATTGAAGTGTGCAAAATGATTATTACTCATGGATGATCTGTTTGGGTTTGACCACTGTGATACTGATCTGGAACTCTATATGTTCCAAAATGCAAGGGTATACTACAGTGATGAGATAACAATACCTGCTCTAATATCAGAGAAGCACCTGATGTGGTATCAAAAAGTATAACTTAAGTTACTAGAAATTAGGGGGAAACTCCCCACTGGTGGTAGCTTTACCTAGCATGATGGTTTGTGGTAACCAAGGCTCCAGCAACTGGAAGTGAAGGATGTGAAGCTTCCACCTGGTTTTGTCATGGTCCTTAGGATGATGATGGAAGCCAATAATCTCAGCCCAAGGGCATTGAGAAGAATAGCTCTTATTGGACTTTAAGGAAACATATGTAAGAGGGGATGGTGTTGATGATGTAGATAAGCAGGAAGTGGTCCACACTTCCACACTTCAGCAGCATTTTGGAAACACTGACTGGAATGTGTTTGCAGCTCAGGACACCCTTGACTCCCACATGGACATTGACTCATATACCTCCTCTGTTTTGGACTTTATCAACTCCACCATTAACAGTGTCACCTCCCTCAAACAGATTACCACATTCCCGAATCAGAAGCCATGGATGAACAGAGAGGTCAGGCTACTGCTGAAGGCACGTGACACCGCTTTCAGGTCAGGCGATGCTCGAGCCTACAGTTCATCCAGGGCCAACCTGAAGCGGGGCATCAAGAAGGCCAAGCACAGCTACAAGCAAAGGATCGAGGAGCACTTCAAGAACAACTCCGACCCCCAACGCATGTGGCAAGGCATCCAGGCCAACACAGACTATAAACCCACCAACACCAACCCCACATCCAGCAACGCCTCCTTCCTTGAGGAGCTCAACCACTTTTATGGCCGCTTTGACAGGGACAATCAAGAGATGGCCATCAAGGCTGTGCTCCCTGCTGATCACCAGCCCCTCACACTCACCGCCATCGACGTTTATGCGGCACTGAGTAGGATTAATGCACGAAAGGCTGCTGGCCCTGACGGCATCCCCGGGCGCGTCCTCAGGACCTGTGCTGCGCAGCTGACAGACGTCTGGACTGACATCTTCAACCTGTCACTTGCCCAAGCAGTTTTCCCCACGTGCCTTAAAACCACCTCCATTGTGCCGGTGCCAAAACACTCCACTGCGGCAAGCCTTAATGACTTCCGCCCAGTTGCACTTACTCCCATCATCACCAAGTGCTTCGAGAGGCTGGTCCTGGCACACCTCAAAGTGCCTACATTCCACAGTGGACCCCCATTAGTTCGCCTACCGCAAGAACAGGAGTACGGAGGATGCCATCACAACGGCACTTCACTCCGCCCTCTCCCACCTCGACAACATGGACACCTACGTGAGAATGCTGTTCATCGACTTTAGCTCAGCATTTAACACCATTATCCCCTCAAAACTGATCACTAAACTCATCGACCTGGGCATCGACCCCTCCCTCTGCAACTGGATACTGGACTTTCTAACCAACAGACCTCAGTCTGTTAGGTCAGACAACCACACCTCTTCAACCCTCACCCTGAATTAGATAAGGGTGGGGGTTGTGTGCTGAGCCCTATCCTCTACTCCCTCTTCACCTACGACTGCACACCTGTACATGGTACTAACACCATCATCAAGTATGCAGATGATACAACGGTGATTGGCCTCATCAGCAACAACGATGAGTCGGCCAATAGGGAGGAGGTCCAGCTCCTAGCAGCATGGTGCGCTGACAACAACCTGGCCCTTAACACCAAGAAGACCAAGGAGCTTATTGTGGACTACAGAAGGCACGCACACCCCCATCCATATTAACGGGACGGAGGTGGAGCGTGTTTCCAGCTTCAGGTTCTGGGGGTCAACATCTCTGATGACCTCTCTTGGACCCACATTACCTCAACACTGATCAAGAAGGCTCACCAGCGTCTCTTCTTCCTGAGGAGACTAAAGAAGGTCCATCTGTCTCCTCAGATTCTGGTGAACTTCTACCGCTGCACCATCGAGAGCATCCTTACTAACTGTATCACAGTATGGTATGGCAACTGCTCTGCTCTGAAAGCACTGCAGAAAGTGGTGAAAACTGCCCAACGCATCACCGGGTTCCTCACTCCCCTCCATTGAGTCTGTCAAGAGCAAGCGATGTCTGCGAAGGGCGCGCAGCATTGTCATGGACTGCTCTCACCCCAACCACAGACCTCCTCCCATCTGGGAGACGCTACAGGTCTCTCCGTTGCCAGACCAGCAGGTTCAGGAACAGCTTCTTCCCTGCGGCTGTTACCCTACTTAACTCTACGCCTTGGTGGTTGCCAGTCACCCCCCCCCCTCGGACACTCCTTCCCCCAGAGACTGATCTCCCCCCCCCCACCGAAAATTGCACTACTGCTACTGTATATACATATATATATTTGACTGTTCCATTATTCTGTGTTGGCACTTCTGGGTGAGATGCTAACTGTGTTTCGTTGTCCCTGTACTTGTACACTGCACAATGGCAATAAAGTTTGAATCTGAACCTGAATCTGAAGTGTTCTAAATAGAATCACAGAGCCATTCAATGTGGAAACAGGCCCTTCAGTTCAACTTGCCCAACATGTCCCATCCACACAAGTCCCATCTGCCTGCGTTTGGTCCATATCCCTCCAAACCTGTCCTATCCATGTACCTGCCTAATTGTTTCTTAAACTTTGCAATAGTCCCAGCCTCAACAACCTCCTCCGGCAGCCCATTCCATACACCCACTACCCTTTGTATGAAATATTGAACAAGATTTGATTCAAATCTTGACCAAGATATGTATAGGGAATTATAGACCAAGATGAAGTATATCCCAGTCTATTTATAGATAAAAGTGAGGAAATTGCAGTCAAACCTTTTGATCATACCTGGCTCCAGGAGTGATAATTGGAATCTTAAGTGTCACTAATGTTGTACTGTTCTTTAACAAGGCAGGAAGAGATAAACAATCATTTCAGTTCAGCGGTGGGTAAATTCTGACGGTGATCTTCATTTCAAAAGACGCAATTAATCAAGGACATTAAGCTTGTATTTTTTGAGAACACAAGAAAACAGTAGTCCATCAGGTCTTTCAAGTCTGCCCTACCATCCTGTTTTCCAGTTCCCCAAAACACTCAATTCCACGATTTTCAATGTTTTTTAAAATCTCAACCTTAAATATATCAAATAATCTGACCTCCTCATGGGAAAAAATAGCAGAGGTTCATTACCCTGTGAGGCCCCTTATTTTTATAACTATGTCCTCCTGTCTGGACCTCTCCCATTAGTGAACATTATCCTGACAAGCCCTTTATGTAATTTATACATTGGAATAAGGTCACTCCTCATTGAGATTCACAATATCATATATATATAAGGGTGCAATGCATTTCCTTGTTTGCCTGAAGTCTGTAAAGTAAACATTACATGATAATGTCAAACACAGCAACAAATACAATGGTGAGTGCAAATTTACAGAAAGGTGCAAATACTACAGTGCAATCTAAAGCAGTGCAAAGAACACCAGAGTATAATAATGGAACAGCCGAATGAGGTAGAGTTAAGAGTACATAGAAATTAGAATTTAAAACAAGACCATATCCGTCATCCCACAGTGTCTGTGCCCATCATGTATCTACCTGCACATAACCATATCCCTTCCATTCCCGTTCTTTTAGGAGGGAGATGATGAGAAATTTCTTTACACAGAAATCTGTGGAATTCTTTGCCACAGAAGGCTGTAAAGGCCGTCAGTGGGTATTTTTACGATACGACATAACTTTATTTATCCCAAGAGGGAAATACAGTCATAAAAACACAAACTACGTGAAACATGAAATTAAAGGGATCAGTGGAAAGGATTGGGGATGTGCAAAGATTGGGGGGGAAGAGGGGAGGGGTGCAGGGGTGGGGGGGGGGGGATCAATCTCAGTCTACCCCATGACAGAATGGGGAGATGTTGTACAGTTTGATAGCTACAGGGAAGAAGGATCTCCTGTGGCGTTCTGTGCTGCATCTTGGTGGGAACTAGTCTGTTGCTGAAGTTACTCCTCAGGTTGACCAGTGTGTCATGGAGGGGTTGAGCTGTATTGTCCAGGATGCTCCGCAGTTTGATTCAAACTCTACCCCCAGGATGGATCCAACCTTCATGATGAGTTTGTAGATCCTGTTGGCATCCACAGCCTTCGCCCTGCTGCCCCAGAACACGGCAGAGAAGAAGATGGCACTGGCTACCACCGATTGGTAGAACATCTGCAGCATCTCACTGCAGATGTTGAAGGAGCGGAGCTTTCTCAAGATGTACAGGCAGCTCTGTCCCTTCTTGTACAGGGCCTCAGCGTTCCTGGACCAGTCCAGTTTACTGTCCAGGTACACTCCAAGGTATTTGTACTCCCTGGTAAACTGCACATCCACACCATTGATGGAGACAGGGGACAGGGGTGTTCCTCTCCTCCTAAAGTCCACCACTAACTCCTTAGTCTTGTTTGTGTTGAGCTGCAGGTGATTCAGCCCACATCACTCAACAAAGTTGTTGACTACATCTCTGTATTCAGCCTCCCTCCCCTCAATAGATAGATAGATTCTTGATTAGTATGGGTGTTATAGGTTATTGGGAGAAGGCAGGAGAATGAGGTTAGGAGGGAGAGATAGATCAGCCATGATTGAATGGTGGAGTTGATGATTGGCCGAATGGCCTTATTCCACTCCTATTCCTGATGACCTTATGATTCTCGGCATATCCATATGTCCATATCGCAATCCATGACAGAAGACCTGGTGGACCACAGCCTACAGGGTGAAGCTACTGAGCCAGTCCCAAGGCCAAATGCAAGACCTGGTGAACCTTGACCTGCAGGGGGAGCTGCCGAGCTGCCCCCTGTTCGTAGGACCTGGAAGCCCCGCTCACCCCTCGAATACCAGAGGCTGGGAGGATGGAGCCGGTGATGCAATGACAGACACGGCCAGCTAGATAGGAGAGGAGTGGGTCTGGGATCTGGCCTACCGCGCCTTCAAGATCGGCTACGGGAGGTGCCCCCTGGGAACAAAGGTGGATGGGCAAGGAGAGAAAGTCGATTCGCTAATACCCCCTAATCCAGGCATCATTCTGGTAAACCTCCTCTGCACCCTTCCAAAGCCCCCACATCTTTCCTATAATGCGGCGACAAGAACTGAACACAATACTCCAAATGCGGCCTAACCAAAGTCCTGTACATCTTTGGAGCGTGGGAGGAAACTGGAGCACCTGGAGAAAACCCACGCATGTGACTCGACTATTTGAAGGAAATCCAGATTTTGCACTCATTTATTGCTAACTGGCATAACATTGTAATTCCAGCAATTGTAAATGCTTATTTGCTGTGGCACTTTTGTTTAGGACGTACGGTGGATTTGCAGCTTGCTGTTAAAGGAGATAAATTGGAAAATCCTATATTAATTGTAAAGCTTTTTAATAGTTAACAAGATCCACTGCGGGCATAGGATTTCAGAAACTGCTTCATCTGCTGCAGATTGTCAAACATGTAAGCGTAAAACTGCTTATGATTCAAAAATCTCCTTGAAATGCTCCACAAAAAAACTACAAGTTAGGTCATGGCAAGCACTGCATGTGTGGAATACACAATGCCAAATTTCCAACCACGCTTTCACAGGCTCACTCCCAATTAGTTCCTACCCCTATAGATTTCTCTTTTTTTTATATTTGCTGGTAATGAAGCTAGAGTTGTGTATAAATGTCAATTTAACCGAAAGCTATTCAAATTCCTAAACCTGATATATGGATGATCCCAAACATTCCCTGTAAGATGGTTCATTATATCAATATTTTGTGTCTATAAAAAATCATGTACAATTGCTTTGTGGCTCCCAGGGTTTTAGCTATAACACAGCAAAAATAACAAAATGAAACGGAGATACACATTTGCTTTTGCTTTTATGTTTTTTAATTATGCCTGCGTTAGTGGATTTGTTTTCTGTTAATTATAATGAACAACGGCAGAAATGGCAGAAACTTTCTTCCTAAGTTAGATCCCGAATTCTTTATTTGCAATAGCTTTACTTGTAATATGTTCAAGATAATGCGTAGCATGTAGTTTTGATACAATTAATACAATCCCATAAGATTGTCTTACTCGAAGCAGACAAGTCTATTGGGGCAATTGTTGGTGGACAGAAGCAAATTGGTCCTCATGCACGAGCAGTACTTACCATAATTGTGATGGATTTATATGATACTCTATTAGGCTGATGTTACAATGCTGGTGCTCTCTATTTCTAACACAAATGCCACAAGTCACATATAGTAATACAAATAGAACAGAGAGAAGTAATGAGGTAGGATTGCACGTAAGGGTGCAAGGGGAAAGATTACAACGTAGAAAGGCACAGAAATTAAGGCACATCAAATCAAAATGAAATATTTAAAATTGCTTAACAATATATTCTTCTTATTCAAATTAAATGTTTTTTTCTTTCAATTACTATTTTGTAACCTTTCCATTTGCAGGCTTTCTATTACTTTAATTTAATTTTCTCTTCTATCACGCTCTCTGTAATATTTTCCTTTCCTTTCTGTTGTTATTTATGCTGATCCCTGAAGTTGCTCATCACAATGGTTTGAAGGAGGTTAAGGGTCACCTGGAAGAGCCCATTCACAAATTAAGATGCTGGCATCTTTTACAGGTGATGTGGTGCCAGATTGTCCATGATCTAATGCTCCTTTTATTCCATTAGATTGTGCTCCGTTAAGAACCTGAACAGGCAATACAGCTGCCACAGATCAAACAATGGATACAAAAGGCCAGACACTTATCTATAACCTTAATGCAAGAGGTGTTGAGTAATAACGAGTAAACTTACAAGGAAATAGCTTGATATCGGTAAAATGATCAATTATTCCCCCTACAATCAAATTCAATAGAAATAGTGGCACCCATGCCACAGCCATATTGATGAATTTTCTATCAGGTTTGCCACTGAGAATTAGTCTCAAAACTGCACATGACTAATTGTTGAAACAATGCTGGGAAAACGAGGGAAAATGTTTTCATGTAAACGATAGAATGAAAATAACTTACAATGTAATGCAATAACTTATCTGGAAGAATAATAAAAACATAAAAACAACAATCAACTTTAACACGTTAAAATGTAGTCATTAACAATATCAGGAGAATATTCTTGTTAAAGATGGAACAGGACTTCAGAGCAATGCTGCAGAAAGGCATGCAAGGGGTTCCTGTATATCCCACGTCAGCCAAACTGGAGAATCTCCACGATATTCAGTTTCTTGAAATGATCTTGATTATGCTAAACTGAAAACACATAGAGGCCATTGATGAAATTGCAAATAATGATTGAAGTATGGAAAAATATGCAGATGTGAAAGACATTGTTGTTCATGGCATTATTCAGCGTGAATATCCCAAAGGGGTAAATGATAGAAAGTGAAAAAGCCCCTGACCTTGGCCTGGTGAGAGGCAAAGCAGTAATGACTTGTGTTACCAGAAGTGATAACAGGACACCAGTTCATTTTCTCAGGCTGACTGCAAAGCGTAGCCACAAAACCTACATTCAGTTACTGTTTCTGGAAAATTCAGAAGATTTAGCACATGTTGTTGGCATCACACCAAGGTTTATGTGCAGATGACTGTGAAGCTGAAAGAATCTGACCAAGTGTTCCCTTAAACAAAAACATTTCAGTCCACAATGTTTCCTTGAGATTTGTTGTCGCTAAACAGTTTTGAACTGTGCTTGTAGAAGTGAAAAGTATAAACTGGACTGTGTTTTACGAATGCAACAAATTAATCAAAGCTTTTGCCTTATACATGGCATGAAGCCAGACATGAATAGTCTGACAGATGGAGTTTAGAAACAGTTTTCTTGCAAGGCTAATTTGAGGTGAACTCAGATGTATTGAAGATTTACAAGTACTACAAAGTTATGACTAGAGCAAAGTTCAAAGTGGTAATCCACTGTTCATAATGCAAACAGAACACTGCTGCTCATAGATTGATTTTATTTTCTTAGACTGCCTTCAATGTTAATTTTCAGGCCAGACAGCTTGAACATTGTGAGACTGTTTCACTTCAAAGTGTTGAAAGATGTTACCGTCCTTAACTCTTTCATAACCATTCATCAATTTATGAAGTTGCTACTTGAATCAAACATATTCCACGATCACATTAAATTGCAACTTTACTTACCTTTGACATGCACTTCGACAAAATGTGCAGATTGTTTGTTACAGAAAACGTATACCATGGCTGTGAGCTTTATACTGGCTGCTTCCTAAATAAAACAGTGGACACAGCTTAATGTAACAGGTGAACGTTTAATGAGAAATTACAGTATACTAATGATATTATTATTTTGTATATATTATACTAATTCCAATTAATTCCAATAGTCATTATAGTTGGTTGAGGAGTGAGGGGCGTTGCAGATTTATATTGAGAACAAGGGCACAGTTTCACCGAATATATGAAGGTGCAAGTTGGGCTCAGATTTTTGGGCCGTACAACAGTTTGTAAGAAATTATGTAATCTGAAATCAAGTCTTTGTAACCATACCGTGACTGGTAAAATTACTGAGATATCTCTTTTAATTTGAAAAATATTACAGGCGGTCCCCAGTTACGAGTTGCCTATAAATAAATATAGCCCATGCCCAAAAATAAATATAGTTCCGACAATAATGTTAAATTCAAAAGTCCAATATACTTACAAACATTCATTTCTGTGAATGACAAACCTAGAAATTCTCCTTTCTTCACAGTCTTATGAGCTTTTGATGCCATTCATTGCAATACTGTGGGGGTATGGTTACATATCGAGTGATTTTTGTGCATTTCCTTACTTATAGACAAAATCCACCTCTCAGAACCTGTTCATTATCCAGGGATGGCCAGTATTGATTTAGTTATAACTAACATCATGGATGATAAACAGAACTTTGGACACACAGACTAAATCACAGACTAAATACTTGACTAAATCACAAACATGTTGCAGCTTACTAAGGTGTAAAATCTAAAGTGGTATTGCCTGGCTGAGAAGCTTTTTTTTTCATATTCACTAGGAATGCTAAGCTGAAGCTTGAGAGGTTAAATAAACCAGATCCTCACCATTCTGCTGACATTAGGCATGTCTTGTCAGCGAATATGGCAAACTTTCAAATTTAGATTTCAAATCACTTCAGATTATAGACAAGGAATAAACCTATGTACTCAAGGATACTTTGTCATTACTTTTTTTTGCTGTCACTTAGCTAATGAATGCAAGAGATGAATAATTTATGCTTTTTTATTAGCTGTATTGTAATGCCAGTCATATGATTTGTGATTCTTAAGTGCTTTAATTCTGGTGTGGGTGAAATATGTATTTTGTCTAATATTCAGTAATATAGTAATAACATTAAACATTATTGCTGTAATATATTTTAAAGCATAGATTAAGTAAGTCACTCTGTTATTTACAGTGATAGAACAGTTTGGTTCTAATGTCATTCGCACGGTTTAATGAGCTGATGATGAGGGTGTAAATATAATTCAATGGCAATTTATGTAGAGTGGCAGAGTGATGCAAACATTCAAAGTAATTTTCCTGTGTTATGACAAAGTTATCCTTCTTAATAATCAAAAAATGTATTCAGCTACAACCTATCCAGAAACAATATTGGCAATTTAGTCAAATTCTACAAAATATGCTTTGAATAACTACGTGGTCTGAAAGGATGTATCCAGGCACTAACAGTTTATGCGCCGATTTTATAATTTTTTAACAAAGGAAATGCCTACTTGAGGTCACCTTTGATCTTCCTGGTCAAAAGAACATCCTAAGTCAGAACGAGAAAGGCCAATCAATTCATTGCATTCTTCCACTCATAATTTTAGTTTAGTTAGAGATACAGCACGGAAACAGGCCCTTCGGCCCACCGAGACCGCACTGACCAGCGATCCCCGCACATTAACACTGTCCTACACACACTAGGGACAATTTACACGTATACCAAGCCAATTAACCTACAAACCTGTATGTCTTTGGCGATCATGGAGAAAATCCACGCAGGTCACGGGGAGAACATACAAACTCCATAAAGACAGCGCCCGTAGCCAGGTTCGAACCTGGTCTCTGGCTCTGCAAGGCAGCAACTCTACCACCTGGCCCATATTATGGACACATATTTTTTTTTTTTTTTAGTTACAAACCGATGTCCTTATACCCAAAATATTTTCATAGTGGGAGATAAGTTTTCCAAGAAGCATTCATGCATTGTCCCAAACAGTGAGAATTATTTTTGTTAGGAATAAAATGCTTATTTAAATTCAAAGCCACTAGTGCCCTATTCACCTTGTCATGGTGAAAGAGCTCCAATACTGTTCTCAGGAAGAGCAAAAAAGTTGTCTGTGTTGTCCTGCCCACTATGTATTACTAAGTCAGATCCATTCAAAAAATGTTGGTAATGTACTTTGAAACATCCTGACTACGTGGAAGGTGTTCTTAAAGCAAATCCTTCTTTGTTTTACAGTGTAATCATGTACATTTCTGTGTACATCAGGGCTGAGGAAGAGTTTAATTGTCATATGTCTGAAGAAGGGTCTTGACCCGAGACGTCACCTATTCCTTCTCTCCAGAGATGCTGTCCGACCCGACGAGTTACTCCAGCTTTTTGTGTCTATCTGAGGATTAAACCATGCAGATGTCAACTAGGTTGAAAACACAACATTCTAGAGTCATCTTCAATCTAAAGAAGGGTCCTGACCCAAAAAGTTGCCCATCCATGCCTTCCAGAGATGCTGTCTGATCCACTGGGTCCACTTTATGTTTGACTCAAGATTCCAGCTTCTGCAGTTCCTTGAATCTCCATCATCTAGGTCTAATGTGGGCCATTGTGAGTGAACCAGCTCACTATTGCACGTGGTCATCTGGACTCAAGCATCAAATTGACAATGACAGAGTTAAACAGGTGAGCAGAAAATGCGTAAACGACAAGTTAAGATAATGACAGCACTCTTGCTACTCAATATGTAATCGTGACCACTGTGTCTGTGCCACACAACTTTGCTTGAGGTGTTGTCTTTTACATAAAATATTGAATAGAGCTTTGAGTTTGCCTAGGTGTTAGTAATAATCTAAGTTTTCAATGACAAGCAGGGACAAGGCTAAGAGTTTCCTGATTTCTGGGTAATCTTTGTCTTAAAATGAATCCTCAAAAAATATTTAATTAACTAATCATTGTCCTATTTGTAGTTTGTAACTTTTCTCCTTGCAAATTGTGTGCCAGGTTTGCCTTTACTTCAAGAGTGATGTCCTTCTAATGTAAAAGGACTCTATCCCCTACTCCCAATTCCTCCGTCTATGCCACATCTGCACCCAGGATGCAGTGTTCAAAACCAGGGCACTGGAGATGTCCTCATTCTTTAGGGAACGGGGGTTCCCCTCTTTGACTATAGTTGAGGCTCTCACCAGGGTCTCCTCTATATCCTGTAACTCTGCTCTCACTCCCCATCCCCCCCACTCATAAAAAGGGGAGAGTCCCCCTTGTTCTCACCTTCCACCCTACCAGCAGTTGCATACAACACATAATCCTCCGACATTTTTGCCACCTCCAACGTGATCCCAGCACATACCACATCTTCCCATCTCCTTCCCTGTCTGCTTTCCGCAGAGACTGCTCCCTCCGGAACTCCCTGGTCAATTTGTTCCTTCCCACCTAAACCACCCCCTCCCCAGTACTTTCCCTTGCAACCGCAGCAAATGCTACACTTGTCGCTTTACCTCCCCCCTCGACTCCATCCAAGGACCCAAGCAGTCTTTCCAGGTGAGGCAGAGGTTCACCTGCGCCTCCTCCAACCTCATCTATTGCATCCGCTGTTCCAGGTGTCAACTGCTCTACATCGGTGAGACCAAGCGCAGGCTTGGCGATTATGTGAGACTCTGCGGGAGAGATTGAAGTGGCACAAACATTTCTTTAATAGCGGTTATATAGCTGGTAATGGGCATTGCAGGCATTGTACGATTCCTAATGGTGCAGTGGCCAAATAAGTGCTCATTTTAGCCTGGTCTATCATGACACTGATGAGTCAAGAGTCCAGATCCAAGGGTCAAGAATGTTTAATTGTCGTATGCACCAGAATAGAACAATGAGTTTATTACTTATCCAACAGGTTTATTAACACAATAATACTGCATAACAAATCATTATACAATATACAATAATCAAGAACACAATTAATGACCAATAATACATAGATACATAGATACAATAGGTACAGGAGTAGGCCATTTGGCCCTTCCAGCCAGCACCACCATTCGATGTGATCATGGCCAATCATCCACAATCTGTACCCCGTTCCTGCCTTCTCCACATATCCCTTGATTCCACGAGCTCTAAGAGCTCTATCTAACTCATTTTGGAACGCTTCAACTGAATCGGCCTCCAATGCCTTCTGAAGCAGAGAATTCCACAGATGCACAACTCTCTGCATGAAAAAGGTTTTCCTCATCTCAGTTCTTAATGGCCAACCCCTTAGACTTAAACTGTGGCCCCTGGTTCTGGACCCCCAACATCAGGAACATGTTTCCTGCATTTATCATGTCCTATCCATTAATAATTTTATATGTTTCTATAAGATCCCCTCTCATATTTCTAAATTCCAGTGAATACAAGACCAGTCGCTCCATTCTTTCATCATATGACAGTCACGCCAATTAACCTAGTGAACCGACGCTGCATTCCCTCAATAGCAAGAATGTCCTTCCTCAAATTAGGAGACCAAAACTGCACACAATAATTCAGGTGTGGCCTCACCAGGGCCCTGACCAACTGCAGAAGGACCTCTTTGCTCCTATAATCAACTCCTCCCATTATGAAGGCCAACATGCCATTAGCTTTCTTCACTGCCTGCTGTACCTGTATGCTTACTTTCAGTGACTGATGACAAGGACACCCAGGTCTTGTTGTACTTCCCCTTTTCCCAACTTGACACCATTCAGATAATAATCTGCCTTCCTGTTTTTGCCACCAGTGGATAACCTCACATTTTACTGCATTTGCCGTGTATCTGCCCACTAGCCCAATCTGTCCAAGTCACCCTGCATCCTCATAGTATCCTCTTCACAGTTCATGTATCTACCCACTCACCCAACTTTGTGTCATCTGCAAATTTGCTAATGTTACATCTAATTCCTTTATCTAAATCATTAATGTATATTGTAAATAGCTGCGGTCCCAGCATCGAGCCTTGCGTTACCCCACTTGTCACTGCCTGCCATTCTGAAAGGAACCCGTTAATCCCTACTCTTTGTTTCCTGTTTGCCAACCAATTTTCTATCCATGTCAATACCCTACCCGCAATACCATGTGCTCTAATTTTGCCCATTAATCTCCTCTTTGGGACTTTATCAAAGGCTTTGTGAAAGTCCAGGTACAGAACATCCACTGGCTCTCTCTTGTCCATTTTACTTGTTACCTCATCAAAAAATTCCAGAAGATTTGTCAAGCATGATTTCCCCTTCGAGCAGGTAACCAGAACATAATAGTGAAAACCAAAGTATTCAGAGCAAACAAGTGTGTAGGAAGGAACTGCAGATGCTGGTCTAAATCGAAGGTGGACACAAAATGCTGGAGTAACTCAGCGGGACAGGCAGCATCTCTGGAGAGAAGGAATGGGTGATGTTTCAGGTTGAGACCCTTCTTCAGACTCGACCCGAAACATCACCCGTTCCTTCTCTCCAGAGACGCTGCTTGTCCGGCATTTTGTGTCCACCAGTGCAAACAAGAGTTGTGGTTGGGGTTGTGCAGCTTAGTTCAAAATCCTTGTGGTTGCTGGGTTACTCCGGGGGGGGGGAGGGGTTGCATTTCCTAGGCTCCTGTACCTTCTTCCTGATGGTAGCTGCGAGAAGAGAGTTTGGTCAGGGCATTGTGGGTCTTTGATGATAGTTGCTGCCTTTTGGAACAGTGCTTCCTAACGGCTGATATTTGCTATGGTTAGTCTACCAGAAGTTGCCCCTCCATACCGCAGTGAGAGGATTCTGTTTGGTGTCATTCCCAATTCTCCCTTTGCCGGAGAACTGATAACTCTTATACTCAAAAAGAAATTTCAATGCAAAGTGTAATTCAGAAAATGATAGCCATCAGAATCCTACCTGTTATCTCCCTTCACACTCCATATCGAGGTTCTGGGATTTGCTCACGGGAATAGGAAAATGTGGTTCCTATTTCTGTGTAGGAAGGAACTGCAGATGCTGGTTTAAACCAAAGATAGACACAAAATGCTGGAGTAACTCAGCGGGTCAGGCTGATTACTTATTGTGATAACTAGAGATCACAGTGCTAGTTGAGGCTTTGTGCACAGAAGGTAAACTGCCAATTTGACATTAGAAAGGCTAAAATGCTGAACACTTTCTCTTGTTACAACTTCAAAACGCAATCAAACAAGTATATTACGTGGAGAAACGTACAGTGCTGCCAGATGTCTGGGATCATTTAATGAGCATTCAGTAAAATAAACAGTGCCTCACTTTTCCCCTGACTCAGAACTTAATGGTCTATCATAACCTGTAAAACGACAGCATACCTCATTTACACTTGCACCCACTAAATGAATGTTAAGGTTTCACTGCAGAATAATGGAAACAATACTATCTTGCTTCACCTCCCTGGTGTGATTTTTAGTTAAGTTCATTAAATATTTCTATTCCTCTTCTCACTCCAAGCCGTATTATTAATTTCTTCTCCACTAAAGCTGAGATGTTAAAACCTGAATGCCAGATTTTTAAAACATTTGCTTTGGCACAGAGGCCATTGGGCTTTATTAGGCACATATTTTGTCTTGTGCTGTAAACTTATTGTCAAAAGTATTATTTCCATAAACGCTAATTTAGAGCAACATTAAGGAGCACAATTTCAAGACTTTTTCATCAATATATGTTGTGCAAAGTGGTAATGTGCACTTTAGAGCTGAAATGCCAAAATGATCAGACCCCCCCCCCTCCCCCAAAATGCAATAGCAGAATGTTTGATGCTCTAATTTTCCTGTTATTTTCCATGGTGAAATCATGATGCTTGCTACTAAGAATGATAAAAGATGTCCATAAAGGTCTAGTGACAGTGGCATGGGTAGGTCTTGTTCTAATGTCACTTGTTCTCAGTCATCCATCTGGTCAAAGGGATCCCTGGAATGCCAAAGTATAGAAACATAGAAACATAGAAAATAGGGGCAGGAGGAGGCCATTCGGCCCTTCGAGCCAACACCGCCATTCATTGTGATCATGGCTGATCGTCCCCTATCAATAACCCATGCCTGCCTTCTCCCCATATCCCTTGACTCTACTAGCCCCTAGAGCTCTATCTAACTCTCTCTTAAATCCATCCAGTGATTTTGCCTCCACTGCCCTCTGTGGCAGGGAATTCCATAAATTCACATTTAATATAGTTTTGTTTCAAGATACAGCATGGCAACAGACCCTTCACCTCACCGAGTCCACGCCGACCAGCGATCCCCGCTCACGGACATTATCCTACACACACTAGGGACAATTTACAATTTTACCAAAGCCACTTAACCTACAAACCTACAAAAGGATAAGATTCAAGATTCAAGAAACGTTATTGTCATGTGTCCCAGATAGGACAATGAAATTCTTGCTTTGCTTCAACACACCAGACTATAGTAGGCATGAATATCAAGTCCCCCCTTAACCTTCTGGAGCGCAGAAGGTTAAGGGGGGACTTGATAGAGGTCTTTAAAATGATGAGAGGGATAGACAGAGTTGACGTGGATAAGCTTTTTCCATTGAGAGTAGGGAAGATTCAAACAAGAGGACATGATTTGAGAATTAAGGGACAGAAGTTTAGGGGTAACATGAGGGGAAACTTCTTTACTCAGAGAGTGGTAGCTGTGTGGAATGAGCTTCCAGTGGAAGTGGTGGAGACAGGTTAGTTTTTATCATTTAAAAATAAATTGGATAGGTATATGGACGGGAAAGGAATGGAGGGTTATGCTCTGAGTGCAGGTAGATGGGACTAGGGGAGAATAAGTGTTCGGCATGGACTAGAAGGGCCGAGATGGCCTGTTTCCATGCTGTAATTGTTATATGGTTATATGGAATACAGAACAGATCAGTGTGTCCCTATAATGACCCGAGAAGGGTCTCGACCCAAAACGCCACCAATTATTTTTCTCCAGAGATGCTGTCTGACCCGCTGAGTTACTCCAGCCTTTTGTGTCTATCTTCAGTAATGGACAAATTCAATGGGATTTCCTGGCTTCTGCATTACTGGTTAGTGATATTTGTCACAAGAACTCATGTCAGTAATATAATGCCAGATCTAAAAGTTCATGTTTGATCTCAATGTGTATATATTTTTTTGTAAATTATTGTAAAATTACAATAAGGCTTTTAGATTCTCTCTAAAAGAAAAGCCCAACTTTTCACATGAAGAAAAAAACATTGTCGATGCTGTTTAGTTTAGTTTAGTGTAAAGATACAGCATGGAAACAGGCCCTTCAGCCCACTGAGTCTGCATCAACCAGTGATCACCACACATTAACACTATCCTACACACACTAGGGACAATTTACATTTATACCGAGCCAATTTACCTACATACTTGTTCGGCTTTGGAGTGTGGGGGGAAATCGGAGCACCTGGAGAAAACCCACGCGGTCACGGGGAGAACTTCCAAACTTTGTACAGACAGCAACCATGGTCAGGATTGAACCCGGCTCTCTGGTGTTGTAAGGCAGCAACTCTACCGCTGCGCTACTGTGCCGCCCTATACGTTAGTTGGGGATGTGGGTAATGGTGTGGGTATGTAGTCAGTAGAGCCTTGTGTTCCTTCAAACTTTACCTTCATGTGTCGGTGATCCTTGGTCTCCACCAGTGACATTCTCATCAAGCTATCTGAATAGCCAATCTAGTAAAGAACTACCATACACTACAAATCAAGAAGGAAAAAAAAATGTTTTAGTAACTATTTGAAACATCTTCCACATAGCTACATCAGGATTTGACCAGATATGACTGTCATATGCTGAGAGAATGGAGCAGCTGGGCTTGTACACTCTGGAGTTTAGAAGGATGAGAGGATTTCTTATTGAAACATATAAGATTGTTAAGGGTTTGGACACTCTAGAGGCAGGAAACATGTTCCCGATGTTGGGGGAGTCCAGAACCAGGGGCCAGAGTTTATAAAATAGGGAGTAAGCCATTTAGAACGGAGACGAGGAAACACTATTTCTCACAGAGAGTGGTGAGTATGTGGAATTCTCTGCCTCAGAGGGCGGTGGAGGCAGGTTCTCTGGATGCTTTCAAGAGAGAGCTAGATAGGGCTCTTAAAAATAGAGGAGTCAGGGGATATGGGGAGAAGGCTGGAGGGACAGAAGTTTAGGGGTAAGATGAGGGGGAACTTCTTTACTCAGAGAGTGGTGGCTGTGTGGAATGAGCTTCCAGTGAAGGTGGTGGAGGCAGGTTCGTTTTTATCATTTAAAAATAAATTGGATAGTTATATGGACGGGAAAGGAATGGAGGGTTATGGTCTGAGCGCAGGTATATGGGACTAGGGGAGAATACGTGTTCGGTACGGACTAGAAGGGTCGCGATGGCCTGTTTCCGTGCTGTAATTGTTATATGGTTATATGGTATATAAGGCAGGAACGGGGTTACTGATTGGGGATGATCAGCCATGATCACATTGAATGGCGGTGCTGGCTCGAAGGGCCAACTCCTGCACCTATTGTCTATTGTCTATTGTCCTCGATTAAGGTAAGAATTAAAATATTACAAATAATCTTCAAAATAAATATTTTTAATTTATGAAAATACTTTATATTTTGAGATATTTAAATGATTATGCATGTACAAAGAATAACTTTTATATGACCAGAATGTTTGCCAACCATTTATGACTTTAGAACTCTAACTGATGTCACATTTTCAGAGTATTTCACAGCTGATAACTATTAATAAATAACTTAAGATTTTATCAATTCACTGATTCTCCTTGACTGTGATGGAGTGGGCAAAATAAAGCACAGCGTGCGTGGAAAAGATGTGGTGACTGAATCTGGACCTTTTCAATGGTGTAAGACAGCAGGTGAACCATGAGCAGAACTCAGTGGGTCAGGCAGCACCTGTGGAGGGAGACAAGGCAGGGGTGCTCAAAAAGGATGAACTGCAACCTATCACCCCATTTCACTCACCATTGTTATAGGTGTTATGTTTATTCCTCAGACTATGACTAGCTAACCCGAACATTTGCCTTACACCACAGTGGCGGGCGGCACTGTGTAGCAGCAGTAACGTTGCTGCCTTACAGCACCAGAAACCATGTGACCGCATGGATTTTGTCCAGGTGTTCCGGTTTCCTCCAACGCTCCAAAGACATACAGGTGTGTAGGTTGATTGGCTTTGATTCAATTGTCAATTGTCCCTGGTATGTAGGACAGGGCTAATGCATGTGGTGATCGATGGGCAGCATGACTCAGTGGGCAGCATGACTCAGTGGGCAGCATGACTCAGTGGGCAGCATGACTCAGTGGACAGCATGACTCAGTGGGCAGTGTGGACTCAGTGTCTCTAAAGTCTAAAGCCAAGTGTTCAGCTTATGGAGATGCAAACAAGGCTCTGACAACATGTGTACGATCCATTCACAAATGTAGAAAGATATTTGTACCCACTGCATAGGAATAAGCTGGATATGCTGGCCTATAAATGGTTTGGCTTGCATTATCTGTTTTGAAGGACCATACACTGAACACATGCCCAAGCGACTGGGCTCTTTTACTGGCACAGTTGGAACAGCATCAAACAATCAGATGCATATGACCACATGGAAACCATCATTCAAAGTTTGAATTCAGGAGAAACACCTTTCTCGAAAGATTGCACCCTAGATAGCTTGCTAAGGAAAAGAGATTTTCCTCATGTGTTCCACTTGGATTGAATCCAGATTAAATTCTTGAGGTCCATAGTTTCTGGTTAGAGAGATGGTGATGGTGATTAGCATTTGAATCAAACGTTATCTCTTTGTTGTAAATGTCAAAGGCAGCCAGTGATTCTTATTAGGACCACCGTCAACACCAGAAATCCAAAACCTTTTAGTTAAGCAGGAGGAGCCGAGCATATCATGTCTTCAATGTGCAATTAAAATCAGAAAACATAAAATAAAACGTTTACATATTGCTTCGGCAGCTTCGACCACCCCGGGCCGCGGAGTTTGACCCGGCCCGTCACGGAGCACGGATTCAGCCGCGGGACTGACTTACCATCACCCGGCGGGGTCACAACATCAGAAGCCTGGATCGCCTCAGCGCAGAGGGAGAACACAGAGGGAAGAGACAGAGACTTTAAGACTTTTGCCTCCATCACACAGTGAGGAGGTGCCTGGTGAACTCACTGTGGTGGATGTTAAATTTGTGTTTATTGTGTGTTTTGTTATTTATTATTATATGTATGACTGCAGGCAACGAAATTTCGTTCAGACCGAAAGGTCTGAATGACAAATAAAGGAATCTCAATCTCAATCTCAATCTCAAGGGAAAATTGCCTGCATTTTAAATCAATGTGGTATGATTATTTGGAATTATGTTTTTATCTGCACCACAAAAACCTTTGCTTTTACCATTGCACCAGGCACATAATATACAATGATAATAGAACATCTTAAATAAAGCTCAGTGTTTACATCACTAGGTAGGCCAAATCATTCTGACTCCGTTATTGAAGAGTGGAAAAAGTTAGGTGTATCTCCCTCTTCCTCACTGGAAAATAATGGATGAAGGGGATAAAAATAAAAATAAATACTTTTAAGAAGGGAACTTGGTGTCCACGTTCTTAGCTCACTAAAGGATATAACACAAGTAGAGAGGGTGGTAAAGAAGGCATATGGTATGCTTGCCTTCAATGCTGGGGGCCGGAAGAGTCAGGAAGTCATGATGCAGCTCTGTAAAGGGCCTGTCCCACTTACCCGAGTTATTCACGAATTTTCCTGAGTTATTCACAAATTCCCCCCGAGTTTTCATACTCGCAGAATGTTTGTAGCAGGTCCATAGGAGTCCGTGGATATATCGTAGCGGCTCGTTAAGCCAGCCGTAGGTACTCGGGGCATCAGGTAAGTCGGGACCTTTTTTCAGCATGATGAAAAATGTCCATGAGTAAAAAAATAGCCCCGAGAACCTACGGCTGGCATAACGAGCCACTACGATATATCCACGGACTCCTACAGCCTCCTACGGACTCGTTACGAACATTCTGTGAGTTTAACAACTCTGGAGAATTCAGGGGAATTCGCGAATAACTCGGGAAAGTGGGACAGCCCCTTAAGACTTTGGTTCGGCTGCATTTATAATATTTCGTGCAGTTCACATCACCCCATTACAGGAAAGATGCGTAAACTTTGGCTAGGATGTAGCAGACGTTTACCAGAATGCCGCCTACAGGGAGAGGTTGGATCGACTTGGATTGTCTTCTCTGGAATGCCTGAGGATGAGAAGTGACCTGTTAGAAGTATATACAATTATGAGAGGCAATGATTGGGTAGACAGACAGAACCTTCTTTGCAGGGTGAAGAACTCTTGAGGGCATAGTTATAGGGTGAGAGGGGGAACGTTTAACGGGGATGTGCTGGACAAGGTTTTTATACAATGGGTGTTGGGGGCCTGGAACGCAATAACAGTGGTGGTGGTGGAGACAGATGTGATAGTGGTGTTTTAGAGCGTTTTAGTTAGGCACATGGAAATGCAGGGAATAAAGGGATATGCACATCATATACAGGCAGATGTGATCAGTTCAGCTAGGCATCATGTTCAGCACAAACATTGTGGGCTGAATGACCCATTCCTGTGCTGTACTCTTCTATGTTCTATGTTCTAATGGTCTGACAATGATCTTCCACATCTGAGGGAAGAGAAATTCTATTGCCGATTTATGACCCAGGTTGCATAGAGATTGACATGGCAAATTTCTCTGAGAATGAAACAGAAAAATCTAAGTGCTGTGTGTCCTTGCAATGAGTTGAACATGTTCATTCACAAATTGTCAAAGATTGGCCAAGTGATCAAAATATATCTATGATGTTCAGTCATGTGTGAATAGGAATCAATTTAATTTCTCTCTGATCACTCAGTATAATGTATGTCCTTTAAATTCTACCTCTAATGCTGAAACAAGTTAGGGATGAAATAGTCCAAATGCTCAACTCTTCGTCTAAGAATGAATTTACTGATTTCATTTGACATGTTCTTCTTCCTCTGACATGGGTGGGACTCAGCATTTGATCGCGGCTTGTTTTCGATGACTGGAAGTACAGGTATATTCTCAAAACACTGCTATGCTACGAGCTTCAGCTGGATTTTCCTCTCTTTGTCTTTTCACCAAAACAAAAGTCATCCTTATGAGCCTGTCCCACTCAGGCGATTTTTCAGCGGACTGCCGGTGACTGTCAAGTTCGCGGCACTCGCCTGAAAATCCAGGAACTGGAACGGCGACTGTCAGAGTGGAACACACACACACAAACACATCACAAAGGCAGGGGCCAGAGCAAGCGGGGAGAGCGCTGTCTGAAATTCACACGGTGCAAAGCCAAAGTGATACAGACACACACCGCGATGAACAGGAAGGTTTAGACGGCTAGCACAGTGTACGGTAAGTCCTTTAAAAGAGGGGGGAGGGTGGTGAGAGGGGAGAAGGGGGGAGAAGGGGGGAGAAGGAGTGGAGACACTTTTAAGAAGCCAGACAACTATTAATAAGCCAGAGATACACAGCTGTGAAGTTTAGCGGGCATTTAACATTACCGGTCGGTTATCCTTGGTTCTGAAAACTCGTGCTTACATTTTTTTTCCCCCAATGAGCCAATGAAAATCACCAAAGGCGATTAACTAAAACTACCTATGACTACCTCGACTACCTACAACTACATGGCAACCCCACTACAACTGTACCTACGACTACAGGATAATCGATTTTCTCCATGGCAACCAATGGCAACATGTTGAAAAATTTGCGGCGACCATACTGAGGCCGCGACCAGTTCCCAGAATACGGGAACTCATCGCGACCATGAAGGAGACTCACCAGAGACCACCAGCGAACATGTGGCGACCATGTGGCGATCATGTGGCGAGCGCAGAGTCTCCTGCACTCACCTAAAAGTCACCCAAGTGGGACAGGCCCTTCAGGGGAAGATACAAAAACATCCAAGTTTTCTTCTAGTTGTGTAAAAGAAAGGTAAGATCAAATAAACCAAAATGAAAAATAGACTGTTAAAGGACTGAACCAAGCTGGAGTAATTGGTTATCTTGGCCATTCAAACATGTTCAATACAACACTGTTTATTTGAAAAGTTGTTGCATCCACAATGTTTAAACCCTTCAAGATGTAAGAGCGCTTTTAAACCAAAATAGTTTTTTTTTTAAACTCGCCAATATTGCATTAACTATATTTTCTAAGTATGGTCGATAGTTTAGTTATTTGTAGTTCCATCAATTTATCAAAATATTGCTAACATTTAACAGTTACCAGACGTTTGTGATGTTCTAGAACTTACTTAAGGCTAAATCCATGAGTCCATTCATTCGGGCCTATATATAGGTATTTGACGCCATCGCAATTATTATTTGTTTATGTATAACCTATCTAAAGATGGAAACAGCTATCTGGAAATCTGTTTTTATTAATGAATGAGTGATACTTTATTACACATATAACATGTCACGGTGACATTTTTGTGTACCATACACAAAGTATGCAAAGATGGCGCTGACAATGTTCCAAAGTATTCAATGTAGGCAGAAGATAGACACCAAATACTGAAGTAACTTAGCGGGACAGGCAGCATCTCTGGAGAAAAGGAATGGGTGACGTTTTGGGTTGAGACCCTTCTTCAGACTTTTCTTCTCTCCAGAGATGCTGCCTGTCCTGCTGAGTTGCTCCAGCTTTCTGTGTCTGTCTTTAGTTTAAACCAGCATCTGCGGTTCCTCCCTACACATTCAATGGAGGCATTTGGCCTGCAGAACTGGATTAATTTGGGAAGTAGTAGGTAAGAATCTCAGAGAGAGAAGTTAGTTATTGCTGAGAAAATGGAGGCCATTTAAGACTGAGGTGAGAAAAAACTTTTTCACCCAGAGAGTTGTGAATTTGTGGAATTCCCTGCCACAGAGGGCAGTGGAGGCCAAATCACTGGATGGATTTAAGAGAGTTAGATAGAGCTCTAGGGGCTAGTGGAATCAAGGGATATGGGGAGAAGGCAGGCACGGGTTATTGATTTGGGACGATCAGCCATGATCACAATGAATGGTGGTGCAGGCTCGAAGGGCCGAATGGCCTCCTCCTGCACCTATTTTCTATGTTTCTATCTTTGCAGTCAATTCATCCTTTCATATGCATGAATCAAATGCTGCCTGTACTCCACTTTCCTGCTTGATCAACCAAATGGCTATTACATGTCTTCCCTATATTTCTTACACTATCACCAGACATTTTCATTGTGAATTAAATATCTGCGCTCACTGTGTCAATGTCCACTCAATCTTCAACAAAGTGATGGGAGGTATCAGTGACAGTGCCACCAAGCTGCCCCACTCAACAATATATAGATTGATAGATTCTTGATTAGTAAGAATGTCAAAGGTTACGGGGAGGAAGGAGGAGAATAGGGTTGAGAGGGAAAACTAGATTAGTCATGATCTATTTACATAGATCGAAGTCTACATGGTGGAGTAGACTTGATGGGTTGAATGGCCTAAATCTGCTCCTATGGTTGATGGCATCGTACTATGCTAATATGCTACAGGTATACTTCAGGAAGTTTGATGACAGCAAAAGCCCTCCTTGCTACCCATTACCTGCCATGCTTTGGCCTGACCCTCCTCTCTTCTAGCTTTCTCCCCCCCCCCCCCACTTCTATAATCAGTCTGAAGGAGGGGCCTGACCTGAAACGTAACCTATCCATGTTCTCGAGGGATCTTGGCTGACCAATTTAGTTACTCCAGCACTTTGTCTCTTTTCCCCCCGTTAACCAGCATCTGCAGTTTCTTGTTTCTATTTATTCTTAGAAAACAAGGCAGTGTGACTAGCTTAGATGACATCTTGGTTGGCATGGACAAGGTGGATGACTCTAATGCACTTTGTGTCTGAATATGTGCATAAAATTTAATATTTTGATAAATAACATTCAAAGGATCAGTTGAAGGCGTATTTACTCAGGTAATATTCAGAGAATGGTACTGCAATGTAATGCAAAGTAAATCAGTAGGTTGCACATATCGTATTTAAAGGTGGAAAAATATGTGCCCCTGTATACAAAACATGGTGGTAACAGACGAGAAGCTGATTAGTCATTTCTTCTACTAAAGATGGTGTAATTGCCGTGAACGGAGTGCACAGCAAAGATGGACATTCTCAGGGATGGAAAGAATGCGTGCAGCTGTGTTTATTTTACCAATGCTTAGAATGAGAACTTCATAAAATCATGTCTGACTTCTAATGTTTGCGATTGATTTACAGGTTTGCTGAAGCTAAACTTTCGTTATGAATAGGTTCCTAGATCATCAGATTTCTCCTGCCTAATGTTATGATTTGTAATATAGTAAATAATTCTGCGAATATCAATCTGACTTTTATGAAGTTTGAAAACTAGATTAGCTTCATAGTTCTCTGCTTTCTATCATTGTTAAATAACAACACCACAGTTCAAAGAGAATATTTATGTTTGCTGTATAAATAGGACTGAGAAGGTACTGTAGAACAGTCTCCATTACTGGACTGACACAAAGAGTAAATAAAACCCAGCAGAGGTTAGTTGTAAATGATGCCACTGGTGTTTATTTTAAGTATCAATTTCCTAGTTTAACCTTTCAGGGTTCAAGGATGAAACAAGAACATTCTGTTGGTGTATAGCATTTCAGAAATGTTTCCAGTTTTATTAGCTTAGCCCTATGGACGATTGTTATGCTTCTAACTGAAATGTTCATATGTGAGTGTTTTCTTTCTATCACTCCTATTAAAGAAAGTGAATTGTTGCCAAAGTTTGTTACTGGTCCCCATAGTTCAATATACTACAGCTGCATGGCATGAGCCTGGTGTCAATGCATTGTGGCATCCGCCCCCCTGTGTGAAAGATAAAAGTCTCAACAATGCTTTTTTTTCTCCAACTCCTGGATGGATTAAGAACACTTTAGAATTTGTTGACTTTGGCATTCCGAAGGATTCTGTGGCTTCAATGCGTGTTGGCCTTAAATCAGGTGAAAATGCACCCATAGCTCAGGTGTAATGCTGGTGTTCAGGTTTAGTTTAGTTTAGAGATACAGCGCGGAAGCAGGCCCTTTAGCCCACCGAGTCCATACCGACCAGCGATTTCCACATATTAACACCACCCTACACGCACTAGGGACAATTTTACACGTATACTAAGCCAATTAACCTACAAACCAGTATGTCTTTGGAGTGTGGGAGGAAACGAAAGAACTAGGAGAAAACCCACGCAGGTCATGGGGAGAACGTACAAACTCCATACAGACAGCACCCGTAGTCAGGATCGAACCCGGGTCTCTGGCGCTGTAGCTCTACTGCTGCGCCACCATGCCATATCTAAGAAAGCTGAATGAATGTGACTAAAAACAAGGAAAGATTATTCTCTGATTTCTTAAAATGCTTAAAATGGGAAATTATTATATTCACATGAAGGTCCTGTGCAAAGATACTAGAAGAGCTCCTCTAGTATCTTTGGCCCTGTACTAATAAACTCAGCCAGCAACTCACAGCATTGAAACCTTCCAGTTAACGGACTAACCTTTGATGACAGATTGATTGCTGATTTGTCAATGGAGCTGTTGGATTAGTTTGAGACAGTTCCTTGATCAGTTCTGATTCTGGAACTGATGTCTTATTGCTGGGCAGAAGAGGTCACTGAAGTTGTAATGTGTCTGGATCGGTTCAATTTGAAGACAGTCATTTCTAGAACAGTAGGCCTGACTTAAGGGCTGATTAACCAGTGAGAATGACAGGGCAGGATGCAGAGGGGAGAACACCAGCATCTAGGGGCAGGAGATGGGCATTGTGTAGTCGGCTCCATCCACAGTGACTCTTCCTGAAAACATTTCTCTCATCTGTACTCCCTGGAGTTTGAAAATATTCACTCTGTTAAAGAGGACTATTACCATTCCTGTTTGCAACAACATCTCAAACTCCCCACCTAGGCATGGACAGAACTGCCTTTGGATATCTAAGGCCATCTATGCCAGGAAGAACAGCAACTTTTTTTCTCCCTCAATAGAATTGAGCTGAAAATTTGCCTCGTTCTTGTATAGGAAGGAACTGCAGATGATGGTTTACCCCAAAGATAGACACAAAATGCTGGATTAACTCAGCGGGACAGGCAGCATCTCTGGAGAAGGAATGGGTGATGTTTCTGGTCGAGACCCTTCTTCAGACTCTCCAGGTTATAGGGCGAAGGCAGGAGAATGGGGTTGAGAGGGAAAGATAGATCAGCCATAATTGAACTGCAGAGTACACTTGATGGACCGAATGGCTTTATTCTGCTCCGAGAACCTATGAACCTATGAACAAGAACTTTTCTCTGAGAGGGAAAATAATTTAAGGAAGTTTTGCTTGAATGATCCCATTCACAAACAAAACAGCAACAATTCTGCAGTCCCTCCCACTGTTGTCTTTACTGCTACTAATTGATTACCTTCTCCTCTTCAATGTTACGGTGCTAGAAATGGAGAAGAAACCATTGGAAACTCTCTGCAAACCTCTGCAGACCTGCGACCTTTCTGGCAGCATTTGTAGGGACAGAAACAGAGCTACCATTGAGGATTGTTGACTTCAAGCATTAACTCGCTCCACAGATACTGCTTAATCTGCTGAGTATTTTTAACATCTTCAGTTTTATGTTTTATGATTCATGCCCAGATATATGTGAACTATAAGACCAAACAGCGGCAAATCAAGAAAATAAACAAATGTATTTAGGTTTTCTAGCCGGTGAATCATACGTTGCCAGGTGTTTATGCTTGAGGACATAAGAAACGGAACAATCTCTGAAACAACATCTCAGATCAATGACCTGTCATTAGAATAAGAATCCTAACATCTGAGTTCTGAAGAAATTGATCTGTTTCTCTATCCACAGATGCTGACTGATCTTTAGTTTAGTTTAGTGTAAAGATACAGCGTGGAAACAGGCCCTTTGGCCTACCGAATCCGTGCCCACCAGCGATCACACATACACTAGTTCTATCCTACACCAGGGACAATTTACTGAATCCAATTCATCTACAAACCTGCATGTCTCTGGAATGTGGGGGGGAACCGGAGCACCTGGGGAAAACCCATGTGGTCACAGGGAGAATGTGCACGCTGCAAATATAGTTCCCTCAAAATAAAACTAATCTGCCAGCAAAAGTGCTTTATTTGCAGGAAGTAGAATTTGATCGGAGGACTTCAAGTTCAAGTTCAAGTGAGTTTATTGTCATGTGTCATAGGACAATGAAATTCTTGCTTTGCTTCAGCACAACAGAACATAGAAGGCATTGACTACAAAACAGATCAGTGTGTCCATATATCATTATATATAATTTCTCTTCCAACTAAAGACTTCCAACTCAAAAAAAGGAATGTGAGGTTATGCTTTACAGACAGATGAATCGGTCCTCTCAGCTCCCTGAGCCCATGCTGACCTCCACGCTGAGACCATGCTGACCTCCATGCTGAGACCATGCTGACCTCCATGCTGAGACCATGCTGACCTCCATGCTGAGACCATGCTGACCTCCATGAGAACATGCTGACCTCCACGCTGAGCCCATGCTGACCTCCATGCTGAGGCCATGCTCACCTCCATGCTGAGACCATGCTGACCTCCATGCTGAGACCATGCTGACCTCCATGAGAACATGCTGACCTCCATGCTGAGACCATGCTGACCTTCATGCTGACCATGCTCACCTCCATGCTGAGACCATGCTGACCTCTATGCTGAGACCATACTGACCTCCCTGCTGAGACCATACTGAGACCATGTTGACCTCCATGCTGAGCCAATGCTTACCTCCATGCTGAGACCATACTGACCTCCATGCTGAGACCATGCTGACCTCCATGCTAATGCCAACCTCCATGCTGAGACCATACTGACCTCCATGCTGAGACCATGCTGACCTCCATGCTAATGCTGACCTCCATGCTGAGACCATACTGACCTCCATGCTGAGACCATGCTGACCTCGATCACCCACTAACACTAGTTCTCTGTTATCCCACTTTCTCATCCACTCCTTAATATTAATTTTCACAGAGGCCAATTAATGTACAAACAGCATATCATTGAGATGTGAGAGGAAACCGTGCATCCATAGTCCACACAGACAACCCCACGCTCCACACAGACAGCACCCATGGTTAGGATCGAACCTGAGTCTCTGGCACTGGAAGGCAGCAGCACTACCAGCTGCACCACTGTGCTGATCTAGTTTGCTTCTTTCTGTCTAACAATGTTTACAATCCATTCAAAACTACAATCCACTGAGAGTTAGTGAGTGTTTTGAGTCAAATCCATACTTTGAGCAGCGAAGGCAAAATTGCCCTGTTGGAATGTCGAGTTGCTGTCTTGGCAGCTCAGAGTTCAGCAGCCTGACTCGACCCGAAACTTCACCCTTTCCATCTCTCCAGAGATGCTGCCTGAGTTACTCCAGCTGTTTGTGTCTTTTGACTGGACACATCTGTAGGTGCCACATGGAAACAATTATTGCATGTGTGGTGTTTTTCCCATTTAATCTATACACTCATTTTTATTTCACTGGTCTGCTGATGTCCACTTCAACATGAATATGTCGGAGAGTGAATGTTTCCAAAAAGCGTGTCGACCTGCAGAGGTCACTGCAGCATCACAGTCGCTTCAGCCTGAGAGGCGAGCTGGATTTGTGGTGAATTGTGCTGCACCCTGTTAGAAGCTTAATGTGCATTCAAGCAATTCCAAATGTAGTCATTGTTTTATCACTATTTAATTAATTTTGATCCTATGTTTTTATGTTTCTTCTAATGTTTTGGTCTTGTTACTCTCGGCCAGATAGATCGTGACAATATCCATAAGTTAAATCCATCTAATGCCAAACAGCAGGATTTATTTTATGAGAGTGTGTCAGGAGACCCTGTCAGGTAACATGGATGTTAGAGTGCTCAAACCTCATCACAATCCCATTAATCCCTGATTTAGGTATCCAGCATGCCGAACTCTCCTCTCCTTTCCTCCAGAAACTGTTTTTCGGAAGCGTTTCCTTGGGGTAGTGTGTTATGCTTTTCATTGTTCTGTGTGCCATCTGGAACCAAGTGTATCTCTTGGACAGTAAACACATTAAAAACAGGTTTTTAGATACCAGAAATGCACTATGTTTAATATACAGTTTTTTTAAATCTCTGCACTCCTGCCAGCTGAAGTAGTAAGGTACAGTTACATACCCTTGAAGTTAAAAACCTTGAAAAGATGTGACCGAATACAAGAGTATTCATTTACTATTATGGCAATAAGTCAAAAGTGAATCCAGAAAGCAGGCAGGAGAGGGGATCTTATAGAAACATATAACATTCTTAAGGGATTGGACAGGCTAGGTGCAGGAATAATGTTCCCCATGTTGGGGGAGTCCAGAACCAGGGGGTCACAGTTTAAGAATAAGGTGTAGGCCATTTAGGACTGAGATGAGAAAAAACGTTTTCACCCAGAGAGTTGTGAATCTGTGGAATTCTCTGCCACAGAAGGCAGCGGAGACCGATTCACTGGATGTTTTCAATAGAGAGTGAGATACAGCTCTTAGTGCTAACAGATTCCAGGGATATGGGGAGAAAGCAGGAACAGGGCACTGATTTTGGATGATCAGCAATGATCATATTGAATCTGCTCGCTCGAAGGGCCGAATGGCCAACTCCTGCACCTATTTTCTATGTTTCTATGTCTCTATGTAAGAATAGATGCTCTCCAGGTATTTAAGCATACGGTCGTTTTTTTTATTATCATAAAGGAATTTGATTGTGTTCAATTCTCCACATCTTTGATTTTGTTGTTGCCAAGTGGCAATGAAACAGTACATACAAAATGATTTCAGCATGTCCCCAAAATGACAATAAATAAGCATGAACCTGCAGCCAACAATGCGACATAAGTCATTTTTGTTCTGTGTTCCTCATTACTGTAGGGTGAGCTATTTGTTCTACCCATACTTTTAACTGGCGCCTTGCTCATTTGTGGTTGTCTGAACCACAAGGCCCCCCTGTGATTGAAAGGTAGCCCATACTTCTGAAAGGCAATACCTCTGCTTCATGCCGAAACGTCACCTATCTATTTTCTCCAGAGATGTTGCCTGACCCACTGCGTTATTCCAGCATTTTGTGTCTATCAGTACCTTTACTCCGCTGGATATTAAAAATGGCGACTGCCAGGGGCAACCTTCCAGTCAGTACCATCGATACTCTACAGGAGAAAGTAACAGGAAAACATACTCCCCTTCCACATGGATGAAGACAGAATATCCTTCTGACTAGCATGGAAGATCAGGCACAATAGATAGAGAAACGAACATCACGAGACTGTTCTCCAGAAAGTGAGCTCACATCCCAGCTCCACTCCAGAGAGAACATAGATGAGGAATTCCAGGGACCAGCCTTTGAAGGAAGGATCTTAACTTTTCAGTTGCAATTTTGGGATGCATTACGGGCGGGCTGTCTGATTCTATGGACTAATCCTCCATCTGGACAGGAATGGTGGGGTTTGAAGTGTTTTTACAAATATCATTGAAACACTGCAGTTTACTGCGTAGCATGTGGTCAGTACACGCGTATCACAACAGGGAACCCTGTTTAAAATTCCTTATCACTAAGGTAAAGATTTACATTTGAGCTCCACCATCTCACTGTCAGACAGCTAATCGTACGAGAGTTTTGTGAGTGGCTGCAATGTCACTGCTTGTCTTCAGGCCTCTTAGGCTTAGGTTTCTTGAGGAAACTGAAGTTTGTTTATTTCAAAGCAAGGAGTATTGTGGTGAAAGCAGATGAACTTAGAGCCAGCAAGGGTGCTTGGTGGCGCTCTCCAGAAGAAGAGCTCCGACCACTGGCCCGTGGTCTTTAACATCGTGAAGCCGCGGTCTTCGGTAAGAAGCGGCCGATTCGGGCACTCCAAGCCGCGGAGTGTGTTCTAATCCGTCCCGACGTCGGAGTGTCGATCATCCCGACGAGAGGGCTTGTACATCGGGCCGTCCGAAGCGGCGACTGCGGAGGGTTCAAGGCCCAGACCGCGGGTGAACAAAAGGAGGAAGATTGACTGAATTTTATCACCTTCCATCACAGTGAGAAATGTTGATCCCACTGTGATGGATGTTTATGTTAAACTCTATCGTGTATTGTGTTCTTTTTACTTGTATGGCTGTATGGCAACTCAAATATCACTGTATCTTAATTGGTGCATGTGACAATAACGTGAACTTGAAGTTGGTGGCCATTGTAGAAACGTGGTTGCAAGAGGCACATGACTGGCAGCTCAATGTTTCAGGGTTTTGATATTTTAGAAGTAATAGAGAGGGAGGGAAAAAAGGACGAGGAGTTGTGCTGCTAATCAGGGAGAGATGGCGGCACGGCACTCAGAGAGGATATACTGGAGGGTTTGTTCACTGAGGTGACATGGGTATGGGCCTCCCAAAAGTAAGTGGGAGATAGAGAAACAGAGATGTACACAGATTACCGAAAGCTGCCAAAGCACTGTCTCAGTGTCTCAGTGAGTAACGTTAACGACCCCCAGTATTGACTGGGGCTTGCTCAGTGCCAAAGGCTTAGGTGGGGCAGAGTTTCGTAAATGTATCCAAGAGGGTTTCTTGAAAGAGTATGTGGATGAGCCAAACAGAGAAGTGAACAAACTGGACCTTGTGTTTGGAAACAAGTCTGGGCAGGTGACTGCTCTTACAATGGAACAGCATTTCGGGGATAGTGGCCACAACTCCATAAGTTTTAAGATTGTTTTGAATTGAGAGAAAGTTGGAGACAGATAATCTTTGCATCTTCTCTTGCCGCAGGCGAGGTCCTGTGGGACTGGAGTGCATCTAATGTTGTTCCTTTTGTTTAAGAAGCAAAGTAGGTAGAATCCCAAGGGATGGTGTGGAAAATTGGATTAGTATGCAGATGATACTAAGATAGGTGGTGTTGTGGATAATGAAGTAGATTTTCAAAGTCTACAGAGAGATTTAGGCCATTTGGAAGAGTGGGCTGAAAGATGGCAGATGGAGTTTAATGCTGATAAATGTGAGGTGCTACATCTCGGCAGGACAAATCAAAATAGGACGTACATGGTAAATGGTAACGAATTGAGGAATGCAGTTGAACAGAGGGATCTAGGAATAACTGTGCATAGTTCCCTGAAGGTGGAATCTCAAGTAGATAGGGTGGTAAAGAAAGATTTTGGTGTGCTGGCCTTTATAAATCAGAGCATTGAATATAGAAGTTGGGATGTAATGTTAAAATTGTACAAGGCATTGGTGAGGCCAATTCTGGAGTATGGAGTACAATTTTGGTCGCCTAATTATAGGAAGGATGTCAACAAAATAGAGAGAGTACAGAGGAGATTTACTAGAATGTTGCCTGGGTTTCAGCAACTAAGTTACAGAGAAAGGTTGAACAAGTTAGGTCTTTATTCTTTGGAGCGCAGAAGGTTAAGGGGGACTTGATAAAGGTCTTTAAAATTATGAGCGGGTTAGACAGAGTTGACGTGGATAAGCTTTTCCCATTGAGAGTAGGGAACATTCAAACAAGGGGACATGACTTGAGAATTAAGGGACAGAAGTTTAGGGGTAACATTGGGGGGAACTTCTTTACTCAGAGAGTGGTAGCTGTGTGGAATGAGCTTCCAGTGGAAGTGGTGGAGGCGGGTTCGATTTTATCCTTTAAAAATAGATTGGATGGGTATATGGACGGGAAAGGAATGGAGGGTTATGGTCTGAGTGCAGGTAGATGGGACGAGGGGGAAGTAAGAAGAAAGAAGGGAAAAAAAAAGAAGGAAAAAAAAGTGTTGGGCACGGACTTGAAGGGCCGAGATGGCCTGTTTCCGTGCTGTAATGGTTATATGGTTATATGGTTATATGGTTATTCCCATTTATTATCCAAACCTAAAGGTGGGCCAACCATGACTCCAATCATGTCTCGCTAGGTCTACTAGCACCTAGTCAATCAAATGAACTAGAACATATTGTCACTACTGCAGTGTTTAGTGGTACCGACCTGGGATAAATATCATGGTGTACACGTTTGCATCAGGATTCTTGTTAGTTTCTGGAAGTGTTTCCATAAATTACAAATAATACTCCAAATAGATTTTTTGGAATGGTGAGCAAAAAAACACAAAATGATGGAGTAACATTAAATGCTGGAATAACACAGAAGGCTGGAGTAACACAGAAGGCCCGGTAACAACCCGAGGGATAGAATAGGCAACATGTTTAGTTCATAGACTCATACAGCCCAGAAACAGGCCCTTTGGCCCAACTTGTCCATGCTGACCAATATTCCCCAACTAAGCTAGTCCCATTTGCCTGTATTTGGTCTATATCCCTCTTCAGATATCCTATCTTCTTCAGAATGGTGCATTTGTTTAGTGAGTGCTTGGAATGGTCATTCTGATGTTGGGTTGTACATAGATCCAAAGGTGGGAGTGTGCAGGAAGGAATTGCGGATGCTGGTTTACACCGAAGACCTGAAGAAGAGTCTCGACCCAAAACATCACCCATTCCTTCTCTCCAGAGATGCTGCCTGTTACTGAGTTACTCCAGCATTTTGTGTCTACCCAAAGATGGAGAACTTGATCGTGATGTTCAATAAAGAATATTGGTGCAGGTTAGCAGGAACACCATTCGCAAAATGTTTCATGCTAAGCTGCTGTGGAAGAAACTCTTGACGCTACTTACATTTAGGAAACAATGAGCCAAGATTCCTCTTTCTGATTACCACCAAGTGGCCCTGAGAATCATTCAACACATTGTAAAAAAGATTCTCACACGCCTACTACTGCTGAAATATACACACATGTTTAGACCCAGCAAGGACTGGAAGCAGCAACATCCTCTGTGGACAACAAGGCTGTCAATTCTCTAGTTCTCATGTATGAACAAGAAGTATTTGGGGCAGATAATGCAGGGTTGTCACAGTCATAGATCTGTACTTTCGGATGTCAACATTTTTAGGAAGGCATGATAGATAAAGAAAGAAAATTGGTGGAGAAAATTATGGTTCAGGGCTTTATGTACTCTACATTTGACAAATTAAAACCTGTAATTTAAAAGTAATTTTCCACCTCCACCCATGCTCAGTTTTGAGATCATTCAGTGCAGTATCTTCATCAACACAAGTTTTTCTCGGGGGGAAAAAATGAACTTACTTAAAAGTGGTTGTGTAAATGAGGTAAAATATATAACATTTGCCGTTGTTGTTATGTGCATTATCATTCTCAGCTGCTGGAATATATGTTAAAGTGTAAATTTTCAGAAAAAATCCATTCCTTGAAATGCACATTTGCCAAGCAGTGTTACGCTTCAGTCATGATTATATTTGAATCAGGATTTCTCTAAACTGATTAAAAAAAAATAGCCCACGGCAAACCTAGTGCCACAGGCTGTCAAATTAATCATTCACCATTTGAATCTATCGTCAGAATAAACAAAGTTGTGTGATTGTCGTGAATAGGTTGCAATTTACTTTTTAAATGTCTCAATTTCAAAAAATTCTTCATCAGTTAAAATTCTTACTTATTCATCGCTGTTAATCATTTTCTCTTATTTCAATATCTAGTAATAATCGGCAATGAGTGTCAATAGTATTTTATACTTGGCCCCTGACTTGACAAAATATCCAGTCACTGTACAAAAATGGATATAAAACCAAAACAAGAGGTGGTCAAAGATAAATGTGTCTTGCTGGAGGAGGCAAAACAAAGAGGACAAATCAAAAAGCAAAGAGATTTCTGGACTATGGAAACTAGCAGCTGAAGACAAGGTCATTGACGTAGGGTTTAGTAGGAGGGGAAGTGCAATGAAAGTTAGATAACATGCAGTGGAATTTTAACCGTTGATTTTTACATGGATTGGAGGTTTCCAGCCAGCTGAACATTGGAATGTGTGACCAAAGATGGCAAAGACAGTTTTACGTCGATGGGTTACCAAGATTGTGAATATCTGACTTAGCCTGAAACACATCACTAGAAGAAAGATAGAATAACTTTCAGAAAATATACCATCAGCCTTTCTGATTGTGAATGGACAATATTTTTACTTCGGAGTCACGTGAGTGACTATGTGAAGAAGGCCGTCAGCACGCATGCTCGTCATTACGTCTGACGCATTGCGCAACGACTGGCTGGCAGGCGCGTTGCTCCTTCCAGCGGTAAGTTTAAACCTGCAGGTATGTTTTGAACTTATTTCCAGGTTCTGTTTTTTCTTGCAGGAATCTCTTCGTACAGAGTTTTTTCCTGCTGGATAATTTCGGGACGGTTATGGACCGTGGGGAGATCCCGGTCCGGACCACGGAAGCGCGGGTAGCCGTCGGCTGTCGGGTTCACTACCCAAGCCGCTGACAATGCGGTCAGCAGCTCCCAGACCGCTGTGGTTCCCCAGAAAGGGGGTAAATCCAAGAATAAGTTGGTTAGGCCTATGGACTCAGACGAGTCAGGCCAGGAGGGTTCCCCTCCGACATACCTTGGTACGTCCTAGGACGTTTAACCCAGATGGAGCATAGATAGTGCCCTCGGGCGTTTATCCCACAAATGTGATGCTCCATCCTGATATAGGTCCGTAGGGGGGGCCATATCGGCGCAGGTATCGTCAGGGGCCTGCGGCAGCACCTGTTTCAGGGCTTTCTACAAATCTCCCTCTCTGTGGAGGGGAGTGCGAGTGGTCAGTGTGTAACTGACTTCAAATTCGAAAGTATGTCCATGGAACATACTGGAGCACGTTCGTATGGCTTTAAGGGAATCCTTGCAAACGAAGGTGTTGCTGCCGTTAGATGTTGGTTTCCAGCCATTGGCAGAAAACCCGGAAGGGGCCAGAGTATCCCCTCATGCTACAAGTGACGGCAGTGAACAGCGCTATCAGGGGTGACATTGGAGGGGGCATGAAATCTAGGAAATGAAACCAGCCGCCGAATCTTTTCTTCAGGTAAGACCTATCCAATAGGTAAGACCTGGATGAGGAAGCAAAAGCTGTCGGACTAATCAAGGTACCAACGAAGAGCAAAGCTTCATCGTTTCGGCGACGACACACACCACGCCTCCATCGGCAGTAAGCAGTTCACTGAAGCTGGTGGCAGCTTGAAAGCTGGGCAGAGGTCTTTCAGGCCAAGGCCCAAGCCGGCCTCAGGAAAAATATGGAATCCACGCACCCTACCAGTCCTACTGTCCAATCAAGGATGGAAATAGAACCCGCATCAGGGGTCTTTGGGCTTACCATAAGACCACCGGTAACCATGGAGGTAGGTGGGTCTGGTTCTTCCAAAACCTGGGGTATGTGGACCATTTACAAGCTGGTAATATTTACACTTGTTTTTTGTACAAATTACAATGATAACATGAGATTCAGATCCGTTTATAAACTAAAATGATAACTTGTGATTAGTTTATACTGCACAGTATACAAGGGTTCCAAGCAGGCTTGGAATTGTGGCCAGTGTTGTCTTTCGAGGCAGGCTCAGTATTATGGCCAGGATTGCCTTTCGAGACAAGGCATGGCCCGTTCATTGTGAAAGATGGAGGATGTCGGTTTATCCTTGATTTAACTCGCATGTGCAGTATAGACTTTTCAGAATAGGAAACTTCGTTATTGTCTAACAACTGATTTCCATAGGATCTTTATGGCATGCATCGATCTCAAAGATACATACTATTCAGTTCCCATTCACAGGGATCACCGGAGACATTTGAAATTTATCTGGATGGGGCAATGATAACAGTTAAAGCGTTGCAAAATGGGCTAACTTCAGCTCGCAGGTTATTTACCAAATTACTAAAACCGGTGCTTGGACCGCTCAGAGCTAAAAAACACTTGTTATGGCTTAGCTGGATGATATTCTAAACGCTGTATTGTGCTAAAATCAACTGTTTCAGCCGCAAAATATATTTGAGAAATTGGGGTTCCTCATCCATCCAGTTAAATTAAAGTTGATACCAACTAGAGTTATTGATTATTGGGATTTACCATTAACTATTAATTTGTCTGTGACTCCGCCCTGGGGCAAGAGATTGGAATTAATAGAAGCCTGTAACAACCTTGTTGTTATGAAGCAGCCTTCTATTCATCAAGTGTATTTGGCAATATAGTAGCTGTTTTTCAGCTGTGCAAGTTGGGCCTTTGCATTATCAGAACTTATAACGTGCAAAGTAGTAACCTCTCAAGTGCCATGTAGGTCATTGTTAACAGACCTATGCTATTACCAGCTGAAGTTACCAAAGTCACAATGGTGGACTAACAGAATTCAGCATTGCTCCAGTAGTTTTGGTCAGTAAATCTTCAGTTATATTACAAACTGATGCTAGTGCTCAAAGATGGAAAATTATGAATGCCATCTCTAGTTACGGAGGCGGATGGGATTTGCATGAGTTACCAATTCTTCAGTTAATGGTATCAACTACCTATAGACACTAGGTGCATTCTATGGGTTAAAGGGTTATTGTGCAAATATGCATAATCTGCATGCTCAACTCCAAGTTGATACACTGTGGTTGTGGCATATGTTAGTCACATGGGTGCAATCAAGTCAAAGTATCCTGTGATTATTTACCTAACCTCATTTGGCGCTGGTGTATCATCACGTAAAATCATTGACAACACAGAATGCATGTTGGATCACTAAGTATTTTATGACATTATGGCTTGATGGAACACCGAATATCGATATGTTTGTATCCAGGCTCATTCACCGGTTGCAAAAATATGTGGTTCACAGTGGCGAGAGATATATTCTCGCTACACGGGGAGGAATGTTCTTTTATGTCTTTCCTCCATTTTGCCTCATCAGTCGGGTCTTGCAATAAATTCAGCAAGATCCCGCTTAAGGTTTTTTCGTACTGTCTGACTGGCCTATGCAGCCATGGTTCCCGCTTATGTTGGGAATAATAGTAGAACCTTATATGGTTATTCTAAACATAAAACTTTGCTGGTTCAGCCTGTGACTCGGGAAACCAGCGTCTGCATGATAAATCAATTCATTGACTTGCAGACTCTGAGTAGACTGCTCCTGCGGCTCGGGTTGTCAGACCGATCCATGTATGTGCTCACTGCAGAGTGCAGGGATAGCACCAAAAAAGCAGTACATTTCCTCTTCAGGAGATGGGAAGCATTTTTTTAAATGCTAATGTTACATATAATACGGCACGGATAAATGACGTCTTGGAGTTCATTTTCAAATGGGTCTTTGACAATAAATTAAGTTATAGTGCCATTAACTGTGCCCAACGTGCCTTCTCATCATATTTGCTGCAGCGAGCGGGACCCACTCTGTCGGGTCTCACCCTCTGATATCCAGTTTATAAAGGTTATCTTTAACACAAGTTCTCCCAGGCCCAAGTACATGGAAATATGGGATATTGACATTGTGTTAACACTACTACACCAGGGGGCTCCAGCTACATCCTTATCTTTGGCCCGGCTCTCATAAGGTAGTTATCCTCATGGCGCTGGTCTCAGCGCAACGGGTCCAGTCACTACATAAATTGCGACTGGACAGGATGGTTACATCTGCAAATAATATAATATTTTATGTTTATGATTTAGTTAAGCAGGGCAGCCCAGGGGTGTCAGGTCTCAAACTAGTTCTCATGGCATACCCCATGGACCTTCGGTTATGTGTGGTCACACGTTTACAACAATATGTCAAGGTCACCTAGAGTCTTAGAGGCTCTGATACTAGCAATGTTTGTTAGTTACAAATTATCTTATAAGAAGGTATCAGTTCAGACCATCTCCAGGTGGTTAAAACGGGGTTTTGGCTTATGCAGGAGTAGATACTAATATTTTCAAATCTCACTCCACCAGGGCTGCTACAACATCAGCAGCAAGTGTTATGTACGTTCCGCTGGACCACATCCTAGCGGCTGCAGGATGCTCTAATGAACGAGCTTTCCAAACATTTTATAATAACCCATTGCCAGATCTGGGGTATTTGCCAACTCTATTTTAGGTTTTGTTTTATAGTTTCCTCCCGGATGAGAAGGGGAAACTATTATTATTAATTACTAAGTTACTATTATTATTATTTGTTCATTAAAAAGCATTAGCATGTTTTAAATCTATGTCATGTCTGTATGCATTGTGAATGTTTCCCTTATCTGTGGTCAACTGATGCAGTTGTGCTTGTGTGGACTCATTTTCACAGCATGAAATCACAGAGCTTTGAAATCTTCATGTAGTCACTCACGTGACTCCGAAGTAAAATAGTAAGATTAAACGAGAACTTACCAGTTTGAAGTTTGATCTTTATTTTATGAGGAGTTACGATGAGCGATTACGTGCCCTCCGCTCCCAACCCTCGTATCCTAAAGATCACTCGGTAGTTCTAGTTCTCTCAAATCTTACTATATTCAGTTCAACAACTGTTATCTGTGATTTCACACCGCTGCTTTGAAAGTTGACGCACATGCGTGCTGACGGCCTTCTTCACGTAATCGCTCATCGTAACTCCTCATAAAATAAAGATCAAACTTCAAACTGGTAAGTTCTCATTTAATCTTACTATTTTAGTGTAGTTTAGTGATATAGCACGGCAACAGAGTCCAATCCAACCATTGGTCACCCGTTTACACAAGTTCTATGTGATCCCACTTCCTCATCCACTCCCTACACATTAGGGTTAACTTTTGCAGCAGCCAATTAACCTACAAACTGCAGTTCTTGGGATGTGAGAGGAAACCAGAGCACTCAGAGGAAACCTACGTGGGGAAAGCTACGTGGTCTCGGGGAGAACGTGGAAACTCCATCCGAGGTCAGGATTGAACCCGGGTGTCCGGTGCTTTGAGGTGGCAGCTCTACCAGCTGTGCCACTGTGTCATCATGTACTGCCCCAGCTGCTGTTGCATAAACCGTCAGCTATCGCAGCTTCAGGTTTCTGGATGTGTATATCTCTGACTATCTGTCTTGGGCTCAGCGCATTGATCCAATTACAAAGAAAGCCCCTCTATTTCTTAAGGAGATTGAGGAGGTTTGGTAGGTCGATGAATACTCTACAGATATTGATAGAGATTATACTGACTGGTTTCATCACAGCCTGTTCAGGCAACTCAAAACACAGGAATTAAGGAGATTACAGAGCATGGTACACACTGCCCCGTCCAGCACAGGTAATGTTGACCTTCCCACCATCGAGGGGATCGACAGGAGGTGCTGCCTCAAACGAGCAGCAATATCATCAAAGACCCATTCCACCCTGGCCGCATTATCATCTTGCTGATATCAGCGGGACAAAGGTACAGGAGTCTGGAAGCTGTAACCAACAGGTTCAAAAATAGCTTCCCAGCAACCACTACACAACCTTTACATGAAGTATTGACAACTATAGACTGTGTCTTTGGTTGCATTACAGGTTTAATTATTTTTGCACTAGTATTATGGTTATTAATTCATTGAACTTTTAATTATTATGTTGAACTCTGTGTATTGACTGTGTGAATCTGTGTGTGTATTGTATTTATGAAGCTGCTGCAAGTAAGACAAGTTCTGTTGTCACCATGCCAGAGATTTAACCACTCTAGACCTTTGACTGCGCCATCGTGCCACCCATTAGAGTATAGAAGCTGAGCCCATTAATACACTGTCAGGATGCAACATGTTAGGAAGAAATGAAAGGCAAGGATGGATCACCGGGTTCTAGGATTAAGAGTGTAAGGCCAGATAATCAAATCAATTCAGGGATTCTTTAGCTATGGTCTGATAGATACAAGTGAAATCTTATTCAATATAGCAATAGAGAAATAGTTTGAGGAAGAATTTATGTTTGACCATGTTAAAGTCTACTGATGAATGAAAAGCAATAAGAGAATCAGAAGCAGTAACAGTGACAAACCACATCACTTGAACAAAACACAAAGTGCTGGAGTAACATGGCAGATCAAGCTACATCTATGGAGGGAATGATCAAGATCAAGATCAAGAGAGTTTATTGTCATGTGTCCCTGATAGGACAATGAAATTCTTGCTTTGCTTCAGCACAACAGAACATAGTAGGCATTGACTACAAAAACAGATCAGTGTGTCCATATACCATTATATAAATATATACACACATAAATAAATAAACTGATAAAGTGCAAATAAACATATAATGGGCTATTAATGTTCAGAGTTTTGTCCGAGCCAAGTTTAATAACCTGATGGCTGTGGGGAAGTAGCTTGATCTTGATCTTGATCTTGAATATTTAGTAAATGATAGCGCTGCTGAAAATGAAGGGAGATCAAATCTGAGAGTATTACTTGTCATGACAGAGAAATTAAATGGTAGTTTTGTGAAAATGAGCTCAAGAAAGTGGAAAATATTGTGGACAAGATAAATGCCCGATTTACTTGAGAAAAGATGAACAAGAAATTTGGGAAATTTCTGGGCTTTGGGCCAGAACAGAGACTAACTTTAATTATGTGCAGGGAAGAACTACAGACCCGCTGAGACTCCAGCTTTTTGTGTCTATCTTCGAGCTTTATTAATGTTTGACTCTGAGAAAGGAGAAAAGGAACAAAAAGAAACAGAGACAAGTGAATTGGTACTTAAAGATCTTATTGACATAGAAATTCAGGAGCTCCTTACTTTTGATGTCGGACTAGAGGAGGTGGAGGAGTGGGGCATAAAGACAATGCAGAAAAGAAGCTGTATTTCCTCTCCAATATAATCATGAAATGGTGGATGCATTTGGCAGAGGAAATGGGTCTTGATAGTGCATGATGTGATCCAGCTGGATTCAGTGATGAGTCGCTAAACCAATTTGCAACTAGATAAACCTTGGAATTGGAGGAGCAAAGATGAGTTCTGCTTGAGAGGAATTGGTGAAGGTGGAAAACTAAGGTTTCTTTGGGTGTAGGGTGTGAGATAACCAGAATAGGTTATGGCAAATGGAAAGCTGAAGGTCAAGCAAGATCTTTTTGCCCAAGTATCATTTTTCAGGTTCCTGCAACTCCAGTTGTACACTTCATGCCAGTTCCCTTTCACTGTAAACACAGCTAAACATAGATGTTTCATGTAATTCTGTGTCAACTTTGGAATGAAAACAAATAGCAAACATCAACATTAAATTCCCCCCTCTCCCATTCCCAGCACTTCCACATATTTTCTGTTGCCTCCTGTTGTGCTACTCAGAAGCCCTGACATAATTTTTCCACCATCTCACTGAAAATGTTGCTTCAACTCAAGGGCGATATGCAAACGTAGACACAAGGAACTGCAGATGCTGGTTTATGTTGAAAAAACCCAAAGCGTTGAAGCGCCCCGACCTGAACGGTTGCCTACTCATGTCCTCCAGAGATGCTGACTCTAGGTGTATGTACTGATCCAAAGCATTGAGGCTGATACCCGAGATGTGCTCCAGTGCACCTCACATTCCTTTCCACAATTCTACCATTGTGCTTGGGCATTCTTGATCCCATATTGTTTCCCCTTTTCTATGTTCCATGTTCACTAAAAAACAAAAACCCGATCGATATTTCTGCTTGCAGCTTCCCCACCGCATAACATTATTGTCCAGCTGCCATGTCACCATTTTCAGGTAGATGCGGGGGGGGGGGGGCCTTTGGGCCTTGGGCCTTTACTCCTTTCAGGGCCAGTCTTCTTCTTATCGAATCCACACACAAGATTAGAAGTTGTTCAGCCAGCGCTAACACACTTCTCGGCATCTGCACACAATGGTGTCTGTCTTGTCGCTTCTTGTGCTTCTTGTGCGTGGTGGTGGAAAGATTGGTGAAAACAGGACCGCGACGTGAACGCTCTTTCCTTGACCCCTTCAGGGCAAGTAGTGAAGTTAATCAGTCAACAACCAACTTCAGAAAGAAGAACAAAAAAGTGACATCAGCTCGAAGGTAGACAAATGTGCTGGAGAAACTCAGCGGGTGCGGCAGCACCTTTGGAGCGAAGGAAATAGGCAACATTTCGGGTCAAAACCCTTCTTCAGTGACATCAGCTCTGCTGAGTTAACATGCAAACATCACTCTAACTGAGCAGAGGCATCAAGCTGGTTGTGAGTTAGTAATAGACAAAGAAAAATACACAACATTATTTCATCTTCAACACAATGAAACAGATATGTAAAATGGTTTCTACTACCAGCTGAAGTTTGGCAATGGGTTGTCTAAATCTAGTGTGCTAAGTATAAAAACCGGATAATTGGATAACATTTCATGCTTGGATCAGAATTTATGCTTGGGTGCATAATTCTGCATGCAATGATCAGAGAAATCACCAAGTATACATAAGTTTTATGATTGTAAAGGATAAGTACGTGGTACCAACACAATTTTGAAGAACATAACAGGATTAGCAATGTTATGTGAGTGACGAATGTAATAATTGTCACATTTAGATGGTTAAATCAGTGTGGAAACTCCATGCTGCATAACGTGCCACGCTTCAAAGGGTACAGCTATATTTCAGCCTTTAATCTTCCTTATAATTGCAGCAGGAACAAATTCAGGTAAAGAAACCAAATGAATCAGATTTGGAGGTAGACAAAAGTGCTGGAGAAACTCAGCGGGTGAGGGAGCATCTATGGAGCGAAGGAAATAGGCGACGTTTCAGGTTGAGACCCTTCTTCAGACTGATGTGGGGGTGGGGGGGGCGGGAAGAAGAAAGGAAGAGGCAGAGACAGTGGGCTGTGGGAGAGCTGGGAAGGGGAGGGGAAAGAAGGAGAAAGTAGGGACTACCTGAAATTGGAGAAGTCAATGTTCATACTGCTGGGGTGTAAACTACCCAAGCGAAATATGAGGTGCTGCTCCTCCAATTTACGGTGGGCCTCACTCTGGCCATGGAGGAGGCCCAGGACAGAAAGGTCGGATTCGGAATGGGAGGGGGAGTTGAAGTGTTGAGCCACTGGGGGACCAGGTTGGTTATTGCGAACCGAGTGGAGGTGTTGGGTGAAGCTATCGCCAAGCCTACGCTTGGTCTCACCGATGTAGAGCAGCTGACGCCTAGAACAGTCGATGCAATAGGTGAGGTTGTGGGAGGTGCAGGTGAACTCTGCCGCAGCTGGAAAGACTGCTTGGATCCTTGGATGGAGTCAAGGGGGGAGGTAGTGACAGGTGTAGCATTTCCTGCGGTTGCAAGGGAAATTGCCTGGAGAAGGAGTGGTTTGGGTGTGAAGGAATGAATTGACCAGGGAGTTATGGAGGCAGCGGTCTCTGCGGAAAGCCGAAAGGGTAGGAAATGGGAAGATGTGGCCAGTGGTGGGATCCCGTTGAAGGTGACGAAAATGTCGGAGGATTATTTGTTGTATGTGACGGCTGGTGGGGTGGAAGGTGAGGACAAGGGGGACTCTGTCCTTATTACGAGTGGGAGAATGGGGAGTGAGCGCAGAGTTACGGGGTATAGAAGAGACCCCGTACCCTAAAGAATGAGTACTTGGATGTATTAAGTTGCACTGATATAAACACAAAAACAAAGAACTTACAGATGCTGGTTTAAACCAAAGATAGACACGAAGTGCTGGAGTATCTCAGCGAGTCAGGCAGCATCTCTGGAGAGAAAAGATAAGTGATGTTTCGGGTTGGGACCTTCTTCCAGTGCAGTTTCACTTTGGAATAAAATGTGTTCATATAGCATTGTGCTAACTGCCTCATCCTTCCTCAAATAATCCAGTTAATTCATTATTATCGTCTAGTTGGACACAAAATGCTGGATTAACTCAGCAGGTCGGGCAACATCTCTGGAGAACGTGGATAAGCAATATTCTAGGTCAGGACCCTTCTTCAGAATGAATCTGCAGAAGGGTCCTGACCTGAAGCATTGCCTATCCATGTTTAGTTTATTTTTGTTTACGGATACAGCGTGGAAACAGGGTCTTCGGCCCACGGAGTCCACACCGACCAGCAATCCCCACACACTAACCTACACACACTAGGAACAATTTACAATTATACCAAGCCAATTAACCTACAAACCTGTACGTCAATGGAGTGTGGGAGGAAAACGGAGATTTCAGACAAAACCCACGCAGGTCACAGGGAGAACGTACAAACTTTGTAAGGACAGCATCCATGGTCAGTATCGAACCAGGGTCCCTGGTGCTGTAAGGCAGCAACTCTACCACTATGCCACCGTGCTGCCCTCCAAACATGCACTTGATAACCTAAAAGGATTTGGTTCTGATCACGGATCTGTTCTCCAGAGATGCTGCCTGACCCACTGAGTCCCTCTAGCACGATGTGTGTTTTGCATTGAACACAAGGGTATCTTTTAGAGAATCAAGGGTATATCAGAAAAATGCCTCTACACAAATAACTTCAACTGTCTTAATGCTCATCTATCCATCAAAGGACCAGGAGCAGGTTCTTGACGGACAATTCATTTTCTCTCAATTTTCTCCCCGCAGGAACGGGGTACTGATTGGGGATGATCAGCCATGAGGGCCAAATGGCCTACTCCTGCACCTATTGTCTATTGTCCTTCAACTGTGATGCCATGCAATCCAGCTAACAAGACGGGGAACCAACATAAGCAGGAATTTAGCTGGACCGGCTATTTCATTAGCAGGGCAGACACTAGCTACTCCATTTTAAAAAGTTTCACTGTCATCTGTAATACACAAATCAAATATACAGTGGAGTACCGAAAACATTGGACACCTTCAAGGGCAAAGGATTCCAGTGGTTCAGGGAGACAAACAGCACTACCTCAATGTTGGGCTCTCAATATCATTTTACTGATGTTGCCACATTGCAAAAATATATTGTGTAGAAAAAAAGACACAAAGTGCTGGAGCAACTCAATGGGTCAGGGAGCATCCCTGGAGAACATGAAAAGTTGACGTTTCAGGTCAGGCCATCTTCAGTCTCATATAGTGAATATATATGGTACCTATTTATATTCAGAGTGCACACTGGTCCTATGCCTATAAAATTTGTCTCTCTGGCATTGCAAAGAGTTGCAATCGTTGAAGACATAATTGTGGTGTTTTTATCAGTGATAACAGTATCCAGAAGAAAGGCAATGCTCAGGAAATGATTCATACACGGGGGTTCGTGTTTCCTGTAACTGTAATTACTTGTAATGTGACGTGAAGTTTAAAGTTGCTCTTTTAATGATTATTACATAGCATCAATAATCTTAGCATTACGTTAGACCTGTGATCAGAACCAAATCGTTTTAGGTTATCAAATGCACGCTTGGATGAAGCCACCAATCTCAAATGTATAATATTGCTTGGTTTCAGAATTCCCATTATGGATTGCATGGTTTGTTTAACTTTGAGTTGAACCAGTAAAGTGCCAATCACTTGTAACACTATTTTTAGAATTGTGGACTGGTGCTCCAGTAAATATTTCATCTTTTCTGAGCTGAGAACAAATCACCTGTTCTACCTGTTTCTATATAAATATTCCAATTGGTGTTACCACTAATGTAAGGATGTATTTGAAAGGAATGCCACTGGTAAAGAACAGGACTTGAATCATCACAGAAGGGTTAACATTGCAAAGTTTAGGGATACAGCACGAAAACAGGTCCTTCGGCCCACCGAGTTCGCGTCGACCAGCGATCCCCGCACATTAACACTACCCTACACACACCAGGTACAATTTTACATCTAAACCAAGCCAATTAACGTATGAACCTGTACGTCTTTGGAGTGTGGGAGGAAAGCGAAGATCTCGGAGGAAACCAATGCCGGTCACGGGGAGAACGTACAAACGCCACACAGACAGCACCCGCTTTCAGGATCGAACGCAGGTCTCTGGCGCTGTAAGGCAGCAACTCTACTGCTACGCCACCATCCTGACAAACTTACAAGTATATTGTGCCAGAAAATAGAAGCGTTTTGATAACGCACCAAACGCCAATTTTCCCCACACATTTTATCTAGGTGGAATAATGGTCCAACTTCCGCACTTAATTAGAAGACCGCATAAAGCATACTAAAGTCATAATTCATGACCAAAAAACCCAGGTAATATCAATGATAACATCACCATTTTACCTATGGGAGGTGAGAAGGAAATCAGCCCCCTTGAATCCATGAAGGAATCTTAATCAGCAGTTGAGATGTCTGTGGGATTTTGCTTACCAATAAGCGCTAATGGTGGCTAATTAACTGGCAAACTTAATTAATATCTCACCAACATCTAGAAGAAAGTTGAGCTCTGTATTCCTTAAAACCACGTAGCCCAGAAGCTGCCAGCTGTGAGCTAAATCACAATTGAGGCAGGAGCATACGAGTGCGGAAAATCGACCTGGAAAATATCCTGCGTAAGGTGACAACGCGTTTTGGGTGACAACTCAATTTTTCTTCCTGACGTGCTGTATTTGATGTTTTACCTTAACCCATGTCTCTGCTTAGTGTTCACCATGCTTCATTGAGTTGGACATTCACAGCTGGGTTCCTAGTTTGGTGGGCAATTAACGTTGCAATGTTGCTTTGGGATGTGATCTTAGAGGTAATGTTGTGATTTATATGTATCTGTAAGGTTCTCCTTTAATTCAAAGGCTCCTTACACAGATATCTCCCATGGCTATTTGGACTACACTTCTTCCCACCCTGCTTCCTGTAAGGACTACATCCCCTACTCCCAATTCCTCCGTCTATGCCGCATCTGCACCCAGGATGAGGTGTTCCACACCAGGGCATCGGAGATGTCCTCATTCTTCAGGGAACGGGGGTTCCCCTATTCTACTATAGATGAGGCTCTCACCAGGGTCTCTTCTATACCCCGTAACTCTGCTCTCACTCCCAATCCCCCCAATCGTAACAAAGGCAGAGTCCCCTTTGTCCTCACCTTCCACCCTACCAGCCGTCACATACAACAAATAATCCTCCAACATTTTCACCACCAAAACGGGATCCCACCACTGGCCACATCTTCCTATATCCTCCCCTGTCTGCTTTCCGCAGAGACCGCTCCCTCCGTAACTCCCTGGTCAATTTGGCCCTTCCCAACCAAACCACCCCCTTTCTTTGCACTTTCCCTTGCAACTGCAGGAAATGCTACACTTGTCACTTTACCTCCCCCCTTGACTCCATCCAAGGACCTAAGCAGTCTTTCCAGGTGCGGCAGAGGTTCACCTGCACCTCCTCCAACCTCATCTACTGCATCCGCTGCTCTAGGTGTCAGTTGCTTTACATCGGTGAGACCAAGCGTAGGCTTGGCGATCGCTTCACCCAACACCTCCGCTCGGTTCGCAATAATCAACCTGATCTCCCAGTGGCTCAGCACTTCAACTCCCCCTCCCATTCCGAATCCGGCCTTTCTGTCCTGGGCCTCCTCCATGGCCAGAGTGAGTCCCAATGTAAATTGGAGGAGCAACGCCTCATATTTCGCTTGGGCAGTTTACACCCCAGCGGTATGAACATTAACCTCCAATTTCAGGTTGTCCCTGCTTTCTCCTCTCCTCCCCTTCCCAGCTCTCCCTCAGCCCACTGTTTCCTCCTCTTCCTTTTTTCTTCCCCCCCCCCACCCTCACATCAGTCTGAAGAAGGGTCTTAACCCGAAACATTGCCTATTTCCTTCGCTCCATAGATGCTGCCTCACCTGCTGAGTTTCTCCAGCATTTTAGTCTACCTTACAGAGATCATGGTCATCTGACGCTTTGGCCATTGTGAAGGCAGGGGTTTTGATTGATTGATTGATTGAATAATACAGCATGGAAACAGGCCCTTCAGCCCATTGGGTACATGCTGACCATTGATCACCCATTCACACCAAGTTCAAGTTCAAGTGAGTTTATTGTCATGTGTCCCTGATAGGACAATGAAATTCTTGCTTTGCTTCAGCACAACAGAACATAGTAGGCATTGACTACAAAACAGATCAGTGTGTCCATATACCCTTCTATAAATATGTACACACATGAATAAATCAACTGATAACGTGCAAATAACAGTTAATGGGCTATTAAAGTTCAGAGTTTTGTCCGAGCCAAGTTTAATAGCCTGATGGCTATGGGGAAGTAGTTATTCCTGAACCTGGTCGTTGCAGTCTCCAGGCTCCTGTACCTTCTACCTGAAGGTAGTAGGGAGATGAGTGTGTGGCCAGGATGGTGTGGGTCCTTGATGATACTGCCAGCCTTTTTGAGGCAGCGACTGTGATAGATCCCCTCGATGGAAGGGAGGTCAGAGCCGATGATGCACTGGGCAGTGTTTACTACTTTTTGTAGTCTTTTCCTCTCCAGGGCGCTCAAGTTGCCGAACCAAGCCACGATGCAACCGGTCAGCATGCTCTCTACTGTGCACCTGTAGAAGTTAGAGAGAGTCCTCCTTGACAAACCAACTCTCCGTAATCTTCTCAGGAAGTAGAGGCACTGATGTGCTTTCTTAATAATGGCATCAGTGTTCTTGGACCAGGAAAGATCTTCAGAAATGTGCACGCCCAGGAATTTGAAGCTCTTGACCCTTTCAACCATCGACCCGTTGGTATAAACGGGACTGTGGGTCCCCATCCTACTCCTTCCAAAGTCCACAATCAGTTCCTTGGTTTTGCTGGTGTTGAGGGCCAGGTTATTGTGCTGGCACCATATGGACAGTTGCTCGATCTCTCTTCTATACTCTGATTCATCCCTATCAGTGATACGTCCCACAACAGTGGTGTCGTCAGCGAACTTGATGATGGAGTTCGCACTATGTCCGGCTATGCAGTCATGAGTATAGAGTGACTACAGCAGGGGGCTGAGCACGCAGCCTTGAGGTGCTCCCGTGCTAATTGTTATCGGGTCTGACACATTTCCACCAATACGAACAGTCTGTGGTCTGTGAGTGAGGAAGTCGAGGATCCAATTGCAGAGGGATGCGCAGAGACCCAGTTCTGCGAGTTTGGTAACCAGCTTGGAGGGGATGATTGTATTAAATGCCGAGCTGTAATCGTTGAATAACAGCCTGACATATGAGTTTTTGTTGTCCAAGTGGTCCAGAGCGGAGTGGAGGGCCAGCGAGATCGCATCCACCGTTGATCTGTTGTGGCGGTAAGCGAACTGCAGTGGGTCCAGGTTTTTGTCGAGGTAGGAGTTGATCTGCGTCATGATCAACCTCTCAAAGCACTTCATCACCACAGGCGTTAGTGCCACAGGTCGATAGTCATTGAGGCACGTTACCTTACTCTTCTTGGGCACTGGTATAATTGAAGCCCTTTTGAAGCAGGTGGGAACCTCAGACCTCAGAAGTGAGAGGTTGAAAATGTCCGTAAAAACTCCAGCCAGTTGGTCCGCACAGGTTTTTAGAACACGACCAGGTATACCATCAGGTCTAGGCGCTTTTCGAAGGTTCACCCCTCTGAAGGATTTCCTGACGGCAGCCTCTGTGACTGAGACTGAAATACCATCACAGCGAATGGGGGCTCGGGAAGGCACATCGGTGTTCTCCCTATCAAAGCGTGCATAAAACGCATTGAGCTCATCAGGGAGTGATGTTTCACCGACATTCGAGCTGCCTCCTGATTTCGACTTGTAAGAGGTGAATGCATTCAGGCCCTGCCACAGCCGCCGAACATCTGTCTCTTCCTCCAGTTTGGAGCAGAAGTCCCTTTTGGCCTTTTTGATGGCCTTACCAAGGTCGTATCTGGACTTCTTGTAGGCCACTGTATCATCAGACATGAATGCCCGGTGTCTGGACTTCAGAAGAGTGCGGATCTCAAAATTCTATGTTTCTATGCGGATCTTCACCAGTTCTATGTTATGCCATTTGCATTCAAATGTGTGTTTAAGATGTCTGGGAAATTGTGGATCTGGATGTTTACAAGGATGTCGTGCATCGGAACAGCATTGTATTTTAGGCAGGTACACCAGATGCTGGTGATACCCTACATGCTGATGAGATACAACTCCACCCCCTTCTGTTGTGGGGTAGACTGAGACTGCCCCCCCCAATCTTTGCACATCCCCCAAGCCTTTCCACTTGTCACTTTCATTTTGTGGATCATGTATTTTGTGTTTTTTACCACTGTTGGCAGATCAATTCCCTCCTGGGATAAATAAAGTTCTATGGTATCATGTTTAAGAAGGAGCTGCAGATGCTGGAAAATCAAAGGTAGACAAAAATGCAGTCTGAAGAAAGGTTTCAGCCTGAAACGTTGCCTATTTCCTTTGCTCCATAGATTCTATTGTATCATATTGTATTGCCATTACATTGTATGTTGTGGCAGGCTCTCCACCTGGACCAGTCTAATTAATGGCTGAGATACTTAGGAGCTGACTATAGGTCTAGGTTGGTTCCATCTTTGATCTCATGGGGGATGGGAAGACAATATCAATTTATGGCGTTGGACTCTTGATCTTGGACCTTGTCCGTCTTGGAAGGAGAATGTGAGGAGAACATGTACTCCTGGTCTCCTCTCCTCCTCTACCGCAAGTTATGCGGTGAAGCCATTTACTTTGCCTCATCTGTTGTATTTTCCAGGCTGGCCATAGAAATAACTCTGCCAAGTAAGTTGCATCAGAGTGTGTCAGCCTATTTAAAATACATAAAATGCTGTGGGATCAAATGGGACAGTGGAAACAAATTGGCTATCGACTTAGTAAAGTACCACACATTGAAGGCACTTCCTTACAAGTTTAAAGTTTCTATCCACATCTAATTACCCAGGTTTAAATCCTTCCAACTACATATCTACATCTAAAAGTGCTGTATGAATGCATTTTATTGCACTTTTATGTACCGTTACTTCAATAAAATACTAAGTAGCAACCAAGTCATTGCCCTCCAGTAAATAACTAGCGTTAATAAATATTCGGATAATCATATATGAGGTCCGGAACAGCTAGTGGCATCAATATTATCCCACTGTTAACCATGTAAAAAGACTGTGACCAGAACCATCAACCTTTACCCTACATTTGAAAGAAACATCACAGTGAAAAATCACACATGTTTTGTTTGGTTAAATGGCGTTTGACCTTCTGGCTTCTTGCTACTTCAGAACAGTGAAGTGCAAAGCCAAATGGGGCTGGTGGTGTAATAGATGTAGTGAAGTTCATTGTCAATGAAATGGGGAAGGTGACAGACAAGGAATGAGTCCCAAAGGTGTAGCCTAAGTGCCATGGATAAAGATTCTCTGGGGAAATGTTTCTCATTAGTTCTCAGATACAGTTCAGTAATTCAATAGCCATAGGTTAACATTAGTCAAGAGACAAAATATGGTGGCTTGTACAGTTTTATTTCAGTCCCTTTTTTTAAAGCTACAGTGCGAAAAAAATCCTGGGCATTGATGTGGCTTAGAGCAAACTTGTACGTTGTTCTACAAAATATCTGCAGAATTCATTAAAATTTGGCAAGGAGCTCAACAAATTTGTACAATATTCATATTTTTTTCAGGGAAAGCCCTGAACCATGCATTTAAGAATATGTATGCCAAAAGATAACTATTCTACATCTTTTTTCCAAAAAATGATAGATGGTAATCTACCCGCAGATTACCAACATCACAATTTCTCACTTGGACACTATTCAGTTGCCAGAGTAATTAATAATAAACAGAGAATACTTTCCATCTGGAACTTAAAGCAGGCATTTTGTTCCACAATGACTAGGACCAAATAATTCATGAACTCCATAGGAATATTATGTGAAAATTCCTCTTCCAATGTAAAATAAATATTGTATTCAATATACATATTTTACAATAGATAATTGCTAACGGTATAATTTTACACTGGACTATTTCATATTCCCCAGTATTTTATGCAAAGCTATCTATCTTGAGGGTCTAAAAATGCCAAAGTGAGCTCTTTTAAAGAGAGCTAACTAATCACGGCCCGGCCAAAACGAAACATTTTAATAATTTGCTGTAGAGTGATTTAAATTCCTGGCTTTTAGTTTCTTTGTGAGTGTAAAATGATTGATTTTTATGCTGTATACTTGCACCATATTACGGCGGACCAACAATAGTAAAGAGCCTTTCCTTGCCAAACAAATGAAAATCAGTACATATCTTTGCAATCAGGAAAATTGTCACATCGAATCATGTTTATCCTTACATTTGCTTTACTTATCATCACAGATTCTAGAAACTGAACTTGAATCTCTCCTGCATACAAACATTAAAATGTATATTTTGTACTGTGAGCCTCGAAGTTAGTGAAACTGTGCATTGACCCAATAAGCAGATAGTCCAAGTAATGACATCTAAATAATAAAAATGTAGCTGCACTTTATATACCCATATCTTCAGTACAAATTATGTAATATATACATTAATAATTAAACATGACCAATAGCATTATTTGAGCCTGGTGGACTGTTTTGAAACAGTAACTGAATTGTCTAATGATTCAAGGTCGAACTAATTTCATTTTAATGAAGAAAATGCCTGCTTTGGTATCTTTCATTTTCGTAGAAACATTGAGTCTTCATTTTTAATAACATTCAATTTTATTTTTAATACTTGCATAAAATATGTACAGTAGAAGAACATTTTACACACATTTTAAAATTATTATCATACTTGCTAGGAGGTAGCTTAAAATTCAAACAGTGGATTTGCAGCAGTCGACAGATAAGCTGCTAGCTCTTTCAGACTGCCGTGATTCTATTCCACTTCACTATTGCTCCAGGGCAGCTTGATAGCGTTAACTTCACCATTATAGTTCAGACTGCACATCAGCATGGGTTCATTAGTGCTAGTGAATGCATCAACAGCTAATTCACAAAAGAACTTTTACAATCTCCTGCAGCAGTTAAACCGAAGATCAGCCTAAAAGTGTCACAATCTGATTGTAGGAGTTTCTCACATGCAAGCAATAGCCTTTAAAGACTGTGCAGAGGTTGCCGATCAACAACCACTTGTCTGAATTGTTTGACATGGAGCCGAGTGGATTTCCCATGGCCAGAAAAGATGCCATCTTCAGCATGGGAGTGGATGGCATCAGCACCAGTTCATTTAGAGCCCTTGCCATGTTTGAGGATACAACAAGTTAGGTACAGGTAAACACGAGGAACTGTCTGATAAAGGTAGATACAGTCTGAAGGAGGGTCTCGACACAAAATGTCACCTATTCCTTTTCTCCAGAAGATAGACACAAAACGCTGGATTAACTCAGCGGGACCAGGCATGTCTGGAGAGAAGAAATGGGTGATGTTTCTGATCAAGATCCTTCTTCAGGCTACCTTTTCTCCAGAGATGCTGTCTGACCCGCTGAGTTACTCCAGCAAGGAACTGAAACGCTGGTATACCAAAAAAAAAGACAAAATGCTGGAGTAATTCAACGGGTAAGGCAGCATCTCTGAAGAACAAGGATAAGCGACATTTCGGGCTGACCTTTCTTCAGACTGGTTAGGTAGACAGGATGAGGGGCACAGTTACAAAGAGAAGGTATAAAACACACATTTTAAAAAAGCACTAGAATAAGTGGGACCCGTTAGGTCCCAGCTTCACATGGGAGGGCTGGTCTCCCAATGCAATATTCCACCTCTCCACCAATTCCAATATTGCTGGCCAGTGGGGGGGGGGGGGTTCTGGAGTGCTAGCATGGTGTTGTGGGCCGAAGGGACTGGTTTCCAGAGGGCTAGTATGGACTTTGTGGGCCGAATAGATTCTTGGGCTGGCAGCTCAGTCACTGAGACCACTCACACACACACACACACACTCACTCACTCATTCACTCACTCACACTCACACACTCACTTACACACTCACAAACTCACACACACTCCCACTCACACACACACTCACTCACACATACACACAGACACTCACACTCACACACACACATTCACACACATACACACACACACACTCACACACACACACACAGACACTCACACTCACACACACACATTCACACACACACACTCACTGACTCACACTAAATATATATGGCAGTAAACTTTCTTGAATACTGACATGGCTGAGCGTGACCTCTCCACTTTGGGGCTTCCGCAGTCAGCGGAACTTCCGCAATCAGCGTGACCTCTGCACTTACCGGAAATTACACAATCAGCGCGACCTGTCCACTAAGCGGAAGTCACGAAATGAGCGGACTTTTGAACCAAACACAGTCGGACCTAATAAAGCATTGCAGTTTCAAGCACAGGCAGGGCAGCAGGCCAAACAACTCATGGCATTGTCATTAAGGGATAACAAATCATTTATTGCAAGTACATTGCAGACTCACAGTTCAGTTGATTCACAGCTTAGAATGAGAGTCGTGGCCTCTCCCTCGCGATCTTGCAGAGTGACTGAGTCACGTCCAGACATCCGGGGTTTTATAGTCCTGCCCCCCCCCCCCTCGGAAGGGGCGTTACCTTCATCGCGGTGATTGACAGGCGAGAGGAACTCAAGGTTTTTTAAACACTCATAACTATTTTTTTCATCGATGGGAAAAATCCTCGGGGCCTGCTCAGAGGAGGAGGACTGTAAGTAAGATGGCCAAAAAATCATAGCGATATAGGGTAGCGTTTTTTCTAAAATCAATATACAGCGCAGACAGGAAGTTGTCAAGATGAGACTTTTAATTATATAGATATCTAAAAATCAAGAATAGACGGAAAATGATGGAGTAACTCAGCGTGACAGGCAGCATCTCTGGAGGGAAGGAATGGGAGACCCTTCTTCGGACTTCTCCAGAGATGCTGCCTGTCCCGTTGAGTTACTCCAGCTTTTTGTGTCTATCTTCGATTTAAACCAGCATCTGCAGTTCCTGCCTACATATTTTAATTCAAGGACCCTGGCCTACCCTATACTGGTTAATGGCGCTCATGAAAAAATGGCCTGATTGACCAGCTACCCCCTCTGCTAATATACTATACTATAGTATATACTAGTTTCCACACGGGAACAATATTCAATCTTGACTCCCTATTCTGGGCCATATTCCCAGATCAATAGCCACATTGAGTTAGGTAGCAACTCTGACCCTAGCAGAGTGATGATTTGTCTTCAGCAAAGGGCTCCTCATAAGTCCCAATTCTGATGGATCAGGAGTGCACAGCTGTGTTTAGCTCCTGTTGACGGGATTCAGTGGGCTGTCTATTGTGGTGCTGTTTAAGCAAAGATACCATCTTGCCCTCGGCTTTATTTGCTTCATTTTCATTCCGTCTTAGCCCATTATTTGCCCCTCTACCCCAATTCCTTACCCATTTCCATTCCGTTCTCTTCGCTTCCCCTCTATTGTTTAATTCACTCTTCCTCCAAAACCTACATGCAGGCCACTGCCTGCACTGTCAAAGACTGAGAATGTCTCGGCCTTCTGACAAAATGGAGGCTGAGCCTCATATTGGTGAACCTTCCAGTTTAAGGATCAGTCACCACAGCCATTTAGAATTTCTGTAGTAGTAGATATTGCTAACCAATATCTTAACCATAGATATAATGGTTCATCTAAAATACACCCTGCCCTGTCAGAGAATCTAGCCGTAATACATTTAATTATCGCGAGAAGCCACCACAATACTGGGATCATTTCATGTCAGGATATGATTTCAGTGTTTTCCAATACTTTCATAGACTGAACTAAAAAAACGATACTATTTGCTTTCTTCTCCCTTTTATTGAGCCTTAAAAAACCACACTGTGCACCTATCCTATCCACCTCTGTTTTCTTGTGTTTCGTCAATGGAAGCTGCTTGATAAGTTATTGATTAAAACAATTCCTTTGACGGCTGCAAATGACAGGCAGTGGAGTACCAGAGAGTGAGAGTATATTATCTTATTTTAAAATCTAAATAACGTGCTTGTTAATTCTATCCCAAATGGCAAATTATATATTTTTCTGCTGGACTTAAAGTACTATTCATTTAAATAGCATTCAGGAATATGAAAGCCTAATAGTTTTCCCTCAAAATCAATTTTGCCCATATTCTTAACTCCACTCTCTATTCTTATTTCTCATTTGTTGAAATTCACAAATGAAAGAAAATGTGGCTGGAAGAATTCAGTTCGACAGAAAATGGAAATGAATTTGACTGAGCTTGGAATACAAGGGAGAAGATCATTTCAATTACGTTCAACGATAAACCTCACCCATCCATTTGAAATGAAGAAAGGGCCATGGGGCTGTCTCCTATTAACAGACTATTTATTCACATTCATTGTATGTTTAGAAAGTGGTTACCAATGTACATGATGTGCAACTTTCAATGAATAGAAAATCATCACATGTAGGATGTCACAATACTAAAAGAATTACCCACTCATATGCGCAATAAAAGGGAAGAAAATCCGAGGCAGTTTTAGAATGCAAATGTTTTATCTAAATGTCATGGCCATATTTATTAATCATTGGGTGCTGATGCTTATCTATGCAATATACATTGATGAGAACTGGCTGAATCGGAATATTCCTCTTGACGTCGAGGTTCCTGCTGGAATGATTGTGATTAAAAGTGAAAGTGCAGAGTCTGCACGGGGTCAGTGGTGTGCAAAGTATGAACTGCTCAGATCAGGACTGACAGAGAAAAAGTGGTATGAACCCTATGTATTACATGCTAGTTTTTGAAAAATAATCCAATTATCAGATAAAATATAGCTTCTAAATATACCTTTATAAATATACTTTCCTGAGGGGAAACTCTCCAGGTGCATCAATGGCAGACTTGTTTAAATATTGTGTTGCAAGATAGAATGGCTTGGTTTTGGAGGGTTAATTAAATCAGAAAGAATTGTAGAGAGATACAGAATAGAAACATGCCCTTCGGCCCACCATTTAGCACCCATTTTCCACTGTTCCGACCCTAAACTGTTTGGTCAACAAATCAGAATGGAACTTTGGGAACTTTTTAGTGTATATGATTGAATTAGAAACATAGAAACATAGAAAATAGGTGCAGGAGTAGACCATTCAGCCCTTCGAGCCAGCACCGCCATTCAATATGATCATGGCTGATCATCCAGAATCAGTAACCCGTTCCTGCTTTCTCCCCATTTCCCTTGAATCCATTAGCACTAAGAGCTATATCTAACTCTCTCTTGAAAACATACAGTGAATTGGCCTCTACTGCCTTCTGTGGATGATAATTCCACAGATTCATAACTCTCTGGGTGACAACATTTTTCCTCATCTCAGTCCTAAATGGACGACCCCCTATTCTTAATCTGTGACCCCTGGTTCTGGACTCTCCCAACATGAGGACCATTTTTTCTTGCATCGAGCCCGTCCAATCCTTTACGAATTGTATATGTTTCTTATGTCCTTGTTTTCTAAACTTACTGCTGTTCTGTGTAAACAATTACCAGACTAAAGAGCTTTCTCTGAAGTTCTCACAGGCAAGAGCTTGCTGAGATTTTCTTGCCTCAGCGGCTCGTGGATCCTGTACCTCGCTAGGGGATGTAATTCGGGGACAAGAATGGGAAATGTAAAGAAAATAGTCGTTTTTGAATTTTTTGTGATTTTAATTATTTAAGTGATTAAGTTGATTTGATTATTTTACTTTCAAATTTTATTCAGAAATCTGGCAAAGCTTTGACGTGCAGCCAGACAGTGGTTGATGATATGACAGCCGTCAGTCATCCATGGGAGTGCTGTGGGCAGTGTTTCTTCAGTACAACCTGTAACACACTGTTATGTTGAAGGGTCCTGACCCGAAATGTCACCTATTCCTTCTCTGCTGAAATGCTGAGTTACTCCAGCTTTTTGTGTCTATCTTTGGTTTAAACCTGCATCTGCAGTTCCTTCCTAGACATTTTGGCCACAGGATAACTTGTGTCTAAATCATCATCACCATGCCAGATCTGGAGAAAGTACATTAGTGGGAATGGGGAATGGCAGTAGTGAGTGTAAAATCCAGGCTATGAATTGCCCTATTGATGCAACATGCTCCAAATATAAAATGAGCAGGTGAAATTCAGAACCGCTGGAATATCCTGGGTCACAACTTCTCTGCTCTGTGAGTTATAGAGCCATGAAGTCATGGTGATGGACTATTGAAGCAGGCCCTTTGGCCCACCCCTTCCAAACTAGCTATCAAGTTCTTGTTTACACTAACCTCATTTATTTTACTGTCTCATCCCTATTTAATAGAACCTTTAAGGGACATAGAGGGCAATTTATAATGGACAATTAACCTCCCAACCAACATGTTTCTGGGAGGAAGTGTGAACCACAGCCCAAGGGAAAATCTCCCACAATCACAGGCGGGCCAGACAGACCATTCGACACAGACCGTACAAAAAGCCAGGGCTGAATCTGGCTGCCTTTTAAGGGGATTGCTCATCATACAACTTTAGAATGCGATTTAACCCAGAAGTGAATTTAAAGCCCACAACAAAATCAGTACCAGAATTGCGTACCTCCATCTCGTCAATATTGTTTGCCCAAACTCTTTAATTTCAACCTGTGTAAACTCCACAAAAGGCATAAACCTTCTGTTTATATGTATTGTTCATTACGCTCCTCTTACAAAGAAAATGTGTTTATCTTCTCCGCTCTCCCCTGGGCCTGACAACATGCATCATAGTCTGACTAACACCATCAGACCTTGTTTTACAACGCAGTCAGGATTTCCCCTGCTTGGGGTGAGAGTCTGCTGTCAAGCTATTTCCCAGGTTTACACTTGCCATTTGTTAAACTCCCTGTGGGATTTTCCTGGATCAAGTATGTACAGTACAACCTCACTTGTGACATGTGTAGGAAGGAACTTAAAACCGAAGATAGACACAAAATGCTGGAGTAACTCAGCAGGACAGGCAGCACCTCTGGAGGGGAGGAATGGGTGATGTTTTGACCCCAGAAGGATTTCAAACCGCAACGTCGCCCATTCCTTCTCCCCAGAGATGCTGCCTGTCCCGCTGAGTTACTCCAGCATGTTGTGTCCATCTCACTTGTATCATATTCTATGTGGCAGGTTCTTCCAAATTCACCAAAATTTCAGAAGAAAATAAATATATTTATATATTTAAAAGTCAATTAAAAGATTAAAATATTGAAAAAGATCATTTAAATAAATAATTCAGTACAAAGAACTATTTTAAAATAATTAAAAACCTTAAAGCAAACTATTAATTCCAGAATATTTTAAATGAATCTTATACAGTATATAGTACAGTGTATCCATGCAATATTGTAGTTACATAATGGAAATGTGTCCCAACAGAATTTGCACGTCACCACCAAATTTAGTTTGAGATACAGCATGGAAACAGTTTTTTGGCCCACCGACCATCAAAAAAACCGTTTCACATTCACTCCCTACACACTAGGGGCAATTTAAAAAGACCAATTAACCTGCACAGCTCATCTTACAAAGCTTTGGGATGAGGGAGGAAGCCGGTGCACCCAGTGGAAATGCATGCAGGCACAGCGACAACGTGCAAACTCCATTCAGACAGCACCTGAGATCAGGATCGCATCCAGTTATTTGGTTTACTTTAGTTTAGTTTAGAGATACAGCGTGGAAACGTGCCCTCGGCCCACCGCGTCCTCACCGACTAGCGATCCCCGCACATTAACACTATTCTACACTAGGGACCGTTTTTACATTCATACCAAGCCAAGTAACCTGCAAATCTCTACACCTTTGGACTGTGGGAGGAAACCGGAACCCCCGGAGAAACCCCACGCAGTTCACGGGGAGAACGTAGAAACTCCGTACAGACAGCACCCAAAGCCAGGATCAAACCCAGGTCTCTGGCACTGTAAACGCTGCAAGGCAGCAACTCTACCGCTGCGCCTCCGTGCCACCTAGTGTAGTGCCACCTAGCAGCAGCAGTTGTGCCACAGTGCCACGGTGCCACCCTACAAATAATTGGATATATGTATTAAAGAATGCTCGTACGGTATTTATATGAGAAAAAAAATAATATACACCACTGTGAAAGAAGCCCCAAAATGTTGTACATTTTTGTCAAGGGTTTGTATTACAGACAGAAACACAACTCCTCTGTGGGTTGACCCGTGGTTGGCGGTTGATGAAGGCGTGGGGGAACTGCCGTGATGTGGGAGAACAATGGGGGACACAGCTCATGGGGACCGCCATGTGGAGGCGAGGGGGAAGGACAATGGAGGTCCCGGAGCGGGGGCGGTGGAGGAGGGGAGGGGGGGGGAAGAACAAAGGAGGAGCCGGCATACTTTGTAACTTTGTCTGTGCCGTAGGTGGCCACTATTTGCATACCATAAGCCGGCAAAGAATTTCACGGTTTCTTGTCACATGTGGCGATAGATTATTCCAGATGTTATTTTTCATCCTCTCTCTTGATCTTGGTCTTACCTGGTGCAGCTGCAGTGGGCAGATACCCCAAAATAAATGCTGGAAGACCTAGCCAACTCGTGATCCACTGCTGAGCTCCGTTGGAAGTCAAAGGTGAGGACATTGACAAAGCTTGGCAGTGTACTGTAAAAAAAGCAAACCCATTTCACCGAGTTTCTGCTCTGGAGAAGAAGAAGATTATTCACCTCTGAGTCTTGGTTTACATTCTGAATAGACCCAGCCTGGAGCGGCACGGTGGCGCAGCGGTAGAGTTGCTGCCTTACAGCACTTGCAGCGCCAGAGACCCGGGTTCGATCCCAACTATGTGTGCTGTCTGTATGGAATTTGTACGTTCTCCCAGTGTCCGCGTGGGTTTTCTCCGGTTGCCCCGGTTTCCTCCCACACTTTAAAGATGTGCAGGTTTGTAGGTTAATTGGTTGGTCTAAGTGTAAATTATAAATTGTCCTTAGTGTGTGTGTAGGATAGTGTTAATGTGCAGGGATCGCTTGTTGGTGTGGACTTGGTGGGCAGAAGTGTCTGTTGTTGCCGCACTGTATCTCTAAACGAAACTAAATTAAAAGCATGTTTACTGAATTATAAAAATGCTTTCCGCTTCAAAATATGTAAACCTGTGTGTATTTGTGAATTTCTCTTCTGAACAAAGTGATGGGGATAGGCACAAGAAGTTGGAGTCAGCAGGTCAGACAGCATCTCTGGAGGAAAGCAATGGGTGAAATGGAATGGTCAGGACCCTTCTTCAGGTTTTGATAGTGAATCTGTCCCCATTTTCTAACATCTGAAATAGTCAAGCTGAAATCAGAAAAATAGTGGAATGTGATATAGAGTGTAAATGCTAACTGTAGGTGTGTGCGCAGCTCCTGTGGGGAAACGACCTGGAGGATTGCTGTTTGCCTGGCAAGGTTATATTAATGCAGAACTTAAACCTACAAATTGGCAATGGCATTTGACAGGGCAGTAAACTGCTCCCTGGATATTTTCCGTATGCTTGCATCTATCTACCTGCAAACAGATGTAGGCAGCTCCCTTCTTCAGGATAATTTATGGATTATTTACAGATCTGAAACAAGCACAAGGTTTTCTGAATATGTTGAATTTATGGAGATATAAACCACAAACTATGAACTGCCTTTGGTTGCACTAGGGACTTTTTGGTTTTGTTTCACACTGATATTGTTTTTTTGAAATGTATTGAACTTTCTTTTGGTTATTGTGTTATTTTTTTAATTTATTTTTTTATTTATTTTTTATTTTTATTTATTAGAAGTACATTACATTACAACCAATTACATTAGTACTCATCACGTATATCTTATTACAATTAATGTACTCCGTCATTTTTTACACTGATAAAAAGGAAAGGTTGAGATTAAGAAAAAAGAGAAAGTGAAGGAAAATAGTGAAGGTGTAAAAACGTGACAACAAGAAAGAACAGAGACCCTGTAGAAAAGAAATTAAAAAGAAAGGATTAAAGGCTCTGTCCCACGGGTTTGCGGTCATTGGCGGTGAAGCGCGGCGTCGCCGGAAAAGGGGACCGCACGGCAACCACGAGAGCGCCGCACGGATGCTGCGCGGGGGACCAAGTACGGCCGGTTCCACGAGCTTGCGGTTTCGGCTGATGACGTCTTTCGGATCGCGGGGCTGTGGCGGCGGCCGTGCCGCACACGTACCTCACTGTCGGCGGCTGTGGCGGCGGCCGTGCCGCACACGTGCCTCACTGGCGGTGGCTGTGGCGGTGCAGGTCCGACTCACGGCGCTCGTGCCTCACTGGCGGCGGCTGTGGCGGTGACCGTGCCGCACTCGTGCCTCACTGGCGGCGGCTGTGCGGTAGGAACATATTTTTGGACAGTGTTGGGGTTTTTTTAGCGTTGGGAACAACGCCGCACGGCCCCAGCACTGTGCGTTTGACCGAGCCCGCGGTCTCTGGCGGCCCAGGAGCGGTAGATAGTTCCTGTTTCGCCGCCAATGACCGCAGACTCGTGAGACAGGCCTTTAAGAGATAGACCCTAAAGAAGAAAAAAAAGAGAAAGAGGAAAAAAGAGAAAAACAAATACTTTGTCATAAGCATCACGCAAATGGGACATACCAACTCTCCAGCTTTCATCCCCCTTTACCTGACCTCAGTTTTTTTTTAAAGTACTTTTACACCCTATACTTGTAATAATTCTATAAATGCAGACCACATCAGGTGGAAGTGATCTGGTTTACCTGCCAGGAGGAGTCTTATCTCTTCTAGGTGTAATGTTTCAAACATATTTGAAATCCACATGTTTATAGTCGTTACCTATTTCCTTCGCTCCATAGATGCTGCTGCACCCGCTGAGTTTCTCCAGCATTTTTGTGTACCTTCGATTTTCCAGCATCTGCAGTTCCTTCTTTAACACTTTGTCTACTCCACTGCGAAATCTCGTCAAGGTATGCCTACTTTGAAGAAGTTCTCCTCCTCTCTCCGGAGACTGTTCCACACCCAACTCGCTAACTGCCCCATCTCTGTGATCCCCCCTGCCCTCCAACTCTACGACCACATCCTTACCCAAACTCGATACCACAGCCACATCTGCTTCCTCGGGGCATGCCTGCGCCTCCATCTCATACCTCATGGCTTCCAGCTCCAGTTCCCTACTTCCCAGTTCGGACCTCAGCCGGACTATCGGTACCGACTGGCTATCTACCGGCATACCCAACAATTCTCCACCCGGGCACTGAGATCCACACTGACTGCGATGCGCCGGCACCAGCAGGACCTCGCATTGACCCTCCCGGAACTTCGGGCCTCACTCACCCAGACCTGCAACGGTCCTCAACTATACTTTATCCGCCGGAAGATCCACCTCTTCAATAAAAGATTCCTGGCCCACCTCAACTCCACCAAGGACCTTAAATTAGCCCGCCTCCAGGCCGCTCCCGCCGCCGACTCTCCGCGACTCGACCGCCCGCAGGCTCCGGGCCCCTACTCCGGCCCGCATCGCCTGCCCCGGTCCCGCGACGCCATCTTGTCCACGGGGAGCGACTCCAGTACTCACCAGGACGCCATCTTGTCCACGGGGAGTGCCTCCAGTACTCACCAGGACGCCGCCTTCACCGACCTCCACGTCGATGCTGCCAGGAGGCCGACCTTCACCTGCCTACCGATGACGTCCAGGCTCGCCGCTTCTACGGTAACTCGGACTTCCTTCCCCTCGCCGATTCCTCCGAACCTCGCCGCCCCCCGGGACCTCCCAGCATCGCCGCCGGACCGGGCCCACTCTACACGGCCGCCGGACCGGGGATCCACGAACTTGGCCGCCGCACCGCACCCTATTCACCCCGTCGCCTCACCGGGCTGGTCGAACCGCGCCGCCCCACCGACCATCCGCCTACCGGGACCTCCCACGCATCGCCCGTGGACCCCGACTCTACTGCCCACGGACCCCGACCATCGGGTCCGCCGACCCTCACCACTGCAACGCCCTCCAGCCCCACCGACCCCGACTCCACTGCCCACGGACCCCGACCGTCGGGTCCGCTGACCCTCGCCACTGCACTTCCCTCCAGCAGCCCGCAGCCGTCGCCTCACCTGCAAACTGGACTCTGTACTGGGCCTGAAGCCTCCACGCTGTTCACTCCCACTCTCCTGGGTTTGACTCCACTGGGTCCTAGCGCTAGTCTGCCTAACCCTGGTTACCCCAGTGGCAGTTCCACTGATTCTTCCCCATCCCTCTCCAACTATGGGACCACTTCTCTTCCACACCCACACCACTGCCCTCTCACCCCCCCACCCCCTGACCACCCACCACCCCCCCACCACACATCGCCTCGTCCCCATTCCACCCACCTGCCTTCCTCCGGCCCCAACCCCCATCCCTGCCGGGTGTTCACCATCCCTCCCGACCTCCCCCTCTCCGACATCGAACGGTCTGTCCTCAGCAGAGGTCTTACCTTTGTCCCCCTCCATCCCCATCTCAATGAGTTCCGTGCCCTCCATGACTTGGAACGCTTCTACCGTCGCCTCCGCCTCCCCACTGATGACCCCTTTTCCCGTCTCCAACGCACCCCATCCTCATGGAACCCCCCTCGTAGCCTTCCGGCTTTAGAACTCTTTATTAAAAACTGCCGCCGTGACATCAACCGCCTCAACTTCTCCACTCCCCTGTCTCACTCCAATCTCTCCCCCCCTGAACGCACTGCCATCGACTCACTCCGCAACAACCTAGATTGGGTTATCAAACCCGCCGACAAGGGAGGTGCCGTGGTAGTCTGGCGCGTCGACCTCTACAAAGCTGAGGCCACGCACCTCTTCCTACTTACCCTTGGACCATGACCCTACTGATGAGCACCAGGCCACCATCTCCAGCACCATCACCAACTTCATCCACTCCCACGCCCTGCCCGAACGAGCCTCCAACCTCATCGTTCCCCAGCCCCGCACAGCCCGCTTTTACCTTCTCCCCAAAATCCACAAACCTGACTGTCCCGGTAGACCCATTGTCTCTGCCTGTTCTTGCCCCACCGAACTCATCTCCACCTACCTCGACTCCATACTATCCCCCTTGGTTAAATCCCTCCCCACCTATGTTCAAGACACCTCAGACACTCTCCGTCATCTCCGCGCATTCCACTCTCTAGGCCCTCACCCCCTCATCTTCACCATGGACGTCCAGTCACTGTACACCTCCATCCCCCACCAGGATGGTCTCAAAGCCCTCCGTTTTTTCCTCGACCGTAGAAGCAATCTATACCCGGCCACTGACACCCTCCTCCGCCTAGCGGAGCTGGTACTTACACTTAATAACTTTTCATTTGACTCCTCCCATTTCCTCCAAATACAAGGCGTAGCTATGGGCACACGCATGGGCCCCAGCTACGCCTGCCTCTTTGTCGGGTACGTAGAACAATCCTTGTTCAATGCGTACCAGGGCCCCATCCCCGACCTCTACCTCCGCTACATCGATGATTGTTTTGGTGCCACATCCTGCACCCACACACAACTGTCTGACTTCATCCGCTTCACCACCAACTTCCATCTGGCACTCAAATACACCTGGACCATTTCCGACACTTCCCTACCATTCCTTGACCTCACTATCTCCATCGCAGGTGATAGACTCCTTACCGACATCCACTACAAACCTACCGACTCCCATGGCTATCTGGACTACACTTCTTCCCACCCTGCTTCCTGTAAGGTCTCCATTCCCCACTCCCAATTCCTCCGTCTACGCCGCATCTGCTCCCAGGATGAGGCGTTCCACACCAGGGCATCTGAAATGTCCTCATTCTTCAGGGAACGGGGGTTCCCCTCCTCCACCATAGATGAGGCTCGCACCAGGGTCTCTGCCATACCCCGCAACACTGCTCTCTCGCCCCATCCCCCCACTCACAACAAAGGCAGAGTCCCCCTAGTCCTCACCTTTCACCCCACCAGCCATCACATACAACAAGTGATCCTCCGTCAGTTTCGCCACCTCCAACGTGACCCCACCACTCGCCACATCTTCCCATCTCCCCCTATGTCTGCCTTCCGCAAAGACCGCTCCCTCCGTAACTCCCTTGTCAATTCTTCCCTTCCCTCCCATACCACCCCCTCCCCTGGTACTTTCCCTTGCAACCGCAAGAGATGCAACACTTGTCCCTTCACTTCCCCCCTCCACTCCATTCAAGGACCCAAGCAGTCGTTCCAGGTGCGACAGAGGTTCACCTGCATCTCCTCCAACCTCATCTATTGCATTCGCTGCTCTAGATGCCAGCTGATCTACATCGGTGAGACCAAGCGGAGGCTTGGCGATCGTTTCGCCGAACACCTCCGGTCGGTCCGCAATAACCAACCTGATCTCCCGGTGGCTCAGCACTTCAACTCCCCCTCCCATTCCGTATCTGACCTCTCTGTCCTGGGTCTCCTCCATGGCCACAGCGAGCAACACCGTAAATTGGAGGAAATGCACCTCATATTCCGCTTGGGCAGTCTACATCCTGGTGGCCTGAACGTTGAATTCTCCCAATTCTGCTAGCCCTGGCTGTCCCCTCCCCTTCATCAGCCATCTGGTTGTCTCCTCCCCTCCCCCAGCCCTCGGGCTCCTCCTCCGCCTTTTCCTTTTTTCCTTTCTTCTCCCCACCCCCTATCAGTCTGAAGAAGGGTTTCGGCCCGAAACGTTACCTATTTCCTTCGCTCCATAGATGCTGCTGCACCCGCTGAGTTTCTCCAGCATTTTTGTGTACCTTCGATTTTCCAGCATCTGCAGTTCCTTCTTTAACACAACTGTTTATAGTCGGTATTGGAGCGTTTTTCCAGAATTTTAGGATTAACTTTTTTCCAGTTATTAACCCGTAATCTATTAATTTCTTTTGAAACACATTTAGTTCAGGACTATCTTCCGTTGTTCCGAAGATAATCCATTCTGCTTTTGGTATCAGTTTTATTTTAAATAATTTTGTAAAGATTTCAAAAATGTCAATCCAAAATTTTTGAATTTTTGTACAAAAAACAAATGAGTGCGCTATAGTAGCTTCTTGAGATTGACATTTATCACAAATGGATGATACATTAGGGAACATTTTGTTAATTTTAGTTTTTGAATAATATAATCTATGTAAAATTTTAAATTGTATTAAAGTGTGTCTTACATTAATCGAACATTTATGCACGTTTAATAAATGTTCATTCCACCTTTCCTTTGAGATTTTAATAGCTAATTCTTGTTCCCAGTCTCTTCTAATACCTTCCGTAGATGGTATTTCTACATTTGAGATAATATTATACAAATATGATATTAAGTTTGCTGATTCAGCTTTTATCTTCATTGCTTCATTCAATACATCTGCTGGGATATTATAATGATCTTTTGTATATTTTTTCAAATAGTCACATATTTGAAAATATTTAAAATATTGATTATTTCCCAGTTTATATTTTATTTGTAATTGGAATGATAGTAATTTTCCAGTTTCATACAAGTCACCGAACGTTTTAATTCCTAGTCTATCCCATTGCATAAAAGATTTGTCTGTAATAGAGGGATTAAACGAAGGGTTATTAACTATTGGAGATAAAAGCAATAGATTTCTTAATTTTAAATTTTGTTTTATTTGTTTCCAAGTTCTGATTGTACTATGTATAATTGGGTTTTTGTTATAATTTATGTTATTCTGTTTCATTGGTGAGAGGAGGATCGCTCCAATATTACCAGAGGAGCAGTCCTCTCTCTCCATTACAATCCAGTCCACTTGCTGGGTAGAGTTGTCCATCAGTTGGATCATATTTTTAATATTTACTGACCAATAATAATACATGAAATTAGGGAGTGCTAAGCCCCATAATACTTTAGCTTTGTTCAAGTGTGTTCTTTGTATTCTATGGGATTTATAATCCCATATAAAATTAGTAATGTCTGAGTCCAATTTAAAAAAAAACTTCTTTGGTAAGTATATAGGAATCGATTGAAATAGGTATAAAATTTGTGGCAAGAAGATCATTTTTATTGCATTTATTCGGCCTATTAAAGACATCAGAAGCGTTTTCCAAAATTTAATTAATGTATTTAATTTATTAAGTAGAGGATCATAATTTGCTTTGAACATGCCTTGATATATTCTAGTGATTTCAATACCCAAGTATTTAAATTTTTCTGTAGCTATTTTAAAAGGGAATTTTAAAAGATGTGTTGAGTCTTTCGGTTTTATTGACATAATTTCACTTTTATTCCAATTTATTCTGTATCCAGAAAAGGATCCAAAGTCCTCAATTAGATTTAATATGTTTGGTATAGTAATTTGAGGTTTTGTAATGTACAATAATATATCATCTGCGTATAAAGATATTTTATTATTTGAGTATTTAGTATTATACTGACCAATAATAATACATGAAATTAGGGAGTGCTAAGCCCCATAATACTTTAGCTTTGTTCAAGTGTGTTCTTTGTATTCTATGGCATGGACTTACCAACACCCCTGGAGGGGAGCTTCGACCGCCGGCCCTGCAGTCTACGGTGCTTCTGGCTGCGGTGGAGACTTTAAATCTCGACAGCCGGCCTGCGGCCTACAACAACTTAAAGCCGCGGTCTCCGGTGAGGAAGAGCCGATCCTGGACTGACTCTGGACTCTGGTCATGTTCACGGAGGGGAAATGGAGGAGGATTGGCAAAAAATTTTGTGCCTTCCACCACAGTGTTGAATGCTGTGGTGGATGTTTGTGTTACATTTTTTTTTAAATTGTGGTTGTGTGTTCTTATTATTGTATCGCTGCTGACAACCCAAAATTCCACCAGCTTGGCTGTGTGGTCATTAAAATATTATATACTATACTACTATACCCATGGATATCTGGATGTGTTCTAATTTATTCTGATACAGGTTCAATTATGAGAGCAAACAACTGTGGTGATAATGAGCATCCTTGTCTGTTTCCCCTTGATAGTTGAAATTTCGAGGATAATATGTTATCAGTTAATATTCTAGCTGTAGGTTTATTATATAATAATTTAATCCATAAAATAAAATTCTCTCCCAGTTGGAATTTTTGTAATACTTTATCCATATAATTCCATTCTACTTGGTCAAATGCTTTTTCAGCGTCCAGCGAAATAATTGATAATTCCTGTTCTTCAATTTTGTGTGAGTGCATTATTTTGAGTAGACGTCTCATATTATTAGATGAATATCTCTTAGGGATAAACCCCGTCTGATCTGGGTTTATTAATTTACTAATATATTTACTTAATCTTCTAGCTAATGTTTTCGCTAATATTTTTTTATCTGTATTTAACAATGCTATAGCTCTATATGAAGCCGGTTCTTCTATATCTTTGTCTTTTTTAAGTATTAGTGTGATCGTTGATTCAGCTAATGTATCAGGTAATATTTGTTTTTTAAAAGCATATTGATACATTTTTTGTAATCGTGGTATAATTTTGTCATAAAAGCTTTTATAAAATTCATTAGTAAATCCATCAAGACCTGGAGTTTTTCCATTCTTTAATGAATTTATTGTGTCTTCTAATTCCTTGATTGAAATTTGTGCACCCAATTCCTCTTGTTCCTTCAACTCTAACTTTGGAAGATTACAATTATCCATTTGTATTGTGTTATTTATGAGTGCTGCGTTTACTGACCTCTTCTGCTGCTGCAAGAAAGAAATGCATTGTTCCGTTTTCGGTACATGTGACGCTTAAGCATGCTTGACTTTCCCTTGCTTCTTAATGTTGGTAGAGAGGATATGCCAGTCTCTGGAAATGATGCATTTTGTGCCACAATATGCTTGATGTAAAGAAATATATTGCAGCAGAAATAAAAGCAAAGGCAATCCAAAGGGAATTAAATGTAACATCTCCAAGTATGCGGATGACACACAGCTGGGTGGCAGTGTGAGCTGTGAGGAGGATGCTTTGAGGCTGCAGGGTAACTTGGATAGGTTGGGTGAGTGGGCAGGTGCATGTACAATGTGGATAAATGTGAGGTTATCCACTTTGGTGGCAAGAACAGGAAGGCAGATTATTATCTGAATGATGATAAATTAGGAAAATGGGAGGTGCAATGAGACCTGGGTATCCTTATACATCAGTCACTGAAATTAAGCATGCAGGTACAGCTGGCAGTGAAGAAGGCAAATGGCATGTTGGCCTTCATTGCAAGAGGATTTGAGTTTAGGTGCAAGGAGGTCCTACTGCAGTTGTACAGGGCCCCGGTGAGACCATTTAGGACTGAGATGAGGAAAATCATTTTCACCCAGAGAGTGGTGAGTCTGATCTAAAATGAGTTTAAATGAGTTTGACACCCCTGTTTTAAGCTGTTCTGCTCCTTCTCCAACCCTGACATTAACTGGCTGTGCCTATCCATCAGCTAGGTTTTAAATTCTCCAGCTCTTCTCCAGTGCTGAAATTATTTTATTTTGTATATGCAATGTAAATATCGGATTAAAAATATTGAATCAACACAGTCTGGAAAAATGAATGACATGATATTACGGGCCAACCTCCGTAATCTTATCAGTAACATATGTCCTTAATATGTTTCTATCAACTTCTCTAATTAATTGGGCCCCTCAACACCAACCTTTCTCTGCAGTGGTTGCTAAGAGAGTAAAAGGTGTCATGGATCTTAAAGCAGCATCAACAGATTAGTTCAGCTTGATGACCTGGCTTCAGGGAATTGCAGTGAGTGATGTTAGGAAGCATAAAATTAATCAAAAAGGGAACAAGAAGCCAGATTCATCAAAAAGCAAAGTTCACACTGGACTTTTTAATTCCCTGAGAATGTTGTAAGAGGAGAAAAACCAAGGCCAGAGATAAGAAAGGAAGGTGTGAGACAGTGAGATGTGAGGTGTTGCCAATTGTGAAGGTGAAGGTGAAGGGAGAGGTGAAATATGTTGAAGTCCAGGTGGGCTACATGTGAGGAAAGATGGCTGGGAAGAGATGGAAATGGGGGGAGGAGGTAAAGGGAGGGATGTTTGTGGGGGGAGGGTGCTTTCCTACAATTACAGAATGCAATATTCACACCATTCGGCTATAAGCTACCCAAGCAAAATATGAGATGTTGTTCCTTCAATCCACTGGTGACCTCAGTCGGGACATCTGAGGAGGCTCAGGACAGAAAGGTAAGTGGGAATGGGAAGGGGACTTCAAATGGTTAGCAACCGAGAGAGCGAGAGATCCAGTATGCCTTGGCGAGCCGAGCGCAAGTGTACAATGAAACGGTCACCAAGTCTACGCTTGGTCTAGCTGATGTACAGGAGGTCACATCCGATGTTGTCATTCTATCCTATGCTCGGGAAGCCTCTGAAAGTTACTGATTCAATAGATCAGGCAGCACTGAACAGATGGGCCATTTCTGTACCCATTTTACCTCAGCAAACTGCGCAGGAAGGAACTGCAGATGCTGGCTTACAAGAAAGACAGACACAAAATGCTGGTGTAACCCAGCAGGACATGCGGCATCTTTGGAGAGAAGGAATGGGTGAGGTTTCGGGTCAAGACCCTTTTTCAGACTGAGAGTCAGGGGAGATGGAGCCCTGAGCCTCAGTCTGAAGAAGAGTCTCGACCCTAAACGTCACCCATTCCTTCTCTCCAGAGATGTTACCTCAGTGAACTGCTAGGCTTTAGGATAGATTTATGAATAGAGCAATCGATGCAAAGGCACTGAATTTAATTCAGAGGTAATTTGATACTGAAAGAATGAAATATTCTGATATTACTGATAAACTAATATTATGCACAATGTCTTCCTCATTTATAATTGTCTTACCACAATGTGAACCTCGAAGGATGCTTCTGTAAGTTACTGATTCAATAGATCAGGCAGCACTGAACAGATGGGCCATTTCTGTACCCATTTTACCTCAGCAAACTATGCAGGAAGGAACCTTCCAAGTGTTTCCCAATCAGACGCCTTGGATGAATTATGAGATCCGCACTCTTCTGAAGACCAGACACCGGGCATTCATGTCTGAAGATACAGTGGTCTACAAGAAGACCAGATACGACCTTAGTAAGGCCATCAAAAAGGCCAAAAGGGACCTGCTCCAAGCTGGAGGATGAGACGGATGTTCGGCAGCTGTGGCGGGGCCTGAATGCAATCACCTCCTACAAGGCAAAATCAGGAGGCAGCACACATGTCAGCGAAACATCACTCCCTGATGAGCTCAATGCGTTTTACGCACGCTTTGAGGGAGAACACTGATGTGCCTTCTCGAGCCCCCATTCGCTGTGATGGTATTTTGGTCACGGTCACAGAGGTCGGCTTCAGAAAATCCTTCAGAGGGGTGAACCCTCAGAAAACACTTGGTCCTGATGGCATCCCGGTCGTGTTCTAAAAACCTGTGTGGACCAACTGGCTGGAGTTTTTACGGACATTTTCAATCTCTCACTTCTGAGGTCTGAGGTTCCCACCTGCTTTAAAAGGGCATCAATTATACCAAGTCAAGTCAAGTCAAGTCAAGTCACATTAATTTTTTTAATTTTTTTAAATTTTGTTTATTATTATTATTTTTTTATTAGAAGTACATTACATTACAACCACATACATTAGTACTTGTCACATATATCTTCTTACAATTAATGTACTCCGTTTGTTTTTTACTCTAGTAAAGGGAAAGGATGAGATTGAGAGAAAGAAGAAAGTGAAGGAAAAAGTGAGAGTGTAGAAAACGTGACAACAAGAAAGAACAAAGACCCTATAAGAACAAAATTAAAAACAAAAGAAAAAGAGTTAAGAAATAGACCCTAGAAAAGAAGAAGAAAGAGAAAAAGGGAAAAGAGAAAAACAAATAGTTTTTGTAAGCATCACGCAAATGGGACATACCAACTCTCCAACTTTCATCCCCCCTTACCTGACCTCAGTTTTTTAAAGGTACTTTTGCACCCTATATTTGTAATAATTCTATAAATACAGACCACGTCAGGTGGAAGTGATCTGGTTTACCTGCCAGGAGGAGTCTTATCTCTTCTAGGTGTAATGTTTCGAACATATTTGAAATCCACATGTTTATAGTTGGTATTGGAGCCTTTTTCCAAAATTTTAGGATTAGCTTTTTTCCAGTTATTAACCCATAGTCTATTAGTTTCATTTGGAACACATTTAGTTCTGGACCATCTTCCGTTATTCCGAAGATAATCCATTCTGCTTTGGGTATCAGTTTTATTTTAAATAATTTTGTAAAGATTTCAAAGATTTCAATCCAAAATTTTTGAATTTTTGTACAGAAAACAAATGAGTGCGCTATAGTAGCTTCTTGGGATTGACATTTATCACAAATGGATGATACATTGGGGAAAATTTTATGAATTTTAGTTTTGGAATAATATAATCTATGTAAAATTTTAAATTGTATTAAAATGTGTCTTACATTAATCGAACATTTATGCACATTTAATAAGTGTTCATTCCACCTTTCCTTTGAAATTTTAATAGCTAATTCTTGTTCCCAGTCTCTTCTGATACCCTCCGTAGATGGTATTTCTACATTTAAGATAATATTATACAAATATGATATTAAGTTTGCTGATTCAACTTTTATCTGCATTGCATCATCCAATACATCTGCTGGGCTATTATAATGATCTTTTGTATATTTTTTCAAATAGTCACATATTTGAAAATATTTAAAATATTGATTATTTCCGAGTTTATATTTTATTTGTAATTGTTGAAATGAAAGTAATTTTCCAGTTTCATACAAGTCACCGAACGTTTTAATTCCTAGTCTATCCCAATGTGTGAAAGATGTATCTATAATAGAGGGATTAAACGAAGGGTTATTAACTATGGGAGATAAAAGTGATAAATTTCTTAATTTTAAATTTTGTTTTATTTGTTTCCAAATTCGGATTATGCTATGTATAATTGGGTTCTTATTATAATTTATGTTATTCAGTTTCATTGGTGAGAGGAGGATCGCTCCAATGTTTCCAGGGGAGCAATCCTCTCTCTCCATTACAATCCAATCCACTTGCTGGGCAGAGTTATCCATCAGTTGAATCATATTTTTAATATTTACTGACCAATAATAATACATGAAATTAGGTAGTGCTAAACCCCCTAATACTTTAGGTTTATTCAAGTGAGTTTTTTTGTATTCTATGTGATTTATAGTCCCATATAAAATTAGTGATATCTGAGTCCAGTTTTTTTTTAAACTTCTTTGGTAAGTATATAGGAATCGATTGAAGTAGGTATAAAATTTGTGGTAGAAAGATCATATTTATTGCATTTATTCGGCCTATTAAAGACATCGGGAGCGTTTTCCAAAATTTAATTAGTGTGTTTAATTTATTAAGTAGGGGTTCAAAATTTGTTTCAAACATACCTTGATATGTTCTAGTAATTTTGATTCCCAAGTATTTAAATTTTTCTATAGCTATTTTAAAAGGGAATTTTAAAAGATGTGTTGAATCTTTCGGTTTTATTGACATAATTTCACTTTTATTCCAATTTATTCTGTATCCAGAAAAAGATCCAAAGTCTTCAATTAAATTTAATATATTTGGTATAGTGATTTGAGGTTTTGTAATGTACAGTAATATATCATCTGCGTATAAGGATATTTTATTGTTTGAATCTTTAGTATTATACCCATGGATATCAGGGTGTATTCTGATTTTTTCTGCTAGGAGTTCAATAATAAGAGCAAACAACTGTGGTGGTAATGAGCATCCTTGTCTATTTCCCCTTGATAGTTGAAATTTCGAGGATAATATGTTATTAGTTAATATTCTAGCTGTAGGTTTATTATATAAAAATTTAATCCATAGAATAAAATTCTCTCCCAGTTGGAATTTTTGTAATACTTTATCCATATAATTCCATTCTACTTGGTCAAATGCCTTTTCAGCATCCAGTGAAATAATTGATAATTCTTGTTCTTCAGATTTGTGTGAATGCATTATGTTGAGTAAATGTCTCATATTGTTAGATGAGTATCTCTTAGGGATAAATCCCGTCTGATCTGGGTTTATTAGTTTACTAATATATTTGCTTAATCTTCTAGCTAATGTTTTCACTAATATTTTTTGATCTGTGTTTAACAATGCTATAGCTCTATATGAACCCAGTTCTTCTATATCTTTGTCTTTCTTAAGTATTAGTGTAATCGTTGATTCCGCTAATGTATCAGGTAGTATTTGTTTTTTAAAAGCATATTGGTACATTTTTTGTAATCTTGGTATAATTTTGTCATAGAAGCTTTTATAAAATTCATTAGTAAATCCATCAGGACCTGGTGTTTTTCCATTCTTTAGTGAGTTTATTGCATCTTCTAATTCCTTAATTGAGATTTGTGCACCCAATTCCTCTTGTTCCTTCAACTCTAACTTTGGAAGATTACAATTATCCAAAAACTCTGTGATTTTATTGGAGTCAGTTGTCGTTTTAGATGTATACTAGTTCTCATAAAATTGCGCAAATCTTTTATTAATATCCTTCGGTATGGTTAATGATTCCCCTTTATCTGATTTAATCTTTGGGATCGTATGTTCTTTTTCTCGTTTTTTTAGCTGGCGAGCCAAAAGTTTATGCAGTTTATCCCCAAATTCAAAGTGCTCTTGTTTTGTAATTTGAAAAAGTCCTATAAGTTTGGCTGATAATAGTTTATTCAATTTAAATTTCAAAATTATTATTTTATTATGTTTATCTATTGATGGATCTTTAGCATTATCTATATCCGTTTGTCTAATAAGTTCTTCTAACTGTCTTTGTTCATTCTTATTCTTTTTATTTTGAAAAGCTTGATATGAAATTATAATACCCCTAATGTATGCTTTAAAATATGCCCATAATACAGTAGGCGATATATCTGGAGTGTCATTTATTTGAAAAAAGGCATCCATTTGTTCTTTTAAATATATACTCGCTTGTGGATCTTTTAGAATTTGAGAATTAAATCTCCAAAACTTTTTATTCTTAGACATTCCTTCCAGTTTTAAAAAGAAAGTTAGTGGTGAATGGTCTGAAATCGAATTTGTATGGTATGGTGGGTTAAAAGTATGAGGGATTAATTTTGTATCCACCAGGAAGTAATCTATACGTGAGTATGTTTTGTGTACCATTGAATAAAATGAGTATTCCCTGCCAGTTGGATTAACAATTCTCCAAATGTCTGCTATATTAGTATTGTTTATGTAAGTATTGAGAAGTTCACCAGTTTTAGATTTCATATTCCCTCTCTGTTTTTGGCTTGATTTATCTAAATACGGATCTAAAACACAGTTAAAGTCTCCTCCTATTATAACATTTTGATAGTTAGACTCTGCAATTATGTTCAAAATTTTATTTTAAAAATGAGGGTTGTCAAAGTTAGGCGCATATATATTCACCAAGGTAATTGGAGTATCATGAATTTCTCCATTAACTATTCAGTATCTCCCTTCGATGTCTGTTATGATATTCTTTGCTTTAAATGGTATACCTTTTCTTATAATGATTGACGTACCTCTAGATTTCGAAGTAAATGAAGAATGGTATGTTTGACCTATCCATTTTGCCCTCAACCTAGCTTGATCCTGAGATTTTAAATGAGTTTGTTGTAAGAAAATAATGTCAGAGTTGTACAGTTTCAGCTGAGCTAGTATCTTACCCCTTTTAATAGGTTCGTTAATACCTCTTATATTCCAACTACAGAATAAGATTCCTCCTAGGTTCTTTTGCTTAGCATCTTGCATTTTGAATAATTATAGTACCTTTAAATCTTGTGGTGCATCCATATCCCAGGTCTTTGTGTATTGGGGGAACTTTTGAGTTTCTAAGTTTTGTTGGTATATCCCTTTTGCGCTTATCACTGGACACAAAACACAAACATGTGAGTATATGTGATAATAAAAAAATAATAAAAAAAAGTGAAAATACAGTGTCTAATATAGTCGGCACTGTAGCAAGTGGCCCACCTGTAGGTGGGAAAAAACCTTGTTTCGACTTCCATTGTGATGTTAAACAAATAGCTCCGCTCTCTTGGTTAATCATAACATATTAAAATATTAAAACGGGACCTCACGTTCAGATATATAATACAATTTTACCCTATATATTTCATTATAACATATCATGTATATATCGCAATTTTAGATACTAATTATTAAACAGATACTTTTGACTTCAATAATGGTCAACTGTTGGTTGAAGGGGTTAACGAGACGTGACCCTGGACCTAAGCCAGGTGCTCGTTTCTCATCCCCTCATCCCAATTATAGATAAGGTTTAAATTTATTAAAAATTTGTATTAGTATGTTAGTTCATTATTTTTTATTTTAATTTTTTTTATTTTTGTTAGCATTCTAATCTAACATGGCTAACTTATTAAGTTGGTAATAGGATAAGTTCTTACAATTGGATTTAATATTGTAGTCTATTAAACAGATAATGCTTCTGGTATATACCATTCACTTCTGTTCAGCTGTTTACTCATTTTGAACAGAAGGCGTCCTTGATTCAAAATTCCATAGATAACAGTCTAACCATCCCAAGACAAAACATTGCTTGGAATGGTTCAGATCTGCCAAACCTCCATTTGATTTCTATTTTTCAACAATACTCTGGGCATATTTGAACGCATCTTCAGGTTTTGCAAATGACTTTTCAGAACCCTTGAAAGAAATACGCATTTTAGCTGGATAAAAAACCCCGTATCATATTTATTTATATAGCACATTTAAAAAACAACTCTCGTTGGCCAAAGTGCTTTACATTTGTTATAAGAATAGCACAAAACAAAACAAACTACATACATATATACATGTTGCCCTCACTGAGATGACATCAGGAAAGACTTGGGAGTATAGATAAGTCTTTAGTCTTGACTTAAAAGAGTCGATGGAGGGGGCAGTTCTGATGGGAAAGGGGATGCTGTTCCACAGTCTAGGGGCTGCAACCGCAAAGGCGCGGTCGCCCCTGAGCTTATGCCTAGACCGTGGGATATTCAGCAACCCCAAGTCGGCCGATCTGAGGGGCCTGGAGGTGGAGTGGTGGGTGAGAAGCTTTTTATGTAGGTGGGGGCAAGCCCATTGAGGGCTTTGTAGACATGGAGGAGGATCTTGAAGTTTATACGGAACCAGTGCCCAAGAAGAGCAAGGTGACGTGCCTCAATGACTATCGACGAGTGGCACTAACGTCGATGGTGATGAAGTGCTTTGAGAGGTTGATCATGCCGCAAATCAACTCCTACCTCGACAAAAACCTGGACCCACTGCAGTTCGCTTACCGCCACAACAGATCAACGGTGGATGCGATCTCGCTGGCTCTCCACTCCGCTCTGGACCACTTGGACAACAAAAACTCATATGTCAGGCTGTTATTCATTGGCTACAGCTCGGCATTGAACACAATCAATCCCTCCAAGCTTGTTACCAAACGCTCAGAACTGGGTCTCTGCGTATCTCTCTGCAATTGGATCCTCGACTTCCTCATTCACAGACCACAGTCTGTTCATATTGGTGGAAATGTATCATCCTCGATAACAATCAGCATGGGAGCACCTCAAGGCTGCGTGCTCAGCCCCCTGCTGTACTCACTCTATATTCATGAGTACGTAGCCGGTCATAGTGCGAACTCCATCATCAAGTTCGCTGACGATACCACTGTTGTGGGACGTATCACTGATGGAGATGAGTCAGAGTATAGAGGGGAGATGGACCTTTTGACCAAATGGTGCCAGCACAATAACCTGGCTCTCAACACCAGCAACACCAAAGAACTGATTGTGGACTTTGGAAGGGGTAGGATGGGGACCCATAGTCCCGTTCATATCAACGGGTCAATGGAGGAGAGGGTCAAGAACTTCAAATTCCTGGGCGTGCATATCTCTGAAGATCTCTCCTGGTCCGAGAACATTGATGCAATTATAAAGAAAGCTCATCAGCGCCTCTATTTCCTGAGAAGATTACGAAGAGTCGGTATGTCAAGGAGGACTCTCTCTAACTTCTACAGGTGCACAGTAGAGAGCATGCTGACCGGTTGCATCATGGGTACCCGGACGCGGCGCCGACAGACAAGAGGCCGAAGCAAAGACGCCAAAGCCAAAGAACCGAATAGAAACGAGGCAGAAACACGAATGAACCGAAAGAGTCCGAAGACGAAACGCCTACTAACCGAAAGGATGGGACGCCTAAATGCGAACTAACCAAAAGGGCTGGACGCCAAAACGCCAACGAACCGAAAGGCTGTGTCGCCTAAAAGCAAACTTACCGAATGGCCGCTCAGTCGAAACGCCACTTACCCGAAAGGCGGCGTCACCTACAGGCCAAAGGACCGACAGCCGCTCAACAGAAAAGTCCAATAACGGACTTGGCGTTGCGTGGGGGCGGGACTTGTCAATGATTGGTCCAGACCCCCGCGTCCATCACATCACCGTGAAGGCATGAACATTGTCCCAAACTTCCGCTCCACCCGACCCGCAGGTGGCCATGGGAGAGTGGAGGCTGTCCCGAGGGATGCACACCTTCGGCCGCTTTCAACTTGGTGCTTGGGTTCAGATTGCCCAGTCACCTATGGCTTGTGTGGGAAAATGAACCCCACGCTCCCGTCTCACCCTTCTCTCTCTCCCCCTCTCCCTTCTCTCTCCAGCCTCTTCTCTCTCTCCTCCTCTCTCCCCTCTTCTCTCTCTCCTCCTCTCTCTCCCCTTCTCTCTCTCTCCCCCTTCTCCCCCCCCCCCACTCTCTCTCCCTTCTCTCTCTCCTTGTTCCATGTTAACCATTCCCAAATGTAAGAATGATTACTCCATGTAATACACGATATACATTTAGACATGGTTAATTACCTGGTGGCATTATTTCCCTATCCTAACGGCCTTTGTTTTAGCCGGTGATTACATCAATTTCATCCGTCCCTCGCAAAGATGTGGGATTTCAATTTGAGCGCACTTGTTTGAATAGATGCAAGCGGCATGTCCAGCTTCTCTCCTGGGCGCGCAATACACGAAGCCGATGAAATGACACAACTGTCACACCAAAGATGGACACAAAATGCTGGAGTAACTCAGCTGAAGAGGCAGCATCTCTGGAGAGAAGGAATGGGTGGCGTTTCGGGTCGAGACCCTTCAGACGTACTCTAAAGAATGGTCTTGGCACGAAACGTCACCCATTGCTTCTCTCCAGAGATGCTGCCTGTTTTGTGCGTGGGAGCTTGGGTGCGTTCCGCAAACACCGAGACGGTAATGAGTAAACCGTCTGTCCCCGCGGCCGGGTGAATCACCCTGGTGTGGAGGTTGGGGTCCGATGGCGGTGTATCGCGGTCAGTGACTGTGGGACGCTCCCGCGGGTGGAGACAGAGGAGAGAGAGAAGGGGGAGAGTAGGGGAGAGAGAAGGGAGAGAGAGCGGGGGGGAAGAGAGAAGGGGGAGAGAGAGAGAAGGGGGAGAGAGAGGAGGAGAGAGAGAGAGAAGAGGGGCGAGAGAGGAGGAGAGAGAGAAGAGTGTAGAGAGAGGAGGAGAGAAGGGAGAGAGAGAGAGGGGGGGGAGACAAGGGGGAGACAGGAGCGCGGGGTTCATTTTTCCACACAAGCCATAAGTGACTGGGCAATCTGAACCCAAGCACCAAGTTGAAAGCGGTCAAAGGGGTGCATTCCTCGGGACAGCCCCCACTCTCCCACGACCACCCTCCGCGGGCTGTGGGTCGGGTGGAGCGGAGGTTTGGGGCAATGTTCATACCTTCACGGTAATGTGATGGACACGGGGGTCTGGACCAATCGTTGACAAGTCCCGCCCCCCGGCAACACCAAGTCCGTTATTGGACTTTTTTGTTGAGTGGCTGTCGGTCCATTGGCCTGTAGGTGACGCCGCCTTTCGGGTAAGTGGCGTATCGACTGAGCGGCAATTCTGTAAGTTTGCTTTTAGGCGACACAGCCTTTCAGTTCGTTGCCATTTAGGCGTCCCGCGCTTTCGGTTAGCTTGCATTTAGGCGTCCCATCCTTTCGGTTAGTAGGCGTTTCGTCTTCGGACTCTTTCGGTTCATTCGCGTTTTGGCCTCGTTTCTATTCGGTTCTTTGGCATCGGCTTCTTTGCTTCGGCCTCTTGTCTGTCAGTGCCGCATCCGCACATGTGCATCGTGGTTTGGTTCGGCAACTTGAGCGCCGAGGAGCGGAAAAGACTGCAAAAAGTTGTCAACACTGTCCAGTCCATCATCGGCTCTGACCTCCCTACCATCGAGGAGATCCATCGCTGTCACGACCTCAAAAAGGCTGCCAGCATCATCAAGGATCCACACCATCCTGGCCACTCCCTCATCTCCCTGCTGCCTTCAGGTAGAAGGTACAGGAGCCATGAGGCTATTAAACTTAACTCAAACAAAACTCTAATCATTAAACTCTGCTCATTGCACTTCATCTGTTTATTTATATGTGTATATATATATTCATTGGTATATGGTCACACTGATCTGTTCTGTTCTGTATTTATTTATGCCTACTATATTCTGTTGTGCTGAAGCAAAGCAAGAATTAAATTGTCTTATCTGGGACACATGACAATAAACTCTCTTGAATCTTGAATCTTGAATCTAAGTTCACTAATGCTCTCTGACATCTGAGCATTTACTTAATATGATTGTTATCTGAGGTAGTGTCGTGAAAAGTAATGTTATCACAATAAGATGAGCACAGCTGGTTTCCACTGCATGAAATAAAATAGTAAGATTAAACAAGAACTTGTTTAAGAAGGAACTGCGGATGCTGGAAAATCGAAGGTACACAAAAATGCTGGAGAAACTCAGCGGGTGCAGCAGCATCCATGGAGCGAAGAAAATAGGGTTTCGGCCCGAAACGTTGCCTATTTCCTTGGCTGCACCCGCTGAGTTTCTCCAGCATTTTTGTGTACCTTAAACGAGAACTTACCAGTTTGAAGTTTGATCGTTATTTTATGAGGAGTTACGATGAGGGACTACGTAAAGAAGGCCGTCCCCAAGGCCGTCAAAGCAGCGGTGTGAAATCACAGATAACAGTGTTGAACTAAGCTAGTAAGATTAGAGTTGACTAGAACTTACAGAAAGATCGTTATGTTATGAGGGCCGGGAGCGGAGGGCACGTAATCCCTCATCGTAACTCCTCATAAAATACCGATCAAACTTCAAACTGGTAAGTTCTCGTTTAATCTTACTATTTTACTTCGGAGTCATGTGAGTGACTACGTGAAGATTTTGAAGCTCTGTGATTTCATGCCGTGGAAAACGAGTCCACACAAGCACGACTGCATGAGTTGACCACAGATAAAGGAAACATTCATAATGCATACAGACATGATATAGATTTAAAACATGCTGATGCTGATAAATGAACAAATAACAATAATAAAAGTAACCCCTCTCATCCGAGGGGGAAAACTATGAAATAGAACCTAAAATAGAGTTGGCAAATACCCTAGTCTGGCAATGGGTTAAAATAAAATGTTTGGAAACCTCATACGTTAGACCATCCTGCAGTCGGCAGGATGTGGTCCAGAGGACCGTACATAACCTTTGCTGCTGATGTAGTAGCAGCCCTGGTGGAGTGAGATTAGAAATTAGTATCTACTCCTGTATGAGCCAGAACCCCGTTTTAACCACCTGGAGGTGGTCTAAACTGATACCTTCTTATGAGGTTATTAGTAACTAACTACATAGGTAGTATGAGAGCCTCTAAGGCTCTAGGTGACCGTGGCATAATGATGTAAACGTGTGACCACACATAATCGAAGGTGCATGGGGTATGCCATGAGAACTAGTTTGAGACCTGACACCCCTGGGCTACCCTGCGTAAATAAATCGTAAACATGAAATATTATATAAGTAGGTATAACCATCCTGTCCAGTCGCAATTTATGTAATGACTGGACCCGTTGTGCTGAGAACAGCAGCAATGGGATACCTTATGAGCCCCAAGCTCAAGGTAGGGATATAGCTGGAGCCCCCTGGCGAAGCAGTGTCAATACAATGTCAATATCCCATACTCCGTGTATTTGAGTCTGGGAGAACATGTGTAAAGATATCCTTAATAAACTAGAATCAGAGGGCGAGACCCAACAGAGCTGGGTCCCGCTCATTGCAGCATATATGATGAGAAAGCACGTTGAGCACAGTTAATGGGACTATAACTTAATTTATTGTCAAGGGCCCATAGAAAATGAACTCGAAGACATCGGTGTCCGTGCCGTATTATATGTAACATAACACTTAAGCAGAACGCTTCCCATCTCCTGAAGATGAAATGTACTGCTATTTTTGGTGCTATCCCTGCACTGTGCAGTGAGCACATACATGGATTGGTCTGACAACCCAAGCCGCAGGAGCTGTCTTCTCAGATTCTGTAAGGCAATGAATTGATTAATCATACAGAGGCTGGTTCCCCGAGTCCCAGGCTGAACCAGCAAGATTTATGTTTAGAAACCCCATTTAGGAACAAGTTAGGTCTTTATTCTTTGGAGCGCAGAAGGTTAAGAGGGGACTTGATAGAGGTCTTTAAAATTATGAGCGGGTTAGACAGAGTTGACGTGGATAAGCTTTTTCCATTGAGAGTAGGGAAGATTCAAACAAGGGGACATGACTTGAGAATTAAGGGACAGAAGTTTAGGGGTAACATTAGGGGGAACTTCTTTACTCAGAGAGTGGTGGCTGTGTGGAATGAGCTTCCAGTGGAAGTGGTGGAGGCTGGTTTGATTTTATCCTTTAAAAATAGATTGGATGGGTAGATGGACGGGAAAGGAATGGAGGGTTATGGTCTGAGTGCAGGTAGATGGGACTAGGGGTAAGTATTTATTTAAAAAATTAAAAAATTAAAAAAATTTAAAAAAGTTTGGCACGGACTTGAAGGGCCGAGATGGCCTGTTTCCGTGCTGTAATGGTTATATGGTTATATGGTTATAAGGTTCTACTATAATTCCCAACATTTGCGGGAAACCATGGCTACATAGGCCAGTCAGACAGTACGAAAATCCCTAAAGCGGGATCTTGCTGAATCATTGCAAGACCCGACTGATGAGGTAAAATGGAGCAACGCCACAAAAGAACATTCCTCCATCATGTAGCAAGAATGTATCTCTTGCCACTGCAATGCCACATGTCTTTACAACCTGGTGAATGAGCCTGGATGCGAACATATTGATATTTGGTGTTCCATCGAGGCATAAAGTCATAAAATACTAGTGATGCAACATCCATTCTGTGTTGTCATTGATTTACGTGATGATACACCAGTGCCAAATAAAGTTGGGTAAATTTTGACAGGATACTTTGAATTGATTGCACCCATGTGACCAACATAAGCCACCACCACAGTGTATCAACCTGGAATTGAGCATGCAGATCATGCATATCCGCACAACAAACCTTTTAACCCATAGTATGCACCTAGTGCCTATAGGTAGTTGATACCAATAACTGAAGAATTGGTAATTCATGCAAATCCCATCCCTCCATAACTAGAGATGGCATTCGTAATTTCCCATCTTTAAGCACTAGCATCAGTCTGAATAGAAAACTGCTTCATAACAAGGTTGTTACAGGCTTCTATTGATTCCAATCTCTTGCCCCAGAGCGGAGTCACAGATAAATAATAGTTAAAGGAACAACCGAAAACAATAGCTGTAGTTGGTATCAACCTAAATTTACCTCAATCTCTCAAATATAGTTGCGGCTGAAAAACAGTTGATTTTAGCAAAACACAGCATTAAGAATCTCATCCAGTTAAGGCATAACAAGTGTTTTTTGAGCTCTGAGCAGTCCCAGCACCTGTTTAGTAAATTGGTAGATGAGCTGGGAGCTGAAATGAGCCCATTTCCAACACATTAACTGTTATCCTGCCCCATCCAGATAAACTCCAAATGACTTCAGGGATCCCTGTGAATGGGACCTGAAATAGTATGCATCTTTTTTTTTTTTTTTTTTTTTTTAATTTTTATTTATTAGAAGTACATTACATTACAACCACATACATTAATACTCGTCATTTGTATCTTCTTACAATTAATGTACTCCCTTTATTATTTTTTTTTACACTAAAAAAGGAAAAGATTGAAAGAGAGAAGAAAGTGAAGGAAAAAGTGAAAGTGTAGAAAAGTGTAGAAAATGTAACAACAAAAAAGGACGAAGACCCTATGAGAGCAAAATTAAAAACAAAAGAAAAAGAGTTAAGAAATAGGCCCTAGGAAAAAAAAAGAGAAAAAGAGAGAGGAAAAAAAAAAATATATATATATTTTTTTTTTTGAGCATTACGTAAATAGGACATACCAACTCTTCAACTATCATCCCCCCTTACCCGACCTCCATTTTTTATTTTTTTAAAGTACTTTTGCACCCTATGTTTGTAATAATTCTATAAATGCAGACCACGTCAGGTGGAAGTGATCTGGTTTACCTGCTAGGAGGAGTCTTATCTCTTCTAGGTGTAGTGTTTCAAACATATTTGAAATCCACATATTTATAGTTGGTATTGGAGCCTTCTTCCAAAATTTTAGAATTAGCTTTTTTCCAGTTATTAACCCATAGTCCATTAATTTCTTTTGAAACACATTTAGTTCTGGATCATCTTCCGTTATTCCGAAGATAATCCATTTTGCTTTGGGTATCAGTCTTGTTTTAAATAACTTTGTAAAGATTTCAAAAATTTCATTCCAAAATTTTTGAATTTTTGTACAGAAGACGAATGAGTGCGCTATAGTAGCTTCTTGGGATTGACATTTATCACAAATAGATGATACGTTTGGGAAAATTTTATGAATTTTAGTTTTCGAATAATATAATCTATGTAAAATTTTAAATTGTATTAAAGTGTGTCTTACATTAATCGAGCATTTATGCACATTTAATAAGTATTCATTCCAACTTTCCTTTGAAATTTTAATAGCTAACTCTTGTTCCCAGTCTTTTCTGATACCCTCCGTAGGTGGTATTTGTACATTTAAAATAATATTATACAAATATGATATTAAGTTTGCTGATTCCGCTTTTATCTGCATTGCCTCGTCCAATACATCTACTGGGTTATTATAATGATCTTTTGTATATTTTTTCAAATAGTCGCATATTTGAAAATATTTAAAATATTGATTATTTCCGAGTTTATATTTTATTTGTAATTGTTGAAATGAAAGTAATTTTCCAGTTTCATACAAGTCACCAAGCGTTTTAATTCCTAGTCTATCCCATTGTGTATAAGCTTTATCTATAATAGAAGGACTAAACGAAGGGTTATTGACTATAGGTAATAAAAGTGATAAATTTCTTAATTTTAAATTTTGTTTTATTTGTTTCCAAATACGGATTGTACTATGAATAATTGGGTTCTTATTATAATTTATGTTATTCAGTTTCATTGGAGAGAGGAGGATCGCTCCAATGTTTCTAGAGGAGCAATCCTCTTTCTCCATTACAATCCAGTCTACTTGCTGGGCGGAGTTATCCATCAGTTGAATCATGTTTTTAATATTTACTGACCAATAATAATACATAAAATTAGGTAGTGCTAAACCCCCCAATACTTTAGGTTTATTCAGATGAGTTTTTTGTATTCTATGTGATTTATAGTCCCATATAAAATTAGTGATATCTGAGTCAAGTTTTTTAAAAAACTTCTTAGGTAAGTATATAGGAATTGATTGAAATAGGTATAAAATTTGTGGTAAAAAGATCATTTTTATTGCGTTTATTCGGCCTATTAAAGACATCGGGAGCGTTTTCCAGAATTTAATTAGTGTATTTAATTTATTATAGTATGCATCTTTGACATCGATGCATGCCATAAAGATCTTTAAAGAAATCAGTTTGTTAGACAGTAACAAAGTACCATATACTGAAAATCTATGTTGCAAATGTGAGTTTAAATCAACTATGAACCGACATCCTCCATCTTTTACAATAAAACAGGCAACGCCTGCCATAATTCCGTGCCTGCCTTAAATCACAACTCTGGCCAGATTCCCGAGCCTGTCTCGAGAGGTGATCCTGACCATAATACTGAGACTGCCTTGAAAGACAACTCTGGCCATAATACTGGGCCTGCCTTGAAAGGCTACTCCGGCCATAATTCTGAGCCTGCGTCGAAAGACAACTCTGGCCATAATTCCGAGCTTGTTCCGTCAGGCAATCCTGGCCATAACACTGAGCCTGCCTTGAAATACAACTCTGGCCCCAAATCCAAGCCAAGCTTGGTACCCTTGTACTGTGCAATAACAACCCAATCTCATATTATCATTATCATTTGTAAAAAAAACAATTGTAAATATTACCAACTTGTAAATGGTCTACTTACCCCATGTTTTGGAAGAACCAGACCCACCTACCTCCATGGTACCGGTGGTCTATGGTAAGCCCAACGGCCCCTGATGTGGGTTCTATTCCCGTCCTTGATTGGAGAGTAGGAATGGTAAAGTATGTGGATTCCATTTCCTGAGACCGGCTTGGACTTTGGCCTCTGCGCAGCTTTCAAGCCGCCACCAGCTTCAGTGAACTGCTTACTGACCATGAGGCGTGGGGTGTGTTGTCGCCGATACGATGAAGCTTTGTTCGTTGTTGGTACCTTAATCCGCCCGACAGCTTTAGCTTCCTCATCCAGGTATACCTGTTGGATAAGTCTTACCTGAAGAGAAGATTCGGCGGCTGGTTTCATTTCCTCCAATGTCACCCCTGATAGCGCTGTTCACTGCCGGCACTTGTAGCGTGAGGGGAAACTCTGGCCCCTTCCGGGTTTTCTGCCCACAGCAGTAACCCTTTCGTATGCAAGTATTTCCTTAGAGCCATATGCATGTGCTCCAGTATGTTCCACGGACATACTATGAATTTGAAGTCAGTTACATACTGACCACTCGCACTCTCCTCCTTAGAGAGGGAGATTCGTAGGCAGCCCTGAGAACAGGTGCTGCTGCAGGCCTCTGAGGATACCTGCATCTGACTCAGTATAAAACTGGCCTCTTACGCTCCCCTCCTCAGAGAGGGAGACATCAAGCAGCCCTGACTTGGGTTCTCCATAATACCCGGGCTCAGATAGCTCCCTTTGTTTTTGGAGCATATCTCTTTGGAGCAACCTCTCGAATAGGTACTCTAGATGGGTCAGTTTTCCAATCACACTGCCCATTGAAGGAGGAGAGTCCTCCTGGCCCGACTCATCCAGAGCCCTGATAGACTTTTGGTGGCTTTTTTCTCCCCTGCGGGGTAGCCAAGGTGCTCACTGCCGGCACCAAGTCTGTAGCCGCTGGCTCTACCGCCAGTGACCCGAAAAAAGGTGAATTTTGACCGCCGGCCGCTCCCCGCACTTCCGCGGTATCCGTAGCGGGTTCCCCACGGTCCGTGGCTGGGCTTTCCCGAGGTCGTGACCGGGATTCCCTGCCGTCCGTGACTGGGCTCCCCGCGGTCCTAAACGTCCCCCCGCGGCCCGTCCGGACTTCGCCCCGAATCCAGCAGGCAAGCTCTGCAAGGAGCTTCGTGCAACACAAAACACAAACCCTAGAAATTAAGTTTTAAACTTACCTTTAGATTTAAACTTACCGCTGGAAAGCAGCAACGCGCCCACCAGTCGGTCGTTGCGCAACGCGACAGACATAATGACGCGCACGCGTGGGGACAGCCTTCTTCACGTAGTCACTCACGTGACTCCGATATAAAATCTCTTTAAATGCACTGTAAGAGAAGCTAGTTCTTGGTTACTTGAGAAATATTGTATGGATTCCAATACTGCCAGCACCTCACGGGAGCCGTATTCCACTCTTCAATTCTGGCTTTGCAGCACCACGTCATTGCTAGGTATTAACAATGGGACATTGTAGTCAGGGCCAGATTTAGATGAAGAGAGGCCCTAAGCTATTTCACTTGTGAGGCCCCCCCCCCTCTCAATCCCTCACCCCCACGACTAGAGGACCATGACTACCCGACAGTGACAGTGTGACACTTTTAGATCCTACTGTATGTTGTCATTAAACAGTTGGTTTTAAAATACATATTGGATTCACCGCGGAGCGGGCGATGCCTTTCCTGGATCGCCGTTTGAAGCTCTGGAGTGTTGGGCCTGCAGCTTCAACATCATGGAGCTGTGGTTTGCGGAGCTCCCAGCCTCGGGCCGCGCTGATTTAAACATCGTGGAGCCCTGGGATCCCTTTGCCGAGGGCCGCCAGCGTGAATCTCCGCCCTGCTGAGCCTGTGGACTTCGGGTGGTGCGGGAGGGAAGGGAAGGATTGACCATGGAGTTACGGAGGGAGCGGTCTATGCGGAAAGCAGACAGGGGGGGGAGATGGGAAGATGTGGCGAGTGGTGGGGTCACGTTGGAGGTGGCGAAAGTGACGGAGGACTATTTGTTGTATGTGACGGCTGGTGGGGTGAAAGGTGAGGACCAGGGGGACTCTGCCCTTGTTACGAGTGGGGGGATGGGGAGAGAGAGCAGTGTTACGGGGTATGGAAGAGACCTTGGTGAGAGCCTCATCTATATTAGGGGAGGGGAACCCCCGTTCCCTGAAGAATGAGGACATTTCCGATTCCCTGGTGTGGAACGCCTCATCCTGGGAGCAGATGCGGCGTAGATGGAGGAATTGGGAGTGGGGGATGGAGTCCTTACAGGAAGCAGCATGGGAAGAAGTGTAGTCCAGATAGCCATGGGAGTCAGCGGGTTTATAGTGGATGTTGGTCAGAAGTCTATCACCTGCGATGGAGATAGTGAGGTCAAGAAATGGTAGGGAAGTGTCGGAAATGGTCCAGGCGTATTTGAGTGCCGGATGGAAGTTAGTGGCGAAGTTGATGAAGTCAGTCAGTTGTGTGTGGGTGCAGGAGGTAGCACCAAAGCAATCGCCGATGTAGCGGAGGTAGAGGTCGGGGATGGGGCCGTGGTAAGCCTTGAACAAGGATTGTTCTATGTACCCTACAAAGAGGCAGGCGTAGCTGGGGCCCATGCACATATTTGGATTTGGATGAAATGGGAGGAGTCAAACGAGAAGTTATTGAGGGTAAGGACCAACTCCGCTAGGCGGAGGAGAGTATCAGTGGATGGGTATAGGTTGATTCTCCGGTCGAGGAAGAACCAGAGGTCTTTGAGACCATTCTGGTGGGGGATGGAGGTGTAGAGTGACTGGACGTCCATGGTGAAGATGAGGGGATGGGGGCCTAGAGAATGGAATGCCCGGAGACGACGGAGAGTGTCAGAGGTGTCTTGAACATAGGTGGGGAGGGATTTAACTAGGGGGGATAGGATGGAGTCAAGGTATGTGGAAATAAGTTTGGTAGGACACGAACAGGCAGAGACAATGGGTCTACCGGGACAGTCAGGTTTGTGGGTTTTGGGGAGAAGGTAAAATCGGGCCGTGCGGGGCTGGGGAACGATGAGGTTGGAGGCTCGGTTGGGCAGGGCGTGGGAGTTGATGAAGTCGGTGATGGTGCTGGAGATGGTGGCCTGGGTCTTATCAGTGGGGTCATGGTCCAGGGGTAAGTAGGAGGAGGTGTCCGAGAGTTGGCGCGTGGCCTCAGCTTTGTAGAGATCGACGCGCCAGACTACCACGGCACCTCCCTTGTCGGCAGGTTTGATAACCCAGTCTGGGTTGTTACGGAGTGAGTGGATGGCTGTACATTCAGGGGGGGAGAGATTGGAGTGAGACTGGGGAGTGGAGAAGTTGAGTCGGTTGATGTCCCGCCGGCAGTTTTGGATAAAAATTTCTAAAGCCGGAAGGCCATGAGGGGGGTCCACGAGGAGGGGGTTCGTTGGAGACGGGAAAAGGGATCATCAATAGGGGGCGAGGACTCCTTCCCATGGAAGAACGCTGTGAGGCGGAGGCGGCGGTAGAAGAGTTCCAAATCGTGGTGGGCGCGGAACTCATTGAGGTGGGGACGGATAAGAACAAAGGTAAGACCTCTGCTGAGGACAGACCGTTCGGTTTCGGAGAGGGGGAGGTCAGGGGGGATGGTGAACACATGGCAGGGATGGGAGTTGGGGGCAGGTGAGTGGACTGAGGCCGAGGCGATATCTGGTTGGTGGGTGGTCAGGGAGGAGGGGGCATGAAGACTGTAGTGTGGGTGGGGAAGAGCAGGGGTCACATAGTTTGAGGGGGATGGGGAAAACCCAGTGGAACAGCCACTGAGGTTACCGGGGTTAGGGGGACTAGCACTAGGACCCAGTGCAGTCAAACCCAGGGGAGTGGGAGTTAGCAGCGTGGAGACTTCAGGCCCGGTTCTGTCCAGGCTGCAGGTAAGGCGATGGCTGCAGGCTGCTGGAGGGCGGTGGAATAGCGAGGGACGGTTGAATCGATGGTAGGAGTCCGCGGGCAATAGAGTCCGGGTCGGCGGGCGATGCTTGGTAGGTCCTGGTGGGCGGATGGTCGGTGGGGCGGCGCGGTTCGGACAGCCCGGAGAGGCGACGAGGTGAGTAGGGCGCGGTGCGGCGGCCATGTTCGGTAGGTCCAGTCCAGCGGCGATGTTCGGTAGGTCCGGTGCAGCAGCGATGTTAGATGGGCCGGGTGCGGCGGCAATGTTGGGTGGGCCCAGTGCGAGGTGTGTCGGCCAGGTGCGGATGCGAGGTGGATAGGCCCCCAGTGCGGATGCGAGGTGGGTAGGCCCCAGGTGCGGCGGCGAGGTGGGTAGGCCCCAGGTGCGGCGGCGAGGTTCGGCGGAGGAAAAGGGTTAAATAAACTACATACCTTTTCCTTTGTCCTGCACTTCCAAGGATCTGTGGAGGAAATTCCTCTCCACAACGAATATATACCTCACCTGCATTTTAACCCCTCCTCCCCCTCCCCCCCACACCACCAAAGCCTCTGGAATCGCAAGCACAGCGCCACTGATGGTAGGTTTTGTAACAACGCCACTATCGCACAGTGCCACTGATGGTAGGTTTTGTAACAACGCCACTATCTCAAACGTTCTATACACCTTGGTGAAGCGAGCAGATGCCCCCCCTAGATCTCGAGGCCCTAAGCTTAAGCTTGTCTAGCTTATACGTAAATCCGGCCCTGATTGTAGTGAGACCAGGCTGGTTGAGCGAAATATTCTTTATTAGCGAAAGCAAATGCTCGAGCTACCGCCTACCTAGTCCAGAATTAACGATTAAAGCTCCTGTCGATGCGAGGAGCACTGACTACTGATTACTCCCAAAAGCCCGTAAACGATCACCCAGTCACGTGACAGTCCCGACCAATGACGAGGGTTCTGAATACCCAGCTTCACCACTAGGTGCCACAATAGGATCCCCCCCAGAACCAGAGGGAAAAAAATGAGCGGGAGTCCGAAATAGGTGACCAGACCGCGTGGAAACATGATGAACAGGCGCAATAGGCGCAACAGGTGCAACAGGGGAAAACGGGAGGGCCAGCAGATGAACTCTACGACGTGGTTGGGGCACCAATAGCGGGCAGTCGACATCCAGGTGGGCTGGCTTGAAGCTGGCCACCGAAACCACCTCCTGTCGGCCTCCGACATCCAGAATGAAAGTCGCGATGGCGGGTTGCAACACCCGGAAGGGACCCTCGTAAGGGCGCTGCAGCGTAGTCTGGTGCGAGTCTCTGCGGTGAAAAACAAATTGTCAGTCCTTGAGGGCCGGCGGAACATAGGATGGAGCAACCCCATGGCGAGAGGTCGGGCAGGGGCCAGCCTGCCCACTTTCTCATGGAGGTGCATTAGCACAGATGAAGGGGGTTCCTGCTGCACCCACACCGCTGGAATAAAATCGCTGGGTACCTTCAGCGGGCAGTCATAAACCAACTCAGCGGACCACGTGGCTAAATCTTCCTTCGGGGCCGTGCGGATCCCCAGCAACACCCACGGCAATTCATCCACCCAATCAGGGCCCGTGAGCCATGCCTTCAATGAGGATTTCAGGTGCCGGTGAAAACGCTCGACCAGGCCACTGGCCTGAGGATGGTATGCTGTAGTGTGGTGCAGCTGAGCGGCGAGCAGCCCACAGCGCAGAGGTAAACTGGGCACCATGGGCCGCGGAGATGTCGGTGGGAACACCGATACGAGCCAACCAGTGGGCAGCGAGAGCCCGTGCACAAGTCGCGGCGGAGGTTTCAGGGAGCGGACGGCCTCAGGCCACCGCGTGAAACGGTCCACAATGATGGATGACAGCTCAGGACGGCAATAGGGGGCCCACATGGTCGACGTGGATGTGGTCAAACCGGTGCTGAGGGATGGCAAAATCCTGGAGAGGCGCACGTATAGGGCGTTGGACCTTGGACGTTTGGCAGGGGATGCAGGCCTTGGCCCAGGCCCCAACCTGCTTGCAGAGACCGTGCCAGACGAACTTGGCCGCTACCAACGCAGTAGTTGCCCGGATGGAAGGGTGCGCTAAAACGTGGATCGAATCGAAAATGCGACGCTGCCAAACCATAGGGACGATGGGTCGCGGCTGCCCGGTGGAGACATCACGGCAGTAACGCCAGAGGGCCCAAGCGGGATGTCCTCCAACACCAAACCCAGAAACAGCAGTGCGATAGCAAAGCATTTCGTCCCCGTCCCTTTGCGCTGCGGCCAGACCAGAATAGTCAATACCGGGGCTACGGTCAGCACGGCGTTAATGGCGGGGTGAGATAAGGCATCGGCGACATGGTTGAGCTTACCCGCCACGTGCTGATTACTGGTGGTGAACTCCGAGATAAAAGCCAGATGCCGTTGTTGGTGTGTTGACCAGGGGTCGGACACCTTTGCGAACGTGAAAGTGAGGGGCTTGTAGTTGGTGAAGGCCGTGAAGGGTCTGCCCTCCAGGAAATACAGGAAGTGCCGGATAGCCAAGTAGAGGCCAGGAAGCGGTCGAAAGCGCTGTAATTCCGCTCGGGGGGGGGGGGGGAGCACAGGTGCCGGCTGAAAACGGCGAGTGACTGCCGGCGACCGTCAATGAACTGTTCGATGACCCCCACGATGGTGGTGTCAGAAGCGTCGACAGTGAGGGCGGTAGGGGCAGTGTCCCGTGGGTGAACGAGCATAGTGGCGTTGGCTAGCGACTCCTTAACCCCGTCAAAAGCGGCCGTGGTCTCTGCATCCCACACCAGGTCCCGCCGTTTGCTTGCCGGACACTGGAACAAAGGCCGCATAACCCGGGTCACCGCTGGCACAAAACTGTGATAAAAATTGATCATACCCATAAACTCTTGGAGCCCTTTTACGGTGTCCGGACGGGGAAACTGCCAAATCGCCTCCACCCTGGCAGGGGGTGGGGTTGCACCTTGTTGGGTAACGTGGTGGCCGAGGGATGAGATGGAGTCGAGACCGAACTGGCATTTGGCGGGATAAATGGCGAAGCCATGGTCCTCGAGGCGCTGGCACAGCAACTGGAGGTGCGCACAGTGCTCTTGGCGGGAGCGGCTGGTGACCTGAATGTCATAGAGATAGATGAACACGAAGTCTAACCCCCAGCCGACTATGTCCATAAATATTCTTTATTAGCGAAAGCAAATGCTCGAAGTACCGCGTACCTAGTCCAGAATTAACGATTAAAGCTCCTGTCCATGCGAGGAGCACTAACTACTGATTACTCTCAAAAGCCCACGAACGAATCCCACGGTCACGTGACACTCCCGACTAATGACGAGGGTTCTGAATACCCAGCTTCACCACTAGGTTAGAATCAAAGAAAACCAGGCTTCAAAATATAAACTGCTTATCATTTTTACTTTGACTGCAATCCATTGAAACCGGTGGTTGGGAGTGGGACAAGCTGTTTCTGTGTCGTTGTAACAACACAGGGCAAGACTGTGTTCATTTTAATGGGGCATTGAAACTCACATGTTGAGGTCAGGGAACATCAAGTGGTCACCTCTTGTATTAACATAACTCTACCACTTAATGCACAGTTCAGGACGTCTGTTTTTCACTGAATATTTTGGTTGGTTGTACATTCAAGGAGCCATACCACAACCCTAACAGAGTTAGTATATTTTGAGTGTGTAAGAAGGAACTACAGATGCTGATTTAAACCAAAGATAGACACAAAATGCTGGAGTAACTCAGCCGGACAGGCAGCATCTCCGGGGAGAAGGAATGGGTGACGTTTCGGGTCGAGACCCTTCTTCAGTATCTGAGCTTTGCGTTCAGAACTCCTTAGATCAGCCAGTTGTGTTTGAATATTCAGTGGGGCTCTGTGAATTGGGAAAGTGATCCCATTGCAAATATGTCGTTCTGCAAAAATCCACATACTAAATTTTAGCTGTGGAAATTGTAATGAATCATTTATTGTTATTTTTGTGTTTACAAAGTATATAAATGTAAAAGATAAAACATCACTGAACTGTTGAATGGCAGCCGAGAAGAAATTGATTCTCCAGACAACTGGAGGCTGAGGGATGGTCTTATAGAGGTGTATAAAACCCTGACAGGATTAGATAGGGTGAATGTAGAGTATGTTCCCCAGGGTAGGGGAATCAAGAACCTGAGGACATACTGTAGGTTTAATGGGAACCCAAGGGGCAACTTTTTCACTCAGAGGATGGCGGGTGTATGGATCGAGCTGCCAGAGGAGCAGGTTGAGGCAGGTACTGTAAGACACTCGGACGCATACAGTACATATGTACGTGGATAGGAATGGTTTACAGGGATATGGGCCAAATGCAGGCAAATGGCACTTGATTAGATGTGGCAAGTTGGTTGGCATGGACACGTTGTGCTGAAGGGCCTGTTTCTATCTCTATCTGAACCAATATCACAATATTGAGCAGGAGATTGAGAACAGAAATATCCAGTTCTTCATACAGACAGAGAAGACAAGTTACCTGAAGTTACAGAGTGCTCAGAGAGGAGGCGCTGTTCCTTAACGTTGTATTTTCTCTCATGATGATAGTGCAGGAAGCCTCACAGAGACAGGTTTTAGCAGGCAACATTAACCATGTTGTTGATTTTCGGAATGCTTATTGTTAACACATCAAACCAATTAAAATAAGCCTCCTCCTTAAAGCAAGCGTGTACCCCTTAAGGAAGAGAAACTTTGTGGGGGTACAGGTAATGCCAGTTGTGTAGGAAGGAAAGCGGGACTGGAAAGAATGGCAGAACTGGGCATTGGTGCAGCGAGACCTGGGCGTCCTTGTACACCAGTCACTGAAAGTTGGCGTGCAGGTTCAGCAGGCAGTGAAGAAAGCTAATGGAATGTTGGCCTTCATAACACGAGGATTTCAGTATAGGAGTAAAGAGGTTCTTCAGCAGTTGTATAGGGCTCTGGTGAGACCACATCTGGAGTATTGTGTCCAGTTTTGGTCTCCTAATTTGATGAAGGACATCTTTGTGATTGAGACAGTGCTGCGTAGGTTCACAAGATTGATCCCTGGGATGGCGGGACTGTCATATGAGGAAAGATTGAAAAGACTAGGCTTGCATTCACTGGAGTTTAGAAGGATGAGGGGGAATCTTATAGAAACATATACAATTAAAAAAGGACTGGACAATCTAGATGCAGGAAAAATGTTCCCAATGTTGGGCGAGTCCAGAACCAGGGGCCACAGTCTTAGAATAAAGGAGAGGTCATTTAAGACTGAGGTGAGAAAAAAAGTTTTCACCCAGAGAGTTGTGAATTTGTGGAATTCCCTGCCACAGAGGGCAGTGGAGGCCAAATCATTGGATGGATTTAAGAGAGAGTTAGATAGCGCTCTAGGGGCTAGTGGAATCAAGGGATATGGGGAAAAGGCAGGCACGGGTTATTGATTGGGGACGATCAGCCATGATCACAATGAATGGCGGTGCTGGCTCAAAGGGCCGAATGGCCTCCTCCTGCACCTATTTTCTATGTTTCTATGTAACATGATGAGAGCATGTTTGAGATTCTCGGATGATGTATTGGTGGCGTCTCAAAAGTAGGAGAAATATCCAATATAGAGTACTCACGCGGTCAATATATCTTCCCTTTCAATTGTGAGCAGAAGCAGATTAGCCTAAGAGTCAATGACTAGAATCCAGCTCCTGGAAAGAGTCCTGCAAAAGATTCAATGACATGTGCTCAAGGTCAATGAATACATTCTCTAATTTCATGTAACCACCAATGAACCATGACCTTCTGACACTCCTCATTTCTCCTCGCTATTACAGTCCCTTCACCAAATCTCATCAATCAAGACGCACAACAAACACACATATTTTTTACGTCACCCTCAACACGTTTATAAGCATGCAGGATGTCCATTGTTGTGGTTGTGGTCTTCAACTTATTTCCCACTTCTTCATTAGAAACACAAGAAGATACATAATAGAAATAGGACTAGGTCATATGGCCCCTTAAATCACATCTCATCATCTGTTAGATACTGCAGAAGCTGGTTCAAATCGAAGGTTTCAACTCTATCGGCTTTCCATTTTTTTAATCAAATTCGTACCTCATCTTTTCTCCCCATATTGCCTTTTTAGTTATCTTCTGTTGCTCTTTAAACATTACCCAATCCTCTTGCTTCCCGCTCATCTTTGCTACGTTGTACTTCTTTGTCCTATCAGGGACACATGACAATAAACTCACTTGAACTTGAGAAGTTCACTTGAACTTCTTCTCTTTTATATTTATACTGTCCCTGACTTCCCTTGTCAGCCACGGTCACCCCTTACTCCCCTTGGAATCTTTCTTCCTCCTAGGAATGAAGTGATCCTGCACCTTCTGTATTATTCCTAGAAATACCTGCCATTGTTGTTCCACTGTCATCACTGCTAAGGTATCTTTCCAGTCAACTTTGGCCAGCTCCTCCCTCATGGCCCCATAGTCCCCTTTATTCAACTGCAACACTGACACCTCCGATCTACCCTTCTCCCTCTCCAATTGTAGATTAAACCTGACCATGTTATGGTCACTATCTCCTAATGGCTCATTAACCTCAAGTTCCTTTATCAAATCCGGTACATTACATAACACTAAATCCAGAATTGCCTTCTCCCTGGTATGGTCCAATACAAGCTGCTCTAAGAATCCATCATGAAGGCACTCTACCAAGTCCCTTTCTTGGGGTCCAGTACCAACCTTAATTTCCCAGTCTACCTACATGTTGAAATCTCCCATAACAACCAGAGCATTACCTTTGCTACATGCCAATTTTAACTCCTGATTCAACTTGCACCCTATGTCCAGGCTACTGTTTGGGGGCCTGTAGATAAGTCCCATCAGGGTATTTTTACCCTTACAATTCCTTAGTTCTATCCATACTGACTCCACATCTCCTGTTTCAATGCCACCCCTTGTAATGGACTGAATTTCATTCCTCACCAAAAGGGCAACCCCACCCCCTCTGCCCACCTGTCTGTCTTTTCGATAGGAGGTCTACCCTTGAATATTCAGTTCCCAGCTCTGGCCCTCTTGCAGCCATGTCTCTGTAATTCCCACAACCAGTTCTCTATCCATGTCAATGCCCTACCCCCAATACCATGTGCTCTAATTTTGCCCACTAATCTCCTGTGTGGGACCTTTTCAAAGGCTTTCTGAAAGTCCAGGTACACTACATCCACTGGCTCTCCCTTGTCCATTTTATTTTTTACATCCTCAAAAAATTCCAGAAGATTTGTCAAGCATGATTTCCCCTTCGTAAATCCATGCTGACTCGGGCTGATCCTGTTACTGCTATCCAAATGCGCCACTATTTCATCTTTTATAATTGACTCCAGCATCTCCCCCACCACCGATATCTTAAAAAGTGGGTTAACATTATCTACCCTCCAATCCACAGGAACTGATCCAGAATCTATAGAACGTAGGAAAATGATCACCAATGCGTCCACGATTTCTAGAGCCACCTCCTTGAGTACCCTGGGATGCGGACTATCAGCCCCTGGGGATTTATCAGCCTTCAGTCCCATTAGTCTACCCAATACCATTTCCTGCCGAATGTGGATTTCCTTCAGTTCCTCCGTCACCCAAGATCCTCTGGCCACTAGAAAAATCTGGGAGATAGTTTGTGTCATCCTTACTGAAGACAGAACCAAAGTACCTGTTCAACTCGTTTGCCATTTCCTTGTTCCCATAATAAATTCAACTGTTTCTGTCTTCAAGGGACCCACATTTGTCTTTTTTTCCACTTCACATACCTAAAGAAGCTTTTACTATCCTCCTTTATATTCTTGGCTAGCTTACCTTCGTACCTCATCTTTTCTCCCCGTAGTGCCTTTTAAATTACCTTCTGTTGATCTTAAAAAAAAATTCAATCCTCTGGCTTCCCGCTCATCTTTACTATGTTATACGTCTTGTCTTTTGTTTTAATACTGTGCCTTGTCAGCCATGGTCGCTTCTTACTCCCCTTAGAATCTTTCTTACTCTTTGGAATGAGATGACCCTGCATCTTCTGGATTATTCCCGGAAAAACCTGCCATTTCTGTTCCACCATCATCCATGCTAGGGTCCCTTTCCAGTCAACTTTGGCCAGCTCCTCTCTCATGCCTCCTTAGTCCCCATTGTTCAACTACAATACTGACACTTCCGATTTGATCTTCTCCCTCTCAAATTGCAGATTAAAACATAATATTAAGGTCACTATCTCCTAATGGTTCCTTTACCTTGAGTTCCCTTATCAAATACGGTTCATTACACCACACTAAATCCAGAATTGCCATCTCCCTGGTTGGCTCCAATACAAGTGCTCGCAGAATCCATCTCGGAGGCACTCCACAAACTCCCTTTCTTGGGGTCCAGTACCAATCTTATTTTCCCAGTCTACCTGCATGTTGAAATCTCCCATAACAACTGTAGCATTACCTTTGCGACATGCCAATTTTAACTCCTGGTGCAATTTGCACCCAATCTCCAGGCTACTGTTGGGGGCCTGTAGATAACTCCCATTAGGGTATTTTTACCCTTACAATTCCTCAGTTCCATCCATACTGACGCTACATCTTCTAATTCTATGTCATCCCTCACAAGGGACTGAATTTCATTCCTTGCCATAGAGCCACCCCACCCCCTCTGACCACCTGTCTGTCTTATCGATAGGATGTATACCCCTGAATATTCAGTTCCCAGCTCTGATCCTCTAGCAGCCGTGTCTCTGTAATTCCCACAACATCATACCTACCAATGTCTAACTGAGCCTCAAGCTAATCCACTTTATTTCTTATACTTCACGCATTCATATATAACACTTGTAATTCGGTATTCAGCTCCCCTCTCACACCGGTTTCTATTTCACCCTGACTTTACTCTCTTATCCCTTCTTGAACTTTCCGTCGCATTAATTCGGGTGTCTCTTGTAACTTTTCCTGTACTCTCTTCCCCTTTAACTCCATCCTTATACTTCCAATTTATCAAACCCTCCCCCCCCCCGCTATTTAGTTTAAACCCACTCGTGTAGCCCTTGCAAACATGCCTGCCAGAATGTTGGTCCCCCTCCAGTTAAGGTGCAACCCGTCCCTTTTTGTACAGGTCACTCCTACCCCAGAAGAGATCCCAGTGGTCGATAAGAAAGGCGGGAGAGAGAAAACAGGGAATTATAGACCAGTTAGCCTGACATTGGTGGTAGGGAAGATGCTGGAATCAATTATAAAAGATGAAATAGCCGAACATTTGGATAGCAGTAACAGGATCGGTCCGAGTCAGCATGGATTTACGAAGGGGAAATCATGCTTGACTAATCTTCTGGAATTTTTTGAAGATGTAACTAGGAAAATGGACAAGGGAGAGCCTTGTACCTGGACTTTCAGAAAGCATTTGATAAGGTCCCACATAGGAGATTAGTGGGTAAAATGAGGGCACTTGGTATTGGGGGTGGAGTGCTGACATGGATAGAAAATTGGTCGGCAGACAGGAAACAGAGAGTGAGGATTAACGGGTCCCTTTCAGAATGGCAGGCAGTGACTAGTGGGGTACCACAAGGCTCGGAGCTGGGACTGCAGGTATTTACAATATATATCAATGATTTGGATGAAGGGATTCAAAGTAACATTAGCAAATTTGCAGATGACACAAAGCTGGGTGGCAGTGTGAACTGTGAGGAGGATGCTATGAGAATGCAGGGTGACTTGGACAGGTTGGGGGAGTGGGCGGATGCATGGCTGATGACGTTTAATGTGGATAAATGTGAGGTAATCCACTTTGGTAGCAAAAACAGGAAGGCAGATTACTATCTAAATGGCGTCAAGTTGGGAAAAGGGGAAGTACAACGGGATCTGGGGGTCCTTGTTCATCAGTCTATGAAAGTAAGCTTGCAGGTACAGCAGGCAGTGAAGAAAGTGAATGGCATGTTGGCCTTTATAACAAGAGGAGTCGAGTATAGGAGCAAAGAGGTCCTTCTGCAGTTGTACAGAGCCCTAGTGAGACCACACCTGGAGTATTATGTGCAGTTTTGGCCCCCCAATTTGAGGAAGGACATTCTTGCTATTGAGGGAGTGCAGTGTAAGTTTGCAAAGTTAATTCCCGGGATAGCGGGACTGTCATATGCTGAGAGAATGAAGCAGCTGGGCTTGTGCACTCTGGAGTTTAGAAGGATGAGAGGGTATCTTATTGAAACATATAAGATTGTTAAGGTACACAAAAATGCTGGAGAAACTCAGTGGGTGCAGCAGCATCTATGGAGCGAAGGAAATAGGTAACGTTTCGGGCCGAAACCCTTCTTCAGACTGATAGGGGGTGGGGAGAAGAAAGGAAAAAAGGAAAAAGGCGGAGGAGGAGCCCGAGGGCTGGGGGAGGGGAGGAGACAACCGGATGGCTGATGAAGGGGAGGGGACAGCAAGGGCTAGCAGAATTGGGAGAATTCAATGTTCAAGCCCCCAGGATGTAGACTGCCCAAGCGGAATATGAGGTGCATTTCCTCCAATTTACGGTGTTGCTCGCTGTGGCCATGGAGGAGACCCAGGACAGAGAGGTCAGATACGGAATGGGAGGGGGAGTTGAAGTGCTGAGCCACCGGGAGGTCAGGTTGGTTATTGCGGACCGACCGGAGGTGTTCGGTGAAACGATCGCCAAGCCTCCGCTTGGTCTCACCGATGTAGATCAGCTGGCATCTAGAGCAGCGGATGCAATAGATGAGGTTGGAGGAGATGCAGGTGAACCTCTGTCGCACCTGGAACGACTGCTTGGGTCCTTGAATGGAGTCGAGGGGGGAGGTGAAGGGACAAGTGTTGCATCTCTTGCGGTTGCAAGGGAAAGTACCAGTGGAGGGGGTGGTATGGGAGGGAAGGGAAGAATTGACAAGGGAGTTACGGAGGGAGCGGTCTTAGCGGAAGGCAGACCTGGGGGGAGATGGGAAGATGTGGCGAGTGGTGGGGTCACGTTGGAGGTGGCGAAACTGACGGAGGATCACTTGTTGTATGTGACGGCTGGTGGGGTGAAAGGTGAGGACTAGGGGGACTCTGCCCTTGTTGTGAGTGGGGGGATGGGGAGAGAGAGCAGTGTTGCGGGGTATGGCAGAGACCCTGGTGCGAGCCTCATCTATGGTGGAGAAGGGGAACCCCCGTTCCCTGAAGAATGAGGACATTTCAGATGCCCTGGTGTGGAACGCCTCATCCTGGGAGCAGATGCGGCGTAGACGGAGGAATTGGGAGTGGGGGATGGAGTCCTTACAGGAAGCAGGGTGGAAAGAAGTGTAGTCCAGATAGCCATGGGAGTCGGTAGGTTTGTAGTGGATGTCGGTAAGGAGTCTATCACCTGCGATGGAGATAGTGAGGTCAAGGAATGGTAGGGAAGTGTCGGAAATGGGATTTGGACACGCTGGAGGCAGGAAACATGTTCCCGATGTTGGGGGAGTCCAGAGCCAGGGGCCACAGTTTAAGAATAAGGGGTAAGCCATTTAGAACGGAGACGAGGAAACACTTTTTCTCACAGAGAGTTGTGAGTGTGTGGAATTCTCTGCCTCAGAGGGCGGTGTAGGCAGATTCTCTGGATGCTTTCAAGAGAGAGCTGATAGGGCTCTTAATGACAAGGGATATGGGGAAAAGGCAGGAACGGGGTACTGATTGGGGATGATCAGCCATGATCACATTGATTGGCGGTGCTGGCTCGAAGGGCCGAATGGCCTACTCCTGCACCTATTCTCTATTGCCTATTGTCTATTGTCTAAATCTACATCCCTGCTCCCTGCACCAGCCCCTCAGCCACACATTCAGATCCCCTATCTCCCTGTTCCTGCCATCACTAGCACGAGGTACTGGAAGCAATCCAGAGATAACCACCCTAGAAGTCCTACTTTTCAGCCTTCTTCCTAAATCTCTGAACTCACGTTGCAGAACCTCCTTCCTCTTCTTCCAAACGTCATTTGTGCCGACATGCACAACCACTTCCGGCTGCTCGCCTTCCCTCTCGAGGATGTTCTGAAGTCGGTCGGAGATATCTTGGACCCTGGCACCAGGGAGGTAACACACCATCATCGAGTCTCGCCTGCTGCCACAGAATCTCCTGTCCGCACCTCGGACAAAGGAGTCACCCACCACTATGGTTCTGCCCGACGTCGGTCTCGCTGGTCAAGTCTCATCGCTAGGATTGGAGCCACCGACCTGTCCGCCGCTCGGACTGGAAGCGTCGACAGCTCCCAAGAGGGCGTAACCTGTTTGCAAGAGGTACTTCCACTGAGGTCTTCTGCACTCGCTTCATCCCCTTTCTTTCCGTCGCTACCCGTCGCACCTCCTGTACTCTTGGAGTGACGAACAGACTGTAGGTCCTGTCCAGGAAGCTTTCGTTATCCCGGATGGACCGCAGGTCATCCAGCTGCTGCTCCAGTTCCCTAACTCAGTCCTTGAGGAGCTGCATCTGGACACAGTTCCCGCAGGTGTAGTGTTCAGTGACACCAGCCGTGCCCCTGACTTCCCACATCCTGCAGCAAACGCACTGCACTAGCGTCCCTGCCATTACGCCCAAATATTTAAATTAAATACACAACAGAATAAATGTAGCCTCCTTGTCTCAGCCTCCTCGCCGAAGACTCTTGAGCTAAAGACTCACACTTTACTCATGGAAGGAATGGATAGACAATGTTGTAGGTATGGGACCTTTCAGCAGAAGGATGCCGTCTGAGTCACTGCATCCATCCAGGAGTTGATTTTTTGCTCAAGATTCCATCGTAGTGTCATACAGCACGGAAACAGGCCCTTCGGCCCAACTTGCCCATGCCAACCAAGATGCCCCATCTACACTAGCTCACCCACCTGCGTTTGGCTCATTTCTCTCTGAACCTTTCCTATCCTTATACCTGTCCAAATGTCTTTTAAACATTATTAAAGTACCTGCCTCAACTACCTCCTATCAGCTGCAGTCTCTCGTGTCAGCAATCGGTGGTGCAGTCTCACAAAGTCAAGGATGTGGAGTCCATCATCACATCAAATACTCTCTGTGTGTGGTTGTGTGTTCTCCCAGACTGCATGGGTTTCTGCACTGGGCTTCAGTCCCCACCTTCTAGGTCAAAGTAATTAGTCCAAGATTTATCAAACCGTTAATTAGGTCAATGGATTTTGAAAAGTAAAAGGAATTCTGAATCACAGAAGAAACATTCCTGTAAGACTTCAATGGTAAGTAAGAAATCTAAGAATGCAATAACTTGCTCTAGTCTGTCACAGCTGTTTTTATCCATTAGGATTTATGGAGGAAAACTCCCTATGCCAGATTTAGCCAGCTGCAGATTGTTCAAGCAGATTGTTCCCGCTATGACATGTGGTGAAGATAAGTAGCAATTTCATGCTCTGCCACTGGGCTCTTATGAAGAATCCACCATGGATCAGTGTCATGAAAACACGTGGAAACAGCTGCCAGCAAGTTTGGGATTTCTTCATTCCCACACATCTGTGGAAGCCCTGAATTTGCTGGCACTTGCACAGGGAAATCCGACTAATTGATTATCCTCGTGGTGCTGGAAAAGACAGAGATGTGATGGTTGGGACGACAGGTTTCTCATTATTCACCCCAACCGTGTAGAGTCATATCTCTGAGCAGCTATAAAGATAAAAGATGCCTATTGTATTTACACTGGGTTACTGAGAACCATTTCAGTAAATCCCCATTAGGGATAGAATTAACAATAGGGTTCTATACATTCTCCATACCAATATGTCAGAAGAATTTGGCATGAGACCAGATATGTCAGCCCATCTGAATGTGACACTGCCTATTGCAGCATTGTCTGGAGCTAGCACCAGCAATATCTGCATTCAACCAGTTACCAGGGAAGCCCGAGTTTATATTTTTACACTATGGCTTCAAATCTTGGGAGGACTGTTTAGAAACATTGATGGAAATTGATGATTGAGGTAACTCCTCTCAGAGACCGTACGACCCACCTGATGATATCAGTTCTGTCACGTTGCTTAGGATTTGGGCGCAGAGCTCCATCGCACAATGCAAGTGGGTTGCCTGGAAAAGATGATCTTGTAAAAACTCCTCCTCCTCCTAGCATCTCACTCGACTAAATGTGCCCATTTTAGTCCATTTTCTGAGACCCCCAGCTTTGTTTAGACGCAAAAAGCTGGAGTAACTCAGCGGGTCAGACAACGTCTCTGGAGAAACGGAATAGGTGACGGTTCGGGTCGAGACCCTTCTTCAAATTTCGTTCAAACTTATTTTTGAACGACAAATAAATAAAGAAATTCAGAGAAATTCAATTCAGACGCAGTCTATTTTCTCCAGAGATGCTGTCTGACCCGCTGAGTTACTCCAGCTTTTTGTGTCTATCTTCAGTTTGAAGCAGCATCTGCAGTTTCTTCCTGCACACCCTGCTTTGGGCAAGATTGTCAGAAAAGAAATACAAGAGAGCAATGGGGTCTCTGCCATACCCCGCAACACTGCTCTCTCTCCCCATCCCCCCACTCACAACAAGGGCAGAGTCCCCCTAGTCCTCACCTTTCACCCCACCAGCCGTCACATACAACAAGTAATCCTCCGTCAGTTTCGCCACCTCCAACGTGACCCCACCACTCGCCACATCTTCCCATCTCCCCCCATGTCTGCCTTCCGCAAAGACCGCTCCCTCCGTAACTCCCTTGTCAATTCTTCCCTTCCCTCCCATACCACCCCCTCCCCTGGTACTTTCCCTTGCAACCGCAAGAGATGCAACACTTGTCCCTTCACCTCCCCCCTCTACTCCATTCTAGGACCCAAGCAGTCGTTCCAGGTGCAACAGAGGTTCACCTGCATCTCCTCCAACCTCATCTATTGCATTCGCTGCTCTAGATGCCAGCTGATCTACATCGGTGAGACCAAGCGGAGGCTTGGCGATCATTTCGCCGAACACCTTCGGTCGGTCCGCAATAACCAACCTGAACTCCCGGTGGCTCAGCACTTCAACTCCCCCTCCCATTCCGTATCTGACCTCTCTGTCCTGGGTCTCCTCCATGGCCACAGCGAGCAACACCGTAAATTGGAGGAAATGCACCTCATATTCCGCTTGGGCAGTCTACATCCTGGGGGCTTGAACATTGAATTCTCCCAATTCTGCTAGCCCTTGCTGTCCCCTCCCCTTCATCAGCCATCTGGTTGTCTCCTCCCCTCCCCCAGCCCTCGGGCTCCTCCTCCGCCTTTCTCCTTTTTTCCTTTCTTCTCCCCACCCCCTATCAGTCTGAAAAAGGGTTTCGGCCCGAAACGTTACCTATTTCCTTCGCTCCATAGATGCTGCTGCACCCGCTGAGTTTCTCCAGCATTTTTGTGTACCTGACACTTTATTTTGGTTTGACACTCAAAGGTGACTTTCCACGTTTGTTGCGCGGAAGCGCAGCTGGAAGTCTATTACACATAATTTCCATTGCAAATACGACACCCACACAGGAACTGCACTTCATTTCCACAAAAAAACAAATCTGAGGCTGATGCTCTTTTCCCACTCTTTAGTCTGTTTTTTAAATCAAAATAACTAGAGAAGGTGTTAGGCCAACCATGGAACTTCCCTTAAGGCTAAGCAGTTTGTAAATAAAGCTCTCGTCTCAAATTTTGGCAAGAGGAAGAGGAAAAATGTCTCCCTAATTATTGATTTAATATCACTACCAGATTGGAAAAGATAGCTGTCTCCTGAAAATGAGACATCATGAATCATGCATCATGAATGTTTTGTCGTGAATTTGAAGTGCGGAGTTCACGGTATCTGCAATGTGAAGCATTTCCAACTTAGCACATCACACTTTCCTCAAAATAAATTGAAAGTCTATTCAGGCACTATCAGAACAAGCCAAGAGGTCAGTAAGAAAATGATTTTTGTGGAGGTGTTGCACATCATAAGGGTCACAGAGTATGTCATGTGGTCAAAACTCCCAACCCTCACAGCGTTAAGATACTGGATTCTATCTCAGTGACAATGATGTTTGATGACAGCTTTTGGGATAAATCCAGTCACTGATCATCATCTGTATTTGTCTGTTTGATGTTGATAACAAAACACTGCACTTGGAACAAGGCAACATGTAAAAAATGGCATGTTACACAATGGACTGCTGCAAGGCTTGAGATCAGCTGGTGCCTGATCCTGATCACTCTTAAAATGTCACCCAGTGTTTTGTCAAGTAGGAATAATCATTTGAAACAGTGATGCCAATCCATATACGAGCAGGGAGATGAATTTATTCTTCATTCGATTCCCTTTATAAATTAATGTCAAACACAAGTTTTTCTATGTATTTGGTGGAAAACTAGCAAAGCTAACCCAAAACTGAACAAGAATTTTAAAACTGCAAGTGTGACTGGAAGTCTGCAGTATTAATTATTGAACGCGCTTAGAAGCTCATTTTAGTACTATGCTTAGTACTGATTGGCACAGTCGCGCAGCGGTAGAGTTGCTGCCTTACAGCGCCAGAGTCCCGGGTTCAATCCTGACTATGGGTACTGTCTGTACGGAGTTTGTTCGTTCTCCCTGAACCTGCGTAGGTTTTCTACGGGATCTCCAGTTTCCTCCCGCACTCCAAAGGCGTGCAGGTTTGTAGGTTAATTGACTTGGTAAAGTTGTAAATTGTCTCCAGTGTGTGTAGGATAGTGTGAGTGTGCGGGGATCGCTGGTCGGCATGGACTCGGTGGGCCGAAGGACCTGTTTCCACGCTGTATCTCTAAGGGAAGCAGTTTCACAACCTATAATAATTACTTAATTACGTCTGCAATCGTTTTTTGGTATAGCTGTATGGTAATTTGCATATCACTGTACCATAATTGGTACACATTTAAGAAACAGTTAGACAGGTACATGGATAGGACAGGATTGGAAGGATATGGACCAAATGTGGGCAGGTGGGACTAGTGTAGCTGGGACATGTTGGCTGGTGTGGACAAGTTGGGCCGAAGGGCCTGTTTCCACACTGTATCACTCTATGGCTCTTAAAATTATGTCAAGGGTGGTTTGTAGACTTGAGGGAGTTGCAAATATTTGGATTAAAATATGAAATGAATGAACTTTAGTGAAGTGCTTCATTCCTACTACTGTGATCTGAAAGAGATCTTGAATACAATGAGTTAAAACACTGGGCTTCAAACTCTGAGATTTAATTTACATTCCAACCCAGACTCATCCATCCTAGCTGTTGGCTGCAACAGTCTCTCATGGAATAAAAAACAAAAAAGTCTGTGTGAACTTGTCATGTTAAGGCCTGTCCCACTGACGCGACCTTTCAGCGACTGTCTTCGACCTTCAAGCTCGAGGGCACTCGCCTGAAAAACCTCGAGCTGGATCGACCGTCAGCGATGAAACCGCGAGCTGGATCGACCGACCGCACACACAAACACACACTCAAACACATCGCAAAGGCGGGGGCCAGGAAAGCAGGGGAGCTCCGTCTGAAATTCACAGACAACTTATAATAAAGTTTCGCGGGCATTTAACCTACCGGTCGGTTTTCCTTGGCCATGAAAACTCCAATGAGCCAATTAAAATGCCCGGTCAGCGAAGGAGATTGCCTACGGCTGCCATCGACTGCCTGTAACAACATAGCGACCCCACTCCACTGCACTACGAGTTCAAAAGAACCATGACGACCAATTTTTACTCGCGGAAAATTTTTCAACATGCTGAAAATATTTCCTCGACCAAACTGAGGCCGCGAGTATGCGGGAACTTCCCTTCAGCATGAAGGAGAGTTCCAGTGACCTCATAGGACCTCCTAGGACCACGTGTCGACCATGCTGCGAGTTTGAGTCGAGGGCAAACTCTTCTAAACTCGCAGATTAGGTTGCCGCAGTGGGACAGCCCTTTACTTAGTTCTTCAGCCATGTGATACTTGAACAGTGATTCTGGGCTTTGAAAGAAGAATTGAAACTTTGAGCAGTTTACTGTAGTAGAGGTCAAACGTACCATGGACTCTTCCACTGGGTCTGGTGGCCTTGATGATGGACATTAAATATTTGTTCAAAATGTTTCAACTCTATTAGACAATAGACAATAGACAATAGACAATAGGTGCAGGAGTAGGCCATTTGGCCCTTCGAGCCAGCACCGCCATTCAATATGATCATGGCTGATCATCCCCAATCAGTACCCCGTTCCTGCCTTCTCCCCATATCCCCTGACTCTGCTATTTTTTAAGAGCCCTATCTAGCTCTCTCTTGAAAGCATCCAGAGAACCTGCCTCCACTGCCCTCTGAGACAGAGAATTCCACAGACTCACCACTCTCTGTGAGGAAAAGTGTTTCCTCGTCTCCGTTCTAAATGGCTTACTGCTTATTCTTAAACTGTGGCCCCTGGTTCTGGACTCACCCAACATTTGGTGTACCTTTTTTAAAATCAAATTGAACTGCAATTACAATATTCTTTTCTCTTGATAATCTTATTTTTGACTCTCAAATATGACTTATTTCTCAGCCTTACAGTAGCAGTTATGTTGTCAATGAGTAGGAAAGTCTGATTGATGGTGCACGTAAAATGAGTGCATTACCCTCGGGGAATTTCCTCACAAAATGGTGCTCCTAAACCTGCCTGCTGGCCACATGACTGACAAAGAGGTTTGCAGCATTTTTTGAGTGCTAGTTTTCTCAGTGCAGAGCCATTGATGTTTGCTTGTTTCTTTTGCATTCCTCAAGACTACATACAAGACCCGAGATTTAATTTGCAATCTGCAAATTTCATGACCTTTTTTCACCAATGCGGTTAGGGTTCTGGTTAGACTCCGGCCTGGTTCAGAGGGCTGCCAGAGATGGAAAAAAGGCAGAGTTTTAGTTTAATTGAGAGATACAGCATGGAAACAGGCCCTTCGGCCCACTGAGTCCATGCCAACCATTGATCGCCCAAGCACTATGTTATCCACTTTCTCATCCACTCCCAACACACCTAAATGGTTTTTACAGGAACATTTAAATTCCTGCCAACATTTGAAAATGAAAAATCTTACTTTGAGTGCGCGGGTTGATGGAGTGTGAGTACTCGCCCATTACGGGTGGGGTCCAGGGGCCCGCCTTAGCTCCTGGATTTTAAGGGGGTTTTAGTAGTTTGCCGATATTGCGATATATTCAGAGCAGCCAAGTTTTGTCAGAGCATTTCAGGAATCTTGTACCTGAAAATCAGTATTTTGCTGAGGAAATCAGTATTTTTACACGGTGCCATTTTGCTGATTTTTTTAAATGTGCGGTCATTCTCATGTAAGAGTACAAGAATGCATAACTTGTTTATTGTGTATTTGTAATACAGTTTATTGTGTATTATATGTCATCGCTGCTTTCTTGCATTTGTCCAGAAGTTTATCATTGAAAGTCATTTGGTAGCAACGTTACCCCATGGCCTGGGGAAAAGTTAAGAGGCTGGAATCTCTCTATATCTCGTTATTTATTTATTTATTTATTTATCTATTTATTTACCTATTTATTTATTTATTTATTCACTTATTTATGTATGTATTTATTTAGTTAGCTATTTATTTATTTATTTATTTATTTATTAATTTATCTTTCTCTCTCTCTCTCTCTCTCTCTCTCTCTCTCTCTCTCTCTCTCTCTCTCTCCCTCTCCCTCTCTCCCTCCCTCTCTCCCTCCCTCCCTCCCTCCCTCCCTCTCTCTCTCTCTCTCTCTCTCTCTCTCTCTCTCTCTCTCTCTCTCTCTCTCTCTCTCTCTCTCTCTCTCTCTCTCTCTCTCTCTCTCTCTCTCTCTCTCTCTGCATAACCCGCAAAAATTAAATATTTCATGAAATAAATTACTTCATACAGCTAAAAAAAATCTTGACAAAGAATGTGACCTGAAATGTCTCTTTGCCTATCACTGCGTGCAAACAGCACAGAAAAGGTGATTTTGGCTGCAGCCATCTCCTGCTTCAGTAAGGGAAGCTGGTCGGTGATTGGCCGCATCGCCCCTCGGAGACAGAGTCTGATTGGCCGCTGGGTGACCCGCGCAGTATGTGATTGGACACAATCCCCTTGGAGACAGCGGCTGATTGGATGGGAATTTTAAGGGAAGCTGGTCGGTGATTGGATGCAACCCCCTTAGAGACAACGGTTGATTGGCCGTTTATTACCCCTCATTTTAAAATCGTACTGTTCAGATTTTTCACGCTATTTTAACTTAAAAATTGGAACAAATACGATAAAATCGGGCTAGTTGGCAGGTATGCATTTATTCAACAAACCTGCAGTTCTTTAGGATGTGGAAGAAAACTGGAGCCCTTGGAGGAACCCCAAGGGGTCAGAGGGAGAGCATGCAAACTCCACACAGATACAGCACCCTAGGTCAAGATCGAAGCATGGTTTCTGGTCCTGGAACAAGGATTGTTCAACAGGGATTGTAGGGTAGGTCGAACAATCGCAGTTCCAGGTGTACACTGGCCCTATCCCCAAACTCTATCTCTGTTCCATTAACAAATGCATTAGTGCTCTCCTGCAGCCATGCAGAACTCATGGACTTCAATAACTTCACTACCAATTTCCACCTTGCACTCAAATTCATTTGGACCATCTCCATGACCTCCCTCCTCATTCTTGACCTCACTGTCTCCATCACAGGAGATAAACTATCAACTGACATCTATTATAAAACCACTGACTCCCACAGCTATCTAGACTACACTTCCTCCCACCCTGCCTCCTGCAAAGACTCTATCCCCTACCACCAAATGGGAGTAAATCCTATCTCAAAGAATTCTCTACAATAGTTTCCCTACCACTGACTTGAGGATCACCGGCCTATAATTTCCTGGTTTCTCGTTACTTCCCTTCTTAAAGATGGCAGATGGAGTTTAATGCTGATAAGTGTGAGGTGCTACATCTTGGCAGGACAAGTCAAAATGGGACATGCATGGTAAATGGTAGCGAATTCAGGAATGCAGTTGAACAGAGGGATCTAGGAATAACTGTGCATAGTTCCCTGAAGGTGGAATCTCATGTAGATAGGGTGGTAAAGAAAGCTTTTGGTATGCTGGCCTTTATAAATCAGAGCATTGAGTATAGAAGTTGGGATGTAATGTTAAAATTGTACATGGCATTGGTGAAGCCAATTCTGGAGTATGGTGTACAGTTTTGGTCGCCAAATTATAGGAAAGATGTCAACAAAATAGAGAGAGTACAGAGGAGATTTACTAGAATGTTGCCTGGGTTTCAGCAACTAAGTTACAGAGAAAGGTTGAACAAGTTAGGTCTTTATACTTTGGAGCACAGAAGGTTAAGAGGGGACTTGATAGAGGTCTTCAAAATGATGAGAGGGATAGACAGAGTTGACGTAGATAAGCTTTTTCCATTGGGAGTAGGGAAGATTCAAACAAGAGGACATGATTTGAGAATTAAGGGACAGAAGTTTAGGGGTAACATGAGGGGGGACTTCTTTACTCAGAGAGTGGTAGCTGCGTGGAATGAGCTCCCAGTGGAAGTGGTGGAGGCAGGTTCGATTTTATCATATAAAAATAATTTGGATAGGTATATGGACGGGAAAGGAATGGAGGGTTATGGTCTGAGTGCAGGTAGATGGGATTAGATGGGAATAAGTGTTCAGCACAGACTAGAAGGGCCGAGATGGCCTGTTTCCGTGCTGTAATTGTTATATGGTTATATGGTTAAACAAAGGAACAACATTCGCCATGATCTAAACCTCCGGGACTTTGCCCGTGGCTAGAGAAGAAACAAAGGTCCTCATCAAGGATCCCCGCAATCTCCTCTCTTGCATCCCTCAATAACCTGTGATAGATCCCCTCAGGTCCTAGTGACTTATCCACCTTAAAGTTCTTCAAGAGCCTCAGTACCCCCTCGATCTCAAACTGCCCTAGCATATTTGTATTCTCCACACTGATCTCGCTGTCCTCCAAGTCAAGTCAAGTCAAGTCAAGTCACATTTATTTATATAGCACATTTAAAAACCAACTCTCGTTGGCCAAAGTGCTTTACATTTGTTATAAGAATAGTATAAACAAACAAACTACATACATATATACATATAGCCCTCGCTCAGAGGACGTCAAGAAAGGCTTGGAAATATAGATACGTTTTTAGTCTTGACTTAAAGGAGTCGATGGAGGGGGCAGTTTTGATGGGAAGGGGGATGCTGTTCCACAGTCTAGGAGCTGCAACCGCAAAGGCGCGGTGGCCCCTGAGCTTATGCCTAGACCGCGGGATATTCAGCAACCCCAAGTCGGCCAATGTGAAGGACCTGGAGGTGGAGTGGTGGGTAAGAAGACATTTAATGTAGGTGGGGGCAAGCCCATTGAGGGCTTTGTAGACATAGAGGAGGATCTTGAAATGTATATGGAACCGCACAGGGAGCCAGTGGAGAGAGGCCAGGATCGGGGTGATGTGGTCCCTTTTTCGGGTGCCCGTCAGGAGTCTCGCTGCGGCGTTTTGGACCAGTTGCAGGTGGGACAGGGAAGATTGGCTGATGCCAGTGTAAAGGGAGTGTAAAGTGTTGGAAGTTCTGGGCCATCCAACACTTTATATCCTCGAGGCAGCGGGTAAGGTTAAACAGATTTGATTGTTTTTTGGGCTTCAGGGGGAGATAGAGTTGTGTATTGTCTGCGTAGCAATGGAAGGAAATGCCGTGCCTTTCAATGACTTGGTCTAAGGGGAGCATATACAGGGAGAAGAGAATGGGGCCAAGGATGGAACCTTGTGGAACCCCACAGCAGAGATTAGCTGGGGAGGAGAAAGAGTTGCCTATGTTAGTAGAGAAACTCCTACCTTTGAGGTAGGAGATGAACCAGCTCAGGGCAATGCCATCAATACCAACCCCGTACCGGAGACGGTCAATTAGGATGGTGTGGTCGACAGTATCAAATGCTGCGCTGAGGTCGAGAAGGAGCAGGATTGCACAGTCGCCGGAGTCAACGGTGAGCAGTACGTCATTATGTACCTTCAACAAGGCAGACTCTGTGCTATGGTGAGCCCTGAAACCTGATTGGAAAGTTTCCAAGATAGTATTTTGATGAAGGTAAGGCATAAGTTGACTTAAAATTACCTTTCCAAGGGCTTTTGAGAGGAAAGGCAGTTTAGAAATGGGTCTGTAGTTGCTTGGCAAGGTGGGGTCGAGGTTAGATTTTTTCAGGAGTGGTTGGACCACCGCATGCTTGAAGCAGGTAGGTACAGTGCCAGTGGCCAGAGAACTGTTGAAGATGGCGAGGATGCTGGGACCAGCTGTTGTAATGACGTCCTTTAGGAGGGCAGAGGGGACAGTGTCGAGGGGGCAGGTAGTAGGTTTCATGGTGGTGATCAGTTTTACAAGGGAGGGTAGAGTAACGGGTTGGAAACAGTCTAATTTTGAAGAACAGACCAATGAGACAGCCAGGTCACAGGTGGGAGGGGAAATATTCGTTCTTATGTTCTTTACTTTGCTGGTGAAAAATGTGGTAAATTCATCGCACTTAGCAGGGGACCCAGTTAAGCTGGTGCTGCAGCTGCTCCTCAGTGAATACAGATGCTAAGTACTCGTTTCGTACCTCACCTACATCGTCCGACTGCAAACATAGATTCCCTGCTTTATTCTTAGGCAATCCAACCTTCTTCCTGGTCACCCTCTTGTTTCTTACATTTGTACAAAAAGACATGGGATTTTCCTTAATCCAGCTTTCCTACATGCTTTATACTCCTCATAAGCCCGATCTGATGCCAGTTTCTTAAACCTGATTACATTTCCTTTTTCTTCCTGACCAAGTTTACAACCACCTTAGTCATCCACACCTCCCTTCCCTTGCCGTCCTTACTGGAACATGCTGATCCTGCACATTGATCAGCTGGTCTTTAAGCAACTCCAACATGTCATCTGTGGACCTACCCAATAACAACTGCCCCCAGTCTACCCTCTTTATCTCCTGCCTAATCATTGTTTGATAGATACTTTATTATCACATGTGACATGTCACGGTGAAATTCTTTGTTTTGCATGCCATACCCAAGGTATGTAAAGCGTCACCACGTATAGGGAGGGCCTGACAGAGTTACAGTCCCCAATCGTCCATCTTTGCTCTGTGGCCTCCCACGTCGGGTCCCTCTTGTGGACATTGTGATCTGCCTTGCCTCAATTAAGTACCTCCCCCCAGCAACCAGATCTATTCCTATTCAAAACACCCTTAGACGGTTAACCAACAAAGTCAGTAAAACAAGCAAATCATTGAATGATATCTATGTGGAATACTGTGGCACATTGACCCTGGTGGAAATTATGTGCTGTGGTGACAAATCTCACTCTGAGTTAGTGGAATAACTGGACATGCCAGCAACCAAATATTTTAAGCTGATGTGGGTGTATGGACCAAGCTGCTGGTTGTATGGAGCAAACTGCCAGAGGAGGTGGTTGAGGCAGGGACTATCCCAGTCTGACGAAGGGCCGTGACCCGAAACGTCACCCATTTCTTCTCTCCAGTGTTGCTGCCTGTCCCGCTGAGTTACTCCAGCATTTTATGTCTATCTTTAAGAAACAGTTAGACAGGTACGAGGATAGGACAGGTTTGGAGGTATCTGAACCAAATGCGGACATGTGGGACTAGTGTAGCTGGGAGATGTTGCTAGTGTGGGCAAGTTTGGCCCAAGGGCCTGTTTCCACGCTGTATCACTTTATGACTCTATAATGTCATTTGATGGCTCAACTGAATGAGATCCAACAGGCTAGTTCCTGCTGTGAATGAAGAATCCCACAATCAGCAATGCTGACCACTAGGCATGCCCTGCGCCACCCTCCTGCCACCCAACTCCACTCCTTCACCCTCCCCTGGATCTGGAGAGTTTCTCTGCACATCCAAAATCAAATGTGTGGTCACAAGAATGCCTCTTCACAACTTGGCCCTCTGCCTGACAACCCCTTCAGCCTCAGAAACTACTCCCAGCGTACACTAAAGGGATAACATTAATTAATTCATCACATTAAACCAGTATCCAACTACAATACATGTTTTCCAAGAGATCACGGTGGTCACGATGGCACAGCGGTAGAGTTGCTGCCTTACAGCGAATGCAGCGCCGGAGACCCGGGCTCGATCCCGACTATACGGATCGGAGTTGTACGGAGTTTGCACGTTCTCCCTGTGACCTGCGTGGGTTTTCTCCGAGATCTTCGATTTCCTCCCACACTCCAAAGACGTACAGGTTTGTAGGTTAATTGGCTTGGTAAATGTAAAAATTGTACCTTGTGGGTGTAGAATAGTGTTTATATGCGGGGATCGCTGGTTGGCGGTGAGTTGAAGGTCCTGTTTCCGCACTGTATCTCTAAACTAAACTAATCTCAACGCACCATATTTATATTTCAAATCAATTTAAGGTACATTGTTGCCAGTCTTCAGGCAATTGGTTTATTAAGATTAAATGTAATAGCATTTAAAAAGCACCATAAAGCAGATTGTGACCTTGTGGTACTATTGCATAATGGTAAATGTATATTCTATCATTCTGCATGGAGCAGAAATTTTTTTCGGGGTTGTTCAGATGGACTGTAGAGGCTTGGAGAGGTCATTTAGTTTCAAAAACCCTTCAAAAACTCTTTCAGCTTGTCAAAAAAGCACTTTTAGAATAAGAATAACTAGTAGATTGCAGTTGAAAACACTGCACAAAAGAGTGGGTTGATTAGTATGGTATGTATCCTTCTTAGCTTGGTATTGTCAAGGACATCATTGATAGCACCATTCATTTCCACTGACAGCTAAAAAAGCAGATGTTGGTCTTCTGCGGGTTAAATATGGAAGCTATTCAAATGTCCATACCAGGCTGCAGGAATGCTTGGAGTGTAAGCTTTGAAGTAATTGACTAATGCAGCAAAGGTATTAAAGTCATTCAGTGCCAAAAGGGAACACACTGATCCCTGACCTCAAGCCACTTTTGAGTAATCTAGCATTCAATACAGCATGTAATAACTGCCAAACTGTCAATCCTCCAGCACGCTGTGGTTAAATGCCCCTGGCTGCCACTGGGTGTGAGGATTTAGGGATATCAAAGTGAGTAAACGCTTTTTAGTCTAGTAGGCAATGATGCTATTAATCCTGTGTACTATACGCATTTAATGTTAGAACCGTACATTATGTAAAGACCCATCCTAAAATACTCCTGAAATCCTAGAGGCCTTCACAGTCCTTCAACTGTATGATTGGATTTGTGAAGGAGTCGCTGGACGTTAATATAAATAACAAAAGGTCATTTGTACAATATTAATAGAATGACTAGCATGACACATTTGTGTTATCTAACACGATCTTTAACCTTCAATGGTGTTAATGCATGCGACGACATCTCCCATGGCAGTGCTTATGGTCAATTGAAGGCTGAAATGAACTGTAATGCGGGACCTCTGAGCTCAGGCAGTTTGGGCCTATGCCGTGTTAAAGAAGGAACTGCAGATGCTGGAAAATCGAAGGTACACAAAAATGCTGGAGAAACTCAGCGGGTGCAGCAGCATCTATGGAGCGAAGGAAATAGGCAACGTTTCGGGCCGAAACCGTTCTCAGTCTGAAGAAGGGCCTCGACCCAAAACGTTGCCTATTTCCTTCGCTCCATAGATGCTGCCTCACCCCCTGAGTTTCTCCAGCACTTTTGTCTACCTTCGATTTTCCCGCATCTGCAGTTCCTTCTTAAACAGGATATAGAGTAGTGATGTGTAGGAAGGAACTGCAGATGCTGGTTTAAACCAGAGATAGACACAAATTATGGAGTAACTCAGCGGGACAGGCAGCATCTCTGGAGAGAAGGAATTGGTGAAGTTTTGGGTTGAGACCCTTCTTCAAACTTCAGGACAGTCTGACGAAGGATTTCGTCCCAAAACGTTGCCTATTTCCTTCGCTCCATAGATGCTGCTGCACCCGCTGAGTTTCTCCAGCATTTTTGTGTACCTTCTTCAACCCGAAATGTCACCCGTTCCTTCTTTCCAGACATGCTGTCTGCTGTCCTGCTGAGTTACTGCAGCATTTTGTGTCTATATAGAGCAGATTGTATAAAATGCTATGAGTTTTTAGAGGCTGGCCTTTCAGATGTTGGGAATGCAGAGTCAACAGAGGGAATTGGACTGTTTATGGCTGTTGCTCTTCCTCTTCACTATTGTATGACAATTAATGCATATAGTAATGATCGAAAATGCCTCCAGCCTTACATTTCCCAGTATTGAGAATGACAGGTAGTAGGGTGATCATAGCTTGCTAAAGAAAACTCCCTGTAGGAAATATTTTAAGGGCTATATTACAATCTGACTTTACAACAAGAAGTTTGGTCATGGCTAGCAGTTTGTTTTCACCTGCGAGCTCATTATTTGTTCAAGTCATCCTATGGAACATTACCATTTAGAAGATGTGATGTATCAGGTCACAGGTATCAGATAGCTCAATCTCTGAACCCACAACTACGTTGATCCAGCATAAACCACCACCAAAATGGCAATGGCTCTAGTGTCTCCAAAAACTCAAGGACATGAGGAAAAGGAGCAGTAGGCTAGTCCGACCCTCAATCCTGCCCCACTGTTGAATATGATGGTGGCTGATATATGCTGGCCTCCACTGCTCTGCTGTCTGAAGAAGGGCCCGACCCGAAACGTCACATATCCGTGTTTTCCAGGGATGTTGCCTGACCGTCAAAGTTACTCCAGCACTTTGTGGAGTTTCTCTCCAGTTCCCCATATCCTCAATCTTTCAAATATTTATCTCCCTCCACCTTTCATATATCTGTAGATCTGGCCCTCTCCACCCTTCAGGCAGGCAATGAATTCCAGAGATTCACGGCTGTCTGAGATTCTACATGTTATTCTACATAATGAATGTGAAATACCAGCATTTCATTTTGCAGCTATGCCCTCTTGTGCGAGAGACCTTTACGCCAGAGCAAACTCTCAATCATGAGACACGTTGTTTTCATGCTCTGATAAATACATTTAAAAGCCTGAAGATGGAAGTTGAACAGGGGCGTTAATTCATTTTTCAAAGCATCTGTGGAGACAGGAGACAATGCTGGAGAACTCAGACATGTAGGCCCAGTAGCTAAAAATCAGAGGCTGGGACACAATCTTGAAATGCTGGAACAATAGATACGAAATAAACAAAGAAATAAGCCTGAAAATGGGTTACATTCACTAAGTAGAGTGAATGTGCGGACAGATAATTGAAGAAAATCACCAAGGAAAAGTGTTGGTGAGATTGCTAAGTAATTTTAAAGTGTTTTCTGAGTAATGTTGGTGCTCTTAGAGTCATACAGCGTGAAAACAGGCCCCTCGGCCAATTTGCCCATGCCGTCCAACATGTCCCATCTACACTAGTCACAGCTGGCTGTGTTTGGGCCTTATCACTCTAAATCTGTCCTATCCACGTACCTGTCTTATTAAACATAGAAATATAGAAAATGGACAAAGGACAAAGGACAAAGGATAAAGGATGAAGGACATTTATTTGTCACGTACACCAATTGGTGTAGTGAAATTTGGCGCCATGCAGCACACAGATAAAGATAAGACACAACATTAAAGAATTTAACAATAAACATAAAAAAACATCCCCCCACAATGGTTCCCATTATGAGGGAAGGCACAGAGTCCAGTCCCCATCCCCTTGTCCACCCATAGTCGGGCCTATTGAGGCCTCCGCAGTCACCGCTACGGGGCCCGACGTTTCAGGCCCTTCATCGCCGGGTGATGGTGCTCCGGCGTCGGGAGAATCCTCTCAGCGGCTTGGGACACCTAGAACGGCCGCTTCCTTACTGGAGGCCGCGGCTTCCGAAGCCGACCGGCCGCGCTCGATGGAGCTTCACCACTGGCGATCTCGTCGCGAGATCCCAGGCTCCAGGTGAAAAGTTCAGCGCCACCGCCCGCAGCTGGCCGCTCCACAGACCCGCAGCTCCGCGATGTTCACCTGCGGTCTTCAGCTCACCGGAATTCCAGCGCGGCGACCCGGGCAAGGCATCGCCCACTCCGCGATAGCGCTCCAGCGCTGTGCCGCCACCGAAGCCGAGGTTCTGGGCGGTCCCCGACAGGAAACGCCGCTCCAGGCCCGCTGGTAGGCCGCGAGGACGGGTCGACGATGCAGCCCGGAGAAAAGCTGCCTCTCCCACCAGGTAGGGACCCTAGAAAACAGTTTCCCCCTTCCCCCACATAAAAAAGGCTAGAACTCCGAAAACAAAAAAACTCAACTAACTAAAAATTTAAAAAAGAGAGAAAAAACGGACAGCTGCAGGCTGGGCAGCCATACCCGTACAGAACGGCGCCCCCTATAGGTGCAGGAGTAGGACATTTGGCTCTTCGAGCCAGCACCGCCATTCTATATGATCATGGCTAATCATCCAGAATCAGTACCCCATTCCAGCCTTCTCCTCATATCCCTTGTCTTGGAAGCAGCTTAAATATCAGTTGGGAAGACAGAAGAACCAACGTCAGCATGCTGAATGAAGCGAAAACATCTAGCATCGAAGCCTTCGTCATCAAGAATCAACTAAGATGGGTAGGTCATGTTGTTCGTATGGAAGATGAGCGTCTACCAAAGCAAACCTTCTACTCCCAGCTTAAAGAAGGCAAACGGAAAAGAGGCGGACAAAAGAAGAGATTCAAAGACGCCTTAAAAGCCAGCATGAAGAAATGTGCAATCGACATTGACTATTGGGAAACCAATGCCAAGGACAGGAAACTCTGGCGAACCATCATCCAAGAGAGAACAGCGACTTTCGAAGCCAAGAGATGCCCAGAATTAGATGAAAAGAGAAGAAAACGGAAAGAGAGGCAGAAACAACCAAAGCCCGATCTGCCATCTGGAATTACCTGTCCTGAATGTCAAAGAACTTTCAAAGCCAGGATTGGGCTCATAAGCCACCTGAGAGTCCATAAAAACAACAGAACATAGACCATAATTCTCGACCTCGAGGGAGAGCCCCGACATATCCCTTGATTCCAAATGGTCCTAGGAGCTTGCTAATAATCTGGCAGGCAGATTTGCTAGTACTACACATGTGGCTTTAAACTAGATTGTTGAGAGGGAGTGGGATCCTCTGCAGGACCAAGGCTGGTCAGAGGCTGGAAGGCAGTATAGATGGTGATGAAAGAAAGTTTATTCGACAAAATAGTCAAGGAACAAGGAAGCGTCACAATAGCATAGTGGTAGAGTTACTGCCTTACTGCGCCAGAGACCCGGGTTCCATAGTGACTACGGTTGCTGTCTGCACGGAGTTTGCACCTTCGCCCTGTGACTGCGTGGGTTTCTCTGGGTACTCCGGTTTCCTCCCACATTCCAAAGATGTACAGGTTTGTAGGTTAATTGGCTTGAATAAATTTAAATTTGTCCCAAGTGAATAGGGTAATTCTAGTGTATGGGGTGATCGCTGGTTGGTGCGGACACGGTGGGCTGAAGGGCCTGTTTCCATGCTCTATGTAGCTTCCCCTATCTCTAGTCCCACTCCCTTACTCTCAGTCTGATGAAGGGTCTTGACCCAAAACATCATCTATTCCTTCTCTCCAGAGATGCTGCCTGACCCACCGAGTTACTCCAACACTTTGTGTCTACCTGTTGGTTTGAATTGCACTTATTTTAATGCGAGAGGCCGAACGGATGTCAGGTGTAATCAGGGCGTGGTTAGGTATGTGTGACTAGGACCTGGTACAGAATCCTGGTTAAAGGGGCTATCCCACTTGGGCGACCTATTTGGCGAGTTTAGAAGAGTTTGAAAAAATGTCATGTTGAAGACCTCCTTCCACTATGTTGAAGACCTCCTTCCACTATGTTGAAGACCAGCTTCGGCCTCCTTCGACTATGATGAAGACTAGCTTCGACTAGCTACGACTAGCTACGACTAACTTCGGGGAAATTGGACACCAAATAGTGGAGAGTGAAGACGACCTCCTTCAATCTCCTTCGACCTCCCTTCGACTATGTTGAAGACCATCTACGACTACCTTCAACTACCTTCGACTACCTTTGACTACCATCGATTACCTACGACTAACATGCCAACCTACTACGACTAAACCTACGAGAAAAAAACGTATCGATTTTTTCCATGGCGACCTTTTTTTACTCGCGGGCATTTTTTGACATATTGAAAAAAATGGCGTGACCTAGCTGAGGCGTCGAGTACGCGGAGACCACTCTCGAGCATGAAGGAGAGTTAAGGCCCTGTCCCACTTTCCCGAGTTACTCACAAACTCTCCCGAGTTTTCCCCTTGATTCGAACTCGGGGAATGTTGGGTAATGTCGGTAGCGAGTCCGTAGGAGGCCGTAGGAGTCCGTAGATGTTTTGTAGCAGCTCATAATGCCAGCCGTAGGAACTCAGGGCATCAGGTAAGTCGGGACATTTTTTCAACATGTTGAAAAATGTCCACGGGTTTAAAAAATTGCCCTGAGTACCTACGAATAGCTATTACCGTAATTCTCTGAGTTCGAATCAAGGGGAAAACTCGGGAGAGTTTGTGAGTAACTCGGGAAAGTGGGACAGGGCCTTTATTAAGACCTCCTACGACCTCGTGTCAACCATGCTGCAAGTATGAGTCGAGGGCAAACTCGCCAGAACTCGCGGATTAGGTCACCCAAGTGGGACAGGCCCTTAAGAGAGACACATGAATTTGTGAAATGTGCTCAGGGAAGTTTCCTCGGGCAATATGTAAAGGGCCCAACACATGGGAGAGCAGCACTTGATCCGGTCTTAACAAATTGGGAGGGGCAGGTGGGTGAAGTGTTCATGGATGACTTTTATCTCAGTCTTAAGACGGGCCCACGCTTGGTCTCTCTGATAGAAACATAGAAACATAAGGGAGGAAAACATAAAGAAACATTATTGTTTCTTAAATGTTGGGATAGTCTCTGCCTCAAATACCTTCTCTGACAGCTTGTTCCAGACCCCCACCACCCAACACCCAAATCTTTTCTCCTCACCATAAACCTATGCCCACTTGTCCTCGATTCCCCTACTCTGGGTAAGAGACTCTGTATGTCTACCCGATCTATTGCTCTCATGATTTTATACACCTCTATAAGATCACCTCTCATCCTCCTGCACTCCAAGGAATAGTCCTATCCTGCTCAACCTCTAGCCATTTAGCTCAGACCCTCGAGTCCTGGAAACATAGAAAAACATAGAAAAATAGGTCATTCGGCCCTTTGAGCCAGCACCACCATTCAATATGATCGTGGCTGATCATCTAAAATCCGTACCCTGTTCCTGCTTTTTCTCAACATTCCTTAATTTCTTTAGCCCTAAGAGCTAACCGTCTCTTGAAAACATCAATTGAATTGGCCTCCACTGCCTTCTGTGGCAGAGAATTCTGTAGATTCACAACTCTCTGGGTGAAGAAATTGTACCTCATCTCAGTCTTAAATGGCCTACCCCTTATTCTCAAGTCAAGTGAGTTTATTGTCATGTGTCCCTGATAGGACAATGAAATTCTTGCTTTGCTTCAGCACAACAGAACATAGTAGGCATTGACTACAAGGCATTCTATAAATATATACACACATGAATCAATATACTGATAAAGTGCAAATAACAGTTAATTGGCTAATAAAGTTCAGTGTTTTGTCCGAGCCAGGTTTAATAGCCTGATGGATGTTCTTAAACTGTGACCCCTGGTTCTGGACTCCCCCAACACCAGGAACATTTTTCCTGCATCTAGCTTGTCCAATCCTTTATGAATTTTATATGTTTCTATAAGATCCCTTCTCCTCCTTCTAAATTCCAGTGAATACAAGCCCAGTCGACCCATTTGTTCATCGTATGTCAGGCCCACCATCCCAGGAATTAACCTGGTGAACCTATGCTGCACTTCCTCAATAGCAATAATGTCCTTCCTCAAATTAGGAGACCAAAATTGCACACAATACTCCAGGTGCAGCCTCACTAGGATCCTGTACAACTGCAGTAGGACCTCTTTGCTTCTAAACTCAAATGCTCTCACATTGAAGGCCAACATGCCATTAACTTTCATCACTGCCTGCTATACCTGCATGCTTACTTTCAGTGACTGATGTACAAACACACCCAGGTCTCCTTGCACTTCTCCTTTTCCTAATCTGACACCATTCAGATAATAATCTGCCTTCCTGTTCTTGCCACCACATTGTACTGCATCTGCCATGCTTCAGCCCACTCACCCAAGTCACCCTCCAGCCTCATAGCATCCTCCTCACAGCTCACACGGCCACCCAGCTTTGTGTCATCCACAAATTTGGAGATGTCATATTTAATTCCCTCGTCTAAATCATTAATATATATTGTAAATAACGGGTCCCAGCACCGAGCCTTGACGCACCCCACTAGTCACTGTCTACTATTCTGAAAAGGACCCGTTAATTCCTACTCTTTGCTTCTTGTCTGCCAACCAGTTCTCTATCCATGTCAATACCCTACCCCCAATACCATGTGCTCTAATTTTGCACACTAATCTCTAGTGTGGGACCTTGTCAAAGGCTTTCTGAAAGTCCAGATACACCACATCCACTGGCTCTCCCTTATCCATTTTACTTGTTATATCCTCAAAAAATTCCAGAAGATTAGTCAAGCATGATTTCCCCTTCATAAATCCATGCTGACTTTGACCGATCCCATCACTGGTTTCCAAATGCGCTGCTATTACATCTTTAATAATCGACTCAAGCATCTTCCCCATTACCGATGTAAGGCTAACTGGTCTATAATTCCCCGTTTTCTCTCTCCCTCCTTTCTTAAAAAGTGGAGTTACATTGGCTACTCTCCAGTCCACAGTCGAGAGAACATTGGAAAATGATCAACAATTCATCCACGATTTCTAGGGCCACCTCCTTGAGTACTCTGGGATGCAGACCATCAGGCCCTGGGGATTTATCTACCTTCAGTCTCAACAGTTCACCTGAGATTTCCTGACTAATGTGGATTCCCTTCAGTTCATCCCTCCCACTAGATCCTCGGTCCCCTAGTATTTCTGATATATATTTTCATAATCCTCGTAAATCTTCTCTGTACCCTTTCCAACTTGACAACACCTTTCCTATAACATGGTGCCCAGAACTGAACACAATACTCTATATTCAGTAATCTGACTGATGTGTTCTTGCGTTCTGCAAGCAGTTGCGGCTGGTGACCAATGCAATTTGTGTATAACTGGTGATCCCAAATGTAATTGCAATGTCTTCTTTTCCCAATGAGAGTTTCTCTTGTTCATTTTAGTGTGTTATGTGGGCATGGAAATCGCTATCAAAACCGGGGGGGGGGGGGGCGTGTCCCCCCTGCCCCCCTCGGGATTTCTGCCCCTGGTGTTATGCAATAAACCAGTCCTGTCCATTGTTTATATAAAGTTTTATAACAGCCTCAGGGTGCAATGCTGAGTTATTCCAGCCCTTTATGCCTTTTTTTCCATAATAGCTCCAATACTCCTGAGTGGAAGAGCATAAGTGAAGTTTAATGTGTGAGTGGTTTTAGTGCAGCAGGAGGTGCTCATTATGGAGACTCACCATCAGGATAGGTTCCGCAGAAGATGCATAGTCTTTACCAGACCAAGTGCGGACCCGTTGGGCCCGTTACCCCAACGCAATATGCCACCACTCACCCATAGCGTGGCTGACGGGTTGCCGTTGTGACACTAGAGATCCCCGGTGGGACGCGAGTCACGGCAACCCTCCCCCAACGCCGCAGGCGCAGCCGGCAAGGGGGAGCGCGACTGTGACATTTTAAAAGTTTAAAATGGTAATAACCTGTAAAATATAAGATCAATGTGAATGCATCTCACTCTCCCTCTTCATTCCCCTTTTCCATTATCCGCCCTCTCCCCACTTTCCACCAACCCTCCGCTCAACCTCTCCCTCTCCTCCTCTCTCTCTCCCCCCTCCCCGCCTCCATTACCTCGCCATCACTCTTCCTACCCCTATCCTCCTCCATTCCCCCTCATCCCCAGCATTCCCTCCCCCTCCTCTTCACCCTCCCTCTACTTCCCCCTCTCCTCCTCCCCTCCCCCACTCCCTCCCCCACCTCTCCCTCCCTCCCTCCTTCTCCTTTTGCCTACCCTCAGTCACTCCCTTCCTCCCTCCCTCCATAACCCCTCTCCCCCCTACCCCCTGCTCTCCCTCTATCTCCCTGCTCCCCACTCCTCACCTCCCCCCTATCCCACCCCTCCACTAAGAAAAACGAGTTGTTTTAAAAAAAGTTTAAACTTCCCCCTATCCCACCACCACCCCCCCCCCCCCCCGCACAATGAAAATTACAAATTTTCTTTAAAATAACCTAGACACAATGTTAGCCGTTAATGAAAACTGAAGAATTTGATAAAAATGTAGTGTTTTTTTTAATTGCGGGTTTTGTTTTATGTAAATGAGATTCGGGATCCCAGTGTGACATCATTGTAATGTGGCTGACAGCCAGGGCAAGTGGAAAAGTGGTTTGAAAAGTGCTTTTTGTAAAGTTTAATATATCAATAACTTGTAAAGTATAACATCAACCTGAACGAAACTTGTTTCATTTACATCACATGAAAATGGTGAGTAAAGTGGGCCAAAAATTGTAGCGCTATCGTGTATTATTTTGGCTGGGTTTTGGGATATCACATCCATGCACGCACGCACACATACAAACAAACAAGATGAGAGTTTTAGTAATATACTAGACCAAGTGGGACCTGTTGGGCCCAGTCCCCAATGAAATAATCCACCACTCATCCGTTCACCCAAAGCAGCCCGTTTCCACCACTCACCCGTTTCCCCAACGTAACCCATTCCCCAAGGCAATAAACCACCACTCACCCATAGCCCCCACGGGGGGGCCTGGTCCCCCAACGTAACCCATTCCCCAACATAAGATTTCACCGCTCACTCGTTGGGTCCCTGTCACAAGGGAGGCCTGGTCCCCCAACGCAACCCATTCCCCAACATAAGATTCCACCACTTACCCATTCCCCCAACGCATCCCGTTCCCCTAATGCAATATTCCACCAATCACCCATAGCCCCCAACTGTGCAGGCCATTGTAAACGTTTAAAAAAATGCAATTGCACTAAGATTTAATGTGATGTAGGTGCCACCAACAAGGCCATCATTTGTTATCCAAATCTAATCATTAAACTTTGCTGGGGTGGGAGATTGCAACCTTCACGTGGTCCACCCTGTTTCGACGAATGCAATCAACCTGGCGTGCACAAACAGAAGATCAAACAGAACAAGTTGTCTTACAACTTTAGGCTGTGCACGCCATATGCAAGAAAAATAAGTTTAAACTTTGCTGTGCTGGGTTAGGCTGGCAGATTCTTCACCTTAGTTATCCAAATCTAATCATTAAACCTTGCTGTGGTGTGTTATGCTGGCAGATTATTGATTATATCTGAATTTTGATTACGAAGTTTATTTAAACATTGTTGGGAAGTACTCATTCTTAATACATTCTTTCAATCTGCCTCTAATTCTACGAGCCAATAGTTTCCCAGTGGCATTGGTCAGTTGGTTTATGGCTGGTGGCTTCCCTTTTCAGACATTATGAGAAACCAAGCATTGCACCCTGACCTAGAATGGGTAGTGTCCCAACACGTTATATCTGGTTTCAGCATGCGTTTGTTAATGAAACTTAAGTGAACTTTCTGATATGTGTATCTCTGCCCAATAACCAAGCAGTCAGCAGTTGTATTATTGTTCAATTAATATACTGTGGCGGCACCCGGTGATTGGGCCACTTGCTACACGAACCCTCAGCAGTCGGGGGTAGGGTCACGTGACTGGGTAATGGCGGGGAGGAGTTGTCACGGGGTATAGGGGTGTGTCCTAGGATATATAACGAACCCCGGGTCAACCCTCTCGCACTCTTCCTCTTCCTCTCTCTTTGTGTGAGTGTCCTGCCACCTCAGCAAGAACCCAGCCTTGCAGCAGCAACATTGACTTTATGTTAGAGCACTTAACGTACATGTATATCTAACCTATAATGCCTGAATAAAAGAAACCATTTATTCACGACGTTTGGTGCGTCTACATTCGTACCCCGACGTTCCAAAATGGATATTTTGGAATTCCTGAAGCACGCAGCTGACCATCTACCTTGGAGACCTGATGTCTGCAGCTGGCAGCCCAGCTCTACTGCTCTGGATGCAGCAGTCAACTCTGCGCGGCACCTGGACACTGCCTTGGGACCCGCCGCCGCGATCGTGCCACTCGACTCCCGCCCATAACGTGCCTTTGGGCCCCGCCACTCGCTTCCCGCCTGTGCCTGGTCTCGGCAGCCGCAGGCCACCCTGGTCGATGGGCGCGATCCGGGCCTTGTTTGACAGCCGCCAATCTCTTCCACATGACTCGCCTGGAGCTGACCACCGGGGCTGAGAGGCCGCGGCTGCCGCCGCTCCCCCACCTGTGTCAGCCCTCCACCCCCAGCATTACCGGCACCGGTAGCGGGGAGAGAACGACCCTCGCTTTCTCTCCCGCATGGCCGCCCAGACCCGTCCACCAACCACTGGCCATCAGCTACCTGACACTCTGCCAGCCGCTGCCCAAAGCCTAGCCTCCCGATCGAGCAGGCCTACCTGGGGCGGCTGCCCAAAGACGTCCTTCTGCTCCTTCGGCGCGGATTTCGAAGATCCCCAGCCCCTGGCTGCCCGTCCGGTCGGGCTTTGGTCGGCCCAGCAGCGGGGTGGAGCTTCGGCCAGTTATGAGTTGGCAGCCCCGCGACGGATGCCCCAGAGCTTCCAGTCTCCGTCGGGGGCATGGCAACGCAGCCGGTCTCCGATGACACCGGCGATGGTGGGTGGAGTCCCTACCTGCAGCGGTGGGGCGCGGCCCATCAATGCCGGCCGCCCCACACGCATCCGGGAATCGCCTCGGGTGGCCGCCAGTAAAGGCCGCCTCGGTCGGCTGCCAAAATAGCCACCACGGCCTACTACCACATGGCCGCCACAGTCGACTGCCAAAATGGCCACAGTGGCCGGCCAGAAACGACGCTCAATCTGCTCTGACCGGCCAGATGCAGTCTTTGCAGCCTGACCGCCGTCAACAGCGCCACGTCAGGTCGAATGCCGTCTCTACATTCTAACGGCTGTCAACAGCGCCACCTCTGGTCAGATGGTGTCACTGCAGTCTCCAGTTTCAAGCACAGCTTCTTCGACCACTTTGGACTTTGCTGTATGTGTGCTCACTGTAGTTTTTGTTTGCATTTTACACTGTAATGACCTAACTTAATATTGCTATTAGTTTCTTGTTATTTCTTTGTTGTTGTATTTCCATTGTTGCCGACATCTTTCTCAGGACACGATCCTCTGCTGGTCGACGTGACTGGTCTATACCTCATCCGTCCTGTGGCTTTTGTGTTGGTCTCCTTGCACCCCTTGGCATACCTCGGGATGGCCCACAGCCAGAGCGTCGACTGCACCCGCGAGCCCCTCCGTACCGACTCATAGCCGGGGTACCCGCAACCCACAGCAGGAGCCACCCTCAACCACCTGCACCTCATCCCTTTTCAACATCTACCATCACGGTCTGCCTGTGTGTTTACGAGTCAGGCTGCCGCGTTTTTTGTATCCTGCTTGTTTTCCTGCCTCCGGTTCTGGGGGGGTGTCCTGTGGAGGCACCCGGTGGTTGGGCCACTAGCTACATGAAGCCTCAGCAGTCGGGGGTAAGGTCATGTGACTGGGCAATGGCGGGGAGGAGTTGTCACGGGGTATAGGGTGTGTCCTAGGATATATAACGAACCTCGGGTCAATCCTCTCGTGCTCTTCCTCTTCCTCTCTCTTGGCGTGAGTGTCCTGCCACCTCAGCAAGAACCTAGCTCGAGCCACGAGGTGACAGACTCGCAGCAGCAACATTGACTTTGTATTAGAGGACTAAACGTGCATGTATATCTAACCTATAATGCCTGAATAAAGAAAGCATTTATTCACGACATTTGGTGCCTCTACAATACTTCCATTGTAGTTTTTAAATCATTACATTTCCATTTGTGCTGCTCAGCTGTTTAACATTTACTCTTCACATTGTTGCTGAACTTCAATGTTGTACAAGCCCCTGTTATGAATCTTTCAGTTATCAGTGTTGCCTGTACATTAAAAACCTGCTGGTGTTTGGCCCACATCCTCTAAACATACCCTATCCATGTACATGCCCAAATATTTTTTAAACATTGTGATAGACCTTACCTCAAATACCTCCTCAGGCAGCTCATTCCACATACTTTACAACCCATTGTGTAAAAAGGTTGCTCCTCGGGCTCCTATTAAACCTTTCCCCCATCACGTTAAACCCATGTCCTCGGGATCTTGATTTCCCTATTTTGGGTAAAAGACTGTGCCTGGAGTAGATAGAGTACTGGAATAGATAGAGTAATAGACTCTATCTATTCCTCTCATGATTTTGTACACCTCTCTAAGATCACCCCTCATCCTCGTGCACTCCAAAGAATAAAGTCCTAGCCTGCTCAACCTCCCACTATAGCTCAAGGCCTCCAGTCCTGGCACCATCCTCATTAATCTTATTTGGATTCTTTCCTGTTTAACAGCATCATTCTATAACAGGGAGACCAAACTGAACACAATACTCTAAATGTGGCCTCACCGATGTCTGTACAACTGTAACATAACCTCCCAACTTCTACACTCAATAGTCTGACTGATGAAAGCCAGTATGCCTAAAGCATTATTGATCACCATATCTACTTGTGATGCCACTATGAAAGAACATGTACCTGCACTCCAAGATCCCTCTGCTCTACAACACTCCCCCGAGCCCTGCCATTCAGTGTGTAGGTCCTGCCCTGGTTAAACTTCCCAAAATACAACACCTCACACTTCTCTGTGGTAACTCAATCAACCATTCCTTGGCCTACCTGCCTAACTGATCAAGATCCTGCTTCAACTTTTGACACCTTACTCGCTGTCTATAATACCACCCACTTTAGTGCCATCTGCAAACTTACTAATCTTGCTTTGTATGTTCTCATCCAAATCATTGATAAAGATGACAAACAGCAATGGGCCTAGCACTAAACCTTGTAGATACACTGCCATCTGACCTAGGACATTGGCTGTGTCCCTTCCACCCTCCTTATATCTCATTAGGATTCCCTCATGTGCACTTCTATGTCCCCAAAAAGTGCTGGTTGATTACTTGCTTACTGGAAATTGCCCTAGCGATGGTGGATGGCAGGAGAATTAGGGAAGGATTGAAGGACATGTGCTAGAATAGCTTACAGGGAAATAAGTGGACAAAGGGAACCTTAGTTTAGTTTAGACACAAAATGCTGGAGTAACTCAACGGGACAGGCAGCATCTCTGGAGAAAAGGAATGGGTGACATTTCAGGTTGAGACCCTTCTTCAGACTAACAACATGCTGGAGTAACTCAGTGGGACAGGCAGCATCTCTGGAGAGAAGGAATCGGTGACGTTTCAGGTCGAGACCGTTCTTCAAACTTAGTTTAGTTTAGAGATGCAGCGCAGAAACGGGCCTTTCGGCCCACCGGGTCATGCCGACCAGCGTTCCACACACGTTAACACTATCCTACACACACTAGGGACAATTTGTTTTTATGTCAAGTCAATTAACCTGCACGTCTTTGGAGTATGTGGGGAAACCGAAGATCTTGGAGAAAACCTACGCAGGACACGGGGAGAACGTACAGACTCCATTCAGACAGCACCCGTATTCAGGATTGAACCCGGGTCTCTGGTGCTGTTAGGTAGTAGCTCTACCACTGCGCCTCCGTGCCATCCCAAACTTTCTTGTATGTCTTGAGGACTGCATGGATCCCATGTGCCAAATGGCCATGTGCTGGAAGAGAAAAGGACTACATATTTCCTACTTTCTACTTCCTGTTGGCAAGTCAATAGCCACACCAATAATTATAACATCAGATCCTCAGACTAACTTTCTATTGGGCCAATGCCTACTTTGCAAATTCTCTCCTTTCTAATATATTAATAACATTTGTTATTTTGTTTAGCCATGTCTCTACAGCTTTAACTTGTTTTTTAAAATTGCCCTTATTATTTTTGTATTAGATTCTGTTTTGATTAGATTCTGTCCAATCTTCAGAACGGCACCTGTCTTTGTACAATTATATGCTTTTTCTTTCAATTTGATATTCTCCATAACTCTTTTAGTTAGGCACAAAGGGTGAATTCTACTTTTGGATTTTTTTGTGCTTTTTGTTGGAATATATCTATTTTGTAAGAAACATGCCCATTGCATCTTGTTTGTCCAATCTGTTAACCTGAGTGTGTAAGAAGGAACTGCAGATGCTGGTTTACACCGAAGATAATCCAAAATGCTGGAGTAACTCAGCGGGACAGGTAGCATCTCTGGAGAGAAGGAATGGGTGACGTTTCGGGTCGAGACCCTTCTTCAGCCATGATCATAGAAACATAGAAACATAGAAATAGGTGCAAGAGGAGGCCATTTGGCCCTTCGAGCCAGCACCGCATTCATTGTGATCATGGCTGATCATCCCCTATCAATAACCTGTGCCTGCCTTCTCCATATCCTTGACTCCACTAGCCCCTAGAGCTCTATCTAACTCTCTCTTAAATCCATCCAGTGATTTGGCCTCCACTGCCCTCTGTGGCAGGGAATTCCATAAATTCACACTCTCTGGGTGAAAAAGTTTTTTTCTCACCTCAGTCTTAAATGACCTCCCCTTTATTCGAAGACTGTGGCCCCTGGTTCTGGACTCACCCAACATTGGGAAATTTTTTCCTGCATCTAGCTTGTCCAGTCCTTTTATAATTTATATGTTTCTATAAGATATCCCCCTCATCCTTCTAAACTCCAGTGAATACAGCCTAGTCTTTTTAATCTTTTCTCATATGACAATCCCGCCATCCCAGGGATCAATCTCGTGAACCTATGCTGCACTGCCTCAATCACAAGGATGTCCTTCCTCAAATTAGGAGACCAAAACTGTACACAATACTCCAGATGTGGTCTCACCAGAGCCCCATTGAATGACGGTGCTGGATAGAAGGGCCGAATGGCTTACCCCTGCTCCTATTGTCTATTGTCTATTCAGATTATTCTTACTGTTTTTCTTACCCGCTCAGTTACTCCAGCATTTTGTGTCTATCTTCATTGTTAACCTGAGTGCTGGTCCTCAACTATTCAAAAACTGTATAATGACTTTGATCAAAGGACTAATGAAAACAGAACATGCTGTAAATACCCAGCAGTTCAGCCAACGTCTTGTGAAGAGTGAACAAGGGTAATGGATCAGGTCAATAACTCTTTGAGTTTTCAAGAAAGAGGTGATCTAATTGAAACTTATAACTTTCTGAGTGGGATTAAATGGGTGGATGCAGGAAGGATGTTTCTCTTATTAGGTGGAATCCAGAACTGGGGGGCATGGTTTCCGAATGAGTAATCAGCCAATTTTAGACAGAGATGATGAAGGATGTCTTCACTCAGAGGGTGGTGACAATTTAGAGCACTCTGCACAAGACATATTTGGAGGTAGAATCATTGAATATATTCAAGGCCAAGGTAGTCAGATTGTTGGTCTATCAAGGAGTCAAGAATCAAGAGAGATAAGTAGAGTTGAGGCCAAGATCAGATCAGCCAGTTGGTGATGGAGTGGGCGAGAGGAGACATGTTTCACACAAAGGGTGGTGGGTGTATGGAACGAGCTGCCAGAGGAGGTAATTGAGGCTGGGACTACCCCAACGCTTAAGGAACAGTTAGACAGGTACATGGATAGTTCAGGTGTAGAGGGATATGACCAAATGCAGCCAGGTGGGACAAGTGTAGATGGGACATGTTGGTCGGTGTGGACGTTGGGCAGAAGGCCTGTTTCCAGGATGTATCACTCTATGACTCTATGTGGCCTGCTCTTACACCTGTTTCTTATGCCTTAATACCAAGTAGAAAGGGGTTGTCTAACTTTGTTGGCAGACTGTGATCTTATATACAAGGGCCTTAAAATTAAATTGCATGGGACTTTCCTTATGAGCATGTTTCAGTCATTACATTTTGCATCAGCTGCCATACACTGTGAGGCCTATTTTGAAGTGTTGAGGTAGCTTACTGGAGCACCTGGTACCATTGAAAATTGTGACTGGAATCCGAGATGAGATCAAGCACTATAGACCATTCTTTCGTAACTTTAAAATGCTAGCTGCTGAGTACGGAAAGCCTTAAGCATTGAAGAGTGTGCAGAGCTGTGTTATCACTGCTTGGCGTCATCAGATTAAGTGTAGTGAGACCAAGCGGGTAGAACAAATAGTTTTACTAACAAAACGGCATTTAAAATACATGTGCACTTAGCCGAGAGAAACGTTTTTTAAGTTCATGTCATTGCAAAGAGCACTAGCTAACTGAACACACCTCCTAACTCAAAACCCCGCGAAAAACCCTGTCACGTGACAGTCCCGACTTCTGACGAGGGTTCTGCACAACATAGCTTAACCACTGGGCGCCACTACATGAACTAGGTTTGCAGTAAAACAAGGACTTCCACCTCTGATAAGAGATTGGTGCAGGAGATAGGCATAATTGTGCAGTAAATTAAACAGAAATTACCGACAAGTCTAATGCTAGCCCACCTTTGTCAGGGTGTATCCCATTAAGAATCAAAAACTCTAATTCGAAACACAGCTAACAGTTGGATTTTAAATTAACACTCCCAGATTTTCCAAAGACTGAAATAGATTGTCTTTGCTATCTTCTACTGCCCTGAACATAATGTGCAGTGATGGGATATTCAATGATCTAACTTTTATGTCAGCAACAAACAAGAAACAGCCATTCTGAACCCTCCAGTCACTCCACACAAGGAGTGAAAGAATAACTTATTGGAGTTCCAGAAATGAATTCTCCAAGTCAGGAGGGAAGAAAATTCCTGCTGGAGATTTTCATTTCATCTCAATCTTTGAACTACATATGTGTAAGACATAAAATATTATGTCAACTTAGATATAATGAATCTTTTGTTATATTAATTCATAATTCTACAATTCAAAATTTGACATTGTTTATTTAATGGTGCTTTCATTCAGCAACATTAAAGTATAATTTTGCAAACTAAATTAATGTTTATATAATACTAAAAGCCTGGATTGGCAAACTTACTTTTCAGAACCACATAATAAACGCAAGATAAATGTCCCATGGAGAGTTGTAAGTGGATGGATTTCTGCCTTCTCTGTGACATTAGTCAGTGCTAAAGTTCTAGATATCTATGCTACAATTCTAGTTAGACTGTAATATTGTTAGTAATGTTATTTTAATTTACCTCAGCTTTCAAAAGAGTCTATAGTGCATAATCATGCTTATTGATAACTGGACAATGCAATTCATACTGGCAGCAGCAATAACAGGCCTCTAACACAATACACATAGATAATCATATCTATCTATATACTATTAAAACTCTGTGTGTGTGTGGGAGTGTGGGTGTGTGTGTTTGTGTCAGATTTAGCCTTTGATTCCTTGCTCCGCCAAAACCACACGCGAAAACTCCGAGATTTTTTCCATTTCGCTAGACATTACACTTTTACATCCCCTAACACATTCCTTATTAGATTTAGACATTTTTATAATAATTTTATAATTTTTAAATAAAATCCATCCTTCCCCCCCCCCCCCCACCCACTCACTCATTTTGTCGCCTCCTGCTGGCCAGCCACCATAACGGCTACTGCCGCCCGGCTCTGCTCTAAAAACACCAACATTTTTTTTCTTTAACCAGCGATTTCAGCTGCTGCCGCCCAGCTCTCCTCCACTACCTCCCTCCCCCTCCTCCCCCCCGGGCCGGCTCTCTCACGCTGGCTCCAGCCAAACATCGGCTCTACCCCTCTTGCTTTTCGCCGTCCTCTGTGTCTATGCCATCAAGACGCTGAAGCACGTTCGGGGTCCAGACCCGCCGCCAGCCTCTCCTCCACTACGTCCCCCCCCCCCCGGGCCAGCTCTCTCATGCTGGCTCAAGCGCCCGACTCTCCTCCACTACCCCCCCCCCCCGGGCCGGCTCTCTCACGCTGGCTCAAGCGCCCGTCTCTCCTCCAAAAACCCCGACGTTTTTATTTTTTCCCTGGTGATTTTCACTGCTGCCGCCCGGCTCTCCTCCACTACCCCCCTTCCCCCCCCCCCCCCCCGGGCCGTCTCTCTCACGCTGGCTCAAGCCAAACATCGGCTCTTCCCCCTCTGCTTTTCGAAAAGCAGCGGAGGAACAACCCATCTTTGCCTTCAGCCAGCGTCACAGGGCCGGCGCGTCAACGGCCTGTCGCCCGCAGCCCCATTGAGGGCGTATGCAGCATCTCGACGGCCCGTACACGTAGCGTCTCGACGTCGTACGCAGCGTCTTGGCGGCGTACGCCGCCTACGCCATCAACACGCTGCGTACGGTGTCAAGATGCTGCGTACGATGTCGAGACGCTGCGTACGGCCTTCCAGACGCTGTCTATGCCGTCAAGATGCTGAAGCACGTTCGGGAACCAGTCCCCGGGGTCTGAAGCACGTTCGGGGACAAGACGCAACGGGTCTGCACTTGGTCTAGTACCTATTAAAAGTCTGATCTTGGATGCATGTGTTTGTTTGTGTGTGTGCTTGTTCGTGTGTAATCACATCCACGAAAAACGATGTGGTAACGGTAACATTTTTACATATTCCGGTCGAGATTTTTCCCATGGAGTCCAAAATCTGAAAATTCAAGGCTTTATTTCTCGACATTACTGAAAATGTTTAAAAATACTTTGAATTGAAAATGTTTAAGAAGGAACTGCAGATGCTGAAAAATCGAAGGTAGACAAAAGTGCTGGAGAAACTCAGCGGGTGAGGGCAGCAT
>CM075979.1:48254788-48301927 GCA_038087875.1 Malacoraja senta | reverse complement strand
CTGAAAATGTTTAAAAATACTTTGAATTGAAAATGTTTAAGAAGGAACTGCAGATGCTGAAAAATCGAAGGTAGACAAAAGTGCTGGAGAAACTCAGCGGGTGAGGCAGCATCTATGGAGCGAAGGAAATAGGCAATGATTTGGGTCGAAACCCTTCTTCAGACTGATGTGAGGGTGGGGGGGGGCAGGAAGAAGAAAGGAAGAGGAGGAGCCAGTGGGCTGAGCGAGAGCTGAGAAGGGTAGGAGAAAGTAGGGACAATCTGAAATTAGAGAAGTCAATGTTCATACCACTAGGGTGCAGACTGACCTCCACGTCGATGCTGCCGCCGACCATCACCTGCCCACCGATGATGCCGATCATCGCTGCCTCACCGGTAACTCTGAATATCGCCCCCTCACCGATGATGCCGACCCTCGTTACCTCCCCGATTCCTCGACTATCGCCACCATAACGTGACCGCCGAACCTCGCCGCCTCACCGGGATCGTTCAACCTTGCTGCTTCACCGAGCCCTCTCAACCTCGCCACCCCACCGGGGCCTACTCACCTCGCCGCCTCACCGAGCCCTCCCAACCTTGCCGCCTCACCGGGGCCTACTCACCTCGCCGCCTCACCGAGCCCGCCGAACCTCGCCGCCTCACCGACCATCCGCTGACCGGGACCTCCTACGCTTCGCCCACTGACCACGGGCCTCCACCATCTACTCCACTGACCCTCGCCACTCCACCATTCTACAGCAGGCCACAGCCGTCGCCTTACCTGAGTCCCAGGCTCAGCACCGGGCCTGAAGTCTCCACGCTGCAGACTCCTACATCACGGGGTCTAACTGTGCTGGGTCCTAGTGCTCGTCCCCCTAACACAGGGAACCTCAGTGGTTGCTCCACTGGGTCTTCCCATTCCCCCTCAGACCGTGACCCCAGCTCTTCCCCACCCACACTAAAGTCCTCATATCCCATCCCCCCTGACCTCCCCCTCTCTGATACCAAATGTTCAGTCCTCAGCAGAGGCCTCACCTTTGTCCCCCTCCGTCCCCACCTCAACGAGTTCCGCGCACGCCACGATGTGGAGCTCTTCTTCCGTCGCCTCGCCTCACAGCGTTCTTCCATGGGCAGGAGTCCTCGCCCCGCATTGATGATCCCAACGGACCCCTTCCTCTTGGACCCCCCCTCATGGCCATCTTTCTGCTTTAGACCTTTTTATTTTAAACTGCTGGCGGGACATCAACCGCCTCAACTTCTCAACTCCCCTGTCTCACTCTAACCTCACCCCCCTGAACGTACTGCCATCGACTCACTCCGCAACAACCCAGACTGGGTGATCAAACCTGCCAACAAGGGAGGTGCCGTGGTAGTCTGGCGCATCGATCTCTACAAGGCTGAGGCCACGCGCCAACTCTCAGACACCTCCTCCTATTTATCCCTGGACCATGACCCCACAGACGAGCACCAGGCCTCTATCTCTAGCACCATCACTGACTTCATCAACACCGGCTCCCTGCCCTCCCGAGCCTCCAACCTCATCGTTCCCCAGCCCCGCACGGCCCATTTTACCTTCTCCCCAAAATCCACAAACCTGACTGTCCTGGCAGACCCATTGTTTCTGCCTGTTCATGTCCTACCAAACTATTTCCACATACCTCGACTCCATCCTATCCCCCCTGGTCAAATCCCTCCCTACCTATGTTCAAGACACCTCACACGCATTTCTTCTACTCCAGGACTTCATTTTCTAGGCCCCCATTCCTCATCTTCACCATGGATGTCCAGTCACTGTACACTTCCATCCCCCACCAGGAGGGTCTCAAAGCCCTCCGTTTCTTCCTTGACCGGAGAACCAACCAATCCCCATCTACTAATACTCTCCTCCGTGACTCCGGATTGTCAAAGCTGCCACAGCCAGACATAAAACAGTTTTTATCCACGAGTAGTTGCTCTCCTCCAGCCAAAAATCTGTAGCCTCCCTTTGATCTGATATTTTGTTGGTTCACATGCTTGATCAATGGTGTTTTATCATTAATGTTTTATTATTATTAATGTTTAGTGTTTTCTGAGTCATTCGTAACTGTCACTGTATGTCATGTGGTTACTTGTGGGTGGAGCACCAAGACAAATTCCTTGTATGTGAATACATGGCCAATAAACCTACTTACTTACTTATTAGTGGAGCTGGTCCTTACCCTCAATAACCTTTCGTTTGACCTCCCATTTCTCCAAATACAAGGCGTAGCTATGAGCACGCACATGGGCCCCAGCTATGCCTGCCTCTTTGTAGGGTGTCGAACAATCCTTGTTCGAGACGTATCAGGGCCCCCTCCCCGACCTCTACCTCCGCTACATTGACAACTGCATTGGTGCTACCTCCTGCACCCACACACAACTCACTGACTTCATCCATTTCATCACTAACTTCCATCCGGCACTCAAATTGGCCTCATCAGCGACAACGATGAGTCGGCCTATAGGGAGGAGGTTCAGCTCCCAGCAGCATGGTGCGCTGACAACAACCTGGCCCTTAACTCCAAGAAGACCAAGGAGCTCATTGTGGACTACGGATGGTCTAGGGGCGGCACGCACACCCCCATCCATATTAACGGGATGGAGCTGGAACGTGTTTCCAGCTTCAGGTTTCAGGGGGTCAACATCTCTGATGACCTCTCTTGGACCCACAATACCTCAACACTGGTCAAGAAGGCTCACCAGCGTCTCTTCTTCCTGAGGAGACTAAAGAGGGTCCATCTGTCTCCTCAGATTCTGGTGAACTTCTACCGCTGCACCATCGAGAGCATCCTTACCAACTGTATCACAGTATGTTATGGCAACTGCTCTGTCTCCGACCGGAAAGCACTGCAGAGGGTGGTGAAAATTGCCCAACGCATCACTGGTTCCTCACTCCCTCCACTGAGTCTGTCCAAAGCAAGCGATGTCTGCGAAGGGCGTGCAGCATCGTCATGGACTGCTCTCACCCCAGCCACAGACTGTTTACCCTCCTCCCATCCGGGAAGCGCTACAGGTCTCTCCGTTGCCGGACCAGCAGGTTCAGGAAAGCTTCTTCCGGCGGCTGTTACACTACTTAACTCTGCACCTTGGTGACTGCTAGTCACCCCCGCCCGGACACTCTTTCCCCCAGTAAAATTGCACTACTGCTACTGTTTGTACATATATATATATAATTACTGTTCATTATTCTATGTTCGCTCTTCTGGGTGAGATGCTAACTGCATTTCGTTGTCTCTGTACTGTACACTGCATAGAATGACAATTAAAGATTGAATCTGAATCTGAATCTGAAATACACTGGAGCATTTCTGATATTTCCCTACCATTTCTTGACCTCACTATCTCCATCGCAGGTGATAGACTACTGACCGACATCCACCATAAACCCATTGACTCCCATGGCTATCTAGACTACACTTATTCCCACCCTGCTTCCTGTAAGGACTCCATCCCCTACTCCCAATTCGTCCATCTATGCTGCATCTGCACCCACGATGAGGTGTTCCACACCAGGGCATCGGAGATGTCCTCATTCTTCAGGAACGGGGGTTCTGCTCCTCTACCATAGATGAGGCTTTCACCATGGTCTCTTCTACACCCGTGATTCTGCTCTCACTCCCCATCCTCCTCCTCGTAACAAGGACAGAGTCCCCCTTGTCCTCACTTCCATCCTACCAGCCATCACATACAACAAATAATCCTCCAACATTTTCGCCACCTCCAACGTAATCCCACCACTTGCCACATCTTCCCATCTCCTCCCCTGTCTGCTTTCCGTGGAGACCGCTCCGTCCATAACTCCCTGGTCAATTTGTCCCTTCCCTCCCGAACCACCCCATTTCCGGGCACTTTCCCTTGCAACAGCAAGAAATGCTACACTTGTCGCTTTACCTCCCCCTTGACTCCATTCAAGGTCCCAAGCAGTCTTTCCAGGTGCGGCAGAGGTTCACCTGCACCTCCTCCAACCTCATCTATTGCATCCGCTGCTCTAGGTGTCAGCTGCTCTACATCGGTGAGATCAAGTGTAGGCTTGGCGATCATTTCGCCGAACACCTCCGCTCGGTTTGCAATAACAACCTAATCTCCCAGTGGCTCAGCACTTCAACTCCCCCTCCCATTCCGAATCCGACCTTTCTCTCCTGTGCCTCCTCCATGGCCAGAGTGAGGCCCACCATAAATTGGAGGAGCAGCACCTCATATTTCACTTGGGCAGTTTACCCCCCAGTGGTATGAACATTGACTTCTCTAATTACAGATAGTCCCTACTTTGTCCTCCCTTCTAAGCTCTCTCTCTGCCAACTGGCTCCACCTCTTCCTTCCTTCTTCCTGCCCCCCCCTCACATCAGTCTGCAGAAGGGTTTTGACCCGAAACGTTGCCTATTTCCTTCGTTCCATAGATGCTGCCTCACCCACTGAGTTTCTCCAGCATTTTTGTATACCTTGAATTTAAAATGTTTTACTGTTAAAATCATTCCTCACATCTTCCAACACACTTTGATATTATGTTGCAAGACAAGAACACTGGCAGCAACACTCTGAACTTTTCAACTCAATGACATCTAAAGGCTCTGTCCCACGGGTTTGCGGTCGTTGGTGGTGAAGCGCGGCGTCGCCGGAAGAGGGGACCGCACGGCAACCACGAGAGCACCGCACGGATGCTGCACGGGAGGCCAAGTACGGCCGGTTCAACGAGCTTTCGGTTTCGGCTGATGACGTCTTTCGGATCGCGGGGCTGTGGCGGCGGCAGTGCCGCACACGTACCTCACTGTCGGCGGCTGTGGTGGCGGCCGTGCCGCACATGTGCCGCACTGGCGGAGGCTGTGGCGGTGCGGGTTCGACTCACGGCGCTCGTGCCTCACTGGCGGCGGCTGTGGCGGCGGCCGTGCCACACTCGTGCCTCACTGGCGGCGGCTGTGCGGTAGGAACATATTTTTGGACAGTGTTGGTTTTTATTTAGCACCGTGCGGTGTTGGGAACAACGCCGCACGGCCCCGGAATTGTGCGTTTGACCGAGCCCGCGGTCTCTGGTGGCCCAGGAGCGGTAGATAGTTCCTGTTTCGCCACCAATGACCGCAGACTCGTGAGACAGGCCTTTAACAGCAAGTGCACCTGACATTTGCAACAATGTTGCCATCATAGCTCCTGGCAGGACAGGAGGGGGAGGGTCAATTGGTATTGCAATTGGGCATTGGGATTTTATCTTTTAACTCCAGTGCTGGGAGGCTCACGAACTATTATCTTTGCTGAGGAGTGCTCGAATCTTACCTTCGCAACGGGTTGAGTCGGAGGACCACGCCTCCCGTGGGGCTACGGGTAGAGGACGGGTGCGTTGGGGGAGCAGACCCAGTGGGTCTGCACTTATATAAGTCTGCACTTATATAATAAGCACATAAATTAAACGATGCTACTGCATAAAGCCTGAAGTCATTAGTACAAGCAAAAACTGTCCACAGAAGTTTATCGCTGAGGTTAGTGTTGCATAATGGTCAAGAGCCAGATGGTTTTTGGGAAAAACGTATTCTTGAACCTAAAGATGGCAATACCTTTTCCAAATGGGAGGAGCGTTGTCAGGGTGATGTTGGTCTACGATGATATTGGCTGCCTTTTTGAGGCCGTGCCTCTGATGGTAAATAGGCCAGTACCTGTGATGGACTGGGCTGTTGAGTTGGATTATATTTTACTTTTCAGAACCAATTCATTTTGTATTGCAAACTGCAGCAATACAAGGTGATAAATAGCCCGTTGACCCACCGAGTCCGCACCGACCAGCAAAATCCTGCACATTGACACTGCCTTACACATACTAGGGACAATTTTACATTTTTTATCAAGCCAATTAACCTACAAACCTGTAGGTCTTTGGAGTGTGGGTGGACACACTGATCTGTTCTGTATTCATGCCTACCATATTCTTTTGTGCTGAAGCAAAGCAGAATTTCATTGTCCTATCTGGGACACATGACAATACACTCTCTTGAATCTTGAATCTTGAAACCAAAGATCTTGGAGAAAACCCATGCAGGTCACAGGGAGAACGGACAAACTCCATACAGACAAGCACCCGTAGTCAAGATCGAATCCGGGTCTCGGGCGATGTAAGGCAGCAGCTCTCCCACTGCGCCACCGTGCCACCCTCTAAGTGCATAGGTTGATAATAAGATTCAGTGTTTTTGAGCAGTGTGTCGTAAATAACCCAGCAATTTGTGTTGATTTGCAGCTCAGAGGTATTTCTTCCTCCTGCAAATTAGCTACCTATTTAAAAATCTATAAACAGTACATGCATTAAACTTGCCATTTATTTAGCAGAAAGTGTGTGTGTGCATGCATATAGAGAGTAGAACTTCATTATCAAGTCCTAATAGGAAATGATAATTCAATGAGAGCATTGAATTAGTTAATGCTAGGATCAGGTTTTGACCCTGTTGGGGCAGCACGGTGGTAGAGCTGCAGCCTCACAGCTCCAGAGATCTGGGTTCGATCCTGACTATGGATGCTGGATGTATGGAGTCTGTATCTTCTCCCCGTGACTGCGTGGGTTTTCTCCAGATGCTCTGGTTTCCTCCCACATCCAAAGTTTGTAGATCAATTGGCTTCTGCAAATTGTAAATTGTCTCCAGTGTGTAGGATAGTGCTAGTGTACGGGGTTATCACTGGTCGGTGCGGACTCAGTGGGCCGCAAGGCCTGTTTCCCACTCTATCTCTAAAGGATAAAGCTCCAATGGCCATTCTACAGTTATACATAATACTCTTGGCATGCAGCATCTGATTCAGCAATTGATTCACATATCCAATAGAAGATAAACAATCTATTTATGTTATGACCTTTAAATGCTGTTTAGTGTCTCCAAAGTCATGTTATCAAGACATAGATGGCGAATAAGAATTATACTTACCAGAAACTCAATCTGAAGATGTATATGAATTTACAAGGAGAAGGTAAAAATATGGTTTAGTATCGAACGGCGCTTTTGAATTATTGATGTAACGTTATAGTCACAGTGTCATACAGCACAGAAGCAGGCCCTGTGGCCCAGCTTGCCCATGCAGAACAAAGTGCCCCGCTACGACAGTCCCATTTGGCTGCTTTCTGCCCATATGCCTCTAAATCTTTCCCATCCACGTACCTGTCTAGATGTCTTTTAAACATGGGTATAGTTTCTGCCTCTACTACCTCCAGCATCAGCTCATTCCCTACACCCACCACCCTCTGTGGAAAAAGTTGCCCCACAGATTCCTATTAAATCTTTCCCCTCTCACCTTAAACCTACGTCTCCAGTTCTTGAATCCCCTACTCTTTGCTTTGAAGATGTTCAGGGGAGTATCCATGGTGTCCTGATTTTACTTCGGAGTCACGTGAGTGATTCCGTGAAGAACCCCATCAGTCCACATGCGCGTCATTACGTCTGACGCATGGCACAACGACGGGCTGGCAGGCGCGTTGCTCCACCAGCGGTAAGTTTTAAAAACCCTCAGGTACGTTTTTTTTAACTTAGTTGAGGTAGTTTTCTGCGGTCGGTAAGTCTTGTTGCAGGAGCAAGTCGGACCATGGAGAAAATGACTAAGGGAAGGTTGAGGCGGACCACTAGGAAAGCAGCTATAGAAGACCGCGGGAGTGCGGGTAGCGGGCTGCCATCCATCTCGCCTTCAGAGTCACTGGCGGCACGGCCAGTGGCTTCCGACTTGGTGTCGGTTGAAAGCACCGTGGCTACTCCGGTGGAACGGAAAGCCACTAAGAAGTTGGTAAGGCCCGTTGACTCGGAGGAGTCGGGCCAGGAGGGTTCCCCTCCCACAATGGATAGCGTCTTCAGACGTCTGTCTAGGATGGAGCTCCTGATGGAGAGGATGCTCCATCACGATATGCTCCAGCAAGAGGAGCTTTATATCCGCGGGTCTCCTCGGGGGCCCGTGACAGCGGCACCTGTAGAAGGGCTGCTTAATGTCTCCCTCTTGGAGGAGGAGAGCATACGGGGTCAGTTTGGTTCTGACTCCGAGGTCGGAGGTATAGCCGGTGAGCATACCTCAAGGCAAGGAGGCCACGAACCAGGGGTGCCAAGCATGGCATCTAAATTTGCTATACCGACCGGATCTGGGGAACCGCTGGATGAGGACCTGGCCATGACTATAAATTACATGGCCTCACACCAGCTGCAAGACCTCACAATGGAAGAAACTTCCCAAAAATACGAGACACCCGCCAATTGTGCCTCGATCAAAGTGCCGACTGTGAACCACGCTATCTGGGGGTCACATGGGTGTAGGTATCAGAGCACAGGAAGTGAGGCTCCAGAAGATACTAAAGCTGCTCGCTTCAGGCATTACAGCTTTCGCTAGGTCGGTCGATGGGTCAGAGAGTTGGACGACGAGGCGAAAACGGTCGGCCTCATAAAAGCCCAACTGACTAGCAAAATTCCACTTCGGCGGCAGCACCCCTACAAGCGGTTCGCTGAAGTTGGTTCAGGCCAAGGACCAAGCTGGGCCTTGCCAACCATGTGCAATTGGCGCACTCCAACATTCTTCCCCTCCAGAACTCGGGGGCAGAAGTTTCCACCGACAACCATGGAGGTATAGGATCTGGTTCTTTTCAGAACATGTCATGTATGGATCAGTTACAAGTTGGTGAGAGATTACACTTGTTTTTCAATGAATGGTGTTGCCTAACATCAGATTTGTTTATACTGCACAGTATTCAAGGGTTCCGAATAGAATTCCTTTTCAAATTGCGTCCACCTACACAGCATACACCAAGCCAGACATTGTTTTTTTTTGCAACAAGAGTCTTTAGATGTACAAGCTGAAATTGAAATGTTATCTAAAAAAGGGGTAATTGAGAAGTCGTTTCATCAATCTCACCAATTTGTGTCTAATATATTTCCTAGACAAAAGAAGGATGGTGGGTGTCGAATCATTCTTGATCTAACTCGACTTAACTCGTATGTGCAGTATAAACATTTAAAAATGGAAACTTTTGTTACTCCTAAACAACTGGTTTCCAAAGGATGCTATATGGCATGCATAGATCTTAAAGATGCATACTATTCAGTACCCATTCATTACAATCACCGGAGATATTTGAAGTTTAGCTGGATGAAGCAACTATGGCAGTTTAAAGCATTGCCTAATGGGTTAACTTCGGCTCCTAGATTATTTACAAAGTTGTTAAAACCAATGTTGGGCCTACTCTGGGCTCAGAATCATATTGTAATGGCCTATTTGGATGATGTCCAAATCATAGGCAAGACTCAGAAATCAGCTGAATTATCTGTTTCAGCTACCAAACTCATGTTTGAGAGGTTGGGGTTTCTCATACATCCAGTTAAATCCAAATTGATACCATCTAGAGTCATTGATTATTTGGGATTCACCATTAATTCAACTCACATGTCTGTGACTCTGCCTAGAGGCAAGAGATCAGAGTTAATAGAAGCTTGTAACAATCTTGTTGATGAGCAACAATCTTCTATTCGGCAGGTGGCTGGTATCATTGGCAAATTAGTGGCTGCTTTTCCAGCTGCACAGTTTGGGCCTTTACATTATCAAAATTTACAATGTGCAAAGGAGCAGGCACTCAAAGGACATGCAGGTCATTTCAATAGACCCATGCGGTTACCAGCTGAAGCCATTGCTCAGTTACAGTGGTGGATAACGAATATTTGGCATTGCTCCAGTAAAATTCTGATTGATAAACCTTCAGTTATTTTACAAACTGATGTTAGTGCTCTAGGATGGGGAGCTACTGATACCATCTCTAGCTGCGGTGGCAGATGGAATATGCATGAGGCATTAATTCTTCAATCACATGGTATTAACTATTTAGAGTTGTTGGGAGCACTCTATGGCTTAAAGGCGTATTGTACTAGTATGCATGACTTGCATGTTCAGCTTCAGATTGACAACACTACAGCAGTAGCATACGTTAATCACATGGGTGGAATCAAGTCGGTATCATGTGATAATTTGGCACTGGTGTATTACAAGAAACATCTGGATTTCAGCTTACCAGGTAGATTTAACATGGTGGCAGACACCAGATCACGAAAATTCAATGACAACACAGAATGAATGTTGAATCATGAAATATTTAAGGATATTGTCGCTCGGTATGGCATACCAGATATTGATTTGTTTGCATCCAGACTAAATCACCAGCTACCAAAGTATGTTTCATGGGAACCAGACCCAGGGGCAGTAGTGGTAGATGCATTCTCGCTACACTGGGGTGGAATGTTTTTATATGCATTTCTCCCATTTTGCCTCATCAGTCGGTGCTTGCTTAAGATCGAGCAGGACTCCGCCTCAGGCATTTTCGTAGTTCCCAACTGGCCTACACAGCCATGGTTCCCACTCATTCTGAGACTAATAACACAGCCTTTTATGGCTGTCCACAAATGCAGTAACCTGCTGGTTCACCCTGTGACTGGGGAGAACCATCCACTACATGACCGTATTAATCTATTAATTTGCAGATTCTGAGGAGACCGTTCCTGGGGCTCGGACTATCAGGTCGTACCATGGATGTGATTACTGCGGCCTGGAGGGATAGTACTAAAAAACAATACACCTGTCATATCAAGAAATGGGAGGTGTTCTGCTTGCAGTCGAACATATCATATCACACGGCAAGCATACCTGATGTGTTGGAATTTCTTTCCACACTATATTTTGATGAGCGACTGAGCTATAGTGCCATCAACAGTGCCAGGAGTGCCTTATCGTCCTACCTGTGGCAGGGATTGGGACAACACTCTGTTGGGTCTCACCCTTTAATATCCCGGTTCATGAAGGGTATTTTTAACTGTAATCCCCCCCAGGCCCAGGTACACGGAGATCTGGGATATGAGTGTGGTTCTCACGCTGCTTCACCAATGAGCTCCAGCAACATCCCTGTCTTTGCCCAGACTCACTCTTAAAGTGGTCATGCTCATGGCGCTGGTATCAGCGCAACGCGTCCAGACATTGCAGAAGCTGCAACTGGACAGGATGGTTTCATCTGTAAATAACATAACATTTTATGTTTATGATTTACTTAAGCAGAGCAGGCCAGGGACGTCAGGGCTTAAACTTATTTTTATGGCATACCCCATAGACCTTCGCCTATGGGTAGTTACGCACTTGCAGCAGTATATCAAGGTCACCAAGAGCCTCAGGGGCTCCGAATTAAGGATATTCATCAGTCACAAAAAGCCTCATAAGAAGGTGTCAGTACAGACCATTTCAAGGTGGCTGAAACAGGTTCTGGCTTGTGCCGGAGTGGACACTGACGTTTTTAAATCTCATTCTACCAGGGCGGCATCATCGTCAGCAGCGAGGGCACTGGATGTCCCTCTCGACCAAATCCTCGCGGCCGCAGGATGGTCCAATGAACTGACATTTCAAAGGTTCTATAATAAACCTCTTGCCACACCGGGGGTATTTGCCTACTCCATTTTAAATTCTGATTTATAGCTTCCCTCTGGGAGAGAGGGGTCGCTATTGTTTTCTTTTTTGCTAATTAAATCATCAACATGTTTAAGTCTGTATCATGTTTGAATGCATTATTTATTATTACTCATCCTGTGTCAACTGAGACAGTGTGTCGCATGGACTCGTATCCACGGCATGAAATCACAGAGCTTTGAAATCTTCACGGAATCACTCACGTGACTCCGAAGTAAAATAGTAAGATTAAACGAGAACTTACCAGTTTGAAGTTTGATCTTTATTTTATGAGGAGTTACGATGAGCGATTATGTGCCCTCCGCTCCCAACCCTCGTATCATAAAGGTCAGCTGGTAGTTCTAATCTTCTCTAAATCTTACTATGTCACTTCGACTACTGTTATCTGTGATTTCACACCGCTGCTTTGAAGATTGACGCGCATGCGGACTGGCGTGGTTCTTCACGTAATCGCTCATCGTAACTCCTCATGAAATAAAGATCAAACTTCAAACTGGTAAGTTCTCATTTAATCTTACTATTAATCTTTAAACCTCAAAGCAACATTGTTAAGAAAAGTTTAACCGATCATTATCACCTTGTTTATGGGATGTTACTGCATGCAATAAGGCAATTTTTTGCGACAACCCAAAAAGTATGTATTCAGATGTGGGATCATTTGAAACATCCTAACAGGAATATTAAAGATGTCAGACAAATACAAAGGTAGACAAAAATGCTGGAGAAACTCAGCGGGTGCGGCAGCATCTATGGAGCGAAGGAAATTGGCAACGTTTCGGCCCGAAACGTTGCCTATTTCCTTCGCTCCATAGATGCTGCCGCACCCGCTGAGTTTCTCCAGCCTTTTTGTCTACCTTCGATTTTCCAGCATCTGCAGTTCCGTCTTGAACATACAAAAACAAACCTTTCTTAATTTTTGACGATTTTCAATAGAGACTTTTTAAAATAGGCTTGCTTTATGGGGCAATTTAATTAGAAGGTTAGTCAAGTTTCCATTTCAGAAGGGATTCCTTTAAAAATAAAATGGCCTCGGGCTCAGAAAGAATAAACCGCAAGACATTTTCTTCTGTATACAGCACTACCTGAACACCTCAGTGAGACCATAATAGTTCCCATCCCTCTAATAACGATCGCACATTGCTCGCTTCTGTTCTGTACAGAGTGCTTGCCAGCACAATATAAACGCTAATAGTTATTTCAATTGTTTCATTTTCACACTCCCAAGAGCCACAAATCTTTAAACAAAAAACGACACATGTTCTGTGGTTAACATTTGCGGTTAGTACTTGATTTTAAAACAGTTTGCCCTTGTGGTCTTTTCAAGATAACTGCCAAATATCTCGAAATGGAAACGTAACAAGCTGATGCCTAAATGTCATGGTTGAAAGTTAACACAGCACTCACAATTGGATGAAAGAAATCCTAAATTGGTGCAGGACTTTAACTGGATGCTCACCATTTGGATGGCGAGTGTGAAGGTAGAAATATTGATGCTAATGTGTTTACTTGTGTGTTGGATGCATTCTAAATGCAGAACTGAAAAGGTATCACATATCATGCTTAGGAAGGAACTGCAGATGCTGGTTTAAACCGCAGATAGACACAAAAAGCTGGAGTAACTCAGCGGGACAGGCAGCATCTCTGGAGAGAAGGCATGGGTGACGTTTTGGGTCGAGACCCTTCTTCAGGCTGAAAGACACATGTCATGTTCTTTGACCAGGAAATAGACCCATTATTATTTCCACGTGTGATTTCTAGAAAATGCTAAGATATTCTCGATTTTAGTTTGCCTCAATATTTTCCATGACAAGTCACTGATATCCCTGTTGTAAATAAACCAAATGTCATATCCTCGTGGACTGGGATGAGTTTGTCTTCCCCTGTCCCCCCTCTGGCGTAGCATGGATATTGAAGATTGAACAGTACAGTACAAGAACAGGACCTTTGGCCACAATGTCTGTGTCGAACATGATGCCAGGACAAACTCTTACATAATCTGCACATAATCCATATCCCTCCATTCCTTGCATATCCAGTGCCTATCCAAATGTCTCTTAAATGCCACTATCATATCTGCCTCCACCACCACCCTGGGCAGCATACTCTAGGCAGTAACCACCCTCTGTGTTAAACTTGCCCGCTCATCTCCTTTCAACTTTGTCCTTCTCACCTTAAAGCCACAGTATGCCCTCTAGAATTTGATATTCCCATTCCGAGAAAAAGGTTCTGTCTACCTTATTTATGCCTCTCATAATGTTATATAGTTCAATCATGTCTCCTCTCAACCTCCGGTATTCCAGAGAAGAAAACCCAAGTCTGTCTAACCTCTCCCTGTAGCTAATACCCTTTAACCCAGGCATCATTCTAGTAAATAGCTTCCGTACTCTCTCCAAAGCCTGCACATACTTGCTGTATCAGGGATCCATAACTGCATGCAATACACTAAATGCAACTGAGCCAGTCCCATAAAGCTGAATCATGACTTGCTGACTCTTATATGTAATGCCCTGACTAATGAAGGCTAGCACACCATAGCAAATGATGGAAACACATAGCATCTTGGTAGAGGATAGACAACGCCATGTTGTGTCTCCAATCCTTCTTCAAGATGAGACAAGCCACCAGCAGAAACAACAGCCTGCATGCTTCATGCAAGAACCACCAACCCTATCCCTTGCTGACCAATACAATGTTTCTGCTTTTGTCTAAGTATCTTTGTTGTATGTCATAGATCTATACAGCATGCAAAGAGGCCCTTTGCCAACCAGATTGCCTAATAGCCCTGTCCCACAGTGCGAGTTCATTCCAAGAGCTCTCCCGAGTAAAAAAAAATAATCAAACTTGTGGTAAGCACGGAGAATGAACGTAGCGGGTATGTCGGAGCTCGGGGACGTCTCTTAGCGGCTCGTAACGCTAACGGCAGGTTCTCGGGAAGACTCGCTAATGGCAGGTAAGCACGGGAAGACTCGTGAAGATTTTTCAACACGTTGAAAAATGTCCACGAGAGCCCCGAGTACTGACGAGTGGCCATTACTGTAAATCTCCGAGTTCGAATCAGGGAAAACTCGGGAGAACTCTTGGAATGAACTTGCACCGTGGGACAAGGCTTTAATTGAGTTAGTCTCACTGCCGACACCTTGTCAATATCCCTCCAAAACATTCCTATCTTTGCATATGTCCAAAGATAGACACAATATGCTGGAGTAACTCAACGGGTCAGGCAGCATCTCTGGAGAAAAAGGATGGGTGATCTTTCTTGTCGGGACCCTCTTTCAGATTCAGTAACTCCAGCTCTCTGTGTCTATCTTGAGTACATACCAGCATCTGTTCGGCACATGCAGATGTCCAAGCGTCTTTTCAATATCATGTTCGGACCTGGCTTTACCATTTCATTCGGCAGCTTGTACAATACATGCAACACTGTCTGTGTGGAAAAAGTTACCCCCCAGATCGCCTTTAAATTATTTTCTCTCATGATAAACCGATGCTTTCTAGTTTTAGTCTCACTTACCCCTTGAGAAAAAAAACGTGGTTAGAGAGTGTCGAACAAAGAGCCCCAGGAGTTCAAGTACATCGTTCCCTGATGGTGAGACACAGATGAGCAGTGCGGTGAAGGAGCAATGCATGCTTCAATTCACTTGAACGACCTTTAGCTGACTGACAAATAAAAACATTTGAACATTAAGAACTCAAACCTGGTACAAAATTCATGATCTTATGGGCATAAAATACTTCTGAGCAAAAAACAAACTGCTTGAGGAACTCAGCAAGTCAAGCAGCATCCGTGACAAAAGAGGGGTAGCAGTTCCCAAACCAAACCAACACAAGGTGCTGGAGTAACTCAGCGAGTTATGCCCCTGTCCCACTTAGGTGATTTTTTTGGCGACTAGGCTGTCGCCTGTTTGGTCGTGAGTAGCCTCCTCAGTTGCACAAAGAATCGTAGCGTTTTTCTGGTCGCCGCTGGAATTTGAAATGTTCAAAACTTTTTGGCGACAGTCGGCGACAGTTGGCTTGATGCCAATGAGCGTAGCTTGACTTCTCCTGACATAGGTGCTGTCGTAGGTTGTCGCCAGGATGACATAGTTTGTCGCTGGTGCTGACTTCAGTTTTTGTTGTTGTTAAAGTAATGATTCTATTTCAAATTTTATGTTGAAGGGGGGTCCAGTCGCCGTTTTTTCGGCGACCTGCTACGACTATGACAGTCGCCGGCAGTCGCCTAAAAATAGCCTAATTGGGACAGGCCCATAAAGTAGCATCACTAGAGGACATGGACTGGTGACGTTTCAAGTTGGGACCCTTCTTCAGACTGATTGTAACAGGGAGGAGAAAACAGGAAAAGAGTCGGACGCAGGACAAAGGCTGGTAAGTTATAGATGGATACATGAGCGAGGGTATTAATGTTCAAGGGTGGGCAAAATCTGGAGCTGAAAAAGAGACAGAAGGGCGAAGGTTAAGGAGAGCAGAGGAGTAAAATGTGGAGCCAGAGGGAGGGATGGGTGGGGCACAGGGACGAGAGGAGGAAGAAAAGGTGAGGTTACCTGTTGTAAGTTGCATCAGATTCTCTCAACTATCCCCCATTCTATACAATGCCCCACGGTCCGTTATTTCCTTGTTTTTCCCCTCCCTCATTTGGTAACATCTGCCCATCACCCACATACTCACCCCACTGGTTCCATCTGCCCATCGTCCCTCCCATCCACCTATGTAAAAGAAAACAGGTTTCATTCAAAAGATCACAGAAGGTCATTGACCTGAAATGCTAACGACATTTGTTTCTGTCTGTCCTGCTATGTATTTCCAGCATTTTCTGTTTTATTTCAGATTTTCAGCGACGCAGTGGCACATCGGCAGAGTTGCTGCCTAACACCGCTTGCAATGCCAGAGACCCGGGTTCGATCCTAACCACGGGTGCTGTCTGTACGGAGTTTGTACGTTCTTCCCGTGATCGCGTGGGTTTGCTCCGGGTGCCCCGGTTTCCTCCCACACTCCAAGGACGTACAGGTATGTAGGTAAATTGGCTGGATATAGGTGTAAATTGTCCCTAGTATGTGTAGGATAGTGTTAATGTGCGGGGATTGCTGGTCAGTGCGGACTCGGTGGGCCGAAGGGCCTGTTTCCGCGCTGTATCTCTAAACTAAACTAAGCTAAACGGCATCAACAATGTTTTTCTTCACGTGAAAAGTTGGGTTTTTTCTTTTAGAGAGAATCTAAAAGCCTTATTGTAATTTTTAAATAATTTACAAAAAAAATGTATACATAGAGACGAAACATGACTTTTAGATTTGTCCCTGTTGACAAATATCACTAACCAGTGATCCCATTGAATTTGTCCATTACAGAAGATAGACACGAATAGCTGGAGTAACTCAGCGGGTTAGGCAGCATCTCTGGAGAAAAATAATTGGTGACGTTTTGGGTCAAGACCCTTCTTGGGTCATCTAACTTTTTTTTCCAGAGATGCTGTCTGACCCACTGAGTTACTCCAGCTTTTCGTGTCTATCTTCAGTTTAAATCAGCATTTGCAGTTCCTTCCTGCAAATTTGTTCATTAAATCAGTTCATTGCCTAAGTGATATCACCTGCATGTAAATAAGGATTATTTTCTGTATCGCAAACACTGAAAGATATCTACTATTCCAGGAAAACCAGTAGATTGGTTGATCATCTAAAGCAGACGTTATTTAAAATGTGTACCTTGACAAAGCATTTAACCTTGTACATTTTTACAAAATAATTACAAATACAGAATAATTATAACAACATTGGACTTACTCCAAAAACAATTGCAGTTAATTAATTGTTGTAATCTATTAGTGTATTGCGTAAGCCCTAAAAGCAGGGAAACACTACTTAAATTGTCACCTTTCCCCTCAGGAGACCAGTATTCCAATTTGGCAAATAGGAAGCATAGAGTTCTGGGTTGCTGCTGATGATGGAAGGTTACTGCAGGTTAGTTGTTATGCTAACTGGGGTACAAGGGCATCATCATTGCAATGTATTTGCAATCAATGGCATGTACAGATTGGTTCTGTACGATAATGTGAAAGGACAAAATGTACCTCCAGATTAAAAAGTCATTTGCGCTTCACTGTGCTGATCAATGCAGGCACCCTCTTCTTCTCTAGTAGTTTCTCCCCAAAAAAACTCACTGCTTTGCTTTGTAAAATATTCCTGCCTTCTCTTCAGGACTCCATGTGGTAAATAAGGCTCCAGCTATTGTTCTGTACAGCACATCAGTTTCATGCTTATGTTTCCTTTCAGTGTAATTTAACTTTTTTTGCAAGTTCTTATTCTTTTAATGAAGTCAAGGTAACCACTGTGTCACAATCTAGCAGTCTGAAGTCAAGAGGTCAAAATGGTACAGGTTTGCAGATTAATTGGCTTGGTATCAATGTAAACATTGTCCCTTGTGTGTGTAGGATAGTGTTAATGTGCGCGGATTGCTGGTCGGTGCGGACTCGGTGGGCCGAAGGGCCTGTTTCCATGCTGTATCTCTAAACTAAACTAAACTAAAGAACAGGGTTGACAAAAATGCTGGAGAAACTCAGCGGGTGAGGCAGCATCTATGGGGCGAAGGAAATAGGCAACGTTTCGACCCGAAACGTTGCCTATTTCCTTCGCTCCATAGATGCTGCCTCACCCGCTGAGTTTCTCCAGCATCTTTGCTACCTTCGATTTTCCAGCATCTGCAGTTCCTTCTTAAACTAAAGAACAGATTCTTACTATCGAGCATTTTATTCGTTTTGCCTGATCTACAATCATTGGAAATGGAAACATTAACTGCTCATACCTGACTGACCTCACTGAATGGTTAGTGATGCAAATTCAGAGGGCAGTTAAAAGTTAAACATACTGGAATTGGAAGGTGCAGGAGGATATGGGCCAGACACAAGCAATTAGAACTAGCTCAGTGGTGGTCCTGACCTGAAACATCACTTACTATTTTCTCCAGAGATGCTGCCTGGCCAACTGAATTACTCTCTCTGGCTTTGTATACGCTGTTTTTTGTATCTATCTTTAGCTCAGTGAGCCTTCTTGGTTATTTTTTCCAAAAATAAACTTTAATCAGAATAAAATACTTACACTAAACAAAAACTGTGCAGAAAATCGTCATACATTCTCAGTGTCCACATGTTTACAAATACACAGGACTAGATGTTAAAAGTCCAAAGTGCCAAATATCAATTAACTCCCGGTGGTGATGAGAGCCTTCTGCACTCACCTATGCTCCTCCGATGTTGAGAAAGGCTCGGCAGACACGTCATTGGGGTTATCAAGTGGGCTCCTACTTTCATCGACGTTTCACTGATTGAAACCACAACGTCTCCAGTAGGCTCAGCGGTGCATTCTGCCGTCCCAGAACCACCCCCCTCTGCATCTGTCTAGTCGGTTATTTGGGAGACCAAATGGGGTCTTTCCTCTTCAGCCAGAGCCACTGGCTACTCTGCTCTGCTACCCATGATGTTTCTTTGCTGGCCTGGCGTTGGGCTTGTCCGCAGAACCCCAGGTCCTTCATCAGTCTTAAGGTAGATGTTAATTATAATAATAATAAGACATTTTATTTATGGCCGCCTTTCAAAAATCTCAAGGACACCTTACAAAGTTTAACAAAGTGTAGAAACATGTAAGCGGAATTAAATAAATAGTAAAGACATCACGAGTACACAAATTAAAGAGAGAATTCAATCCAAAAACAAAAATCAAAAACACAATATGGAAGAGAGAGCAGCGGCTGCTAAAGCGCGCCAGTGTCCACTCTCCCTTCCGGCAGCCATCTTGGACATAAAATAAAAAATCATCCCCCCACAATGATTACCACTGTGGGGGAAGGCACAATGTCCAGTCCCCAACCCCAGTTCACCCAAAGTCAGGCCTATTGAGGCCTCCACAGTTGCCTCTACGGAGGCCCGATGTTCCTGGCCGTTCTCACCGGGTGTTGTTGCCCCGGTGTCAGGAGAGTCCTTGCAGCGGCTGGGCCACCTGGAGCGGCAGGTTTCCTACCAGAGTCTGCGGCACCTGAAGCCAACAAGGCCGCGCCGATTTGGAGCTCCGAGCTCCCGATGTTAGAGTCGGCGCCGCCGCCCGTGGCTGGCCGCTCCACAGTCCCGCAGCCCGGAGGTGTTGAGCTCGGCGGTCCAGCTCACCGGAGCTCCAGCGCGTCGATCCAGCACGGCGACCCAGGCAAGGCATCGCCCGCTCCGCTCCGCGATAGCGCTCCAGCGCTGTGCCGCCACCGAAGCTGAAGGTGCTGGGCAGTCCCAGCCAGGAAACGCCGCTCCACGCCGCTCCACACCGCTCCACGCCGCTCCACGCCCGCTGGTACGCCTCAAGGACGGGTCGACGGGGCAGCCCGGAGAAAAAGCTGCCTCACCGACCAGGTAGGGACCTAGAAATAGTTTACCCCTTACCCCCCCACATTAAAAGTCAAAATTCCCCATAGACAAAAACAAGAAAAAAAAACCCTAAAAACTAAAAAAGTGAATTTAACGGACGGCTGCTGGTTAGCAGCCGTTCCCCAAGATAGCTCCTCCTTTTTGCCACGATGTTGCCACGAATCCTCGACATCCAACTTCTACCGGGCAGATCTTAGCTCTCCAGCCCCGCTGTACTGCCTCCGCTGCAAGCTCTGTATATCGCAGTTTCTTTCTTTCAAAGGCTTCCAGAGCACAAGATCAGGCCTCAAGTTGGTGATGGCTATCTCTGATTGAACTGTATGCCGTTGAACCACATCCACCAGCATCTGCCAATCCCGGGCTGCCTCCAGCTGTCCAAACCTGGTCCTTGGTGGAATTTTCCATTGCCTTTGTTCCCCCCCCCCCCCCCCCCGAACAAAGGCAATTGTCTTAACTGGGTTGGTTGTTCTGGACGGCAGGGCATTGTTGGCTGTTCTCCTGCGTTCCAGAGTCGCTGCCAGGCATTTGAGCACTTGATTATGTCTCCAGGTGTACCGTCCTTGGGAGAGGCTTACTTTACACCCAGTGAGGATGTGCCTAAGTGTGGCTGGTGTTGAACACAGGGGGCATGATGGATCTTCGCCCAGCCATTGGTTGAGATTTTTTGGGCTAGGAAGGACATCATAGGTTGCCCGAATGAGGAAACTTATCCTGCTCGCCTCCATCTCCCACATGTCCTTCCAGCTGATCTTCCTCTTTTCCACACTCTCCCATCTCATCCACTGGCCCAGTTTAGCTTGCGACACAGCCTTGGCACACCTACTCAACTCCTCCTGTCGGCGGACTTCGACCCTGACCAACATCCGGCGCTCCAGTGATGATGCCTTGTTCCAGCAAGGTCGCTTTCCGCCAAGCCCCAAGCCACTTCTTCCGTGTTGGATTTGCCCTACCATGTTGCCTTGGTGGAGAGCAGATTTTGCCTGCTGTGTCGCATTCTTAGCCGTCCACTTCTTTCCTGTTGCCAGGGTTGGAGCAGCAGCTCGGATGACAGTGTCCCTTGATTCTGCCAGGGTCATCTCTAGTCTGACTTTAGTGCACCTGAACTCCTCTGTGAGACTAGAGAGAGGCAGCTGGAGTACCCCCTGACCGTACAGGCCTACACTGCTCAGGCACCGAGGAACACCTAACCACTTTCTCACGAAAGAGCTGATTGTTCTTTCTATCTTCTCGACTCTTGTGAGGGTGATGTCATACATGGTTAGTGGCCACATAAGGCGAGGTAGTAACCCAAACTGCAGGCACCAGATTTTCAGCTTTCCAGGCAGCATGGATCGGTCGATGTTCGCCAGACCTTTGATGACTTCTTGCCTAAACTCGTTAGCCTGATCAGTGTCCTTCAGTTTAGAGTTATACCATCTTCCCAGACTTTTGATTGGCTTCTCTGACACAGTTGGAATAGGTTCTTGATCAATGAAGAAGCTTTGATCTGTCAGTTTGCCTTTGATTATAGAAATGCTTCTTGATTTGGATGGCTTGAATTTCAGTGATGTTCTCTTGAAGCTTTCCTAAAAGGCGCCTGGTGCAAGGTGCTGTTGTTGTTATGATTGTCATGTCATCCATGTAGGCCCTGATGGGTGGTAAGCAGACTACAGACTTCAGCCGCTCGCCACCCACCACCCACTTGGAGGCCCTTATGATGACTTCCATAGCCATTGTAAAAATCAATGGGGAGATGGTACACCCTGCCATAATGCCAATCTCCATGCAGTGCCATGTGGTCGTGAAGTCAGTCTTGGTGAAACAGAGCTGCAGATCTTGAAAATAAGCCTTGACAATGCTTGTGATAGTCTGGTATCCTGAAGAAGTCAAAGGATGCCCAGAGGAAACTGTGAGGGACAGTTCCGAACGCGTTGGCAAGGTCAAGACCAATGACGTGCAGATCTCTCTTCTCTTTTCTTGTAGTCTGGATTTGGTGCCAAATCATGCTGGTATGTTCGAGACATCCAGAGAACCCTGGGATGCCTGCTTTTTGGACTGTTGTATCCACAAGGTTGTTTCTCTCTATATAGCTGGTCATCCTCTGAGCTATGATGCTGAAGAAAATCTTACCCTCTACATTGAGGAGACTGATAGGGCAGAATTGGCTGATACCTGTGGATTCCTTCTCTTTCGGAATCAGGATTCCTCCTGCCCTGCGCCATGCTTTGGGTGTGACTCTCTTCTCCCAAGCCACTCTCATTAGCCTCCACAGGAAGCGAAGAACATCAGGAGCACCCTTGTAGAGTCGATACGGAACCCCATTTGGCCCTGGGGCTGAAGATGCTCTTGCCCGCTTTACTGTCTGTTCCACCTCCCTCCACTTTGGAGGACTAATGTCCATCTTGTGCTCTGGTTGTTCAATTGGTGGGATGTCCGATGGAATAGCTGTCTTCTGGTGTCTCTTGTCATCCGCATGCATTCTTTCCAGATGCTCGTCCAGCTCCTGCCTTGTTGTTTTCAGGTTTCCTCCCTTTTCTTTGATGAAAAGTGATTTTACGAACTTATAGGGGTCCTTGAAGAAGCGTGACCTCGTTCGTTCTTTCTTTTTTCGTGATTTCCGCAGGTACTGCTCGTCTCAGGGTTGCTAAACGTTTTTTGATGTTTCCCTGGAGAATGTTGATGCCCTCCTTCTCACTATCAGATGCCTTCCTCCACTGCTTCTTGAGCTGCCTTCTCTCCCGGATTAGGCATTCCATCTCCTTTTGCCGTCTGGACTTGCTTTCCAAAGCTGGTGCCTTTTCTTTTTTCTCCCTTATTCCATATCGTTCTGCTCCATAGCCATAGATGATGTCCCCCATCTTATCAAGCTTTCTTTCAACTGTACCCCTTACACCCTGTAAGATACGGGTCAGTTCTACATTTATTGGCTCCCATTCTTTCTTCTCTGAGGTTCCAGGCCATTTGACGCAAGGTTTTCTTCCGCTGATCTTTTTCTCCATTGCTGGTTTTCTTGGCTGGATGGGCTCCATATCTTCCTCTGCCTGTGTAACTGTGCTTGAGTTTCCTTCATGAGGGGGGCTGATGCCCTGCGAACTTTGATGAGACTCGAGTCGCTGGACTTCATTCGACTTACTTGACTGACTTCTCAGGAAGTACTTATCAATGCGACGTCCCTGTTTTCCCTCTCTCAAGCACCCTTTCTTTCCTTGATGTATTTTCAAGTCCTTTGAAGATGTTATTTTCATCCAGCCGCAGGAGCAGACCTGAAGCCTCTACTTGGATGATGATTGTGCACATGGTTCTTGTTGAGTGCGTGTATTGCTCATGGTCTTTTCCGTTCCTAGGTCTATAGCCGTATTATCCGTCAATGAGTCATCTTCAAGCATGTCTTACTCAGCAATGTTTGCACATATCATTAAACAAAATAGCCTTACCATTCACGTGGCTCCCTGCGGTGATATCCTTTCCCTCACCTACTCTGCCCTCAATGTCCAGCAGCAAAGGACCTCCACAGAGTCTTGCCGTTGGCTGCACCAAGCTTCAGCGCATCCCTCAGCATGTATTCCTGCAGTCTAGAATGGCCAGTCGGCAACCGATATCTCGCTCAGCTGGGAGATCAATAATTATCGGACAGACCAAAGAGTGTCATTCAGATGGTCTTTATGATTGATCTTCCAGTGGCACTTGATGTCCGCCGCTGAATTTGTCCTCGGGAACAGCCCGTAACCATTGAGCATGGAGTTATGGATCTGCTCGGGATGAACTGCGACAAGCAGCCTTGCATCATTCTCCAGACCTTCTTTGCCCATCCACACTCTATGAAGAGCTGGGTACCCATCTCCTCTCCGTAGCAGCCATCCCAATGGTAGCATGCATCGGTGGTAAGACTCCGCTGGAACAGGAAGGTCAGACAGACAAAAGTGCTGGAGAAACTCAGCGGGTGAGGCAGCATCTATGGAGCGAAGGAAATAGGCAACGTTTCGGGCCGAAACCCTTCTTCAGACTGATCAAGGTCAGACATCTTGGTTGACGTGGACAAGTTGGGCCAAAGGGCTTGTATCCATGCCATATAGTTATATGACTCTATGCCCCCACCAACAACACCCCCTCCCCATTCTTAGTCACGTGTGTGACCGAAAAATATGAACATTTGTGGAATACATCGCTTCTAATTCTGAAAGCATTACAGGTATATTGTTTTGTATTGTGTCTATATGATTCATATTTTTTTCGAAGTTTATCAAGTGAAATTTTTCTGTTATGTTGACAATGTTTATTTAGGATCGGAGGTCAAATAGGACTGATCACGTGTGTGACCGCACACGGGAGCATTTTTTTTCATACGTTTCATCTTACAAACTCTGTGAATTTAAAAAAAAATTATAGTTCTGTAGGTAGGAAAATCGCAATAAATAAGATTAATCTGTTACAATTTTTTTTTAATGTATTACTTTATGACATCTGGGCACGTGTGTGGCATGTTGGTTGACTTTCCAGAGAATGGCCCTATGACTCTATAGTAGGTATGAATTCATACTTGGGCCAGACCAGGTAAGAACAATAGATTTTCTCCTGAAGAGATCAGTAAGCCAGATGGGATTTTACTGAAGACCTGTAGTCTTGTGCTTGTGCTGGCAACCAGTGGTTAGGCCACTTGCTATGCGAACACTCAGGTCACGTGACTGGGCAATGGCGGGGAGGAGTTGTCAAGGGGTATAGGGGTGTGTCCTAGTATATATAACAAACCCTTCCCCCTCGCTTCCTCTTCCACTCTCTTGGCGTGAGTGTCCTGCCACCTCAGCAGGAGCTCAGCTCGAGCCCATGAGACAACAGCCTTGCAGCAGCATAGAAACATAGAAACATAGAAACATAAAAAACAGGTGCAGGAGGAGGCCATTCGGCCCTTCAAGCCAGCACCGCCATTCATTGTGATCATGGATGATCGTCCCCAATCAATAACCCGTGCCTGCCTTCTCCCCATATCCCTTGATTCCACTAGCCCCTAGAGCTCTATCAAACTCTCTCTTAAATCTATCCAGTGATTTGGCCTCCACTGCCCTCTGTGGCAGGGAATTCCATAAATTCACAACTCTCTGGGTGAAAAAGTTTTTTCTCACCTCAGTCTTAAATGGCCTCCCCTTTATTCTAAGACTGTGGCCCCTGGTTCTGGACTCACCCAACATTGGGAACATTTTTCCTGCATCTAACTTGTCCAGTCCTTTTATATTTTATATGTTTCCATAAGATCCCCCCTCATCCTTCTAAACTCCTGTGAATACACGGCTAGTCTTTTCAATCTTTCCTCATATGACAGTCCCGCTATCCCAGGAATCAATAGCAACAATGACTTTTGTGTTAGAGGACTAAACGTGCATGTATATCTAACCTATAATGCCTGAATAAAGAAACCGTTTATTCACGACATTTGGTGCCTCTACCTGCTCATCATTGGTAATGACTAGTTTTCATAATTTAAATCAGACTATTAACTAAATTTAAACTCCACAAATATCATGATGGCCTTGAGGTTTAGGTCTCTGAATTGTCAACGTTTTTCACTGTATCTCAGTACACAATAATAAACCAATTCCAATAGATCAGGCCTCAAAATGACCAGTCCAGTAACGTAATGGCTGTGCATGTACCACTGACACAATCAGCTACTGAAATGAATGCCAATTTTCAATTGCAACCACAAGCTCAGCTGATCCTTATTCCTATTTCCACAGCAGTTGATTTTCTAGACAGCTGAAAAAGACCTCTAATTTGATGGCAATTTATGTCAAACTGAGTTGTTTTTTGCTCTGTGTTTGGACAAATGAGAAATAGCACATGATGGTAGCACAGCAATTCAGGTGAGACCTTTACACCCAACGGAAATGTAACACAAGAGTCAAGAGTCTGAAGAAGGATTTCTGCCCGAAACGTTGCCTATTTCCTTCGCTCCATAGATGCTGCTGCACCCGCTGAGTTTCTCCAGCATTTTTGTGTACCTAAGGATGAATTAGAACTGGCCCTAGAGGTAAAAGGTCACACTGTCTGTTATAGCTTTACATGAAGTCTGTGTGCAGCTCATTCCTAGTTATTGACTACAAGCTATGCTACCGCTTCCACTTCCCTTTCCAACCCTTTGAATTAAGCACATTGAAATAATCGTGCAACCTAATAAAGGATTGACGTTTCATGTGTTATGAGTTTTTGATCCAATCCGCCTTTTTAAACATGTAATGTACAGTATCAGCATATTGTACATTAATCTATTACACCTGGATTTTATCATTCCAGTAAGATCAGCAGTCACCTGGCTTCAAGGACTGAAACTGAAGAAGGCTGGTTGCTAACAGTTCTCATTAATCTTTGTTACTGATTCTCCAACAGAATTTGATGCAAGTTTTGATGAGATAATAAAAAAGATATAGCAGATGAGTACACAGAGGACATTCATGGTCAGTCTGACTGAAATCGAATTGCCTCGAGTTCAATCATTTTGAGAGAGTTTTATTTGAGGGCAGTTTTACTATTCAAAGTCGGAATCCTGAACAGAATTTATTTGGGATTTAAATTGGAGGGATGTGCTTTTGGGTGTGTATTTTTAATGTCATCGCCGTTTCACTCATGTGAAGTTTCCAGGCGAGAATGAATGCGATGATACAACATGCTCACCAGCAAAAACCAACATGCTTCACAACTGGGTCCATTTCTGGAGCTTCTATTTCAGACTTTGCAAGATGATAAATAGTGCTTTCTTAGCCACCTCAGGTTAGCCCTCAGAATCTTACAGAAGCCAGGCAATGATGAATGGAATAATGCCAGATCCTATGTAAAGGCATCTACAGCTGATAAAAAAGAATGAGCAGTGACAATTGGGGACCCAGGTGACTGTGAAAAAAAAGCCACACTTTGCCCCCCAGAGGGAGGCTGTGATGGGATGGAATTGCCATTAGGGGAGAGATTAAGTGCCCTTGGTTCCAGTGTTAGTTAATTATACACTCAGGCCCTGCCAGGATATCACAGACGTCGAATGTTTTCATTCTGCCATGCTTTGCACAGGGAACTTTGATTGCTTATTGGTTATCTCTCCAGACAACTAAAAGTGGTATGGAAGAATCCCAATGCATCTGTCAGCAGCAGAAGGTAAGAGTTGTGTATTTAGTTTTCATTACGGCAGTGCATGTAGCTAAAAATGCATACCTGTCATGTCTCGGAGTTCTCGCCTGGGACCCCAACATTAGAGCCACTATTCCCCCACCCTTCAAACAATTGGAAGAAAACAGGAGTTTTCTTCTTAAAACTGCTTTGACAGTCATACATAACAATTTGTGACTTGTCAGTCTGATGTACTGTGCTATTATTAAGTGGTACAGTCATGGGCAGGATGGATGAAGGTCGTTTACAGTTGGTGCTTTGCTGAAACGTACAGTGCACAACTGCTGGAACGATGGAATCCAGCAATACGTATTGTTCATTCTGCTTCCCTTGGGTCTCAGATGACAATAGGATATCACTGCACACAGAAATAATTCACATCAAACTGTACAAACGAACACTTCATTAACAGTATGGATTTAATATATTATTGAAGCAAATTTCATCTTCTGCATTATTCTTTAGTCAAGTAACATAGATCTATATTTCTGTTTCTTTCATCTGATAGATACATTAGTCTGATGGCAGACCTATTTATTAATACTGATGTGGAAAGGACTAAATAACATTTAAATCAAGCTCCGTGACATAATTACTGTCAGTTAGCTTTGTTACCAGATTTATTGTGATTAACTAACTAGTGGTTGAGTGGGATAAGAAGCCGTGTAAATGGCAGAATGGCCACATGTCGCAAAGATGCATCGTGATCATTCACTACAGTGATCAAATATTTCTAAAATGCACAAAGCAATGTTGAAATGAAGTGGCTTCCTGGCTCTTTACCTGATTACCATGATGAGAAAGCTTCACTCCTAAATACTAACAGATGACAAAATAGCAATATGATGACAGTAAGGTATGCTCTCACTATTTAATGGGACAGGAGACAAAACTATAAATAATTCAGAATACATTTGTTACAGCTTTGTAGAAATATAAATCCATTGTCCTGCCCAAAGATCATAGAGTGGAGGATCTTTGGTCCTGCCTCGCCCCTCGTCTACCATTGCCAGTATACTACGGGACAAACCCTGGTTAAATGAACTGTTTACAAGACCATGAATAGAACAGCTTCAGGTTCACAAACAATCTGAGGAAACTATAACACAGAACTATGGCCAAAGATAGACACAGAAAAAAGCTGGAGTTACTCAGCACGACAGGCAGTATCTCTGGAGAGAAGGAATTGGTGACGTTTCTGGTCGAGACCTTTCTTCAGACTAGTCAGGGGAAAGGTAAACGAGAGATATAGACGGTGATGTGGAGAGATAAAGAACAATGAATGAAAGATATGCAAAAAAGTAACAATGATAAAGGAAACAGGCCATTGTTAACTGTTTGTAGGGTGAAAACGAGAAGCTGGTGCGACTTGGGTGGGGGAGGGATAGAGAGAAAGAGAGGGAATGCCGGGGTTACTTGAAGTTAGAGAAATCAAGATCATACCACTGGGCTGTAAGCTGCCCAAGCGAAATAAGAGAAGCTGTTCCTCCAATTTGCGTTTAGCCTCACTCTGACAGTGGAGGAGAGCTAGGACAGAAAGGTCAGTGTGGGAATGGAAAGGAGAGTTAAAGTGTTTAGCAACCGGGAGATCAAGTAAGTGCAGGCGGACTGAAGCGGATGTTTCCATTTCCCCTGACTAGTCTGAAGAAAGGTCTCGACCCGAAACGTCACCCATTCCTTCTTTCCTGAGGTGCTGAGTCAGTCCATCTTTTTGTGTCTATCTTTGGTTTAAACCAGCACCTGCAGTTCCTTCCAACACAGAACCATAGCCAGGTCTCCACCACAGGCACAGAGGAGCTGACATTGCAGGTGTCCTCAGCCTGATTATATGAAATAAATGGTGTAAGGAGCAGGGATAAGGGTAATGGACAAGGATCAGTATTCCACAACATGCAGATCAGGCTATTAAACACAACAACAAATAAGCTCTGAGCTCTGAACTACAAAAGACTATATTATTATTGCACTATATTTGTTATTTATTTAAAGTTTTTTTTCTCTTCCACCGTTATATACAATGTTTACATATTCACATATTCTGTTGTGCTGCAGCAAGTAAGAATTTCATTGTCCCATCCGGGACATATGACAATAAAACACTCTTGTCTCTTGACTCTTATACAGTTGGGAAAGGTGTCATACAATTAAACAAGTATTGAGAAGGAGGTTGCATGAGCATCCACATCCCCAATAATGAACGAGTTCAGAACATGAGTCCCAAAGACTTTATTGAAGGGCTTGAATCTAACTTCAGCCGGAAGTACTGAGTGAATGTCCCACGGCATGCAGCTCCTCAGTTCCCGCGTGGGAAGCTTAGCAAGTCAATGGTAATCAGGGGAAGAAACAAACACTTGCTGGAGGGATACCATTAACATAGAAATATGGGAGGGAGATACTTTATCCTTTTCACATCACTTCAGGGGTTTCCCAGTCCAATGTTTAATTTTGCACCTGGTGCATCATTGAACTTTTCCTTCCTACCTAATCATTAAAGAAAACCTGTATAATGGAAGTAAAATAGCATTTACTTCTGCCCATCACTCCTCTCAAGTTGTCAAGTCAGGAGAGCTTATTGTCATGTGTGCCAGATAAGACAATGAAATTCCTGCTTGCTGCAGCACAACAGAATATTGTAGGCATAAATACAGATCAGATCAGTGTGTCCATATACCAAAGAATATATATGTACACACATAAATAAACAGAGAAGGTGCAATAGGCTGTTATAGTTCAGAGTTTGTTTGAAGTTGTGTTTAATAGTCTGATGGCTGTGTTCCTGAACCTGGATGTTGCAGATTTCAGGCTCCTGTACCTTCACCTGATGGCAGCGGGGAGATGAGTGTGTGGCCAGGATGGTGTGGGTCCTTGATGATGCTGCCAGCCTTTTTGAGGCAGCGACTGCGATAGATCCCCTCGATGGTAGGGAGGTCAGAGCCGATGATGGACTGGGCAGTGTTTACTACTTTTTGCAGCCTTTTCCGCTACTGGCCGCTCAGGTTGCTGTACCAAGCCATGATGCAACCGGTCAGCATGCTCTCTGCTGTGCACCTGTAGAAGTTCGAGACAGTCCTCCGTGACATACCAACTCTCCGTAATCTTTTCAGAAAGTAGAGGCGCTGATGTGCTTTCTTTATAATTGCATCAGTGTTCTGTGACCAGGAGAGATCTTCAGAGATGTGCACGCCCAGGAATTTGAAGTTCTTGACCCCTTCCACCATCGACCCATTGATATAAACGGGACTGTGGGTCCCCATCCTACCCCTTCCAAAGTCCACAATCAGTTCCTTGGTTTTGCTGGTGTTGAGAGACAGTTTATTGTGCTGGGGATAATGGTGTTAAATGCCGAGCTGTAGTCAATGAATAACAGCCTGACATATGAGTTTTTGTTGTCCACGTGGTACAGAGCGGAGTGGAGAGCCAGTGAAATCACATCCACCGTTGATCTGTTGTGGCGGTAAGCGAACTGCAGTGGGTCCAGGTTTTTGTCGAGGTAGGAGTTGATTTGCGCCATGATCAGCGTCTCAAAGTACTTCATCACCACTGACGTTAGTGCCACTGGTCGATAGTCGTTGAGGCACGTCACCTTGCTCATCTTGGGCACCGGTATTATTGATGGCCTTTTAAAGCAGATGGGAACCTCAGACCTCAGAAGTGAGAGGTTGAAAATGTCCGTAAAAACTCCAGCCAGTTGGCCTGCACAGGTTTTTAGAACACGACCGGGTATGCCATCAGGTCCAGGCATTTTCCGAGGGTTCATCCCTCTGAAGGATCTTCTGACGTCGGCTTCTGTGACTGAAATACCATCACGGCGAATGGGGGCTTGAGTAGGCACATCAGTGTTCTCCCTATCAAAGCATGCGTAAAATGCATTGAGCTCGTCAGGGAGTGATGCTTCGCTGACATGTGTGCTGCCTCCTGATTTCGCCTTTAACAGGTGATTGCATTCAGGCCCCGCCACAGCTGCCGAACATCCGTCTCATCCTCCAGCTTGGAGCAGGTCCCTTTTGGCTTTTTGATGGCCTTACCAAGGTCGTATCTGGACTTCTTGTAGACCTCTGTATCTCCAGACCTGAATGCCCGGGATCTGGTCTTCAGAAGAATGCGGATCTCATGGTTCATCCAAGACTTCTGGTTAGGAAATACTCGGAAGGTTTTTGTTGGGATGCAGTCCTCCACACATTTCTTTATGAAGTCTGTAGCGACTGTGGCGTATTCATTCAGGTCCGTTGCCAAGTCCCTGAACATTGCCCAGTCTACAGACCTCAAACAGTCCTGGAGTTGTTCCTCTGCCCCCCCCCCTCCCGACCAGCTCTGTACTGTCCTCACCTCTGGGGGTGCGCTCTTTAATTGCTGCCTGTAGGCAGGAAGAAGCAGCACCGCGGTATGGTCGGATTTACCGAAGTGAGGGCGAGGGATAGAGCGATAGGCATCCATGATGGTGTAGCAGTGGTCGAGGGTGTTTGGTCCTCTGGTGCAGCAGGAGACATGTTGGTGGAAGTTAGGGAGTGATTTCTTAAGGTTGGCTTTGTTGAAGTCCCCGGCTATGGTGGTAAATGCCTCGGGGTATGCCATCTGGTGCTTGTTGACCATGGCGTGCAGCTCCTCCAGTGCCAGATGGACATCAGCCTGGGGTGGGATGTAGACCGTGGTCAGGATGATGGAGGAGAATTCCCTCGGTAGGTAGAAGGGACGACACTTCACCGCCAGGTGTTCGAGGTGTGGAGAGCCGGAGTTGGAAAGGACTGCCACGTCTGAGCACCACGCAGCATTGACCATGAGGCAGACGCCCCCTCCTCTCCCTTTCCCAGATGCCAGTGTACGGTCCATACGGTGGATGGAGAACCCTTCAGGCTGGACCGCTGTCTGGGGAGCTGGGAGTGAGCCATGTCTCTGTGAAACAGGACACAGAGCATTCCCTCAGCTCCCTTTGGTAAAGCAGCCTTGCCCTTAAGTCCTCTCTCTCCCTCTATTGCAACAATGACAAAGGCTATATTCATAAAGCATGAATTGATTCCAATCACTGCTCCGTAAATAAGGTGATGACAAAGTTCAATGACTTCACAAAAAAGAATGGACTCAATTTATGAAGTTATCTTTTCAATATGTGAACACGGATTACTTTAATGTCATCAAGAGAATGTGAAATGCAACTTTAATGTTAATTATATCACATTGCAACCAAATTTCTTACAGCAGAATTGATTATTGATGATGAAGTCTTTGATGGGAAGCATTACCTCTGTTTCTCTCTCTGCAGATGCTGCTGAATTTGCTGAATGTTTCCAGCATTGATTTAAATTCAGATTTCTATGCTGCAGTTTTAAAAAAAAAGTTTAGTTTAGTTTGGAGATACAGCGTTGAAACATAGAAACATAGAAACATAGAAAATAGGTGCAGGAGTAGGCCATTCGGCCCTTCGAGCCTGCACCGCCATTTGATATGATCATGGCTGATCATCCAACTCAGTATCCCATCCCTGCCTTCTCTCCATACCCCCTGATCCCTTTAGCCACAAGGGCCACATCTAACTCCCTCTTAAATATAGCCAATGAACTGGCCTCAACTACCTTCTGTGGCAGAGAATTCCACAGATTCACCACTCTCTGTGTAAAAAATGATTTCCTCATCTTGGTCCTAAAAGTCTTCCCTCTTATCCTTAAACTGTGACCCCTAGTTCTGGACTTCCCCAACATCGGGAATAATCTTCCTGCATCTAGCCTGTCCAACCCCTTAAGAATTTTATAAGTTTCTATAAGATCCCCCCTCAGTCTTCTGAATTCCAACGTGTACAAGCCGAGTCTATCCAGTCTTTCCTCATATGAAAGTCCTGCCATCCCAGGAATCAGTCTGGTGAACCTTCTCTGTACTCCCTCTATGGCAAGAATGTCTTTCCTCAGATTAGGAGACCAAAACTGTATGCAATACTCCCTGCTCTTATACTCAAATCCTTTTGCTATGAAACAGATTTATCGGCCCACTCAGTCCTTACCAAGCAGCTATCCCCGCACATTAACACCACCCTACACCAAGCCAATTAACCTACAAACCTGTACATCTTTGGAGTGTGGGAGGAAACGGAAGATCTCGGGGAAAACCCACACAGGTCACGGGGAGAACGTACAAACTCCGTACAGACAGCCCATAGTCAGGATCGATCCCGGGTCTCTGGCGATATAAGGCAGTAGCTCTATCACTGTGCCACCGTGTTGTTGAGTATTTTCCATTGATTAGGAGCCTATCATGTCAATGCTTTTGAGGCCAGGTCTCCACCACAACCTTGGAAGAGCTGACATTACAAGTGGATACAGCCAGTGAAAGTGCCTTCATCCTGATTTTGAAGCTGGAATGCATTAAAAATATATATTATCTGTAATTCCCATTTCATTGTTGAAATAACGCCAAACAACCATTTATTTTAAAGTTTCACAATGAAACTAACAACAGTTGATGGATTTTTATCAATAAATAGATGTTAATTCTATGATGGGTAGATAATTTACCTCATCTAAAAGAGAAGCAGAGAAGCTGCCAGTTATTGACCTAGCAGTGAAGGAAAAATTAACAATGAGGAAGAATTTTGTCCGTGAGTGGCACCTCTGAATCCCATGCTGATCCGGTATTTGATGACATACCTATTAACATTAGTCAGGGGAGGAGAGCCTGATGAATTGAAATGGAGTATGATAATGAGTAAGTTAATTCACTTGCCCTGTTATCTCTTAGAAGTTAGGCCAATTCCATGTGGCAATTTAAAAAAAAATCTTCGAATATACTGGCCAAGCTTGCTTGAAGAATGACAGTAAAGATACAACAATGCCAGTTTTAGTTCATTACAAAGTATTTTTTAATTTATTTTGCCAAATATAGGGAGAGAAAAATATATACATTGCTCAGATGATGGATATGATGTGCATTAATTCACTATGTAGCAACATGTTACCTTGGAACAGAGTCGAACAAAAGACCCCTCTGTTCACGACAGTGATATTTTACATATGTCCATTAAAAGCTACATCTGTGATCTTTCATTGGAGGGTGATGTTTAATTAATCTTTATTTGGGATGCCACTGCTGATCTGTTGATTAATAATTTAAAATAAATTACAATGGTTTAGAATGGATTATGTTGCATGGAGGACAATTAGCTGTTACAGCATTTCCACAGTGGGAAATTTCACACTTTGCATTGATCGACATCAGTGCACGGGTGTTCCCTAGTGTTTCATTGTTGGCTACTTCAAATAAAGTGAAATTGACTAGAAACACTTAGATTTAATGTTTTTGTCAATAAACTTTTCAGTTAATCAATAGAGGTCGCATTTAATCAGGTTAACTAATCAGAAAGCTGAAGTTGTGGTGGAATTTTCAAAGTGAGATCATATTTATAGGCCATCACATCCCCTTTCCTTAATAATTATGTTTAATTAAAACCCATTGCCTAATTAAGAGAATTAAGATGAATAACAAAAATGACAAAATAATGTAAGCATGAAATTAATAAATTGAAGAACATGCTTAAAGATCTTGTACAAATAATCAAAGGTTCTCTGATTTGCATAGCCTAATTGCAGGAACTGTTTAATGAAGAAAATCACTGGATTTCAGTCGTGGGAAAACAATAGGTTTCTTTTCTATTTTATTTTCTACCCTCTCTTCACCTTATTGGGGAAACGTCGCCTGAATTGACATCCCCTATTATTGCCATTGGCAACCAAAAGATAATCTACAAGGACATACCCAATGCTTTCATTTGCTTTTAATTGTAGTCAGTGCTTTGGAGCATCTGCCTCAGGCACATCCCGGACCAACACCTTGGGGACAAGGGCCGTGGATCGCGGAATCGGTGAAGAGGAGTCGGTCGGCTGCGGGCTTAGAGGTGGATCTATGCTGGTTGGGCAACCAACCTAACACCTCATTCAGCCACAATGGCAGCAGCAACTGGAGCGGGAGCACAGGGTATCCGCAATACCCTGAGAATCAGCGTTAAGGACCTCAGCAAGGGGGTTCCCTTCTCACGGGACCTGTTCGTGAAGAAGGTCTTGCTGGGGGCCTGCAAATTTGAAGCCAAGGACATCTACTGCCTCCAGGACTTCCCGGGTAACGGATACTTTGACGTTACCTTCAAGTATCCGACAGGATGGCAAAAGTTCATGGACGACTTCCGGGAGAAGGGGAATGAAGCTCCGCTGTCGCTGCTGAAAGTGCAGCCGCTCTTCACTCTCCCCACCCAGAAGGAAAGGATGATCACGGTGCACATGTTTAACCCACATGTGCCCGTAGTGGATGTCCTTACCTTCCTTGCCCGTTATGTCGAGGGAACAGGGAGCTGCGTGGATGTGAAGGACCTGCATGGGATCTGGACGAGCAAGCGGCAAGTCAAGGTAAAGCTGAGGGTGGACAAGGACGGAGCACTCCTCCACCCTCCCTCAGTTTTCGCAATTGGAGGAAACCGAGGATACATGAGCTACGTGGGGCAACCCAGACTGTGCAGGAAATGCAACAAGCCTGGGCATATGATGGTCCAATGCACTGCAGTTGTCTGCAAGAACTGCAGGACGGAGGGCCATGAGACAAAGGACTGTCAGGCCAGCAAGAACTGCAACCTGTGTGGGGAGGTGTAACGCACTCCCCCTCCTGGTCAATGTTATGTATTAACATTTCTCTGTTTCCTTCCCGAGGGCAGGCCTTGTGGATGAGTTGGGACAACAAGGGGTTAAAAGGCTGCTGTACCCGATTGGCCGAGCTGCGTCAGGTGACGGGTGACTCATCCCCAGTATAAATAGAAGAGTTCCCAGAATCCTTTCTCTTTCGACGACGATCCTGCCTCGTGAGGTTGTGCTGGTGTGAGCTGCGAAAGGCCCGGCCACATGACATAGAACTTTGTGTAATTCCAACATTACGTAGTACCAAATATTGAATTGGGCTGTCCTTAGACGTTATCGGTCTTTTGTTTCAGGGATAGTTTTCTTTTAGGCAGGTTTAGAGCCTCGGTTTCGACGGTCCATCGCGTGGCTGGCCTGAGCACCTTTAAGTTGTTTGTTAATCCATTCATCCTTGTCTGGGTTGTTTGAATCAGGTTTGGGTTTTGGTGTGTTATTAAATAATTAAACTATTTTTGAACGTAAACCTGTTTTTTGACTTATGTTACGCGACTCTGAAGTACCTGCTTTCGGGAGTCGTAACAGGAGGCAGGCCACCTTTACAGGGCTTGCCCTAAAAGAGCCTGCACCTATGCACAGGCGACAAGAGGGGCTGCTGCCAGCACCCCCAGGGTGGGTGAGACACCCCTCACCACTGCCAAGACTGCAGCAGAAAGGGGGAACAAGGATGAGGACAGCCCGACCACCTCGAGCCACCAAGTGCCTGAAGGAGACCCCCAGCACCCTGCCCAGGAGGGAGAGTCGATGGAGGAGGGGGAACAGCAGGAGAAATGGACGACGGTGATGTACAAGAAGCACCAGAGGGTTCAGCCGAAGGAGCCGAGGTTGGAAAGGGCTGGTAAGTCCAAAAATAAATCCCAAAAAAGATCTCTCTCCCTGACAGAAGGCAGCAACCTCACCTCGTCGGAGGATGAGGCGACCGGGAAGTACCAACGATGGAGGCAGAGGAAGAAAACGGGGGAGGAAAAGAGGAAGGCCACGCCGATCATCCCCCAGCCCCAGGAGACCGAGAGCAGAGCAGCGGCCGAGGGGCTCCAGCCCCAGGCCATCGGAAGCATTGCAGCGGCCGATGGGCCCCAGCTCCGGGATACCGGGAGCATTGCAGCAGCCGATGTGCCTCAGCTCCGGGCAACTGGGAGCATTGCAGCGGCCGATGGGCCCCAGCTCCGGACGACCGGGAGCAGCGCAGAGGCCGATGGGCCCCAACCCCGGGCTTGCAGGAGCAGTGAACCAGCCACCGTAACCCAGCTACAGGAGACCGAGGAAGCAGCGCGCCCAGAAGGGGGTGGAACGAATAGGCCCCCCCCCCAACAACACCTTGGGTTATGCCACGGGAAACCCACCTCATCGAGGATGCCGGTACCGGGTTCCTGAGCCCAGGAAAGCTGAGGCGATTCACCGAAGCGGTGGGCATGAGGGGACACGAGAATGGTCAGTAACTCTAAAGACAATGGAGCTAAAACTGGCATCTTTAAACGTGCGCAGTATAAAGAGCACTGCGTGATGTGTTAATACCTTGCAGTACCTGGCCAAGGTCAAGACAGGTGTGACTTTTCTGCAGGAGTGCAGGCTGCCTCACCTCCGCTGCTATCGGAGGTGGTCGCGATGGTGGCCCCACAGACTGTCGGTGTGGTCGGGGGGCAATGACTGTCGTGCTTCCGGCCTGGGGATCTTGCTGCGGGGAGGGAACTTCGCCATCGCTGAGGTCAGGGAGGTGGTTGGGGGGCGTCTCCTCGTGGTGGATGTTATGTACCGTGGTTCTACGCTCCAGCTGATTAATGTGTATGCCTCACCCATGCAGAGCAAGCGGCTGGCCGTTCTCCAGCAGCTCCCAGTGCTGCTGGCCACGTCCCGGCAGCTCGTTCTGGCCGGTGACTTCAACTGCATCATCGATGCGGCTGGACGATCCGGCAGTGCCGACTACAGACTGGACAACACGTCCAAGTTCCTGATGGAGACGGTAAAAGATGCAAAGCTGCACGATGCCTTCAGCAACCCCGCAGGCGGGTCCCAGCAGCAGTTCACCTGGTCGAGATCGGACGGTTTAGCCCGATCGCGGATAGACTTTGTCTTCACGACGAAGGCCATCCCAGTGAGACACACCGACCTCACGCCCTTCTTCTCTGACCACTGCCTCCTTCAGGCTTCCTGTCACCTACAGGGGGACCAGAAGGCAGGCAGGGGGAGGTGGAAGTTAAATATGAAGCTGTTGACCCCAGAGAACGTTGAGGAGCTAAAGAGGGACTACGCATGTTGGAGAACGGTGAGGCCCCTCTTTGACTCCCCGACACTCTGGTGGGAAGCAGCCAAGGAGAACGTTAAGAGGTTCTTCATAGCTAAAGGGGTTCAGAGAGCAAGACAGAGTCAGAGGGAATTGTTCCAACTCCAGACAGATTTGCAACAACTGCTCCGTCTGCAGTCGAGTGGGGTGGATGTGAGGGAGGAACTTAGAGAGGTGAAGGACCGGCAAGCTCGGCTCTTTACCTCTGAATCCTCCAAGATCATCTTCCGATCCAGGGTCTGCCATGTGGAGCTGGATGAGACGTGCTCACGTTACTTCTTCCATAAGGTTCACAGGGGGAGCTCTGTGATGAACAGCCTTAGGGAAGAGGACGGCTCGGTAACATCCTCGCAGACGGACATGCTGAGGATCTGCAAATCCTTTTACACGGATTTGTATGACAAAAAGGCCACAGACAGCACCGCCTCCCAGAACTTCCTGTCCTCTATCACGGAGGTCTTGGAGGACAGCAAGCGGGAGAGTCTGGACCAACCACTGACCCTAGAGGAGCTGACTGGCTCCATCCGTTCCTTTGACTCGAGTAAAACTCCCGGAAGCGATGGCTTACCGGCCGAGTTGTATTCGGCTCTGTGGGACTGGGTGGGCCCGGACCTGCTGGAAGTGTACAATGACATGCTTCTAGCCAGCAGCATGTCAGACTCCATGAGGAAGGGCAGCATCACCCTAATCTACAAGCAGAAGGGGGAGATGAAGGATATAAAGAATTGGAGACCCATCACATTGTTGAATGTAGATTACAAGATCCTGTTTGATTACAAAAAATGTACCAATACGCTTTTAAAAAACGAATACTACCTGATACATTAGCGGAATCAACGATTACATTAATACCTAAGAAAAATAAGGATTTAGAAAAACCTGGCTCATATAGAGCTATAGCATTGTTAAACACAGATCAAAAAATATTAGCGAAAACATTAGCCAGAAGATTAAGTAAATACATTAGTAAATTAATAAACCCAGATCAGACAGGGTTTATCCCTAAGAGATACTCTTCTAATAATATGAGACGTCTACTCAACATAATGCACTCACACAAATCTGAAGATCAAGAATTATCAATTATTTCGCTGGATGCTGAAAAAGCATTTGATCAAGTAGAATGGAATTGTATGGATAAAGTATTACAAAAATTTCAACTGGGAGAGAATTTTATTTTATGGATTAAGTTACTATATAACAAACCTACAGCTAGAATACTTACTAATAACATATTATCCTCGAAATTTCAACTATCAAGGGGAAATAGACAAGGATGCTCATTATCACCACAGCTGTTTGCTCTCATTATTGAACCGCTAGCAGAAAAAATTAGAATACACCCTGATATTCATGGATATAATACTAAAGACTCATATAATAAAATATCTTTATACGCGGATGATATATTATTGTATATTACAAAACCTCAAATCACTATACCAAATATATTAAATTTAATTGAAGACTTCGGATCTTTTTCTGGATATAGAATAAATTGGAATAAAAGTGAAATTATGTCAATAAAACCGAAAGATTCAACACATCTTTTAAAATTCCCTTTTAAAATAGCTACAGAAAAATTTAAATATTTGGGAATCGAAATTACCAGAGCATATCAAGGTATGCTCAGGGCAAATTTTGACCCCCTACTTAATAAACATTAATTAAATTCTGGAAAACGCTTCCGATGTCTTTAATAGGCCGAATAAACGCAATAAAAATGATCTTTTTACCACAAATTTTATACCTATTTCAATCAATTCCTATATACTTACCTAAGAAGTTTTTTAAAAAACTCGACTCAGATATCACTAATTTTATATGGGACTATAAATCACATAGAATACAAAAAACCCATCTGAATAAATCTAAAGTATTGGGGGGTCTAGCACTACCCAATTTTATGTATTATTATTGGTCAGTAAATATTAAAAACATGATTCAACTGATGGATAACTCCGCCCAGCAAGTAGACTGGATTGTAATGGAGAAAGAGGATTGCTCCTCTAGAAACATTGGAGCGATCCTCCTCTCTCCAATGAAATTGAATAACATAAACTATAATAAGAACCCAATTATTCATAGTACAATCCGTATTTGGAAACAAATAAAACAAAATTTAAAATTAAGAAACTTATCACTTTTATTACCTATAGTCAATAACCCTTCGTTTAGTCCTTCTATTATAGATAAAGCTTATACACAATGGGATAGACTAGGAATTAAAACGCTTGGTGACTTGTATGAAACTGGAAAATTACTTTCATTTCAACAATTACAAAATAAAATATAAACTCGGAAATAATCAATATTTTAAATACTTTCAAATATGCGACTATTTGAAAAAATATATAAAAGATCATCATAATAACCCAGCAGATGTACTGGACGAGGCAATGCAGATAAAAGCGGAATCAGCAAACTTAATATCATATTTGTACAATATTATCTTAAATGTACAAATACCATCTACGGAGGGTATCAGAAGAGACTGGGAACAAGAGTTAGCTATTAAAATTTTCAAAGGAAAGTTGGAATGAATACTTATTAAAAGTACATAAATGCTCGATTAATGTAAGACACACTTTAAATACAATTTAAAATTTTACATAGATTATATTATTCGAAAACTAAAATTCATAAAATTTTCCCAAACGTATCATCTATTTGTGATAAATGTCAATCCCAAGAAGCAACTATAGCGCACTCATTTTGTCTTCTGTACAAAATTCAAAAATTTTGGAATGACATTTTTGAAATCTTTACAAAGTTATTTAAAACAAGACTGATACCCAAAGCAGAATGGATTATCTTCGGAATAACGGAAGATGATCCAGAACTAAATGTGTTTCAAAAGAAATTAATGGATTATGGGGTAATAACTGGAAAAAAGCTAATTCTAAAATTTTGGAAGAAGGCTCCAATACCAACTATAAATATGTGGATTTCAAATATGTTTGAAACACTACACCTTGAAGAGATAAGACTCCTCCTAGCAGGTAAACCAGATCACTTCCACCTGACGTGGTCTGCATTTATAGAATTATTACAAACATAGGGTGCAAAAGTACTTTAAAAAAATAAAAAATTGAGGTCGGGTAAGGGGGGATGATAGTTGAAGAGTTGGTATGTCCTATTTACGTGATGCTCAAAAAAAACATTTGTTTTTCTTTTTTTCTCTTTCTCTTTCTTTTCTTAGGGCCTATTTCTTAACTCTTTTTCTTTTTGTTTTTAATTTCGCTCTCATAGGGTCTTCGTCCTTTTTTGTTGTTACATTTTCTACACTTTTCTACACTTGCACTTTTTCCTTCACTTTCTTCTCTCTTTCAATCTTTTCTTTCTTTAGTGTAAAAACAATTTAAAAAAAATTTAAAAAAAAAAAAAAAAAAAAAAAAAAAAAAAAAACAAGATCCTGTTTAAGGCCATCGCCAACCGGGTCAAGTCAGCTCTGGGACAGGTGATCCAACGCAAACCTGTGCTGTACCTGGCAGGAAAATCTCAAACAGCCTAGCGCTGCTGAGAGATACCATCGCCTATGTGCAGGACAGACGGGTGGATGCCTGCCTAGTCAGCTTGGACCAGGAGAAGGCCTTCGACAGAATATCGCACACGTACATGAGGGACGTGCTCTCCAAAATGGGTTTTGGGGAGGGAATCCGGAATTGGATGAAACTGCTCTACACCAATATCCGTAGTGCAGTCCAAATCAATGGGTGGGAATCAGACAGTTTCCCTGTAAGGTCTGGAGTCAGGCAGGGGTGCCCACTCTCTCCTGTCTTGTTTGTCTGCTGTATTGAACCTTTTGCCGAGTCCATCAGGAAGGATGCGAGCATAAGAGGAGTGACATTGCCAGGCAGTGGGGGCATTCAAGTCAAAACCTCCCTGTACATGGACGATGTCGCTGTCTTGTGCTCGGATCCAGGGTCGGTCCGCAGACTGATTAGTATCTGTGACCAGTTTGAGTCGGCCACGAGAGCCAGGGTGAACCGCAGGAAGAGCGAGGCCATGCTCTTTGGCAACTGGCCCGACCGAACTTCTGTCCCCTTCACCATCAAGCTTGACTTCTTGAAGGTGCTGGGGATCTGGTTCGGGGGGGCTGAGGCGTGTAACAAGAATTGGCTGGAGCGGATAGTCAAGGTGGGGAAGAAGCTGGAGCTGTGGAGGCAACGCTCCCTCTCCATAACCGGAAAAAATGTGGTCATCAGGTGTGAGGTGCTCTCGGGGCTGCTGTACTTGGCGCAAGTGTGGCCTGTCCCTCCCTCCTACGCCACAGGGATCACCCGGGCCGTCTTCCAGTTCATCTGGGGGTCGAGGATAGACCGGGTGCGACGAGCCACAATGTACAAGTCAGCAGACAACGGGGGTTAAAGCGTGCCCAACGTCGCCCTCACCCTGATGGCTACCTTTGTGTGTGGCTGCATCAGGCGGAGTGTAGAACCAAGGCACGTGGGCACCGTGTCACTACCTGCTGAGGTTCTACCTGTCCCCGGTGTTGCGAAGGATGGGCCTGGCGCAGATGCCACGCAATGTGCCAGTCAGCTGGACATTGCCGCCCCATCTGTCGTCTGTGGAAAGGTTCTTCCGGACCAACACCTTTGACCACATGTCCATTGGGCAGTGGTCAGCACGGAATGTCCTGCAGGCACTGCAGGGAAAGGACTCGATGGATCCGGTGGCGTGGTTCCCAGAGCAGACTGCCCAGCTTGTCTGGCAAAATGCCTCATCGCCAGAACTCACTAACAAGCACCAAGACCTGGCTTGGCTGGCGGTGAGGGGAGCCCTCCCAGTCAGATCCTTCCTGCACCGTCGGAACCTCACTGCCAGCGCACGCTGCCCTCGGGACGGCTGCTATGGAGAGGAGACGGTTGCCCACCTCTTTGCAGAGTGTGGATTCGCAAAAAGAGTCTGGAGAAGTATGCAGGGATCCCTGGCACGCTTTATCCCGAACAGCTCCGTCACAGAGGACTCTGTGATTTACGGACTGTTCCCAGGGACACATTCAGAGACTGACATTGAGTGCTGCTGGAGGGTCATCAACTCGGCGAAAGATGCTATTTGGTCTGCCCGAGCGTTGTTCACCACCCAGTGGAGCGAGATGTCCGTCGGGTAATGTTGCCGACTGGCCCGCTGCAGACTGCAGGAGTACGTGCTGAGGGACGCACTGAAGCTTGGTGCAGCCAACGCCAAGGCTCGGTGGGGGGAGGGCCACAGTCTAGGGTCCTTCAGCTGCTGGACATGGGGGGCACGGTATGGTGGAGACGCCCCTCAAAATAAGGGAAGGTATCCCACGCCAGGGGGCCATGTGAGTGGCACGGGTGGGGGACGGATCTGTGGAATTGGAAAAAAATGTATTAACTGCATTGAACAATTTGTATAGCCTCCGAAAATGTTGGATTAATTTTTCGCACGGTTCACGTATTGTATATATTTATTACTTGAATAAAGTCTATTTTGAAATTTAAAAAAATAAATCCCGGACCAACACCTTTAACCACAAGTCCATCGGGCAGTAGTCAGCACGGAACATCTAGCAGGCACTGCAGGGAAATGACTCCATGGATCCTGTGGCGTGGTTCCCAGAGCAGACTGCCCAGCTTGTCTGGCAAAACGCCTCATCGCCAGAACTCACCAGCAAGCACCAAGACCTGGCTTGGCTGGCGGTGAGGAGAGCCCTCCCAGTCAGATCCTTCCTGCACCGTCGGAACCTCACTGCCAGCGCACGCTGCCCTCGGGACGGTTGCTATGGAGAGGAGACGGTTGCCCACCTCTTTGCAGAGTGTGGATTCGCAAAAAGAGTCTGGAGCGGATGGCAAGGGTCCCTGTCACGGTTTATTCCGAACAGCTCCGTCACAGAGGCTGTGATTTACGGACTGTTCCCAGGGATCAGAACCAGAATCAGAATCACACTTTATTCGCCATATATGTTTTGCAACATATGAGGAATTTCATTGGCCAGGTCAGTCATACAATTAAAAGCAACAGATCACTCAAAAACACATTTCAACATGAACATCCACCACAGTGACTCCTACACATTCCTCACTGTGATGGAAGGGGAAATAAAGTTCAAGTCCTTCCCCTTAGTTCTTCCTCGGTTCGTGGGCCTCGAGCCCCCGTTATCGGGATGATCTTGACTCCCGTAGCTGGCGGCATTTCGGGCCCTCCGCGTCGAGGCGATCCGCTCCCGCATCGGGGGGGATGTCAGCTCCCCCGCGCTGGACGATCAAACCTCGCGTCGGGGCTGGTGAACCTTCCGTGACGTTGGAGCTCCCGACTCGACCTCACCCGAGAATTCGAGCCCTTGATGTTGATTCCGCGGTGGTCGCGGTGGAAGCGATCCCAGGCAAGGGATCACCTTCCGATATTAAGTCCGCGCCCCACGATAGGGCTCAAAGTCAGTCCGAGGAGGCTTCCAGATCCATTGGTGGTAGGCCGCAGAGCCTGGAGAATGTGATCCGAAAATTGATCACATCTCCGGGAAGGTAAGAACCTGAAAACAAGTTTCCCCCGATCCCCTCCCCCCTCCCCCCTCCCCCCTCCCCCCTCCCCCCTCCCCCCTCCCCCCTCCCCCCTCCCCCCTCCCCCCACATAAAACAAACCGAAGTACATTAAAACAAAACTTTTAACAAACTAAAAAATAACAAAAGAGTGAAAAGACGAAGAGACTGCCGGCAGGGCTGCCATCTCCCCGGCGCCCCCTGGTGGTCTTCATTCAGAGACTGACATCGAGTGCTGCTGGAAGGTCATCAACTCGGTGAAAGACACTTTTTGGTCTGCCCGAGCGTTGTTGACCACCCAGTGGAGCGATATGTCCGTCGGGGAATGTTGCCGACTGGCCCGCTGAAGACTGCAGGAGTACGTGCTGGGGGACGCACTGAAGTTCGGTGCAGCCAACGCCAAGTCTCAGTGGGGGAGAACCACAGTCTAGAGTCCTTCCGCTGCTGGACATGGGGGGCAGGGTGTGGCGGAGATGCCCCTCAAGATAAGGGAAGGGATTCCACGCCAGTGGGCCACATGAGTGGCAAGGGTGTGGGGTAAACTTGTGATTTGGGGAAACTGTATCAAAAGTAAGTATAGCCTCCGAGAATGTCGGATGGAGTATTGTATGGATCATGTACTGTACATATTTATTTCTCGAATAAAGTGAATTTTGAAATTAAAAAGAAAAGAAAATACCAACACACTCCCAACTCGTTACGTCCACTTCACCCCATCTTCCACCATTCACAGTTCCATCCTCTTTACTCCCCAGCGACACGTTTCGGATTAAGAACCAAATGTCATGGGAATGAAACACACAGTGCTGGAGTAACTCAGCAGTTCAGGCAGGATCTCTGGAGGTGATGTTTCAGGTCGGAACTCCTTCTATGAAGAAGTTCTCCTCCTCTCTCCGACGAGAGTTCTGTGAGACATCACATCCATTCCCTCCAGAGATGCTGCCTGACCCGCTGAGTTATTCCAGCGCTTTGAGTCTCACTCTAGATTCCAGCATCTGCAGTTCCTTGTGCCGTGGGAAAGGATATCAGGACAATACATTTCAATGGATTACATAGTTGCAAGAGCATTTTGAGCCATTGTATTGCAGAAAGCCTCAAGATTACTGCAGGATTCATGGAAGTAATAAAATATATTCGCCCAGAGAGTTGTGTTCGTCCCCTCCCAAATCCATCAGTGAGGATTGCAAACCAGTAGCGTATAATTAGCAAGCTGCCCGATTTCAGTGATTCCCCAATGAGTACTGGTGGGCAGCAGATCACACTGGCAAATGTGAGATGTGATCCTCAGCAAGGCAGGCAGGCAAGACCATGAGACATCAAGAGTCAAGTTTTTATGGTCATACTGCATGTCCCAGATAGAACAATAACATTCTTATGACTGATGTGGGATGTTTGGGTAAGGTGGGGGTTGGGGGTCTTATCTCGCAGTTGGCAGAGAGCCATGGTATTTTGATGGGGCTGGAGGTGCGAAGATTTTGCTGCAGACGTATTGGAAGCCATGGCTCCTTTAAGGAGCGAGAGTTCAAGCATGGTTCCGATTTTCAGGAGCTAGCAATCTCCAAACTGTTTCCGTAATCAGGTTGGTTTGGCCACTTAATATCATGTCAAATGAGCCTTGGGAGCCCAAGAAACAGCCACTGTTACTATGGTATTTTCAGCTGCTGAACAGCTTACCCCCTGCAGTTCATATGAAAAGTACAGTTGTTAATGAAAAGGTACTAATGCAAATGCACTGCCAGCATTCATATATTCATATATCAACTTCATATTCATATTACTTCCATCGGTCTTTTGGCCGGTCGGTTTGCGCTGGAGCACAGAACAACCCCATTCCCTCACTAATTTCCCCTTCATCCTATTCTCCCTTCATTCCCATTAACTGCCCCCAGATCCTACAGTGCAGCTGTACAAGGGGCAATTTACAGTGTCCAATTAACCTCTCAGCCAACACACTTTTAAGATGTAGGAGGAAACTGGAGCACCCGGAGAAACCCACACGGTCATGGGGAGAAAGTGAAAACACCAAGCAGATACTTCTGGAGATCTGGATGGAACCGAGGTCATTGGCGGTGTTATGATCCGACCCGAAACGTCACCCATTTCTTCTATCCAGAGATGCTGCCTGTCCCGCAGAGTTACTCCAGTATTTTGTGTCTATCTTGTACCAGTGTACCAGTGAGCACAGGATTAGAGTCAAGAGTGTTTTATTGCTATATGTCCCAGATAGAACAATGACATTCTTACTTGCAGCAGCACAACAGAATATGTATCATAATAAATAATATAACAAAACACTCAGAAAACCCCCCAAACAATAACAGTGCAATAATAATAGTAATAATAATAATAATAGTCTATTGTAGTTCATAGCTTGCGAGGTTGTAGTGTCTAATAGCCTGATGGCTTTAGGGAAGATGCTGTTCCTGAACCTGGATGTTACAGTTTTCAGACTCCTGTACCTTCTTCCCAATGTCAGTGGTGAGATGAGTGTGTGGCCAGGATGGTGTGTGGTCTTTGATAATGTTTGGCTATCTTTTTGAGGCAGCAACTACGATAGATCCCTTCGATGGTGGGGAGGTCAGAGACGCTGATGGCCTGGGCAGTGTTTACAACATTTTTGCGGTCTTTTCCAGCGTCTCCACCGGCATCTCCACCAGCAGTTCCATTGTGCCGTCCCACAATGATAATTTCAAATGCGACAGATTAATTTAGATTAGTTGATTCACCATAATCAAATCACTCTAGGGATAGT